>JAVIWC010001515.1:2061671-2742229 GCA_031894815.1 Creontiades dilutus
TTCGTGCGTAAATAGTCTTGTTTCGGCAATCACTTAAAGGATGGTACCGGTCATCTAAGATAGAAATAATGAACGCTTGTGTAATAATTTGCAGCGTTTTAAGGGAATATATCTCAAATGCATTGCCCATTTTACTTGTGCTGGAAAGGGACATCATGACTGATTTGATTGCTCCCACGTTGATCTATCTCCTGACTCAAGGAACTAAACTACTGAACCAAAGATCTCATGTTTCCTTTTAAATTGTGTACCATGTTAGCTGTGTATTATGTGGATTGTGGTACTTCTTCAGTATTTCTAGCGTTGAAATCATACACTTCCTCACTGATTTCCGAACTAGGCTCACGTGGGTAACCGCCTACAAGTTCCATTGTGCGAACACGACCTTTCGGAAGCCACAACCCTGCTCCAGTCAGATATGACCTGCAGTGGTGTGCAGCGTATTTTTTCGCTCTCGAGCTACGGTAGGTGGCCATTAGGCACACAAACGACCGACTATGGGCGCCCCTAAGTGAAATTCATTGCAGAAGCCTCGACCCGGGAAATGAGAATTTGCTGTTTTCCGTCGGCTTTTCATGAGACCGCCAGACAGCCCTTAGCACAACAGCAACAGCGAGATGAGAGTTCGGTATAACGCGGTTAACGGCTCGGCGAAGCGTGCAAGTTATTAATCCGCCCAATTTCCTCTTCACGTTGTTTAGAACTTTGATTCCTTGTTGAATTTTTCATACCTGATTGCCTAGTTAGTTTCCGTTTGATGGAGATTATGAGGAAAGTCTGGGCCTGTTTGATTATCTTGTAAATTAACGTAGTCTGTTGGAAAAACAGTGAAACTTTGCGAATATCTGAAAACAATCATAGAGCTGACATATTGACTGCAAGCGTTAACTATTGGTAGAGCATATTTTGGGTTACTGCAATATAGAATGCAATGTTTCCTATCAAGTTCTCTCATTCATTCTGATATTTGGGTGGAACATACAATTATGTTTCATAACAATTTATGAAACATTCTTTTCATGTGTCAGAAGTTAACGCCGTTATTGTTCTGAAACACTCAGACTTACACCATGGTCCATTATATTTGGTATACTATTTTCATTTATGAAACTTCATTCCCTCGGTAAAGGAGAGAAAATGAAATCTGTACTTCCACGCTGCCAAACCAGCAGATCCATGCGGACCCAAAATGAAATGGGTTGACAATGTCGAGAATCAATGTCTCAAAAGCATTTGTGACCTACGTACTTATCGTTGTGGTCCCCTATAATATTGCAACCCGATCCTGCTGTATCCGATAGGTCTGTACAGCTATCTCTGAACACATCCTTGTTTACCTGGGTATTACCTCTGTTGGATAATGGAGGTGCTGACCTGCAGTTTTTGCTTGCTCAAACGAGCAAGGATTCGGTAGCAGAACGTGTGGTTTGAATGTTGTGCTTAACGGATAATGGGAGGCAGAGTGATGTTCGCCGGTCCACAATACCAATGGCCAGCTTCGGTGATGGATGCCCTTCTCTCTACTCACCACTCAACTCCTCAGTGATTGATCTCTGGACCAACCAGCGCTGTGCAAGCTCGCAAATCGCCTCCTTTTTTCTCCTGGTAGAGAAATATTTCGTTCCATCCCGCGGTCGTTTGCGGCTTCCTACATAGATCACCTTTGCAGTTCAAACAAATTCGAAGCGTTCCGGTTTTTTATTTTATTCCCAACTGTGAAACACACAGGTTTCCATCTATAATATCCGTATAATAAAGAGAATTACAAAGAATTAAAATGCATAGCTTTTCAAATTTTCAATTGTTTCAGCATACAGCTTTGTCCTTCAGTTCACGCTGATCTGGGTTTCGCTCCATTATTACTTAGGTTGATAGAGTGAACACTTCGTTTCTTAATGGTCCCCTGGAGTTGTGATGATATTTGTTTTAAATCAAGTATTTAATTTAGCTGATTCGAAATGGATAGGTTTCTTAATTGATATCGATTGCTAGATACTGTGGTATTATCAGATAATCACTAATAAAAAAATGTTTCATAGTAATAGAAAGATTCTGTATATCCTAACTAATAATTTTTTATTAGTGGTTTCTCTACTCTCCTTTGAAACTTTATTATTTATTATTGAACAGTATTCCATCGAAGTGGTTATATTTCGTTATTATCACTCCTCTTCGTGTTTCACCCTGTTAATAAGTTACCAATCTTTAATGTTTTAAATCCAGACATAATAAAGAAAGGCAATGGACTCGTTGCATCATCTAAGGGCTGAAACTATTTTCTGCAATACCCAGGAGATAATCCTTAAAGCTCAGGTTCTCGCAGAAGGATTGTAGCTTTTATGGTGACTCACCACTAACTTCCATAAAAGGAAGTTCATTATTCTTATAATATGAATAAACTAGCTGTCTCGGCAAACGTTGTTTTGCCTTATAAATGATTTCTAGTTTCTAGATAAATACTAGTGAAGACAAAAACGCTGCAAATTCTTTCACTATGGTTTATTATTCAATTGGCTTGCGTTCATGATTTGAAGTTCTACTAAGCTTCTGAGTGTGCGTTTTTCACAGGTGATAGAGCGATGATTGAATTTCAGGAGATATGCATAGAGCACGTAAATCTATTCTCAACCAGAATAACTATTTGGATTGTTCAGTTGGTCATATTTGTGTGCCTCCTGAAATTCAATAATCACTGTATCACCTGTGAAACACGCACACTCCAAAGCTTAGTAGAAATTCAAATCATGAACGCAAGCCAATTGAATAAATAAACCCCAGTGAAAGAATTTGCAGCGCTTTTTTTATGGTTATCAGAATGCTTCAACCCGTGTATCGGCTACAAAGCCTTTTTACAGTTCACTCCAGTATCCACATTACTACATCACTTGATCACTAGGTTACTGCAATGAAAACATAAACAATAATAAACCAAAAAAACGCAAATGTTGCCCCCATAAATCGGGCTGTATATCGGGAATGGTTCGAGCTACGAACCTGGGGAAGGGCTCATTCGATTCATCATGAAAATTTCTTTAAAAAAAGTCCAAATTTTGGCCGCTTCGACTTTTTTTGAGGTTTTTAGGGATTTTACAAAACTTTGACAACCCTTGAAGGGGACTTTAAATTAAGTGAGAGTGCTGGCTAAAGAATTGGGGCGTTGTCGGACCAACATGGATTTTCCTGAAAATTTCAGATATTTTGCTCCAGCCGTTTGGGAGAAATCGTGCGCACGGCGTACGACGTACGGCGGACGGATGGAAATTTTTTTATTGCAGATTCGGATTCTACACCCTTTGAATCGTAAACCATAAAATTTTCGGGAGAGGGGTTAGAATTTTTTTTTTTTTCAAGAGCGATTACAATGGTTTATTATTGAATGATAAACCAAAAGTAAGTTACTTATTATAGGCGTTTAAGTATGAGGTATATGCGTTAAATAGGCATGGAGCGGTATGACACGTGTGATTACTTTCAAGGTTCTGTAATTCACTTGTTCAACGAAAACTTGATTAACTGAACTAATCGTGCCAAATACACCTAAAATTTATAATCTTCTTATTATGAATAGAATAGTAGTAATTAATAGTTAATATAAGAGTTACACTGAGATAGCAATATGATAATTGTAAATGTTACTACTACATTTGACACATGAACAATAATGATGGCCGAAAACTGTGTAGGGAGTGAGAGAAGTCTTATTCCGTGCTGTTTACTTGAGAGTAACACCGGTATTGAGTGGCATTCCACTCACGGATTCCAATCAAGGATTGGTAACACAAAGCTATCAGGATTAAACTTCAATTATAAAAATGAATGTTTATCTTCATTAAAAAGTTTTGCAATAAGCTAAGGATTGACTTAGTGTGAGCATCATAAAGTGCAAATATCAGGGCAATAAGGACTAAGTGATTTTTTGATGTACGCCAATTACATATTAGAATAATGTTGCTTATAAGTGTATAACTTGGTGCAATAAAACAAATTAAAAAATGAAAAATAAAAATAAGCTAAGGAAAATTTTAGCTGAGCCGGCAAGCGTTGTTTAAGCATATATCAGGATTCAAGTTTAATAAAAATAAATGTTTATTGTCCAAAAAAGTTTTAGATTTGCCATAAGTTAATGGAAGTTAATCGAAGTACAATTAAAATCACTATAATTGATCAGTTATCGAGCGAGACGAGAATGATTGAATTACTAAAATGGCCATACAAAAATAGGGGTTGGTGAAAAAAGTAAAACAAAGAAAAGAACAACCCTTATCACTTAGGGGTATGAAGAAAAGAAGTTAGCCGATTCCCAGACCTACTGAATACGCATATAAAATGTGGTAAAAATCGGTAAAGCCATTTCGGAGGAGTACGGTGTCTAACATTGTGACATGGAAATTTTATATATTTATGAAATTATATATTATAATTATAAAATCTCGCGTCACCCATCCCGCGTTCCACTTCCGCGTGACATTTTTCGGCTAGCTAGTCCATTGCAAAAGCATGTTCTAAGTTTAAAAAAAGAAGGCGGAAAGAAAAAAGTTGATTGATTCGAGCCTTTCAATTGATTTTTTACTCCCTTCCGATAGGTAGATGCTGCAATATTAACATCATTTTCGTATTTGAAGTGTTGCATCGGTGGCGGCTTCAGCCTTCTCTACTAAATTATATTTCATAGGCAGCAGCCACTTTCCGTCATTACCGCTCTTCCTCGTGTTTGTTCACCTTGACATTCTTCCTTTCTTTCGGTTGGCAGTAGGCGATCGTTATCGATCCCACCACTCGTGGTTAACCACATGAGGTTGAGTGGTGACTGACCCGCTATGCATAAAAGGACGTCGGACGAGTCCAGACGATGGGAAGTTGAAACACATCGACGGGCAGCGCTTTTCAGCGAGCGCGGTGTTTCGCTTCGTTGGTGACGACTCCCAGACACATTTGACCACTCTATCCCTAGCGTTTCTGAATAATATACCGCTTTCCATAACTTGCTCCCTTTAATCAACGGATATTCTAGCGAAGGTTCCGTCGATAAGGGACACAACCTCGCATGAATTTTAACAACAAAACTTCCAGTCATGAGATATAGGCAATTTTTCGTGAGTGCAATGGTTAACAACACTTTTTTTTTTCAAACTAAAAAACACTTATTCATAAATAATATTCGGCTGCACAAGTTGCAAGATTTCTTCCACTTTTAATTTCCTCTCAATTTTCTAACATATTTCGACGACATTTAGTTTGCTCTTCTTGCATTTTCATTGTTTTATTGATGTTGTTTAGTACTGTACTTAAAGAACGGACCGACTACTGGAGCTACTAAACTAGGAGAACGCACATGGTAGGCTCAAGTAGAAAACAGTAGGTGTGAGATCGAACGAACTAATTATTCTGATTGAAATCGTACATTTGATAGAACGTTAACTTCAGTACGAAATTGAAGTTTTGAGCCTTCAAATCAGAACAGGGGTGTCCAGCTTGTAAGGCCTCAAGGGCCTAGACCAAAATCTTTGCTGAGGTTGCGGGCCTTACAGTATTTTTTAAGTTACAATAAGAAATATAAGATGTAGCAATGATTAAAACCAAGAGTGCTAATATGTTATTCATTGCTCAACAACCGTACGTTTTATGTACGAACGAACTAGACACACCTGAGCCTTAAAGATTGCATCAAGAACTAAGACAATCATTACATGAATACTGAACAATCTTATCTGATGTGAGGACTGTGGTCGATCAGCTTCGTCCAACAAGTGTACAGCCAGTCCAATTGTACAGAGTCTCTTCATATGACGTAAAGAAGAATCTGTAAGGTTGCGTCTGATGTGGTTCTTTATGTGTTTCATGGAGGAAAAGGCGCTTTCGCACATACATGTGCTCCCGAACTGTGACGTCATTTTCAGTCCAAAATCTCGCAGTTTTGGATATTTCTCATGAGATAGCAGTTTGAATAAGGCAGGTCCCTTTTTCTGTCTGGCTGTCTGGTGATTAGAAACATGTCTGCTTGAAGGCCACATAACTCAAGTTGTAATTCTGTTGGTTGGTCTTCGATTATCAGGTTTTACCTAGATTTTGGTAAAATACGCGGCCCACAAATAATAGCATCGCGGGCCGCGAGTTGGACAACCCTGAACTAGAACAATAATGGAGAAGACGAAAATCAAGGGACAAGCTATCCGACCTGTAAAATGGTGGGGCGGCTCTCCCTAGTACCAATGTCATCAAGAACATTAAACTCAAATGAGTTATTACTCGCCTATGCCTTCAAAGTACATAATTATTATTTCATAATTTCAAATCATTTAATTTCAGTCGATCGATGTTCTGTTAGGCCTTAGAAAATCTTAATGAATGAGAACCATCGTGGAGTAGAGATACAGGCACGGGACAGCGATCACAGAGTGAGGTACACACTGAGTGTTATAGAAATAGTCATAGATTTCACGAGCTCTTTCTGTCAGTTCTTTTTTCGCCTCCGAACGGCTGTTAGAGCCGATATTCTTTTTGTGTGTAACGTGCTGATAAAACTATAGCTTCTATGACGAACCAATTAGATAAAAATTATTCTCTTTCACTGTCTTTTTCCAAATATAATTCATTATTACGTAAAGGAGCTTGCTGAAATACCCCTCTAATATCTGAGTACTTATATACCGATTCGACATAGTCTGCCGATATTCCTAAGTTCCAATAACGGTTTCTGGTATTTTTATATCGGAAAGGGATATTAATATATAAAATTCAGACCCCGCTGGTTCTTCGAAGCTTGTGGAGAATACAGCCCGTGTGGAAAACCAGCACGCTCTCCTTTCTCCTTTCGATTATTAGTTTTCCCCTTAGTAGGCAAAACTTCGACGTTGGATGAACTCTATTGACTCCGTCTATGAAAACTCCCCGAGCAAAGCGGAGTGAAGGAGAAAAGAAAGGGGGAAGGTTTCCATCGCGGTGCCACGCAAGATTCCGCTCGCTCGACGATATGCCCTCGGCACTCTCGATAATGACGCGATCGATAGAACGAGAGGCTCGGAACCTCCTTGATTTCCTCGTCAGGTGTTTCGAAGGGTATTCATCACGTCGCCAGCTCGACTGATAGATGTGGCGATGGGGATCTAGTGGAAGTCAAACTAACCGAATGATGGGACGTCAAAGAGCGAAAATCACAAGGATCTTGATGTTGTGTGAAGTGCCTTGTAATTCCCAGCGAATTCTCCGAACAAGATGTCGGTGAGGATCCGAACAACTCCCCACCCCGTACTTGATTTCCCTAACTAACCTTGTAAAGTCGCTTCAATTTAGTACAATGACTCATTATTTCTGATAAGTTATCTTTTGCGCAGATCACTGGTCTATGTATTGTTTCATTTGTAATCACACGTATATACGCTGTAATAACAATGAATCCCAACAATATGATTAAATTAAGAGAACTCCAGCTTCTTCTAACCTTTGCTACTTTGGTTAATGATGCACAGTGTCGTGCCGACGATTTGTTTTACTTTTAGCATTTGAACTGTTAATTATGAACCTTATAAACAAAAATTGCAGTATCTAATTCAAAAATCAGGGGAAAAACTGTGTCCGTCATCCGCCTTAGCTTTTTCCTGAAACTATTGGACTAAAGTTTATGAAACTTGGTTTCAATTATCACATCTGGACAGGAAATGGTCTTGAGTTCGATGGTGTTGGTGGTTCTAGTTGGTAGTTCGATGGTTATGGTCTCTGTTTCTTCGAGGTTATTTTCATTTTTTGAACTCGTTAGTGAGTTTTCTCGGGACGAGAGTCGTCGTTTGGAATGTGTACCGTTGCAGACATCGGCTTCATTTTCAAATATATCCACTGCAGCTGGAAAAGTGTGTCGAACGAAAAAAAACCACCATCTCTTTCCGATGAATCGAATGAATCCACCAAGATTGAGGTGAGCTGTACCTTTACCAAAGGGCTTGAAGTTTGGCTGAAAAAAAAAAAATACTCTCATAAACGCTCAATTTACCTAAATTTACGAAAAATTTACGCTATACGTTTCTAGAAGGATTGATTTGGGATATTTTTTAAACTCGAAATGCGGGCGTAGCGACCATCCAGACCACAGAACTTTACATAACACTGATCCCATGTAGACAGGGGCTTTTGAGCGAATCACAGTTAGCTAATGCGGGCTGATAGGAGATAACTGGCGGTAACTTAGGTTTTTGGACTCCGATACTGATGCATCACTTTTTACCTTCAGATGCTCCTGTTAATATGAACTGGTGTGCGTATAGTGACTGTAACTGTTTCTTCTGTAAAAATAAATCATAACATGTTAGCAGATACAGTTACAATGTTATCATCTCATCAAAAAATCTAGTTTATGTAAGTTTAAACGTTACTATTACTTTTGTGGCATGTAGAATCTACATTGTAGATAGGCTAGTGAAAACTTCTTACTTTACTTCGTTAATTTTCAGCTGATTGACGTGTTTAATATTACCAGGATTATAATAAACCTATTAATATAGGGCTCTGCGTAACAAATCTTTGTGTGAAAATTTACTGCGGTTTGTGTGAATGGTTCAACCATTAAAATATTCTTCTTTGGGTTAACCATAAGTGTTTGATTACTATCACTGGCCCTTGCCATTTTTCATCCAACTTTCGTTAACTTTGATCCAGCAGTCTGTTTGCAAGAAAAAAATTCTAAACGGCGTTTTCTCGTACATTTTGAAAAGTAGTTGTAACTACTTTAGAAAGGGTTCGAACGATGTATGTCATCTCGAACAGAAAAGGTTCATTATTGAAAATAATATACCAAAATCGGTATCAGTGACTTCTTCATCAATATCGTTTCATTGAATTGAAAATTCATAAAATTCGGGTATTTATGTAGTAGGAGTCTTTTTTTTCGATATGGGATGGGAAGAACCCCTGGTCATTGAGACCGCTGTGATCTATTGTGACACTTTCCCAGTTTCACTTCAGAATCTTTTTAATGGTCTCTTCGTTCACAAAGTGAAGGAGGTTTTCAGGTGTTTCCTTGGCAATATCGGCGGGTGTTAGGGCACCCTTTCCGAAATGCCGGAATCTTATCGATGCAACAGCAGGACAGTCGCAGAGTACGTGTTCAGCTGTCTCCGCTTCTTCGCAACAGAGCCGGCATTCTATTGCCCTGGCCTTACCCATTTTGTTAAGGTGGTACCTTAGAGGACAGTAGCCAGTGAGGCGTCCCACAAGTTTGCGGAGGTTTGTACGCCTCAGTGACAATAGTGAGCGTTTCTTTGAGATTGTAAGAAACCGCTTGACTTGTCTCTGCTTAGGAGTATCTTGCCAATATGTTGTTCAAGTCATGTCCTCCCATTTCTCGACCTTTTGAGTTATATAACTCTTGGTAACCCCTAATTGCGGTTCAGGTCCAATCGGGCTGGACCCTGATCCATTTTTAGCTAGTCGATCAGCTTCTTCGTTGCCTTCTGGGGATCTTCTAGTAGGAGTATTTATTAGACTTCCTAATGATTAGATCACCGAATAAGTTCGAAATGATTATGAAGGTCTTCATTCTTATTCTCAAACCCGTGAAAATATCGAATTTGTCTAGAAGGAGGTGTTTAAGGGTAACCTGCGTCTAAATATAAGTATTAATTTAAATTAACAGATCACAGTGGTGTGTATCATCCAACCTGTTACAGAATTCGTTCAGATCAGGTATCTACCACGGAAATGAGTTATGATGCCACCAACACGCTCTGGTTGCAGGTATTGGAACCAAATAGTTAAGTTGATTACGTTGATCACTATCTTTGAGCACACTCCACCCTCCTGTCATAATTTATGAAACATGGCATGAATATTTCAGATCGGGTATCTAATACGGGAATGCGCAATGAAGCAGCCAATACGTTCTTTTAGCCGATATTACAACCTTACAGTTTAGTATGTTGAGTAGATTATTTTCACCTGAATGCCAATTATCGATCGTTCGGTTTTAATGATGAACGAATGTGAAAATCGAAGAACTGTTTTACGTGACGTGTAGGGGGCTTTCAATTAACCAGATCCCACCTGTTCTCTTCCAACTACCGCTTGAAGTGCGCGGTTTGTGAAGAGGGAAGAAAAAAATTGGGTTAGCAGTAACGAATGCCACGTAAGTAATCCCAGTGGGCTTATCCTATTTTACTGGAAGCGGGTTTCAACCGAAAATGAAGGCGGGGGAGGATGAGAGAGTTCGGTCTGGTTGGTTAAACCGCACAAAAAGGCTGTAAAAAAGGAGAAAGGGAAAAGCGCCTAAATCCTTCTCGCGGAGAGACATAGTTATCATACCTGCCCGTTTACAGACAAAAGCTTGACGAGGCCAAGTTATTTAAAGCCGCGCGAACAATGATGCATGAACACAACCGAGCTTTGTTTGAAGTGTTATATTTTTGGATTTACTGAAGGATGGCTGGAGGCTGTACAAGTTTGGAGTTGAGTGTTCCAAGTCTCTGACTGGTAAGTTCCGATTGTACTTGTTTTCGATATGGGTCACAGCTCTCATTTGTCAGAGAAAACCAATTTTCATCTGATTTTGATTCTAAAACTGTCAAAAAATATCTGCAAATTATTATTAAAAAATTTATCGTTTCTTCGTCAAAAATGTCTTGTGCGTAACACTGATCTACTGATTATTATTTAACGGAGTCTATAGTAGGTATATTACCTGGTATAACTATGATTATATGGATGCCTACCCTAGGCTGGTTCGGAAATGTCGCCGAGATTACAGGTACATCACCCTGACTGAGGTATAATTATCCAGTCTAATTTCCTAACTTTGACGTTGACTCTTCGTTTTCTGCTAAACAAAAAGTTAAAATTTCATGCACGAGATTAAATTAACTGAAGAGTATTAGGTATTTGTGTCTGTCACCGTTAGAAAACGCTGCAAATTCTTTCACTGGGGTTTATTATTCAATTGGCTTGCGTTCATGATTTGAATTTCTACTAAGCTTTGGAGTGTGCGTGTTTCACAGGTGATAGAGCGATTATTGAATTTCAGGAGATATGCATAGAGCACGTAAATCTGTTCTCAACCAAAATACCTATTTGGATTGATCAGTTGATCATATTTGTATGCCTCCTGAAATTCAATAATCGCTCTATCACCTGTGAAACACGCACACTCCAAAGCTTAGTAGAAATTCAAATCATGAACGCAAGCCAATTGAATAATAAACCCCAGTGAAAGAATTTGCAGCTTTTTAATTATCAGAATGCTTCAACCTCTGTATCGGCTAGGAATCCTTTTAAGACTTCACTCCAGTATCCACATTACTACATCACAACATCACTAGGTTACTGATATCAAAACAAAAACAATAATAAACTAAAATAACGCAGATGTTGGCACCATAAATCGGGCCTTACATCTGGAATGGTTTGACCTACGGACCTGGAGAGGGGCTCATTCGATTCGAAGGAGTGTTCTTCAAAAAGAGTACAAATTTAGGCCGCCTTGACGTTTTTTTAAGTTTTTAGGGATTTTACAAAACTTTGACAACCCTTAAAGGGCACTTCAAATTAAGTGAGAGAGCTGCCTCAAGAATTGGGGCGTCGTCGGACCAACATGGATTTTTCCCGAAAATTTCAGCTTTTTTGCTCCAGCCGTTTGTGGAGAAATCGTGCGTATGGCGGACGGACGGAAAAATTTTTATTGCAGATTCGGATTCTACACCCTTTGAAACGTAAACCATGAAATTTTCAGGGGGGTTAGAATTTTTTTTTTTTTTTTTTTTTCAATAGCGACTACAATGATTTATTATTGAATAATAAACCAAAATCAATATTTGACTTTGATTAGACTCTCAAATCGGACTCTTCGGAATAGGGATTTGATTGACTACTCTAAATTTTGTCCAACTTCATAATGTCTGTTGAAAACGGGAGTAGGGGAGGGTGTCGCTATGGAGACCCGATTAACTTTTATTTATTCGCGATTGCTATCAATAATGGATGTTCGATCCTCTCTCCGATCGGATTTGTGTAAATGAAACGGCGTATAGCGTGTTATGCCGCGAACATCGGCCCGCGGGATGTGATCGACTGTAAACGTCGTTTGATTTGCATGGAGCTATTGTAGTGCGCCTGAGTTACGGCGCTTTGGCATTTGCATTGTTTAAAACAGTATCAGTCGGGCGGGGATTAGTGACCCAGAGATTGAACACCCTTGTCGCTTGATGACAATATTCACGACAACTCTAAATGTTAATACGATTCCGCCGTTCCGTTTGATGAATTAGATTCGGAATTGATGATCGTTTAGTCAAATCCTTGCTGAATCTCAATTGGATCGCTAATGATTTTCCGTTGTATAATCAACGTTTAATTAAACTATAATCTCTGATGTTTGTGTACATTGCACATTATTGTGGCTTGTTTTCTACAAACTTCTGGCTTTTCGTTGTTAGTTCAACACGATTCCTTATATCGGTATACAGGGATCGTTTAGAAATAAACAGATCAATGTACATATTCAAGTCATATCCAAATCAATCAATAATCTTTAACCATTACCGATTCATTTGTTGATTTATTTTCATAATAGGTACCTACATATCTTGATGCCTCGTCAAATATTTTATTCGTCATATCAAATTTGTCTTCCTGTTTACTACGAAGGCTATCAATTTTATGATTTTCTTGGTACTGCATACGATTATTCTTCAAGTTGAATTTTGAATTATTCCTTTCGAATTCACCTTATGGTAGAGTTATTTAAAAATTTGGTGGTAGAGAAATTTCTATATGGCTGGAAGATTTGTCAACTGCCCATTTGAAGTTTCACAAAAAATGTAACCCACATCATCTACTTCTTTAGGTCTTTAATTATCAAAGAACTGAGAAGGGTACCCAGGCATTTACCAATAATTATAAAAGAGCTTCGACTATACCGTTTTCTTCTCCTTCAAAGAAAAAATCTGGAAGATAAAAAAATTTGATGTGTGCTCCTAACTTTTGCATGCTGTTTACTTACATATTGCTACATAGGTACCTCCCTATTTAAAAGAAAAATTCATTGGCACATATCTATTTTGTAGATAGAAGGAAAACGGGTGTAAAAACCGGTTGGCAAGAATTTACGGACAATAGAATGATAATTTATTAAATTAAATTAATACGTTGGTTGCATGAATAATGTATCTATTTGCAAATAACATAATAACTCACATTCTTTATCACTACCCATCACTGGTTTCATTGTCTGACTACATTTATAATGAAGTCTTCAACACCTTCTTTTCTTTGACACTTCGAGATTCATTCTCCATTTTAGAAGTATGATCACCATACTTCTTCCACTTTCTTGGCTGGTGGAGTAAACTACTAGCCATGCCTAAATGTAGACTTCCCAGAGTTTTCTTCGAGAGAATTTTTCTGATCCGGAATGCAATCGGACTTCACAACTGAAGTGCATCCTTAAGGATGCAAATATAAAAGGATTGTGGACATGCAGAGATCTTACCTTGATTAAGGGGAATAAGCAGGATTTCTTGGATGTATTTCTTTATATATATGCCGTACTGATTTGGAGAGGTCGTCTTCGTCTTCCTTTAGTTATTGCTCTCGAAATTTCCCCTTTAGCCGCCGGCAGAAAGCTTTGTATCTCGGAAATGACTACTCATTATTTACGAAGAGACTTCTGTGCCAAATAAGGTATGCAAACACCTATTTTTGCCGAGTGATCCTTCATGGAATATTCAATCACTTCGATAGCTTTGTAAGTTGCCCAATGTGCAGTGCCGACAGTTCGGATACGCAGTATCATTTCTTCTCTTCCTGCAAGGTTTGTAATGAAACCGTTTTCGCTCAATTCTACTGTGCAACGATTGGAAGGAGGTGGGGAAATAAGTAGGATTTCTCCAGACTTTTTCACGTCAACGGGGATTTACTGTAAACGGAGGTTTTTTTCGTCTGGTTTGGTTTAGATGTAGTGGGGGTTCCGTCTTTTTGTATGTATTAATTTTAATTTAAAGAAATTTCATTATAGGGGTTATTATATTAGTTTACTGCATATATGCGAACTCTTGTGAAAAAACATGTTTATAAACACAATGAAGCATCTATCAACCTCTATCTATCTATCGATACTTTCTCCAGGTTCGTTCTGTTGTGTCCAAAAAATGTTCATGACCTAATTGTATTGCATCGTCCTGTTTAAAGTCGTGTTGCGTTTAACCGCATGTTGTTTTACTTCAACCCAAATTTTTTCAAAAGGATTGAAGTATTGGTGGTAAGGAGTTGACTGCAATGCAGTGTGAACAGCATCAGCCAAGATTGGGTACCCTTTACACCCCTTCAAGCAAATTTTGTGAGTTTTTATCAAGTCGTACAGAGAGACTTTTCGTCATTTGCAAGCCCCTTCGAATTCAACCAGTTCAACATCATCTCTTCCTTTGGGCTACTGGCTGGAAACTTGGTTGAAAATGTGTATTATCTAATACGATTACAGAATTCGGAGGCATGTTCGAGAAAAGTTCGTTCTTCAACCACTTTTGATAACCTTTCACGAGTGTAAACAATGTATCGGCCTTCTTTTCGACATCGTTCCACAGTTTAGCAGAACCTCAAGTACTTTATGTCGTGCTTTCCCTGAGTACATGGCTTTTTCCTACAAAATTGCACCAACGAAATCCAATTTTTTACGATCATAAGAACCCTCGGCACTTCATCTTTGAATTCGAGTTCTACAAAAGTTTTAAGATGAACCTTTCATTGTTGGCCTGTGCTTTTCCGCGATGTGGTACTTGTTTATGATTCTCCTGATTGAAGCTGACGTGAAACCGTCGACTGAACTCTTCGTATTTCTAGGACTCTGACGTTTTCCGGAGTAGAGAAAACTTTAGTTGATGTAGAACTTCGTGCTATATCCATTTTCTTCTTCTTCTCACAACAAATACGTTCAATTGTTAGGACAGATACTGGTGAAGTAGCACCTGATAATGTCTCCTTGATATCATTCAGTTTCGCTGATCGGGATTCAAAAACGTGATTGATTAATATTGCTCACAATTTCACGCGTTTGAAGTTAAACAATCACCGATTTAGGGCAAGTCTTCAAACGTACGTTGAAATAATGAGAAAAACGAGTTAACCGAGTGGGAAAATTAACAAAAAATTCACAAAACACAAGCTGCAATGGATATGAGGAAAAACGGACCGCCTTATTTCTCTTATATTAGCTCCCGGCTGTGAAAATATTTTCTCACCACCCGTCAGTACAACAGACTCATAAATGATCGATTTTTATTTTTGAGTTCCCCATTTCGCGAGGGGTTCCTCCAATATTAATGGAGCCATTAATTTTGAAACACTAGCCCCCTTTCGAGAGACCTTTTTTAATGCTGTAAATCCTTTCATTCGTTAATTCTTCAAAGTAATTATTTTATGAGTTTTGTAAATTTATTGATTTTAGCTGTAGGCTATAAATTATTTGCCGTAGCTGCCAAAGGTTGCCTCATGTCCCAAGAGTCAGATGTTTAAATTCAATTACGTTAAAGGATTTATATGTTGTTTTAACCCATATTGGACGTCACCGTTCTCCGCTTTACTTCAAATGTTACTAACGCACCGGGTTTCAGGCAAGCAATTACATTCCTTTGTAAAAGTAACAACGCTGCGTACAATCAAGGGAACCCGTTATTTGCGCCGCGAAATACTCGAGGTAATTTTCTGCGAATGTTTTCGGGGCATTCTCCGTTAATGATGATGAACATGTCACTAACGAATGTTCAAATGTACTGCTAAATAAAAAGTACCTTCACCATTCCCTTGAAATCCACCTACCAATTCAGTATTAACCTGTTGTTTGAATCCTCTGGCAGATGATAATCGAATGTCGGTATTCAAAAGAACATATAAAGCTGTTTTTACAGAAGCTTCCTAACCTGAAGTCAAGTGCACGTATTTTTGCATGAGCTTGTGTCACAATTTTCTTTTGTGTATATCACTGTAAAACCCTGAAGTTCAGTAAATGTTAGGATTCACCAGATAATGCTCGCTTTTCCCAATAGCATTGGTGAAAACCTTGTGTTGGCTCTCAAATCAGGCTTTTTCCAGTAAATCTTGGGATTTTTTAGGAGGCTTGGTAAGAGCTAGTATTATTTCAATCCGAGAACTTGTTTCGGACTTTTACAACTGATTTTAGTAAATCTTAACATTCCTCAGCGGGGAAATCCACATATTCACCTCATTTTCACTGTTTTTCCAGGCTCTTACTAAATCGGTCAGTCTATCCTAAGATAAAACAAATGTCAAGTGGCAAATGTCTGTTTTTAGTATAGATTTCGGGCTTTTACAAACAATATTGGAAAATGCTAGAATGTTCTTGTAAATCGAAAAAATTCACCGCAGCTTTGGGTTCTACAGTAACATTTATATTCTCTATATTTTCTTGTTTCGATGGCGAATCAAACATGAAATAATCAGGAAATGTTGATTATCATTTTCAATTTTCGGTTGATTGCTTTCAATACCAGGGCATTGTGATCCCTGTCTCTTCTAAATTTGTTGTTTCACCTTTGGGGATAGGTACATATATTCCACAAATATAATTGAAACCCTATGACGCTTCCTAATTACAATGTTCCTAATTCGGAAATTGATTCCGTGAATCGTGTGAGAATATTATTTGTTGGCTAAACAACCAACCTTTTGCTTGTCAAAAGTGCGTGGAGTGATTCTCAATAATAATGAAAGGGCTGTAAACACGATCGCGAACCTAACGTGAAGATAACATTGATCTATGACTTTCTTTGAAAAATATAAGTCTTATGATGTACTGTAACATATTATGCATTACCGCATTATGGTACGGCATGTGATCTCTTCGTAATTATAATTTCTGACTCGTAATATAATAAATTATTAGGTGTTATGCGAGTCGTATTAGACCGCTCTTCTACGTGTTTTACAACCTTTTTCCGACCAAAGTGCCCCTGGAGTTTTTCCATTAGAGGCTTCGTTCTCCAAATATTTCACTTTTGAGATGATTTTTTTTCGTGTTTTCGTCCTTACTTCACTAAAATCGCCATAACTTCTTTAATTTTCACGAAAAACTCAAAGTTGAGGATAGGTGAGAATCCATCGCCAGTGCAATCGCCACTTCAATCAGCTCAATAAATAAATTCAGTGTATAGAGTCCTGACCTCACACCCATGGATTTTTATCTCCAGGGAAATTTAAAAACCGAGGTGTATGAAGTCAGGATTGAGTCGAGAACCCACTTGATTCAAAGTTTTCACGAGGTGCAGACGACAATCGCAGAAATCACAGACAGCTCCGAGATGCCGTCGACGCAGCGTCCCGACGAACAGGCCTCTGTATACGTCAAACTGAAGGAAATTTCGAACAACTTCGTTTATAATAGAGTACCCGAAAACTTGAAATTTCATTGTTTTCAATTTCAAACCCCCGTCATGAAATGAAGAAAAATCACTAAATACCTTCCTATTAGTCAGGGTTATTAGGCAGTCGGGGAGATGTGAGAGTGTCCCCATTCGATTCCGAAAAACTCAAGTGTTAGCCTGAAAATAAACAAAGTATTTTGGCATTCAAACCTCATTTTTTCTGCTTAATCTAATTATTACAATCAATTTAATTAGACCAGGGGTTCTCAACCCGGGGGGGGGGGGGGGGGGGTTCGCGAGGGAAGATGACAAAAAAACAAAAAAAACCATTCATTCCACAGATACCATACGAGCGGCGGATTTTGAGTATAGCGACCATGTATTCATTATTAAAACCTGAGTTAAAAGTTGAGTTCGCTTGATTTTTATCAATTGTAACCAATGCATTACAATTTAAAATACAGCTGTGATTAACAAAAAGAAACAAGTAGAGCTAGAAATCACTCAACAGCGCTGCTAAAAATGATGGTGCCCACCGCGCCGCTGAAGGATTCAAATTACAGTCATGGAACTATTATAACCCGATCATTTATTACTTATTAATAAACTAGTGCTCGCCAATGTTTTGTTACAAAAATTTTGAATAGTGGTGTAATTTTCATTTTGTAAAATAAATATTATAACAATTATTATTGCTGTCTTCTTATGTTCGGATGTCAACTTTACGATGTAACTAGAACTGGCTCGCCAAAATTCTCAAGCTAAAAAGGGGGTCACAGTGTTAAAAAGGTTGAGAATTAGAAAGGTGACGTTTTGGCACAGTTTTTAGGCGGTCTGCACAGCCCCGCTACAAAAACTAATAGGATTACATAGCGTTTAAAAATTTGTTTTTCGTTCCTACGCCGCTATTATGCTTTTATGCCATTACAATTCTTGCCGCCCTATATAAAATTCTTGCCGCAAAATATTTTGCTGTTTTCGACCAATTGGTCTCGTCAGGACGAAGGTCTCGTCTAATGCCCTAGAGTTGAGGGCCGTCAAGTAGATGGGGTATCGTCATTGGAGTTCCACGGTTGCTGAGACAGCAGCAAGGGCTTTCCGCCACTCCGATTGTGTGTAGGTGGGCATTCAAATAGTCATGCTCAGTTATTGCTCTAAACGCTGCGACTGACTCATGACGAGGGAGAAGTAAAGGAACGCGATTCCTAAGTTCTCGCGTTAAAAAAATAGTTAATTTTAAAATGTTGGCAAAATTTACTTTTTGGATTATTTTTCGCTCCTCAATTCTGCTTGAAAAGAAAAGTTGAGGCATTAAAAAGACAGGAAATTTGACCCTCTTTTTAGCGGTATCCTCAACTTTCAGGAAACCAAAGAAGTTATGGCAATTTTAGTAGAGTAAGGTCGAAGAAACGAGAAAAAAAATCTTAAAAGTGAAATTACTCTTCCAACTAACAGGCGACCTAGGAAACAGGTTGTAAACCACGTAGAAGAGCGGTGCTCCCTGTATATTGGTAGTATGTATATTGAAATATGAAAAATTGTTCATGAATTCGTTCTACTCGCTCCCTATTCAGCAGGTAGAGAAGTACGGGTGTAAGTAATTATATTAATTTGTTCGGTAGACTTACTATGGGAGCGCCTGGTTGACGCTGTTTTCAATGTCCCATTGAAAACAACTTGAGGCACGAGGGTAATGATCCAATTAACTGGTTCCACCCTCACACCTCTGACGATGACGTATATTCTCCTGTCCGTGGACATCTGTCGACCACGTTCGCAAACACAAATCCACGCACCAACACGCCTCCGTCCGACGGTTTATTTACGTCTTTTCATTTAGGGGGTTGCGTGCCGGAAAGTGGACGTACAGAAATAAAAGCATCCCTCACTAGCCTCTGCCCCTTCGCCCTGTGCACGGCTAAAATGTCGGAAGTTTTCAGTCGAAAATTTATCTCGGCACCCACCCGCCCGGTTACCCATCTGCCATTTAACAGAAGGCTGTAACAAAAAGAGAAAAAACGCCTAACGTGAGTAGCAGAGACGAGAGAGTTTACGGAGTTATTTTTTCTAACTCCAACATTCCGCTGCCGACCTTCTTTCTCTGCGCTACAATGAGTTGGATACAATACGGTTATGTCTTTTTCTTGAGAACACCCTGCAGAGGGTTTCAAGTTTTTTATTGGACATAAGGTGAAGCCAGATACATCCCTGTATAAAAGTATAGGTACAGCAATATACTCGTTGGTAATTCTTTTTGCCTTCCAGCCGAATGTCCCAGTTTGGTTCTTAACTATATTAACTATTAACATGTACTAATTCGATAAAAACTGAGAAAAAACCTAAAAATACAAAATCTTTTTCCAAATTACAGAAAATGAGTTTTAAGAAGTATTTTTGCCATGGAGTGCGTTAATTTAAAAAAAAAAAAAACTCATATGGACATTGTATGGGTTTTCTAGAAAGTGCAATATGATGGATATCCAATTAACGAAATTGGTTGAAAAGAAGAGGTAGAGGGTTGCATCACGCCATTCCCTGAGGCCACATTATTCAAGTGAATCAGACAAAAAAAGAATTAAGTTGAAAGAAAAAAGTTTAATTTTAAGTTGAAAAAAGTTGAAATTAGTCTCCTAATCGGGAGTTTAATGACGATGAATTGAAGACGAAAAGAAACATTTTGAACCATCGCCTTTATATGCATTAGTTCGGCAGAGTAGAGCCTTCGAATGATTCCGTAGTTTTAATCGAGATTTAGCACTTACTGAGTACCACAATCACATTTCCTACTTCTTTATCATTATATTTTTCATATTTATGTCCCTACGTTTTATAACGCTACCATTAGGTTCCTGGTGATGGACTAGTAATGTACTGGTCCAGTACTTACAATATTTATCAACGTTAAGAGCAGAATACGAAGTTGTACACGATCCCTTTGGGCGTGGGTATTCGTCCGTTATTGGTAGGCATTTTTATTTTGTGTATCTTCAGGTATCTATAATTTGTTTTTTCTTTGAATAACGGTACAGTTGCTTTGCAATGATCTTGTACCGTCATTTTTTTTAGAATTCCACTGAAAATCAATAGTTTATAGGGACTTCATCTCAATAGGCTAAACAACAATTTAATAAATGAATAATTTGCGTTAGAGTGGCAGTGTGGTTTGTGTCATGTTTATGTCGTATGATTTGCTTAGCTGTTTTTACTCTTCAGTCATCATTAATGGTTTATTAATTATTTATTATTAATGGTACTGCCAAGATAGCACCGTCAGCTGACGGTCTCTTCAATTTTTTTATTATATAATTTTTGTTTTCATTCATTAAATTTTTGCAGAGTACCACTATCAAGTGAGCTAAATGGAACATGAAGAAATCAGTCTACCGCTTGCTAGCTAAAACAATAGATTCAACACTGGTAAAGCACATGAATAACATTAACAAGGGTAGATGCTCATAGCGAGATATAACACTTGGGTATTCATAGTTTCAATAATATGATTAAGTTGAGGCAGCTAGATCAGGTCCGAATACCACGTCTTTCAAGGCGTCGCGAGGTTCGTGCAGGACGTACGTCTTCGAGGATTCCTCTCACTAAGGGGTTAGAGTGGTCTAAATTCCGTGTGGCAAGTTGGGTGTACGAGGCCCGGAGTATAGAATTCACTGTTGGCAGATCTAGGTCGTCGTGGAGGCAGTCATTGCGGACAAACCACAGGTTATCCGTCAGAATCCGTATGGCACAATTCTGCGTAGCACATCTGAGACACGGATCAGAATAATTCCAATCTTTGCATTATTTTCGGACACCCCTGATGCACGTTGACGTAGCTCTAATGATGGCGAATTCCTAGCGAGGTCTCAACCATCCCAAAATTACGGTTTGAGGGCGACTTCAGTTGTTAGCAAAGCGTTCTGCCAGCACGTTCGTGAAAGTCGTTGCCTGTGGTGCTAAGTGTGCATCGACTGAGTATACCAGTGACTTGAAGAGTCCATTGTTTGTGGCTTGAAGATATCTTCGTTTTTCCCCTCTTCTTGGAGGTCATGTTAGGGAAGCACTAGTTTCTGTGACATATCAAACAATCTCTCCCTCTGTGGCTCCCAGACCCCTCAAGCCCTCTTAGCCCCGATGTGGTGGCTGATGATTCGATAATGATGGGCTTTAACACAATTTCCCCGATAGGTCGTCATTAGCTCACCTGTCACATCACTTACCTCATCGTGCCGTCGTATCATCAGGCCTCCTGTCTTGCGTTGTCTTGAGTTGTCATAGCCACACGCATGAAACATTACTGTCATTTCTATAGGGTTCTATTTGTAGCGAACAGCTAATGCATATTCTAACTCACATGGAGATGAATCATTGGAACTAATTCTTTAATGGGTAAAGTTCTATAATTAGCGCTTTAATTATAAGTTTCATGTTTCATTTATTTTCCGAACCATCTTACTTGATGTTATCATTGAATAAATTCATTTTCAATCACCCAACATCATTAAGTCAGCCGTTCAGTTTCAAAGCTTCACACTAGAAGAGCGAATCACAAAACATTTCCAGAAGAAAACACAATACCTTTTATTCCTTTTAAAATAGATCAGCAAGTCGGCAGACTATTTAAAAATACATACTAACAGCAAAGGCCCCTGCACCTCTTAGGGAAACAGAACAGCACTACGGAAGAAAAATCGATGTTTTCTATTGCAATATACAGAGTCTCGAGGTTACCACTTGAACTATCCTCCACTTTACTTTCCAGCTATTACAATCTTTTCTCTCCCTTCGGGTTTTCTTAGAACGAATCAGCCCAACCTTCCGCCTCACGAGTCTTAGACCTTTATTTAATTCATTCTTTGAAAACCAACGGTTTCCCTCTTTGCTCTACGCTGGGAATAACCATCTCTTTCAAGTAGAAATTCGCAGACCAAGGAAAATCTTTATTTCATTTCTTTTCAACTTGAAATCTTTTGCTTGTTCAATAACGTTGGGTTCATTAGTTGGTTTTCCGTCTTCACATTCTCGTAAGCGAAACACGGCAATTTTGTTAGAAAAAAGGTTTATTATTTCTGTGTAAGATATCCCTTCTACGCCGACCACTGGACCACAGACAATTACATTAAACGGAATGTATGGCACACCAGCTAAATACGCATAATTACATTGCCATTACATTGGTAACAATGTTGGTAGATCATTAATAGTTCATTGAAATGTTTTAAATGAACCTAAAAGATTTCGGTCTTGAAAAATGTGACCTGATACAAAGGATTAATGTTGGGATTGAAGTTTGCAAACTCTTTGAAAATAGCTTTGTACAGCGATCGATGCCACATAAAGGGGAGCCCAGAAGTCATGTCACATAACTGGGTAGGATCGTTATCCTGAATGGATACCGAGTAAGTGAATGGAGTATCAAAGGTGAGCTTTGGGCGGTTGGTATCATCCCGGCTGGGCGAATCCCTCCAAAGCCTTCCCCAACTTGGTCTGACAGTTGAGAGGGTTTGTTGGTTGACAACGGTTCGGACAAGGGACTGGCCCAGAACTATAAATACACTCCGTCCCGCATTCACTGGAGGGACCTACCTACGTCTGTTGAAGGTTCCGACATCAATGAGCCACAAAAGAAAGAGATCGTTTGAAGAAAAATGGTCTTTTGCATTCATGACGAACATGATAATCGGTTTTGATCCTTGACCTTTTGAAGCTAGTCCCTAAATTCCTCACGAGGTCAATCATCTCTGGTCAACTTATTGGTGAACCCTAAGTTACTGGCCATACACAAGGGAGACTGATCATTGACAGCAACTCTCGCTTTCCTTGGATGTTTATAGCATTCAGGTTTTCATCGGTTTTCCACATTTTCCTTCTCTACAACGACTTATTTATGTTATTATATGTCATCCTGAAAAACTAACTTCAGTAAAATTACTTCAGATTATGAACATGATGAACAAACAGTCCAATAAAAAGAACCAATTCGGAATCCTCTAATCAAATCTGAACGTCGTCTTTGCCTTTTTCAGTAACGTTCCATATTCTTTAAATCAAAATTAATTATCTAATTGGAAGCATCATGTTTTGTGGATTGGCACATCACAGCTGGGCTGACATTTGTTACGTGGAAGGATTTTCTTATGAGAAGTGATAAATAATTTGCAGCGGTTTTTCAATGATAAGCTCTTTCCATCTTAGTTTTGCATCCACAATCACCGCAAAGAATTTTTGTATATTGTCATGAGGATTCCTCGTCAATTTCGATGTGATTGGTATCTTGTTCGTATTGGGATGAATTCCATGAATTGATAGCTTGTTCGTAAAATTGATATGAGCCAATTTCCGCTTATTGGGCGTTAGACTCCACTTTTTTGTCCAAATAGTCAAGTTATTCAGTATCTCGTATTTTCCTAGTTCTCCCACTCTCTCTCTCCCGCAAAATTTCGATTAGAAATGGAGTGCATTATCCTTAAAACCCTCCAAAAATCATTTCATTTCATCTTCCTTTATATTATGCGTGAATTGTAATTAGGTGCGGGTTAAAACCATTAGGTTGTAATTTGGTGGCTTTCATCAATGTTGAAATGTATCTACTAATTTTTTACAGGGTTCCTCGACTTTGTTGAGTTACATTACGAGAAATGAGCTGTAAATGGAGGAGTGAACGAAGAGGCGAGTGTATGAACACTGGTCACGCCACCGCACACGATTGGGCTCTGTAAATCACATTGCTCAATAATGATTTCATCATAAATCGATTTACGGTGATTACCTCGTTATATAAATCGATACTATTGACGGGCTTTCAGAATGAGATATAAAAAAGGAACCATTTGTATTGATGATTTTCCCGATAACAATGTTATCAGTCTGGAATTCCTAGTAACATTAGGAACTAATGACTAGATTGTATTAAGACCTCTGGATTCCCAAGTTTCATTCGTGTGTTGGAATGCTCGATTAAGAAATCTAATAATATTGACAGCTCTTGTCGAATAGATGCCACAGGAACCTCGTCACATAATTCCTGTCAGTGAATGTATCTCCGATTTTCGTTTAATTTTTTGAATCAAGGCTAATTAACTCCCCTTTAAATTTGATGGCTTAAGTAAAACGAATTATTGCCATAAACAAATTAATCCGTTCATTTTCCGCGTAATCTGAAGCCGTTATTAATATCCTCTGGATTATAGAAATTGAGATGTGAATCACAAGGCCCGAGGATGTTGTCGAAATTTTGCTAATTTTGCTACGGAAAATTGACCATAGATTCAAATGATCGATAAAAGTGGGAGGTGTCTTCAAAATCCTAAACGTGAGGCTCCTTGCTGGATCTTTGTTTGATACATTTTCTTCATGAACCAAAGGAAATCACTGGAGCTCATTATGATCAGCCGGTCTCACTAGACTTAGTACAGGAATTATAAAATTCGACTCAAGTATAAATCGGGTATGGTGATACCACATATGGTTGAAATTCCCTTACGATTGAACCAGCTAATGTAATTGTTATGGAATTTAGCAATAAGAAATTGAGTTTATTCCAGCTTTCGTTATCTGCAGACGTAGTTGAATGTTGTATTTTATATTGATAGTCAGCATCGGTAGTTGTCAACATCCAAGTTCCCTGTTACACTAAGTTGGCATTACTTAGTGGTATCTTTTTAGTATCTGTCTCTTAGTTTCTGTCAACTTACGACGGCTTTAGCTAGGTAATTGAATTATTTAGCCGATCTATTGTTTCATATGCTTGTAAGTTCATGTATATTCGCGATTCGAACACCCAACAAGGCTCATTAAATGGGAGTCGCAAGGCTTTTCATTCGTGTTCTTAGCAGATTATGTGTTCATTCTCTCTTGATATTGGGCTTCTTCCTTGAAGTCCGCTTTTCTCGTCCTAGCCTCTCCAGATTAAGATTAAATCTTCAAGAACAAACAATTTGCGGATAAGAGCTATCAAATTCAAATACTGATATGACATTTCAAATTGTAGTTCATCCATTTCCACCATATGATGGAATCTTGACTATCACGTCCTGATGGCGCATCCTCCTGTTGTGCATAATACCAAAATATCTCTACAACTATTAATACAAAATCGTTACTATTTTATTTCTGTTATTTGGTACAGTGCTATGAAGAACCTGTAGGGATGTCCATTAATTATTTTATTTATTTTTGAACAGTTATGATTTATGCAAGTTGTTGAGTTGAGTAGTTATGGTTAAAATAAACAGTTGTGTTTCAGAATTTCCAAAAACTCGTTTTTGTGGTGGTAAAAATAATTTTCATTATAATTACCACCTACAAACTTACAACGAAGTGGCAGGGTTCATTTATTCAAATTTGACAACAATATCGGTATAGAACTAGTTCAGATCCGAATACCCTCAGTTGCGTATTATATGCAGCTACCAGGGAATACCTTTCGATGCAATCCGAGTTAAGATGTCATAGTATCAGGATGAGGATCAAATGCCCGGACGGTCAAAACTGGAGAAAATTTCATATCGGCGTCTTTACGGCTTTTCTTCTACATTCACCTGGGCCAATGACAATTCAAGGACAATGAAAAATGCTGCTATATTGACCTGAAGAACATTTTTCTTCACACCCATGTCATCCCAAAATTTATTGTCTGTCGACATTTTTGATTTAAAAAATATAAAATGTCACACATTTTTACATTTTCACCCTTGAAATGATATGGGCTGGTCTCTGACCCATCCAAATGGATTCAGCGTCCAAGATTACTAGGTAGTGAAAAACGACTTGGTTAGGTCAGTAAAGAACCACGTTTTTAGCCCATACCATTTATGATTGTGATGTTATGACCAGCTAGACCCCAAATGGGTTACGATACGTTTGCGATGACGTAGAAGCCCCCTTTTCCCATCAACACCCAATATCTTGGCATACCCATTCACAGCTAACTCTCCGTCACGTCTCGCTCTCCTCTCTGGTTACCTCTTATCGGTTATGATAACAGATAACATCGTCATCTCCTGCCAGTGCGCTTGTTTTTTGTTCCGGTACCTAGGTATTTTTATCATGTGAATCCTAACTAAACAAAGTCATGAAACATCACAAACAATTCAACACATTCATTGCAATTATGTTTCGAAAAAGAAGTTCAATCTCTGTCGTCATACTTCTAATTGGTATGTTCCGTGTAGCAGTCTTTCTCGAACTGAGTTTCAGTGTGTTCTGTGCGGGTTGATTTCTTTTTCCACACGGGAAGTTTTCTATCCCCACTACC
This sequence comes from Creontiades dilutus, assembly GCA_031894815.1. Taxonomy (NCBI): domain Eukaryota; kingdom Metazoa; phylum Arthropoda; class Insecta; order Hemiptera; family Miridae; genus Creontiades; species Creontiades dilutus. Next base: position 2,088,267 of record JAVIWC010001515.1, read on the forward strand.
TAGAAATTCATGACATCGTTATTAAGTTTTGTCACGACTTCAGCGACTGGGAAGAGTTCTCGACCTAGTCCAATTCAAGATTTAAAGATGTTTCAAACTTCCGTGCTAAAGCACAAAAATTGGAAGGAGTAACTGTGTTTTCAGGAGATTTTTGAAACTAGGCTGTACTTAGAATTAGAACTGATTACGAAATCGGAATTGGGCTAAGTATAATTGTTAGCCGCTGTCTAGTAACATACAAAAGGTAATTAATCAGCCTTGCTGGGAAACGACGAAAATTTGATGTTTTGATGTCAGTATTGTAATGGGGAATGGGGTTTCTCACCCGTGATCTCAAACGTCTCGTAAATGGAATCCATGTGCGAAAGAACGGATTTGTATATGTATACAGGGTGTCCCCGGAGTTATGCACAAACCGACTCCTACGTGTCCTTCAACTCATTTCCGAACAAAAATGCCTCGTAGCAATTTTTTGCCAGAGGCCTCGTTTCCGAGTTATTCGCAATTTAAGATTTTTTACGTGTTTTCAATCTTATGTCATTAAAAGTGTCATAACTCCCCGAATTTCGGAGATAGCTCAAATGTGATGACACCGCTTGAAAGAGCGTTAAATTTTCTATTTATTTGATGTCAGAAAACATTTTTTTATTGCATTGAAGATGTGCAAACAATAGCCGTCTCTCGGCTCTTCGATTATCCTGACTTTGCCCGGACAGCTTAGGAATGCCATAGACGTTGTTCACAAACAAACGTTTTCATTCATTAAATTCATTTTCATTTTTCATTTTTAGATATTTATTTTTGAGTTTATATCTAAACAAATTTAAACTCGAACTCTTTAAATGAACTCGATTTAAACCCCAATATCTTATTATTGTCCTACAACTGGATAACATGTTCGAGTCAACAATCGTTTTACTAAAACTGAATTTGGTCAGAAACAACAAATTATCAACATTGCAACACGGCTACGGCCGAGTCAGATTGGGGTTGTTAAAACACGGCGCACAAAGCAACCCCTCCTTCAAGACCTGGAGGTCGTGCGGGTCATTGCATATCTTTTGCCCCTGACCAAGACAATGCCTCCTCCGTAGCTTTCCCAATTTTCAAACATTGGGTCTTTTTAAGTTACACAGGGTGTTCCGGGAGTTATGCACAATCCGACTCCTACGTGTTCTACAATTCATTCCCGAACGAAAATGCCACATAGAAATTTTTTGCCAGAGGCCTCGTTACCGGGTTATTCGCGATCTTTTTTTCGTGTTTCGATCTTATGTAATTAAAAACTGTCATAATTCCCTCAATTTTGGAGATAGCTCAAATTTGATGACACTGTTGGAAAGAGCGTTAAATTTTCCTATCTATTTATTTTCAGAAAACATTTTTTTATTGCTTTGAAGATGTGCGATTGCCACGCTAAATGGCAAGTTTTGGCAGTTTTGTCAAAATCTTGAAATCGCAAGTTTTTCATCTCGCCCAGAAACCCCATTAAAGTATGACGCAGAAGTGTGCAGCCCTGGTGAAACGTGCGCTAAAATGTCAGCTACCCACCGTTGTAGTCGTTTTGGTTTTAAAAAATATTTTTAGTTTATTAAATGATGTTTAACTGCAGAAAAACGTGCGTTTTCTGTTAAAATTGAGGTTTTTCCAAAAGTTTCGACGAAATAAAGTTGGAGACGTGGTATAAGTAACTTTTCTCGCTGAATCGAATGGTGACAACGCCAGACCTCTCAAGTGACCATTTAAATTCAATGTGTTTTTGTCCATAAACCCGTTCGTTTGTGAACAGCGTCTACGGCATTTCTAGGCTCTCCGGTCAAAGTCAAGATAATCGAAGAGCCAAGAGACGGCTACTGTTTGTGTTCATTTTCGATTGATTGCGATGAGTTGCATTTATCTTTTTGCTTACACTATGGCCCTTATCAAACCAGGCTTCCGTTTCGTTACCAACTCTTCCCTGTCGTCTCTTTCCTGGCTGTATTTCCTTCAGCGTGGTTTCCCCATTATTATATGTATATTATTATTATATACATCAAATTTTAAATTTGAGAGAACCACCACATAACACAACATCATTTATAAAATTTATGGCAAATTTCGTTCTAACTAAAAATGTTTAAATTTGAAGACAAGCTTACATTCCTCAACAAATGGCACTGCCATGGGTAGGTTTACAAGAATCTAGCCATTATAGCAAATTTGTTCATGGCCCATTTCGATTGCAAATTTTCTCTCATCACGCAACTAAATCCTATAATTTGGCGATTCATTGATGACATATTTTTTATTTGGACTCATTGTCCGAAACGCTAGAGAGAATTCCGGGATTTAAATTCACAATTTTTGTCAAATTTACATGGATCGACTTCAGAAGCCACATTCCTCGATGTGAACATCAAATTAACAGACTGTCTCAGTACACACAAAAGCCACAAACAAGCAATTATATTTCATTTTAGGGGCTCACAAAACATTCCATTCCAAGAGCATTTTCACTGAAAGGTCATGCATTTTCTTGAGACATTTGACAGAATTACTTGGCAGAACAAGCTGCTGACAAGAGGTACCCCAAAAGTTGTTAAACAAAAAATTATCTGCTTATATATAACCATCCTTGTGGAGAGAGAGATAAAGTTCTCCATTGACAACCACATTCTTTTTCGGCATTGAGAAGATGATTCTAAAAGATCTCACTCCTCTCGGCTATGTGTTCGACCACAAAAAAAGTTTTCAAAGTACCGTCAATGTCCTATCGACACTTCGTCAATCGGAGACATTTTGTCTATAGACGATCGGAGAGAGCAACACCACCTGCAAGAGGTCTACACCCTTGTGGCAAGAGATGTGGTAAAGTTTGATTCGTTGTCGAGGACAGCTGTTCTCATCGGCCAACAACCCCAACTCGTACAGATGCAAAGGATCGGCATGCCAAACACCAATGTGTGTGTACGTAGTTGACATGTAAGAAATGTTGCATTTTACGTTGGCAAGGCTGAGACAGCTCTAAATCTCAGGGTCAACAACCACAGGGCATCAGTTGTCTGCAAAGATGGAACGCCATTTGCCTGTGAGCCGGGGCCACAGCCTGTGCGTACATTCGATGAGTGTTTTGGCATCAAAATTCTTAAAAAAATGAAACCTGAAGAAAACAAAATTATGTACTCGGAAAAGCACATAGCAATGTGTCAAAAAATCGTGTACGATCCTCCAGGACTGAATATTAAACGTTAACAAGGCAACATTTCTCCCGTGGGGCCAATCTCTCCACATCAACATTCCCATTACAGTTATTTTTCTCGTACTTTGAAAAAGGCTAAAAGCCGAAATATAAGAATTAGTATTGTGATGTAAATTGTTGTTGCTAAAAAAATTTATGTACATTTATAAATGCTTAGAGGTTTTTTTATATTGAATAATATATATTATTATTATATATATTACAGTATAGATTTTGAATCTTCTCATCTTGAAATAAAGCGACTAAGATAGAAAATGTATGCTAAACGTTACGAAAGGCTTATTACTGAAAATAATTAACCAGAAGACTTCATTTCGGGCACAGCACAGGTCCATTAACAAAACAATAGCACAAGAGTTCGGGGTATCCCCAATCACAGCTTTGTAAACATGCGAATGAACATTCGGCCGTACGATAGTTCACTAGGTAGACTCACTTTCACGGTTTTGACGAGAACAGTCACAGTGGCTGTAAAATAAACGTACTTTACAACGTACCCCTGTGTGGTTCATTACAGTCTGTTGTTTTCATCACATAAATTGAAAATATCTCATTCTAGAGTTGGCAATAATTTTTCGATTTTCACAAAAAAATCGATGTTTGACCACCATTTTCCGATTTTTTTCCGATCGATTTCCATGGGTCGATTTCAATTGACTATCGATTTTCGTCAACAATTGATCAATTTTTAGTGAGGTTAAATCGATTTTTTATTCATTTGAACATAATATGTATGTTATTATATACATAATGGGTATTATAGACATTTCTGAAAAGAGCGCCTTTTTTCTCCAGAGTAGTATCTCGCTAAATTCCGAATCGTTCAAACGATTTTTAGAGCATTTTGGTTTCTACTTCTAACTTTACAGTAGTTATGGGAAATTCGGACTGTTGGCGCAGTAAGGATTGGACCTCTGATTTTTCTGAAATTCATTAATATTTTTTACAATAATGATCTCATAAAAATTTCGTATCTTTCAGACGTTTTTTTTAAAGAAGTAGTGGGTGTTTCAAATATATCACATTTTCGCATGCGCAGGCCACAATCGTCGCACGATTTTGATGATAACCGAACTATACCTTTACAGAATTTTTGGTTTTACTCCAAATTTCACGGTACTTTTGAGAGATTTGCTGGATTACAGATTTTGACGAAAAAAGAAAGGTGATACCACCACAGCTTTTGTCCGATCTAGCTGAAAACCTTGCGGGCACCATGTCAGCTCCTGAGGAGTATCAATAGTGCAAATGAATCGAAATTTTGGTCAAAAGTTCAACACAGTTTGCACCATTTTTGAAGCAGTTATGCGTGACACGACGGACGGACATTGAATTTTTTAAAATCTAGACGTCTTAAATGTTTGATAGTAAACCATGAAATAAAATAATATTGTAATTGGTTGTATACTACACACCCTATACATTAAATTTATGGCTGTATTTTTCGAAGTTCCTCGAGGATTTCTGCAAATAAATAATCATTTCTTCGGTAGACCCTAAATATATGTTTGAAGATTCAACACGTGGCAAACTATTAGTACTGTTCTCTGAACTGCTGAGAATGCAGCATGGAAGATATGAAAACCATTATACAAGAACGCACCGTAAAATGGAAATAATGAAACACTGTGTAATTATTTGCGGTGTTTTATCTTAACCGAGAGATGGGATGAAAATCCTCAACCCGTTTGAAATCCTATACTTCCATCTCTTGATACGATAAGCCCTGATATTCCACCGAGTTTCGGAGCGGTGCACTTACAGTGTTATCCAATCCGTCAGTTAATTTCTTTAGTCGCTTCCCCTTCACTGTCGCAGATCCTTCCGTCCCATCTTGTCACGCGAAGCCGTTAAAGAGGATTACAAGCCGGAAACCATTCGTTGAAGCCGCCTGTGACAAGTTAATTTGATTTCTTGAAACGATCAGGTTGTGGCGTGTTTGTGGCGTTGACAAGTGGAAAACAGAATATCACATCCCGAATTCTGCGAGTCAGAAAAGCTTTCACGCCCTCCGGTATATGTCGATGTGACAGACAGAGGTTTTCCAGGGAAATCTCCAGATTTTCATGGAGCACTTTTATTATGGACATTTCATCCCCATATCTGGCAAAAGGTGTATTTGGTAAGCTAATTGTTTCATTTCGACATCACCTATTCAATTCATACCGATTAAAGTAAACGTCTTTTTGTCGATTCTTGTCCTGTTTACAACGAGACCTCCGAGAAGATTTCCTTCCCACTCACGTTAGTTCATCTCCCCTCTTTCGGGATAGAGCAAGTACTCGTTTTTATCAAGTATTTTACTAACTGCTGTATGTTTACTAAGGGCCGTAATCCGAATTTCCACAACTCCACCATACTCAAAAATATGGTTCAAAACTAACAAATTAAAAAAAAAGCAGCACTGTGTGCAATTTAAGACTGAAATTATTCTCAACAAAAATCATGTTATGAAAACAAGAGAGTTAGTATGAATTTCGAATCGTATAAGTTTGTAAATAAATAATTTATTTACAATTATTGTTTAATACAATTTCCTTTATTGTCTTTTTGTGGTCCAGTTCGGTTTCAGGTCGTATTTTTTTAGGTGCTTACGACACGAAGGAAAATGAAACAAAGCAAATTTATATTTCGGCTAAGTTCGGATGCAGAACCAACAATAAGGAAATGTTGCGTTGTCAAGAAATTTGGAGCTTTGGAGTCATTGTTGTAGGAACGTATTAGTGAAGTGCATGTGGAAATACTCGTATCTTCATCTTGTAATGTTGAGTCCTGGTGGTTCATAGGCTCTCAAAATATTACTGTGAGCCTTCTCAGAGCAGCAACTTGGATTTATTTTCTTCTGGCTTCACATTTCTGAGCATCTTTTCACCAGAGCAACCATCAGAGGAAGAGTTACGGGAGATGGCGTGACGGCTTGCAGGGAGGTTAGGATCTTGAGCCACAACTGAATGTCTGTGGTTGTTGATCCTTAAAGTCAACCCAGTCTCTGCTTTTCCCTCATAAAACGCTGAGCAATTTTTGCAGACCAGCTCGTACACACATTGTAGTTTGGCAGTCTGCCCAGATCTTGCACCTGTATGTATCTGTAGTGTTAGGAGACTTTTTCTTCAAGAAAAAGAGTTGTAACCTTTATTTTTGACAAGGATGTAATCCTTACAGAGAATGGTCAGGTATCGTCGACCGCCTGTGCGACAAGATATCTTCACTGGATTCGAATTCGAATTCAGAAGAGGGTATATTTCTCTCAAAACAGTATTAATTTTCTCAATTCCACAAAAGAAAGTAGTTGTTAATCGAACCCTCTCGCACTTGTCATGCCCCACTTGATGGTGTTCAATATAATTAGGGAAAATTGCCTTTTCCAACAATTGTTTTGGAAACCCTATTGAAAGCAATTTTTTCGGACAGATTCGCCTTTATTCTTCTTCGCTTTGGCCGTCTCTACAGATCCCAAGGCCATTGAGAACGCTCTTGGATTGCTCGTTTCATGTGCTGGGGATGGCAACTATCAGAGTTGCATTGCATTAGCTTTCTATCGGTCTATTAAACTTTTATTTTAGAGCAATTTTTACAGAGAAATCGGTGTTTGAGCGTAGAATACGTGAATTTTTTGTACGAAATCGGGGTTTTGGCTTGAGATAATCTTGAGATAATGATCTGGAGTTGGACGAAATTTAGCTGGGTAAAGAAATATCACTACGTAATTTTTCTCGCTGAATCGAATGAAGGCATTTCTAAAACCCTCCGAACGATTAAAATCAAAGAATTGTCATGGGAAATTTTAACATTGATGTGGAGAAACCCTGTTAACGTTTCAGTCCCGGAAGATCGTACAGATTACTATGCGCTTTCTCCGAGTGAAGTAGCCTAATTTTAGTTTTCTTGATGTTCTAATTTTTTCCAGAATTTCGATGTCAAAACACCCGTCGAACGTTTCTCTATGCGCTGTGGCACGACGGCTCACAGGCAAATCGGCGTTGGTTGTTGACCCTCAGATTGAGTGCTGATGCAGTTTCGCCAACGTAAAATGCAGGACATTTCCTGCAAATCAACTCGTACGCACATTGATGTTTGGCATTCAGCCGGTCCTTTACATTTGTACGGGTCGGGGTTGTTGGCCGATGAGAACAGCTCGTCCTCAACAACTATGAGGCAAACTTAACACCTTCTCTTACCACAAGGGTGTTAACCTCTTGCAGGTGGTAATGCCGTATCCGATCGTCTGTGAGGCAAAATGTCTCCGATCGACGAGTCCTATCGATAGAACATTGACGGCACTTCTAGAAAAACATTTTTTGTGGTTGAATTAGCTGAGAAGGGTGGGCACAGATCTTTTAGAATTACGTTCATCTTCTCAATGCCGAAAAAGAATGTGGTTGTCAAGAGAACTTTTTCCTCCGTATGTCGGGGTGTGGGACGGTGTTCGATATTGGAAGGGATAATTTTTTGTCTCACTACTTTTGCTGGGTATCCCCTTTTCAACAGTTTGTTTTCCAAGTTTTTTCAGGTATGCTTCTTTGCGATATCATATGCGATGACCCCTTAGCGAAAGAGCTCTTGATAAGGACTGTTTTGTGTGGCGAGGGTGGCAGTTGTCATGGTGTAAATACAATTGCTTATTTGTGGTTTTTGTATGGACTGAGATGCGAGTATACCAGCTGTAAATTTCATGTTCACATCGAGGAATGTGGCTTCTGAAGTGTGTCCATGTAAATTTGACTGAAAATTGTGAATTTAGATTCCTTAGAAATATATATATTCTTCGCTTTTACATAAGAATATTTATTAGTCTTTAAGAGTTTTGTATTGTTTTTTGAATGATGATGCTGGGTTACTCTTTGCCAAAATGCCACCGACTAGGGTAGGCAACAGCTATGTCCACCCGCCATCCACCTCCATATCAAGTCTCCTGAGTCCTTAATCTCTTATCAGTCTCGATGTGACCCCCGACTCTCTGACACCCGCTTCTTATCGCCTCGCCCCTCCGTCGCAACTAGTGGCCTCGGTTCTTCGCTCCGCTTAAATGATGATGACGCCCGGAGTAAACGATCACGCCGCGGAAAGGGGGTTGAAAATGATTAGCCTCGCTAGTCGGTTTTACGAAGCCGGGGCCCCGAGATAGGGCGGGGTTATAAATACCATTAGCGCGGAGATGGGAGCCTCTAGACCAAGCGCCGTCCTAAAGCGCCATTATCCGGCGCCAAGAAAACAGCGCCGTTTCCCGTTCTCATGTTGTGCCCTTATCTTCCTTCGGTGCCCGCGCTTCCTTGTCCCTTATCATTTGTCACCCGGTTGGGTGATGAAGATGAACCGCCCTTCCTTATTCGATTACTAAAAAAATCTCTTTCTCCTCTCTCGAACCTGATTGGTGTGTTTTTTCTAACTCAATATTGCGAAGATTTTGTTAGAATTACCAACCGGCGTTTGAAATTCGCATACCTCTATGCTAATTCCTACCTCACATTTAGTGGAGTGTTGAAACGTCAAAACGTAAGTCAAAATAACTTGATAATTTCTGTTGTTATGATTTTTTTTAAATAAAGTATTCTTTATGGGGAATCCAAAAATAAAATCGAATTTTCATTGTTATTCTCTAATAAAACTACATCAAATTCTGAACAATGTGTTAAAAATAAAATTAAAATCGGATGATTGGTAGAAAAGTTACATTTTCTTTGAAATTTTGAGCATCTCCAGATCCTGGCGGGCTCCCGGAGCGTAGGCTGGACCTGGTCATGGTCGCCTTCTTGAATTACATGGATTCTTGCATACTAAAAAGTAGAGGCCCTTGACATGGAACTAAAAGGAATTCTGAAAGTCCAAAATGCGATGCGGTTTAGTCAGCGAGATTCACAAAATCAAAGTCAGAACAAGTATGTGGGAGCGCAACCTGTGACACCTTCTTTCAGAAAAACAGCTGTCCTGAAAAGTCACTTTTCGGGGACAAATGTTCCTTTTTCTTGCTAACTACTGTACCGATTTCTTTCTAATTGTTATAAGATACTCACATGGATGTAATCAAGAGAGGGTGCCAACAAATTTGAATTTGACAATTTTTAACCTTTTTTTTTCTTTGTCATTTTCGTGATTTTTTAACAAGTTATTCCAATTTTGTCAAAAATGATATAGATACCATTCAAGAAACATTTCAGGGCCATGACGATCGATGTTCAATGTTCTAATGTCACCACAGACTTTTCGCCTGCTAGATTTGGTTTTCGTTCATTGTTCAACAGCGGGGAGTTAAGACGGTCGTCATCCCTCAAATTGCGCTCCCCTGAAACATGACTTTCGCCTATATTGTATATTCCTCCGGTAAAAGGGTGTAAAATCCGAATCTGCAATAACAATTTTTCCGTCCGTCCGCCGTATGCACGATTTCTCCCAAACGGCTGAAGCAAAAGATCTGAAATTTTCAGGAAAAATCCATGTTGGTCCGACGACGCCCCAATTCTTGAGCCAGCTTTCTCACTTAATTTAAAGTGCCCTTTAAGGGTTGTCAAAGTTTTGTAAAATCCCTAAAAACCTCAAAAAAGTCAAGGCGGCCTAAATGTGTACTCTTTTTGAAGAACACTCCACGAGGAATCAAATGAGCCCCTCCCCAGGTCCGTAGGTCAAACCATTCCCGATCTATGGCCCGATTTATGGTGCCAAAATTCGCGTTATTTTGGTTTTTTATTGTTTTTGCGTTGATATCAGTAACCTAGTGACGTAGTGATGTAGTAATGTGGATACTGGAGTGAACTCCTAAAAGACTTTGTAGCTGATACACGGGTTGAACCATTCTGGTAACCATAAAAAACGCTGCAAATTCTTTCACTGGGGTTTATTATTCAATTGGCTTGCGTTCATGATTTGAATTTCTACTAAGCTTTGTCTCACATGTGATAGAGCGATTATTGAATTCCAGGAGATATGTTAGAGCACGTAAATCTGTTCTCAACCAATATACCTATTTGGATTGATCAGTTGATCATATTCGTGTGCCTCCTGAAACTCAATAATCGCTCTATCACCTGTGAAACCTGCACACTCCAAAGCTTAGTATAAATTCAAATAATGAACGCAAGCCAATTCATGAGTTACTGGAATTTCCTGTGCTACTATAAACAAAACCGCTCAATCATAAAGCTTTACCGTAAGGATGATCAGAAATACATCTATACTTAGATGATAATGAGATATAATTCTTGCTGTTGAAAGTATTGTTCCCATTTTGATGAATTTTTGAAAATAAAACAAATAATTGAGTAAAAATTGTTTCTCTAATCAGTTGTTTTTTCTGTTTGTTTCAGGTAAGTCCAGTAGCCTGGCTTCTGTTCAGTTTTTTTAATCTCTCGAATCTTTTCGCTTCTCAAAGTAAGTATGAATTTCTTTTTTTTTTTTTTTTAATGTTTAATAACCGGAAATTAATTTTTTTCTTCGTTTTCCAATTTTTTTGAGGGGCTTCACGTTAGAATTGAGTGGAGTAGGTGTAGACGAGTAGCTTCACTCAAATCACCCCCATTCACACTCTCAGCAAAATCTTTCAGCATCCGACCTACCACTTCCCCTACTTACTACAACGTCACATGTTACCAGCTGGTAACAACCTTTTACAAATCCGAACACTTAACCGATTGTTAATGTTATAGGAAGGTACAGATTTCGTAATGTTTCACTTTTCTTTTGCACTCCCGGAACACGTATTTCGGACGTTCTCAGACGAAGAAAGGTTTCGCTCTAAAATATTAGAGAATACAAAAGAGGCTGGTGATGTAATAAATGGAGATAACTACCAAGAAATATCAAATTCGATAGACTTGCAGCGTAAAGGCTGAATATTCATGAATAGGAATACATGAATATTTGTGGTTTCGAGTATTACTAACAGTAGTGGAGGCTTCAAGAATAATTATTTTATCTCTATACTCTTGTTCATTCACTATGTGACTGGGAAGATGTATTTGAATGCAATTTACTTCTATTAAAATATTGAAACCTATAATTTCTTCGATTGTTTGAGACAGGATAGACAGAATGTCTATGAGTAGTTTGCTTGTTCATCGTAACCTTCATTCAAAGGTCTTCAGTACAAGTAGTTTACTTATGAAATTAGGTGATTTACAGTACAAGATCTTCAGCTAAACGTCTAACGAGAAAACAATATTCTATCAACATTCTGTTTTTTCCCCTCTATTTATAAAATTGCAAATACTTGAGGAAAATTTCGCTCTAAAATAATCGAGAATAGGGAAGAGATTGGTGATGTAATGATTGAAGATAACTACCAAGAAATATCGAATTCGACAGACTTGCAGCTTAAAAACTGAATATTCGAGGATAGTTATACATGAATATTTGTGGTTTGAAGTATTACTAACAGTTGCGGAGGCTTCAGGAATAATAGTTTGATATATTTACTCTATTCACATTGTGAGCGGGAAGATGTGAATATTGATATCAATAATTTCTTTGAGACAGCATAGACAGAATGTCTATGAGCTGTTTCATATTCATCGTCACCTTCATTCAAAAGTCATTCTACACAACAATACGTCAAACGAGAAAACAGTATTCTATCAACATGCTATTTTCCACCCTATCAAATGTGCAAAACCCACATAATTTTTGCTGTATGTTTCCATATATACCGCCCGGATTTGTTTTGTGGGTTATTATGTTCGCTCATAATTTTTCCAACCCGTTTGAAGAATTTTACATGCTAATCCATTGTTAACGGATTGTTTGTAAATGTTTTTACTCTTGAGTATTTGCATTATTATGCAGACTCCTGTTTAATAGAAGCCCAGGAAAGATTTTTCAGGCTACATAAGTTCAGAAGTACAAAAATTCTCTTTAGCTAAGAATATTTTCAATGCCTAGCTTAGCTTAATATTTTCATCTAGAATCACATGTATATAAAAAATAACATTTAAAATTATAGGATATTACAATCTTAGATTAACAATCTCGTTTCTAATGATGACTTAGCTATATCCAATTACTTTTCCTATTGAACCACCAAATTAAAGTAATCCCACGAAATAATTACGTTATTAAATCATCTCTCTAATCGAACATGCCCGTTAAAATCAGTATTTTAAAATGTATTACCATTTGATCCATTTAAAAGCTTAGGTAACACGAAAATGGAATCACGTTTCGTGGATTCATAGTAAAGACAGAAAGTGATTGAAAACTATTAAATCCGGTGGAATGTTTTGAATTGTGAGTGGATCTTTGGCTGTGGAACTGATCATCGGGTGATTTAATTTATTAAACCAATATAGACGTATTTAATCATTTTATTCATTAAATATACTCAAGTGTACTCAATTATAATCTTAATAGTTGACAAAATTCTATCTTACACCACACACACCAGTTTTGTAAGGCGCTGAAGGATACAGTTCCGCATCACATTTCGGTCTTGCGGGAATTGCCTAACCGAACATTGGGTCGTGAGGTTGACAGCTTGTCTGTCATATTCATGGTAGTACAACATAGTATTACTTTGTACTAGCATAGTATTAACGGTGTCTTCGAATTAATTTATGAGTTTCTTTTCAGTTTAATATATTCAATAATGAACGATAGTAGCTGTCCACGAACGACAAAAATTCATTTGGCTTTAAAGAAGAAAAACTGGTCTCCATCTTCAAATTTTGAGATCTACGATTCCCGCATTATCCACTGTGTGCTATCGGCTGTCATATAAACTACTAGCAAACGTACACTCTGCTGGGATAGCTGAAGATGTTGGGTCGGAAAGATATCTGGCAGGGGATGAACGCCCCGCTGTAGCATCGATTAAATCCCGGCATATACCTTAACACTCGGCGAAATTACAATGGACAAGTCTGAAAACATTCATCACTTCGGGAATAAGGTCAAGTTAAGGTTACTTACTGGGTTCTGAGAGATTGGGGAAGATTGCACAATAGATCTTTTCGGTCTCAGTGACCAGGGACTCCTTCCATCCCGTTAGGGGAAGAAAGATCCGAACGTTGGTACCATACGACCCAACTCAAAGCGCATCAGTCAAACCCAGAAATATTTAATTTGGGGGGAAGACATACTGGGATTCCAGGACGGAGCTGCCCGTCATTTTGGGAAACAGTGTGATTGAGAGCATTTCGAATTGATAAACCTCCCACGTTATAATAGGTTTGTTTTCCGTTGCCTTCTTCACAAATCGAATGTTATATTACATAAAGCCAAAGATTTTATAGTCTCTAATAAGGCAGCATGTGTAATATTTGAGCACCCTAGAGGATATCGAAAGAAGATCGAACCTGAGCTATAGCAATTCACTATGTGTTTGTAAAAGGATAAAATGGTACTAAGTAAGACGTTGATACTAGAGGTGCGTTATGTTGGGGATTGGGAAAATAAAGATGAGCACGTCAATCGAGGGAAGAGGTCGTTAATTATTAAGACCCCTCACCTCGAGCAGAGAATCACTGTATCAAATACAAGATAGAGATCCTTGACTCCTGTTATTACAAGATGAAACGGGATTCCACTAATAAGTTCTAATGGACTGAGGGAAATGAGACTTTAGACCTTGGGAAGGAGGAGATCGACCATCGACCTAAAAACTGAAGTTGATCTTGACACGACGGCAGCAGGCGCTAAGTGGTCAGACGAACAAGTGGCTTTCGACTCGAGAACCATCAAACTCCTGACGAGACGATAGAAGCCAATTAGGTTTTTGTCTCTGAAAACTCCTCGCAAGGCACCCTCAATGTTGTTATACGCAAGCATCAAACTCTACAAACTACACAAAAGTCTACTATTTCCGTGCTATATAGTTTTTCCACACTGAACACTGGTATACGATTATAAAACATAGAAGTTAATAGAGGGCAATCATACCCACCTGAGACCCTAATGAGACCCCAATCATACCCAATGGGACCATCCTGGATTGTCAAAGTTTTCCGTGCGTACCACATACAGAAATTTGTCCAACTACTGCTGCTAGCGCGCGGAGTGTTATCTCTAAGACCATAGCTGCTAGACCATTCTATAGATTTCTCTAGTAATCGTTAGGATACAGTAAAGTTTACGTGTGATTATTTTCGAAATGGCTAATAGTGGGCAATCATACCCAATCTCATCCAGTTTTCCTGATATGCAGTTCACCCACAACACCAAAATAATATAATTTAAATTATAACGTTATTTGATGTATGTACATCTTTGTAGACGCAAAAGACATATGGTTTACCCACTTGGATGACACAGCGAACTAGCGTGCTAATTCTGATCATTTTAAAATTTAAAATTGTTATCCTTTTATTTCCTTTACAACCGTGGTCTTAAGCCGAAGTGAATTACCATTAAATCCTGCGATTTAATAAATGGACGAACCATTTTCCGTAACGAACAGAACCGGGTTGCAATATGCATTTAACGTTATCAGAGTATTCCAGTGTAGTTGAGGATGAGAATGTAATCTTGTTAAAAGTGCCGGTATCTGCCTCGACGAAAGTTTAACGGAGTTAAAACACCCAAGGAAATAGCGTTGGCTTTATATCGTCGTTTTAGATTCGCTCTCTTAGTTTTGGCCGTCTATTATAAAGTTGAGAGATTACAGAATACATATACCGACCTCCAAATTGACCAACTTTGAGATATTATCGGATTATTTCTAACTTTTCCTTGACAATTAAAATTTTTTTTTTTTCAGAACTAATATAAGAGTTTATTATTACAAAGGATCACAACATATGGGTTTCCATTCAAAGCATAAAGGGTGTCCCACTTAAAGGTGGGCATTCGGCTAGGGATGGATTCCACTTTTTTTTTTTTTAGATTGAATGGGTGAAAAATTAGCCTAAAGTAAAAAATATGTCAATCTGGGAAATGACTGGTTTTTTAGATCTGTAAAACGTAATTCCCTTACATGAGCATTTTGTACCGTTACTTGAAAAGTGGTCAGAAAGCTCAGCTTTCCAACGGTAGGCTCAAATTTGAATTGACTGTGGCCAGTATGGGAGGAAATCCCGTATCACGGTCGGAAAACGTGGTTCTCAAGGCAAATTTGAGGGTTCTGGGAATTTGTTGGGGGAAAAATGACTACCTCACGTCGGGAAGTGTTTTCCAGTTAGGAGACAAGTTCTGCGCAAAGTTCTGCGTGGATTAGAATGGTGACGACACCGTAGTTCAGGTTTTTTGAGGTCTGAGCTGTGAGGAGATGAAATGGTCTAGTTACCCCTTCAATTGAGCTGGATGCGATGTAGTGCTCCGCCACGCTCAGACAATCAAAAACATGCTCGTAGTACAGTTGGTTTTATGTTACTGATGCACAGAAATAATTCAGAACACGCACACATTGTCAGAAAATCTACTTTTTCTGCTGGGTATGCGCCTGTTTGGTATTCTCCTCTGGTATTCCCCCATAGGTTCGGAACCGTTTTGATTGGTAAAACCATAAGCCAATAGCATTTCAGCATAATCGGTATTCGAAAAACTTGCCATCTCAATAACCAAAGGAAGAGGATCTGGTGACTAAACCAACCTATGATATTATGAGCATGTTTTTGTAAGTCGTTGAGACACCCTGTGTATGATTTCCATTAACCATTTAAGATCGTCGTGGTGTGTTTATTGTTCCGTGTACAGAAACACTGAAAGAATACAATCCATCCACCTCTCGCTACAGCGCATAGAATCTCATGGTATTCTCTCTACCTGCCTAGAAAGATTCCCTCGTTTTCACAAAATCCCTTCCTTATAATATAAGGAATTATATTATAATGCAATTAATTTTTCTGTTCTCTCGTTGATCACTTCTAGCGCTCCGACCTTGGATTCCTGCGCTGCAAAAAATTAACAATTACACCCTCAGTCAATAGATCGTAGTTACAAAAATAACCTACCGATGGATTTTTTCGATTCTTGAATTTACATATTTTGAAACTTAAATAAAAAAATTTGTAGGAGGTAGGGGATTTAAAAATTCTTTCAAGATCAATCACAATGGTTTTTATTGAAATAATAATCTAAATCGCGATTTTCAGAAGACAATTTAAGCTCAAAGGCAGTAATTTGACAGATGTTTTCATCCATTTAATTGTTCACTTTTTTACCGTTTTGTTACGTGATATTTAGAAGGCATCGATCGATCAATCTAACTACGAAATTTCAGAATCCAACTAGGTCATCGAAAAACTATGAATTGCGTTTTTGCCATGATGATTCAAAATCTCGATCAATGAATTCCAAATGAAGTCCGTGAAACTCGAATTTTTGAAGCCAGTTCGAGCACAAATGTCGTCCTTATATACCTGCGTCCCCCTGAAGCCCATTAATCTTCGAAAAATTGCTTCAACAATGGAATTTCCGACCGATGATCTGTGGGTTCCAAGTCTTTCGGTGATATCTAGTTGCCCCGCTCTTCATTTTTCTTCCGGTAAAATATCCCTTTAGATCCTCCCCTCAAATCGATTTCCGTAACACCCGAACATTAATCTCCCCGGGGAAAACGCCTTTAGAGATTAATCGCCTCCAGATCAAAACCTTCCCCATTCCATTGTTCCGTTTGCTTCCACCTTGAACTGAACGTGCCTCGAAAGAGCCTCTTCTTCCTCGGCGCTCTTACGAATTAATTCACTCTCACGAGCTCCAAGTGCGCAGTTTAAAATTAACTCGAACTTTAATTAAATTCGCCCTGTCTCCGTCGCTTCTTGTTCCGAGACCACGTCCCGCAGCACTGCTAAAAACGTAAAAAAAGCTGTAAAAACTAATTTTTAGCGGATTTTTTTAGAAAAACTCAGTGTCTTAAAAAATGTTTAAATACAAATAATCAAAAACACTGCAAAACATTTTACAAAGGTTTAATATTTTTGACTCTCTCTCTCTCTCTCTCTCTCTCTCTCTCTCTCTCTCTCTCTCTCTCTCTCTCTCTCTCTCTCTCTCTCTCTCTCTCTCTCTCTCTCTCTCTCTCTCTCTCTCTCTCTCTCTCTCTCTCTCTCTCTCTCTCTCTCTCTCTCTCTCTCTCTCTCTCTCTCTCTCTCTCTCTCTCTCTCTCTCTCTCTCTCTCTCTCTCTCTCTCTCTCTCTCTCTCTCTCTCTCTCTCTCTCTCTCTCTCTTACGCACACTACAACTTTTCTCAACCCCCGAGTCGTCAAAAATAGAAAAATTATTTCCTTTCTTTCAGAAAAAAAAAAAAAAAAGGATTTTATACATTTATTACATCCGTTTTCAAAATGTTCACACTAGTTTTCCAAATCAGATGAGATCGAAGTGATCAGAGACCCATCTCGAATCGTCCTCCAAAAGTTGGAAACGACACTTCACTTGTCTACGTCATTAAAATCTATATCTATGTGTCGCGATGCGGTTGGCTAGAACTTGAGACCAACTAGACCCAGTTGGAAGAACGGATTTTTGCTTCAATTCTAAGGCCCTCTGTATGGTGCAGGCGAACGGACATTGCAAATTTTGAATCAAAACACATTGAAACGTTAAGTGACAACGTTTTTTTAATCTATCATTAATTTAATATTATCATTTTGAAAAGTTCGTTTATACGATCATGCTCACTTTTTTCTCAAAAGTTATAAGTATGTGTTGTATTCATCTGAAGGACGCCATCACCCAAGTTTTGGTAGTCCTTTAATTATACAAATACCACGGGGAATATTAGAAGAAGAATATTAATGTCAAAATCCGATAATTCTCTTGTAATTTGCTTGTTTCTTAGTGCCGTGTCTAATTGGAAATAGGAGTTGAAATGATTGAATATGGTCTGATTATGGTATGAGAGGGAAGAAAATTAATTTCCCAGAACTTCGAGCTTTCATAGGAAATTTTTGCATTACGCTTTACTTCAATTGCTGCATTTTATATTGAGAATACTATTTGTCATAAAGTGGTTTTTGTATCCTTATGCCCCACTAACAATAACAGGAGCTACTATCCGTAGGTGTACAAAAACGGTATTCACCTCAGTCAGGTGTGTAGACATGCCCTTCTAGAACTGCAAGGTTAATTTCCAATTACGTGGATAAAACTATGAAACGACAAATTTTACGAGAGTACATCATCATTATACATCTGCTGATATTCCTTTTAATCTTTTTGTCTATCACATAACTCCACCAAAATCCGGCTGATCTAATATTGACCACTTTTGAAAACAAAAAATGGGCTTGAAAGAAGACAACTAGTTTTAAGCGTTTTCTTTCCGCATTTTAGGCCTACTATCAACTATGTTCTGATAAGTCTGACACTTGGCTTATTATTTTCTGAACAGAGTGAAATTTTGGCTGTCACTTCTATGTTTATAAATTGTAAATATTTGCTGATGGCGAGTTTCTAAGCATCTGAAACCTATCTTAGTCATTGTCTCACCACTTGCCTATGTTAGGAAAATCCTCCAAAAATCACGTTTTTGTCTAATGTTTGATTGTGAGGCGATCGGCCTGGCTACACTTTAGGCTCTGCTAGACTCCTGGTGAAGTTCATGTACAGAAGAATGGATTTTTACATCAATTCTAAGGCCTACTGAGGCCCGTACGGCGAACGGACATTGCGGATTCGAAGTGTACTTACCTTGAAACTTAAAAGGACAAAAAAGGTATGTTTACAACTTATTCGTGAATAAACATAGAAAACGTATATTTTAAGCGAAATCCCTCTTATATCTCAGGTGCTGTATATAGTACCTCTTAGTGTCCACAAGTGTGCAACATCATATTTCGTACGTAAATGTTGATGTTAGTTTTGGGAGCTAAGGGCAGCCATTCTGAGATTGGGGTGAAATCTGTGTAAACCGGGAAGAAACTCCCCCAAAGTGTTGGCAGCGTTGTTGTCGTTTTGCGCTCTTCGTGCACTCTGTTGGCTCTCGCTTGTACTATCTGCCACCCTCCTACAGAGTTCATCCCTACTAATGTTTACATCATTTTCTAGCCGCAGAGAACGCACACAGAAACACCCCTCATTGGTCTACATTTTCAATTGAAAGCAGATTCAATTTGAAAATTGTCCACCAAACCCAATCTCCATTCGATTGTCTTAACTTTTGATGAAAATTCACCTTATTCGAGTATTATGGTTACAATCCAAGTTTTCTCCTTCATTTGACCTAACTAAAATATATCGCTGATATGGATATATTCGTGGAGTTAGTGATGAGCAGCAGATTTGAAATAGGACTCCAGTTTAAGTGTAGTTTTCGTTGGACATTTTGTTACATGAATAAGGCGAACGAACACTCAAGGTTTTAACAATTAAGTTCATCGGTCACCCGCTCCCTTGAAATGGGTCCAAAATCACGTAACATCTGAGGATCTTGTTTGCACAAGATCAGTGGCTGCTTGTATGTTTTTCTGGGTTTCACGTTCGGATCTGGTATATCGAAGGTGAAGTTGCAACATGACCTACCTCAAGGGCGGTCCTAGGCTTACATTTTGGGTGGGGTCATTGTTAGAAAATGTAATACATTTTTTTATCTAACCAAAGCCAA
The DNA here is from genome assembly GCA_031894815.1 of Creontiades dilutus. NCBI lineage: Eukaryota > Metazoa > Arthropoda > Insecta > Hemiptera > Miridae > Creontiades > Creontiades dilutus. The sequence continues at coordinate 2,107,967 of JAVIWC010001515.1, forward strand.
GTCCTTACCTAAAGACTCAGTTTAATTCATATTTAATCACTTCACTTGACGGTTTTTAATCCAGGTTAAAATAGGTCTATCTTTAACATTTTTTCCCGTACAATAATTATCAGAAGAAGAAAAAAGTGTGTTTTCAAAATAAGTTTATTATAAACCATAAAATTAAAAATGGGGGGGTGGGGGTCATGACCCCATTGACCCCCCTGGGACCGCCCTTGACCTACCTGAGATGGGCTGGACAACACAACCTATCTGAGTTGGTGCAAAAAAACATGACCGAACTGACATTTTGGATATTTTGACTTTTTTATTTCGTTGGATGCACAATTTCCAGCGCTATCTGATGGTAATGAGAAGTTAGTAAGTTAATATATTTCAGAGTATCTGCCGTAATTATCAATTGAAATAAACCGTTATAATTGATGTAAAATATGAAAAATGAACGGTTTTTCACCTCCCCTGGAAAATGGGGAATAAACGCTTAGGTCATCTTGTTCAGCGAAATCTCAGATAGGTCGTGTTATCCTGCATTATTTCAAGTAGGTCATATCTCCACTTCACATTCTACATATTCATTAATCGAACTCGAATGTTCCCTTCAACGCAGGACTGTTCGTCTGTATGTTCTTCCACAACTGTTGATTCATTAGTCTTATTGAACAGAATTCTATTAGTAGATTTGTATGACTTCAGGGACGATATAAGCTTACGTCATAATCATCATTGTTTATAAAAGGGTTTTTTTTTTTTTCAGAAAAAGAGAGATTAGTATTAAAAAATAAAATAAAATAATTATTGCTGAGGGTGCTAGATCATTTATAGCATTTCACGTAGCTGAGGATGATGAAACTGAAAGAGGCCTTCGAAAAGTGAATCCTTTATGGATAATACGTACTTTTAATAGTAGAGTTGGCGTTTATACCATTTGTTCAATAAAATAGTTTATTATTTAGTTAGTATTGAATGTCGACGTTTTGTATCAGGTTCTCACTAAAAGTAGTCTATTTCCCAAAATTAACGTTGTAGGGGAAACTTGTGGGTACAGTGGTGACCTTCGCGACCCGGGCATCAGACGAATGTTGGCGTGTTTCTACCAACTTTGAACTGCTCCCCTCTCGAAAAGTTGTAATTAGCTCGACTCTGGGGCCCTCTTTGAGGTAGATAGAAGTCTGAGTGAGGACCCTGATTCAATTTACCTGCTCTAATTCGTCGTCCTTCGCTTTTTGTTTGTTATCGTTGCCGAAAAGCGAATATTGATTGGATTGGATGGCTCTTGTTTGACCACTTCGCGGTTAGAGATAAAGCCGATAAATCCGCTAGGAGTCCGCCCGATGCAACTGTCCACAGGCAACACACAAAGGGGGATGATCCTATTACGCGTTGGAAGGGTGAACGTGACAATTCGCCAGAAGTGCAGCGCAGGATTTCCATAAATACGTGTTCGGGAGTTGGATATTTTTGGCGTCATCGATATTCACAACCAGCCTAGATCAGGAACTTATTTTCGTTGAACGGTGCCCAGGCATTGAATTGCTACGAAGTTGACTTATAACACGACCAAGTTAGGGATGACTGGGCACTTGTAGAAGTTGCTACTGACATGTTCTTTGAGGTGCCTCTGCCAATTCTTCTTTGTTGGTGACTGAAATGAAGATCGAAGGGCTGCGGGGACGTGGGACATGTCAACGGGAATTGCCTCCATCTGAACGAGGAGTCCAGTTCGCCTGCGACTTCATCCGAATCGTGGAAAATTCTAGACCGCTCACGCTCAATCAAACATGTTTGATGTTCAGGGGATGGCACTCCTTTCGGAAGCCAGAAGTGGGGACCAACTCTCCCACTCTCTCCTACCTCTAGTCATTCTGTTGTTCGTGTTTACGTTGAAATAATGAGTAAGCCGGGAAATCGTGTCAGTTAAATTGCAAGGAGATGAAACTGTCAAGTTCATCGAACTGCATGCTGGTGAGCAGTTGCTGTGTGATTTTTTACCACTCGAAACATGTACTCCAAGGTTTTGAAAAAGTCTCCACTAGCTAAAAAGCGAATTGTTATTTGCAGTTTCAATTTAGCTGTGATTGCCTTTCTCATCTTGGTGTCTGACTTCGTGATGTGTGGCTAAATGTGTTGTAGGAGGATGTCAAACTGGTCTTCAGACATATTTTAGAAACATGTTGGATAATCATTTCTGAGCTCCCGACAAATGTTGTGCTCCCGAATCCCTCCTTTCACATATCCACTTCCTAACCTGACAACACTTCTTCTTCTGTTTTTTTATCTGTCTACGTGACTCTCTCATCCTTTCTGCTAACATCTAACTAAGAACGGTACTCATCACCGCACAACGTTCAACGACCTGCTCCTCCTTGCTCGGCTTCAAGGGACTGAATCACTGAATCGTGATCGTGTGAACGGTCCACGACCCACGGAGATGTGTATAATGAAGCAGCCGATGATCTCCGTGGATCATCCACCCCTCTTCTTCAGCCCACTTCTTTGCTTTCAAATTACATGTAATTCAACCCTCTTCTGACCTAAGCAAATATAAGGAAATTTTTTTTACGTTTATGTGTTCACCAACAATGATCCTAGCGCGGGAAAACGAATAATCTCTTTTCCAAATTCCAAATTTCTTTCATTGATTGTCATATTCCTATATTACGATGATGGGGAGCTACGTGTGGGCGGTATTCATTTATTTATATGAACGGTCAAACCCAATTACAAAAAAAAAAAAAAAAAAAAAAGAAAGAAAGAGGTTTAGAGTCTGCGGTAGTAACACAGTAATATACATATGGTAACGTAACTACAAATGAAAATCAAAATGTTGGGAAGGACACTGAATAAAGACTTCAATAATCTTATGGAACAGGTGAAAAAGTCCAACTCAGGATGAAGATGAACAAGGCAGTTGGCTAAATGAGGAATGCGGTACAATGAGCGATCCTGAAGATAATATGTGGGGACGAAATTCACGTAGAACGGAGGAAAGCTACGAGCGGAAAGACGAGGCACGAGGATTCCTATCTTTCCTAGTAGTGCTGCCGAAACTATTGCTCCATTTAATAGTTTGTGCAAAAATACCAGGTCTGCCACACAACTTCGGCTCTTCAAGAGCAGAAGGTGACGCACCAATATCGGGGCAGCATAATCAACTTCATCGTGAGAGATTTATAGCGAAGAAATTTATGCTGGACATGTTCCAGAGCATTCGTGTTACAATGTAGGTTTATATTATTTTTGTACCATTGTTGTTTGTAAACATTTATACAAGTTAGATGCAGAGTGGGAAATCGATGTACTCGTAAATCGTCAGTGAGAGCAGATGTATGTGGGAGGGGGGACGAAGGATGCTGCGTTGATGATGAAGGGTGCTGCACACAGGAGCTACATATCAAACCTGACATACCGATGTGATTCATTTCCATGCCGTTCCATTAGGACTCCTGTAATAATTGTAATGAATTGGCTGTGTTTGTGAATCTTTGTAAATGTAGTGAATTGAAATCACTGCGAGTTTCTGTTAATCCCTTCTAACACAGATTACTATTATAGTGTGAGTAAGAAAATTCGAGCTCAACTTGATCTCGTTGTACTTATTTATCTTATTCCAATATGATGTTAGTAGGAGGCTGAATGGCTGGAAGTTCACCCATCCAGTGATGGTTGATTGTATCGGTGTATAATGAAGGGTTCTACTATTGTTGTATCATTGCTGTTTGTTGACGGTTTATACAAGTTAGATGCACAGTGGGAAATCGATGTGAACCGCCCATGAGGACTGGTGGAATGTCTCGTGGTAGTGCCGGTGAGCCGGTCTATGAGGAGGGCGCTACAGCCTGTAGATGCTCTACAACAGGGAGGGATGGTGGTATGCTGGGGTGGGATTGCGGTGGATGCTGGGATGACGCGGGGCGGGGTGCCGGAGGGAGGTTCCCTTTCTAGCCATTGATCCAGTCCCTTTCTCCCTGTGAATGGCCCGCGCCCAGAGCGGCAGCCCGTGGGGGAAAAGTCGGGAAAACATTTCCCCTCGGCGGGTCCTCCGCCCCCGCGCTTTTCTCGCTGCCATCTCGCGGTCAATCAAACCTCCCTTTACGTCTGCCCACTTTCCCTTTTGATACCGGCTGGCATTAAAGGCCCAAGGTCACACTAGCAGAAGCGGAACTGTCGCAAACCTGAAAATTCATCTATTAATTTATTTATTACTATTTAATAGGTGGATGCCCCCTTTAAGTATATTGTAACTTTTCACATAATCACACCTGTTGGAATGAGGAAGAAGAAAAAAAAGTATCCCAGAATTGGTTTGCCACAAAGCTTTCTCTTGTCAGTACGGTGAATGTGTAGATCAGCCATGTCATAGATGCGGCCCAGAATCGCAATTTGCCAGAAAAAGAAGAATCGTGTTTTTAGTGAATTTTATCATTTGAATCTGGCCCGCCTACTCATACTAAATCTAATATATGGCCCTTTGCGAAATTGAGTTTGATACCGTTGGTATAAATCATTGAGTAGTTGTGGTAAATAATCGTAAAGATTCCTAAACTTGTTCATCCTCTGCATATGGGTGATTCGACATGACTTAATTACAATTATACAATGAAAACTATGAATTTGAAATTATATGAGATGATTTCACCGCGTCTCACAAACTATCCTCCAAATTTGAGCAAGATCGGGCATCCGTAGTCGCACATTTTCAAAAAAAAAATTATGTTTGCTGCAAGGTTTTACCCATGACTGTCGAACTCGAAATGATATCTGTCTAAAATGTATATTCCAGTCCGAAATTTTGATTTTGATTTCGAAAGTGGAAACCGATCGTTGTTTCCATGTCTGTCTGTCTGCTCGACATTTCCAGAAATTATGCAGGTAACTTTCTAGGTCCTATAAATGGCATTGCCGTCAGATCAATAGTCACGTGTTTGCTTTAGAAACGTGAATCTCTAGTAATGTCGATTTCGTACGACACGATGGGTTCGCGCTTGGATTCTATTTCTGTATGAATTTAGATACCTATACAATTTTTACTGGCTGAGTAATAACCATTACGCACGTGTACAACCGAAATTGTCTGCAACAGCCGAGACATCAAGACTAGTGAGCGGGTTTTGATGAAATGTCAAGGGATTATGGTGGTTACTTCCTTCATAATTCTCTATAATTTGCAGTTGGAACAATAGAAACGAATGAACGAAAAATGAATTGATGACTGTGTGCGAATAAGTGAACGTGAATTTCTCAACATGGATTTCTCAAGATTTGTTGGATGATTCGTTCAATCAGGCATTATTATAGATTTTTACTTTATGAATTTTATTGTTATTGGACGAGTACCTAATATCTGCTGCATATGGCGAAACTTCGAGGTAACAGACTGATTTTAATGAACTGACCGGTAATAGTGCTTTTTTTGTATGTCTAAGAATCAAGTAGTCAAATTGTTGAATTGGTAGAAGTCATGTTGAAGCCTACTGTAGCAGGTTTTATAAGTGAGGGAGGTTTATATTTTTGCCAAGCAACTCGAATTTAGCCCCACTAGAAATAATTATAACTATAATGTATAATTATAACTATAATCTCTCTAAGCTATTAGAGGAATCAGGCTTACCGGATTAGTTTAGAGACACTGTACCAGAAGGCCTCTTGAGTTCTATAAAGATTATCTGCTCTTTGAAAGCACTGTGTTAGGCAGAATATCTTTTGAGGGCTTATGCACGGTAGTCTATTGGGACAACGTAGAGGTGGAGCTCTATAATAAACTTAAGAATTAGTATGTTTGGATAGTCAATCAAAAAGTGATACAGTTATTGTACCTGGATTGTTCGTGGAACGACAGCCAAGTATGTAAGTCACAGATTCTTAACAGAATCACCACTCTTTTTCAGCATCGAGTTGTGAGACTTCGTCTGATTAACTTCATGGCATTAGTGATCTGTTGTCAGAATGTCTGAATCCTCTTCATTTGGGATTCGAGACTCTACACCAGCCTGTAGAGAAATGCAATCCCAGTCTCAGCTTCGTGAAACTAAGTATGACATTCAGAAAGGCCAACTTTAATGAAGCTGAAGTCCAACATTCAGTTCAGTCGTTGTTCTAATCGTCCACTATGTGACTTTACGATGTTCTTAAATAGTGGAGGATGGCCCATAAACTATTCATAACCCTTAATTGGTACTGCAATGTCAGTCATTATTTGAGTACCATGATATACATATATATTTGGTTTCCCAGTATGGAAAATCCTTATGATTGGTTACTTTGGCTCGTACTAATGATTCAACACTCAGTGTCCTTGAAACAACGTTTATGCAGGGTGTCCCACGTTATATCCGTAAACTGTGCAACTAATAATAGAACTGAATAATAAGTTATAGATTTTTAGAGTTTTGTCTTCAAAATTGTTTCCTTTGAAAAACCTGTTGTTGGTTTTGGTTTTCTATTCAATAATAAACCACTGTAATCACTCATGAAAAAAAATTTATCCCCTCTGTAAATTTCATGTTGACGTTTCAAAGGGTATTGAGAATCCAAATCTGCAATAAAAAAATAAGATTTCTTACAAACGGCTGAAGCAAAAAACCTGAAATTTTCAGGAAAAATCAAAATTGGTATTCTTGCGCCAGCTCTCTCACTTTTTAAAGTGCCCTTTAAGGGTTGTCAAAGTTTTGTTCTAAAAACCTCATCAAGGTGGCTTAAATTGATCAGAGACGGGAAAATTTCCGACAAACCTCGTTATTTTGGTTTTTCCAATGTCGTGATTATGGTGAAAGTGAAATCCTAAAAGGCTTTGTAGCCGATACACGGGTTGAAGCGTTCTGACACGCATGGATTCTTTCACTGGGGTTTATTACAATCATATTTAATCCATGATAGAGCGTTTATTGAATTTAGCACACAAATATGATCAACTGATCAATCCAAATAGGCAGATTTTGGTCGAGAACCAATTTACGTGCTCTATGCATATCAACTGAAATTCAATAATCGCTCTATCACCTGTGAAACACGCACACTCCAAAGCTCAGTAGAAATTCAAATCATGAGCGCAAGCTAATTGATTGACAAAGCCCAGTGAAAGAATTTGCAGCGTTTTTGGTGTATATGCCATAACTTATCACCAGAACTATTTTGTCTATTGAGCGTTTGAAAAAAAAAATAAGTTTTTTAGATGAAGACAAAAATTATTGTTCGGGCTGTTTTTTCCCCCTAAGTTCTCCTAAAACTTTGTTGATCAAAGACGGGAAATTCGACATTCATTCCAATGTCGTGATTAGGTGAAATGAATTCACACAATCATATTTAATCCATTAATGTTTAGGTTGGCAGGCAGATTCTACCAAGGAGTAGGATGGGTGAAAGTTTTTCCCTGCTAGAAAGTGGCAGTTTAGTTCATTTTATCAGTGTTTAAAGTTAACCTGTATGAGCAAGTACATATTATATTCAACTCACAGAATTTATTACCTGATGAACTTCGGGTATTTCCAGATTCTACATACAAACCTCAGGGTTTAGTAGCTGATGGTTAAGTCCCGGTACAAGACCGATGTGGGGGATCCCTTTGAACTTGTACCATTTGATGTGCCCACGCCTTCGTTTTATTGATAGAGATCTGTGTGGATTCGAAACTTACGAATCGTGCATTCACCAGTCTCCATGGTGGTTCCCAAATTCCCCGGTAAATGCTAAATTTTACACAGGGTCGAGGTTCCACCGTAACGTATTATGTATTTATTAAGTTTTTACCAACTTTACCAGTGAGATAAGATTTGTTTCACTTCGGTTAGTTTCGCTCAACTGAAATGGTACTGTTTAACAATAATCAGTTCTGTAATAATTTGATTTTTTCTGTGATATCGATCTTACTATTGAATATCCTGATTCTAAGTACTACTTGGTTTCAATTGGAGTGGGATTTTTGTAGTCGTGGTTCAAGAACAGATTATTCTTTACTTGAGATAGTAGAGAAATTTCTCAAGGCGTTGTTTAGCCTAGCTTCAACGACAACGTTTTAAAACAATGTACTTAGATTTCTTGATAATGTAACCTGATAGGAAGCTGTTGTCAATTTGGTCTTCGTCGAAAAATTCGAGTGGGTTACTTCGGCAGTGGATGTACCTTCTGGGTATCATCATCATATTATGTCTTTATAGTGTGCGTTTCCGTAAATACATACTTTTATATATTATGTAAAAGTTACGAAATGTGCTAGGAGTGTAAAGAATTGTTACTAAGTAAATGCTGAAGGTAGAACATACCTTTATTTTTCTGCTCAATAGCTGAGAATTGGTTGTCTGTCTATGAATATATTTAAGGAAATGCTGAAGCAAGTACTCAGGCACTTCTTTGAGCATTTCCTTAGTCTGTGACTTTGAGAAACCCGTGCAGCAAGTTCTCCGAACTTCCCTTCAGCATTTCCTTTCGAGTATGGAGCATGAATCCCGCCCTTAGCAATTCTGCTTGTTTCCTTTTCCCGTTGTTCTTCGGCGCCGTAATTTTCATTTGAAACTCACTTTAGTTGGGGAATTCATCGCGACCCTTTAAAAGTCCATCTGCTCTACAGGTGGTCTCTACGGTTCATTATAACCACTCATCTTGCCATTGTGATGTTACTCATCAAAAACGTTTCATACAAGTTCTTATGAACATCTCTGAACAACAAAGTAATTCCTAGCAATAAACATACAATGTATACTGTTATTGCTAGAAACAACAACTATAATAAAATTCAACGTAAACCAGACTCCGTGACACTAATACACTTTGTTGTATAAAGTAATGTATTTAATTCATATGCTAGCTAGCTTTACACTAGTGTACTTCATGTGCGGATCAAAAATACTGATAAATAACTCACGATCAAAAATTCCGTTTTTCAAATAAAATATATATATATTTTGGTAAATTTTGGTACGATTTGGACGGGCTCGTTGCTTTTGAGTTTATTTCATTCTGCTTACCTAAATATCTATGTTGATCCCATTCAATAAGGTGATAACTTGCAGCGAAACCTTTATTGTACAGAAAACAATAATACAGGAAAGAAAGACATTGAAAATATTCATGATTGATATGACGAGTTTATCTAAGCGTTGAATTTATACATATATTACCACGTTCGTTTGTAGAATGAAACAAAGTGTATCAAGTTTGATGCTTGACAAGATTACATACACTCACTTTATACCTTACATAAATGTGTGGTTGATTGGAATTAATTTAAAAATTTTGTGATCTATATGATCATCAAAAAGGTCCAGAATGCATCGATTTAAAAATTGTAAAGCAGAGTTAAATTATCGCCGGAAACTCGGGGGAAAACATTTTAAAAAAATACTCGTTTTGTATTTTGACGAAGGAGCGAATGGTGTTTAGAATAATTCAATGTTACCACATAAGTAGGTTGCCCATTCAATAGTTATTTGGTAACTAGAGGTTTTGCTTCGGAGACCTTCTGTTTGCGTGGTTTTCACGAGTGAGACGAATCTTATTTTTGTTAGCGTCACGACAGGAAAAGTTGTCCTCGTTCGTGCTAGTTTGACTAGCTGGCTCTATTATTGTCTGCTGAACTTAATTTTAATTTAGTTGAATGCTGAGTAGAAATTGTATGATCATTTTGGTTGAATATTTTCAATACCTAATCAATCGTACCAGGTAATCGACCTTTAAAACAACTCTATCAAAATTTGTGGTTGAACATCTCAGGATGTGTAGAATCCAATGTGTAGAAGTTTCGGAAAATTGTTTTTTTCTGAAAAACTACATTTTTACCCGCAATTCACGTTTAAAATCATATTGAACATCTTTCGTTTCATGTGTGATTGTATCCGCAAATCTTTGTAAGAAGCTTAATTTCTAAAATTCTTCGAATGTTGACGAACCACACAGGAAAGTTGCGTCCACCAATCAAGCTACATTTTCTCATGACCTGTTCGTCCAATTTCGCTGAAATGTTGAGCATAATTGAGAGGTTATTGATGGGCAATCACGCCATACATTTGAGTTTCATCACAATTGAATCAAAGGTGTTATTTTTTCTTTTCGTTTGTTAATAGAGTGATGACACCCGGAATCGTATTCCAGAGCATAATTATACGAAATGTTATCAGGATTTGATAGATATTGTATAAAATATTTCATTCTTAAGTCTTGCTGAAAATGGAGTGTTCCAAGGTCAGTGGTTTGTCATACCTAACATGCAGCAGAACGGGAAAACTGTACTACTGCTTCGCTATCCATAGTTTAAGTCAGGTTTTGAAAAATGTTAACGAATGAATTTGGAGTGATGTTTTTTGAAACGTCACTTCTTTTCTGGTATTGTACTTACTTATTTCTTATTTATTTCTTTTATAAATCAGGTATGGTTTTGTATTATTAGAAACTTCTGGGTGCAAATTTTCTTCAAGAAAAGTCAATTGATTCGAAGGGAAAGTCGATAGAAAGAAACCAACCTGACATCATGACGTTCTGAGGTCCCCTCTCTCCTCCCAGGCGGTTGCTGTAGTGAGATCATTCCTATATGAACGTCATACCTAGTATACCAGGATACCCTCAGTCATATGATAACCTCAGCCACATGATAGAATTACTGATTCTCTAGTCACAGTTGAAATGATGACCGTCAAGTTGTTAATCTACTCGTAACGTACTTATTGTCTGTTTCTTTTAGAACGACCTTTATTCATTTCAGCACCTACGTTGGACATTGATCAAATTTTACTTCTTCGTTAGAATCAACTAACAATTTGAAATAACGGCGACTTAACAATTCGAATAGACCTGGAATCCTTCAGTTCGGTTTTATGAATCAAAGTGCCTCAAAATGATCAGTTTTGAGGTTGGTTAACATTTTGTTATAATTTGTTTTCATTAAAGCCGTTCGTTATTGGAAAAGTTGTTCTTCAATCCTCTAATCAAGTGTTAGATCTGTCTAACCGATTATATTGGCAATGGCATAAAAATTTATTCTATTTGTATTATAGCCATTTGCATCAAGTTCATCGTTCACACCCCAATTTTTCAATTTTATGAAGTTATCTATAATAATTGAAAGACATGAAGGATTAAGGTTTAGTAGATTCCTTGTAAGTTTGTGTCAGAGATGGCGCACAAACTTTCATTTGACATTGTTACCGATTTCGTTTTTCCGTGACACCTGAAGAGGAATTTCAATTCTCAGTTTAATCTTGAAAAGAATCCCCTTCTCCCCCCTCAAACCGATGTTCCGGGATATCGGGGAAATTTCGCCCCGTAGGGTTGGCAGCTCTCGCGCCCGATCCCAGTCTGCCACCGCCGCTCGACGCCGCCGCTTGCCATGGCTCCGTCTACCCCGTAGCTCCCCCCAACAGCTTTGACTTTCCATTTTATCCATCCCCGCAATCGTTCAATATATTTTTGTTCGTCCCCCTTTCGAGTTACGGCCATGAGCTTTGTAAGTATTGGTTTTCATTTTTCATTCCGTTTCGTCGAGCCTGCAATCAATTTGATCCCTTCGCTAAAACGCACCGCTTCTTAGCTGGTATGTTGGAAGCTTGTGAGACAGTTAGCCATCCCACGCCTTTTCCAATAACAAATCCCGTCTGCCCCAGTAACCCAGAGTATCAGATGTTAGTGCCAGTCAGTGATGAGACTGATGACCTTTCTAAACATCACCATTCTTGTCATTCATCCTTCCTTTTGATGGTCATTCCAATAAAAATCACCGTCCTATTTATCTTGAAAGTCATCCTACCCCCGCACCATATGTATCTCACCATTATTAATACCTGATATAGCGAGTAAATACGAAAGGGCATCGATCATGCGCGTTGTCTGACGGATTCCAGGACTTCCGTTTTCATTTGCTGCAATGTACTCGGCAGCATTTCCTGTCAGATATTCCGTTTCATAGGGGCCCAGTGACGTATTTCGTGTGGGAGCCGCGGATTCCTGTTTGGTAATCGACCGTCGACATTTTTTGGGTACACTCCAAAATAGCCGTGTTGAGAACTTGAGGTCAGGAAGGATCGTTATACTGAAATGGGTAGCGATTGGGGGTAGCAAAAAGAAGAGGTGGGGGGGAGCGGTTCAAGGTTATTTTGTCCATATATAGGGGAGTGAGACCAGTAGCAGTGCTGCAGCAAACACAGAACTTGTTTAAAGTTTTCCATATAGGTAAGAAATTGTGTATTTTGACTCAAGAATGAACTTGATCAGAGAATATTTGTTAAATAGAATTCATAAGCAAAACTTACCTAACATGGTGCCATTTGTGAATCAACTTTTCTGTAGCTATCATTGAACCATGCTGGGCAGTCAAATAGTTATGTAGAACTTATGTATGGATCATTAATGAAGAGAAAAGTTACTATATGTAAGCGAGAGCGGGGTGACAATAGACAGTTTTGCTGAAATGTTATATCTTATTAGAGATTTTATTAATCTTATGATTTTAGAAGTATTTTTCCTGCTGTGGCAGGATATCCGTTGTCTGAAAATACTCGGTCGCAATTTTTTAAAATAGTAACCCAGTCAGAAATAATTCTTAGTCTTTCGCAGGGATCAAGACAACGGACTTGGGGGGTGGGGAGTCATAGGACACCACATAAAATGTACTGATGTAATTTTACTAAGTAATCCAGCAACAATTGTTTTGCTATATAAATGAATCGCTGAGAATTATTTTGGTAGAGGGCAACTAGGAGCTGGAGCAACTAGGAGATACTTTTAGTTGGAGCCTATTGCTAAAATTAAGAAAACATGGAACATGCTGTAGCATCCTCCCACCCTACACATTACAAACACCGAAGAGAGTGAAAGCTGGAAACCGTTATCATTGTTAGGAAAACCTGACTTAATTATTTATTATAAATTATTTAACACATAAAATGGTATTATCCAATATCAGTTTATGGCAGCTAAAAACTGCAGTACTTTCCACTAAAAGGGACTCTGTTGGGAAAGCTACAGTGGACATTATTTGTCAATAAAACGGGCTCCGTTGCGAAAGTAAAAGAGAGCTTTACTTTCCACTAAACCTGACTCAGTTGCGAAAATAGAAATGTCCATTACATTCTACTAAAACGGACTCTGTTGGGAAAGTAAAAGTGTACAATAATGTCCACTAAAATGGACTCTGTTGGGAGAGTAAAAACATACTCCCGCGTTCCACTTCAGGTTATTGTTTTGGGTAGTTAGTCCAAGGCTAAAGCATGTTCCATGCTTAAACTTAATCATAGGACAAATGACTAACTTTTTGTAAGGGTATGAGGATATTAGATATGAGTAGAAGACATGAAGTGCTGTATTTTTTGTCCAGAGAGTCCCACAGTTTGTTGGGCACTTGCCATATGGTACGGAAGTACGGAGCATAACATTTTCCAACTTTATTGATCGACGTTCTTCTCGGCATTATCGATGAAAATATAATCAATCGTTATGCCCCCAAATAATGAGCTATGAGGAACTAGTAGGGACTTGAGAGGCGTGGATTAGTCGGTGGAAACTGTCAATTTTCGCTCTCTGGGTGCATTCCTAAAAATCGCTATTTCATTTCAGTTTAATTCCGGATTTAATTAAAAATAGAGTGAATGTTTGGTAGCATGTCTTCCAAGTAAATTTCATAATTAAATTTTTGTAAAACCCTGTTAAGTTATTTACGTTGATGGTATTGTATTACTTTGCCTACACGAGTGTAGCACTAATTGTGCATGTGCCCTTGGGATCCTCTGACCATCGGTATGAACAGTCATACTGTCTGTATTGACATTTTGAGCAAATAACTCCTTAGCATACGGAAAATAAAAGTGTAATACATCTAAATTTTCCGTTCTGACCCACGAACGATCCAAATTTCTGATAAGCAGTCTTCACAAATTTCTTTTGGATGCTTTCAAAACATCTTTCGGAGAAACAACGCGAGACCAAGATAGAGTTTTCATCAAAATTGTATCTGGAAAAGTCCGATACTTAGAATCAAAAACTCACCATTTTTAATACCAACTCCTAACCAACCTACTTGAGCCCTAACGCTGTGGGGTTCCCCCCACTATTTTTTGATACCCACAATCTGTAAAATACCCGTACTCTACATTTAATCTGGGTGACAATCGTTTCCTGTTTAAGTGGCACCAATTATGTCGGGTCCGTTGTTATCGATTTGCTTAGTCTGGTTCGTTTTATAAAAGTATTGAATTATTTACAGTTAATATGCAGTTAAGGATTAGTGGCGTGTAGTTACAAATGTAGGAGATGTTAGCAACTAGAGCTCTTTCAACAATTCGCCTTGACAAAGGACTGTAACAGTTCACTGATTCAGCCGTAGTTCTTTAGAAGTCAAAATGGTTGTAGAGAAGCACGATACTGTTCACAATCAATCGCTGGAACCTTCTTCAAACTATAGAACATGACCTGAAAAACCAGTTCCCTGGTACCAACTCAGATCACAGCAAACCCAGCGGGTCTATCTCAAACATAAATTCGATGAGTTTTATTTACAACGTATTTCGACTGGACAATCAGTAATCTTTCACAGCTGAAGAATTTGATAAAGAAGGCAGTGAAGGATATTTCTTAGCTGGACCTCCGTGACAGCCAATATCATTAGTTGCTAGTTTAGATTCGTCTGTATACTTCAAAGTCAAAATTATTTCATTATGAAATCTAACATAAATGGTATTGGTAAAAAACAGTTTTTACCGACTTCAAAAAGGGAGGAGTTACTCGGTTCGGCTTGTATTTAAAAATATTGTGTGATAGTTTTGGAAAAGATTTTGATTCCAAAGCAGCAGATTCGAATATTTCAGTTCTGTGAAAGAAGTCGAATCGCAGTGGTCAGTCCAGTTTTCGAAGCAGTTGCTCGTTAAGTAGTCGGAACTTCTTAGTACCTAGCACGGTTGAGTGTTCCAATGTTTTTGTCGACATGAAACTTCGATTGAAACTTGCAGCTCAGAACAGTTCCTACGTCCTCGATCATGGCTTAATCCATTTTGTGTCATTTCACAGAATAAATTTCGCTGAGCTGCATGCTTTGAAGTTGGTGGGTGCTCCGCATCAGGCCTGAGCTAAAACTTACTGGATACAAACTGTTGAAGAATAAGAGTTGGATGCACTTGCTGACCTCAGTCAGAGCAATATTGATTAAGGTCGCTGAATGACTTTGAAGCCCCTAAATCTATATATTTCGACAAAAGAGAAAGGAAGAGCTCAAAATTACCTCAAAATCTGATTTGTTCATAACTCTTTTATTTTGAGAGGTAATTTTTAGTTCTTCGTGTCGAAACTGATGTTTTTCATCCTCTATAACATGTTAGTGCCTGTAACATTTCTGTTGGGCGCTCAGTTCACGAAAAATAGGAGGAAAAGTCTTGAATGTGACAGTTTATCCATCTTTGTGAAGCCACCATTTTGTGTTTCCATTTTAAAGTGTCGGACAACAATTAAATTAATAAATTTTATTATCCCAGAGAATGAGATATTTTATCAATGTTATATAAATATTGAAATCAGTCAAGTTTTAGCCTGGGTCTCTTGAAATATGCAGAAAATATTTTGAAGTTGATTGACCCAAAATCTGCAGGAGCACTTATAACGGGATTCTTGACTGTTTTAGAAACGAATCGGTAAGCGTATGCCACCAATTAACATTTCACCTGTGCATTTATTGTACAAAGTCATATCATTTTGCGGTATGAGTCGAATTGTTGGGCCTGGGTTCCAGATCGATCTCGGAAACCACCTGCCCCGAGGGTTAACTTGTTGATCAAAGTGGGCTCCAGGGTTCTGCCTCGTAGAAATGTTCTCTCCAACGAACCAACCCCTTTTCCCCAGCCGCCTCCCCTTTCTCCAACTTCCCACCCTTGTCAGAATTATGCCAGATAGCCGACCTGTCGAGATAACGTCTTGTTTCCCCTGCCGTGTTGCGTCCGCGCCTCCCACGCCTCTCCTCTCTTGATCTTCCCGCTGGATTATTGACCGAGGTCCCATCTGTTTCCATCCTCTCCGTATAACCATGTTGCTCTATGGATGTCATTTCTCATAATGGGAATCATGTGTTGTGGATATCTACATCGGGCAGTAACTAATTTCCACCAACAACAGTATTAACGACTTGGTAGTACAGGGGATCGCCACCATGTATCCCAGAGGTCTTTGCTGTCCAAATGCCCGATTCGCCTACTTTTAATAATCATTATATAGAATAGAATATTAATTTATTGGCAGCAAGAAAATAGTACAATCAAAACATCGTACAAAAGCTAAAAGTAACATTTCTTCTTCTGCCCACCAACGAGATAAGTCCATACGAACTTGTGACGGCTGGTGGAACTGGTTCATTCTTCACAAATAAACAAAAAGTTTAAGTAATAATAATAATTAAAACTCTCTACAGGTAAATTCCCTTGATTTTACTCAAAATATTCTTTCTAAAATGGGCAAAACTGCTGTAAGTGTCAGGGTTAACTTTATTAGTGTGCAGGAACTGCAAAACTTTATTATAAGCAATATTTTCCTCACGTTTAGGCAATTGTATATTTGAAGAGTTTGCTGTTCGAGTCTGGGTAACACTGCTTCTATGTTCGGGCTTGATATAAATTTTGTATACGAGCATTCATGATTGAAATTAAAAAAATTGCCTTACATTGAGCACATCCAACTCACGAAGAAGCGGAACAGTAGTGTATCGTGAACTTTTCCGTAGGACTATTTTGAGTATAATATTCTGAGCAATGATTTGGTGGTACTACCCCAAACAAAAATATCGTTCTTTAACAATGAAAAAACTAAGGCAAAGTAAATGGTTCTCAGTTGTGACACAGACAAATGATTACGAGCTTCCTTGAAAATATAAAGATATTCAGACCACTAGTATCCTATTATCGCATTTTTAATTGTCTTGTTTGTTGGTAGCCATTCCAACAGTTGAGACAACATAACATTAACTTTGAACGTTCGTTATGTTACGGACTATTCCTAGAGTAGCCTGTGGATTTTAGAAATCCATAAACAGTTGCCACGGCGGCATGATGTCATAAGCTGCAGGCGCCAATTCAAACCTAATTTCGTCAAACTCTTCAAGGATGAAATGGGACTTTTTCCGCGAAATGATTACCGTCAAATTTGACGGCGGGATCGAAAATGATGAACGTTTCTGGAATAATTGACAGTTTTCCTATACATGATGGCAGTTTATCTGCTTAAATGACGAAGTTCACACCACCACACTCCCCTAAATGTTGGATGTGTTAGAAAAATTCGAAATTGTTAAGAGGTATAGGGCAGGAAAATGTTCATTTTTGCTCCAAGTTTAGCTCCCCTTCTCCATAATGTTACTGTTTGTCCCACTTTGCAAACCTTGAGTGGCATTGGTTGGCCCGCCCCTTTCACTTCCCTGAGCCAATAGGATTCTATCTCCTTCCATTTGGGCCTTCATAAGATGTGCTTTCTGTGATGTACCTTCAGTTCATGTTTGTTACTGATGATGACCTAACCGTCGAAATCGATTTAACAGTGTAACTCATTCATGGAAATATATAGTCAACGTACTATCTTACTCCGTTTTATTAATATGGGTTTCCACAACGTCGCGTGTGGCTTAGTCCGTAATGATGGTTAACTTACTTAGCATCACACGAATGAATCTTAAGAGTAATGTTTGATCCATATGGTTATAGAGACAATGTGACGAACAACCTTCAAACAACTCTGATAAGAAAAGTTCCACCCTAACGTGCCTCATTATCAGATGTGCGACTTTGTCACGATTTTTCAAATATTATTCCAGCCGTCCTAGGAGACGCTGTCGAGAACGCGATAGATCGAAATAACTGGGAGGAAATAACCGCCAAATGGTCTCCATAATGTTCGCCGTGTGGTCGTTATTCACACTCTCCACAAGAGCCTAAATCGTTTCCTTAGCACCCGCTCGCTATGGAATTTTCATGAGAAAACTTGAGGACTCCCCTCGCCAAGATACTGCACTGCGTTACGGTGCACCAATGAAAATACCGTTCCTTATAACCATCCCCTGTAATCGCTTTAATATAAAACTACAGGAATTTTCTTTGGTTACTGTTTTGCTCAGAATGAATGTAAAATGTATTTCTGGGATTCTTCTTGTTGTGGCATAACTTTGCTGTTGCTTCATGCATTCATTCGTTCATCAATAAACAGTTATAATAACAACGCACCCACTGAAACCTTTTATGGATGCGTTTAATTAACAACGACAAAGTTGTATCCTGTTCGCATAAGTGATTAGGTTGGATGTAATTACCTCACAGTTCTATTGTATCATATCATTGTATCATCGTTGTGCCTTGTGAGAAACCCTTCACTTCGTGTTGCGAAATAACTCATACAATATCAGCATTCATCAGTCGGATTTTTGTTTTTGTTATTTGTATTTCAAATTTCCTAGCAGGCTCAAATGTAATGAACAATTTTTTCGTCGTGTTTATTCATCAGCTTAGGTACAGAATTCTTGGAAAAATGTCTGTCTTCTCTTTTGAATGCTATGTGCTGCTTCCTACACGTTCCTATCCATCTTATCGTTAATTTTTTCGAAAATTTTCCACCTACATATAAGTAATTTGATTTTTTTTCTAATTATTGGGTGAAATCATTCTCTTGTTTTTAAAAGTAGGCACCAACCACACTCGGAAATATTGCTTGGTCGCGATACAATTGTCAACATCAAGGGTGGTACTGAGAGTGCGTTTTATTGTAAGATTTCTGGATAACATCTGTATGCCGCACCTGACATATTAGCAGAGCTTGGTTTGGGTGTGGGATAAATTGATCGTGAATAGCCTCCATGGTACTCACATCAACATCTCATTATAAAATACTTCGAATAATACGTACTTATTTGATAAACAGTGTGTCTACATTGTTTCAAAAAAGCAATTTATTTCTTCCGAGATCAGATAATATTATCGGAAGTGACCTAGGCTGTTTTAAGAAAAGGCGCGCATCATACTCGCATACATTACATATGATACTTCGATTGAAGAACCTGCATTGCACATTTACTAACGAATCATCATGCCGATTCACACCAATGACCCCACTACTTGATATCATGTACAGGTTCAAGTTTCAGTGAAACTCAATCTGCACGATACGTGAAACATGTCTTACATAGGCAGCGTAAAATACAATTAAATGTAGATTACGTTGAATGCAGAATTACTCGAAATCTAAAATCGCTCATTTTCATCATCGATTGTATTTCTATGCTTTCGACACAAAACTACTGATTGTGAATTTCCTTTTTTCTTAACAATTCTGACCAGTGAGTTGTATTATAAAGTTTAAATTGTTCTTACACTTGCTATGTTGTTATGCATACATGATGCCTATGTAAATCATATTTCAAGATATGAAACTGTAAATATTAAGCTGTAAATAGTGATCTTTGGGCATATTGTACTAATATTATACTCCTTCCCATCGCTCGCACAATTTTTAGATGCATGCCCCAGTCCTGTATTTACCTGTCCTCACTGCTCCTTATTATTGAAATATTCACGTCTGAACTATTCGAAAACCTATAGCTTTCTTGAATACGAAATTCAGGTTTTGTTTGTAACGATTTATATATTACTGAACCTCGATGCCGTTAGTTGCTTGCACATTCTCCTAATACCACCGTACATTCCCAATATGGCTTAACATGATGAATGAGTATTTTATGCACTCAAAAACTGTCTCAAGTTTCCGACTGATAGTTACCGTTCATTGCACACAGCTTTTTGCCTTAAAAATTGTCATTTTGCCAAACCCCTGTACGGAATAATGTTTTTTATACGCAATATAATCATTAAACTACTGTATTCAACATGTATACTAGTTAATGTGCGTTTTAGAAATAAGATTTTGCCAAAGAAAAGGCTTCAACGTTTATCTGATTTTTCCCTTTTTTGGCATAACATAATTTAGAAAGAAAATCCTCGAAATAGTTAGTCAAGTTCACATACATGTTCCAACACATATTATGTCCATGATTTACATATAAAACACACTAAATAGCCATTGATGAATTATTTATTTATTACAAGGTGTGGACGATGTTCGATTTTCATTAGTCAAATCCACCGTGAGTTACAAGAAAAGCTTAAAGCTTATTAAAAATGTAAAGCTTATCAGTACTTCGAGTTCATTCACAAAAATGTTTTCCGTTATTGAGTCAATCATCAAATGAGAGATTTTTAGTGTAATTTAGGCAAAAATACTACTTTTTGCCAAAAGTTCACGTTTTTGCTAAACAGGCTGTTCATGAATGCTGCTCAACATTTTATTTGTCCCCTCTTAGAACTCATCAAATTTGTACAACTCTGTTTAAAATGCTTTATAATTCTTGCAGAAATCCGTTGAAGGCTTTTCTTACCTGTAATAGAGCAGAAAAATACTGCGTGTGCGATCATTAGTTCCATTAATGGATTTAAAGACTTCGATTGCGTTATTGTAATATAATTGCTGTGGGATTTAGTACTATCTAACATTTTTCCCCCTTCTAAGAAAAATTCTGCTGTAGAAATATAATACCCATAAGGTTTAAGAATATACGACTATACAGCATGTTTGGTTTCATGTAACAGATAATATTTCAGTCAAAATCAACAATGAGTCACTTTGCAACTTAAATCTATGAGTGATTCATTCCTATTATTAATATTGATGGACCTATAGATTTCTAATTGATGATGGTGGTGGTTGTAAATTCTTTGATAAAGTGGTGAGAAATGATAGAATCATTAACGTTGATTGACGATCAACGATTCTTAACTTTCTTGAGTTTGACGAGTTAATGTTCTGAGTCATATGAGAAGAGGGTTTTTTTTTTTTTTTTTTTTTTTTTTTTTCCATAACATATGTATACAACGTCGTGAAATTCAATTGCACAAGTTGAAAAACACTTTCTTTGGATATACTCCACACTCATCTTCCTGCTTCATACTCACTTGATGTTTAAGTCCTGTAAGCGAAGGAGCAAATTTTATTTCATATGGGCAGTGTATACCCGGTTTTCAAATTTCTCTCCCTCAAATATCTATGCGTATTTACAAGCTGACTCGTCTAAAAATATTATTGTCATTCCCACCACAGAAATTTAAACGGAATCATCCTAAAACGGACGAGAATGCAGCTTTCAGCAGTCGAGTGATGTCGGAGTCAAGTTTTTGATTTTGATCGACCCTCTTCATCAAAACTCGCACATCAGTTTTAATTTATCATTCATCTATGCCAACAAGTTATTTGGCGTTAATTTAAAACAATTAAATGTCAGATTACAATGCATACAATTACATTCACTTGTGTCACTGGATGGTCCATAATAATGGGTCAGCTAATATAAAGTAATGTAACATCCTTTGATCATGACAGTGGAAAAGATTACCTTCGACATGAATGTGAAATTCAGGAAGAAAAACATTCCAAATTGTTAACCGAAATTCCATTGTTAACAGGAGCTGTTTATAAACGAAAGTAGATTCATGGGTTTCGTTTATTTTGCAGATATGCCAAATAACTCTTCATCGAATACCATTAAATGAAAGAAATATCTTCTCCAATATTATACATCAAGTCCTGATAAATCTAAAGATTGATGTCTTAATTTACACTTTATAATACTACCTCCTTCCCCTTTCGGAAAATTTGCTGCCATTAGTGCGGAAATGATAAGCTTGAATTGTAAAAGTGAAGTGCATTCATTTGAGTTGAAGACTCGGAAGCCACCTGACTGACAAGAGGAAATTAACTGTTCGTCAAAGAAAGATCTTGTAGTGATGACCTTTAGAGCAACCTGCTCTGAAAACCCGGCTATTTTATTTTTCAAATACCTAGTTCATTCTTTCTATTAGAATTGAACAATTTTACAGCACCGTTTTTGAGCTTATTGGAGGTCGTATGGTTTAGTCAATTAACTCACAGTTTCAAGATGTGAAACACCATTGAATACAGTTTCAATAACCCCTTAAATTTCACACGTTCTCCTTCCGTAAATAAACTAACGTTACTGCTGAGGATTTCGGGTAAAAACTGTTGGTTTTTTAACTCAAGTAAACACAACTAAATTTCTTCCAATCTAAGCATGCTTTCTGGGAGACGAAAATCTGTATCCACGAAATGATCGTTACAAACGAAATTACATTAGGGCCATTTCGTGGTTATATCCATGTGAGTTTCTTGTCAGAATCAGGATGAAATTGGTTCAGTATTTACCTTGAAAAAGGAACATTTGTCCGCCGAAAAGTGACTTTTCAGGACAGCTGTTTTTCTGAAAGCTTTCAGCTGGAGATAAGTTGTGTTCCCGCGTACTTGTTCTGGTATTGATTTTGTGGGTCTGGCTTACAATATCGCGTCACATGTGGAACTCCCAGAATTCCTTGTAGTTCAATGTTCTGTGCATCTACTTTTTAGTATCCTTGAATCCATGTACTCCTAGAAGGTGATCAATGACCAGGTCCAACCTACGTACCGGGAGGCCGCTGGAATCTGAAGCTACTCAAGATTTTCAAAAAATTGTAACTTTTCAACCAGTCGTTCGTTTTTCATTTTATTTTTACCGAACTGTTCAGAATTTCATGTGGTTTCATTAGAAAATAAAAACGAAGAGTCAATTTTTGTGGACTACTCCCCTGAATGGTGAATTCTCGGAACATATTCTAGTTAGGATTCCTAATCTACCAACTATCTACAACCACCACTTCATCATCAAAACCTCAGAATGTACTGACGATACTGAAGCTGCAGCGGTATCGAATCAGTTGGCGATGGAAAAAGGAGAGGCGTTGGTAGTTTTTTCGCTCGCCATGCTTCACAATAGTGATAGGTTCGGTTATTGTTCGTGATCCTTCAAACGTGGCCTTATCCAGGGATAGAAAATTATTGATAATATCCTCCTTCGTCAAATTTTAATGAAAACAATAGTAAAGTCGTGTTTACTAGGGTTTTTTTTTTTAAATAAAAAACCAGAGCGTTGAAAGGCCTGTTGGTTTTGAGGTGATAAATGAAGGCTGTATGTTTCTTATAATCAAGTGAATCCCTCCACTATCCAGGAAAAACATAAAATCAGGCATCGGTGTTATGTTTTTCGTAACTACATGATCATATTAGCTAAATCCAAATAGTTATCGAACGCTATAAGTCGTTTGCCTACATGACGTTACCCAATAATGTGAATTCTGATTACATTCCGTCAAAGAAACCTATTGATTTGAACAACTGAGTACATTTGGCTGTCGAACAAGTCCATCGATTTTCGATTATCATTATTATTATTTTTTGTTGTAATTTTTTTTAATTGGGTAACTGAGGCCCCCAGAATCTCACTTAAGCTCCATCCTTTCAGTATACTGATTTGTCGCAAGCTGCTTGCAGTTTGATCCTCCTTGTTTTGGCGCCCTTTTATTTTTAAAGTTGCTCATATCCCCCCGACCGCCCGAAAGCCTAACATTAAATACACCAGGAAATTTGTATTGTTTCAAGTCGAACGTTTTCTTATAGAGAATTTTTTCATTGAGGCAAATTATCTACAAATCTTCCATTACAGGAAGAATGTACTTAACTGCCTTAGGAACTGTTAAGTTCTTGGCCCTACAATTTCTGATCACTCTCGAAATCCTGGTGATAAATCAATATTTTGATTGCGAATTGAATGAATTTAATTTGAAATTCTTACTCGAAGGAATTTAATTTTGTCTGATTCCAACGTATTAACAGTAGTAAGATTTAAAGAACGTTTTAAGCTATTATGATGAGGGCTAGATGTCCAATATGCGACGCCTTAATAGAGGCCACTGTTACAGGACTAGCTCTAATATTTTAATTGCACGCTAAGTGCTTATTGGTACGTGCTGATTGAATCTAGTAAAGAGGAATCAAATTAAAAAGTTGCCAGACGGTGCTGTGATAAAAATTTCTGATCAATTACATCTAGTAGGCAAATTGCAAGAATGATTTAACTTCACTTCGTTAGTCTCTAAACGTTTTGAGTTATTAGGCTCGGCTAGCTGATTGTAATGAAGGTATGGACCAGATGCATATGAATATATCAGAAATTTGACAGTTCATAGTAGAGCCCAATGGCTCTCGGGTGCAATAGTAGGAAGTTAAACTCAAACAACTCACACTGAAGTTAAATTCAAATTTAAATATCCATTTATTGGAGTAATGAAATTACATATACAGGGTGTACCAGGATTTATGCACAATCCGACTCCCGATTGACTGCGATGAGTTGCATTCATCTCTGCTGACACTATGGCCCAAACCAGTATCCTTCCGTATCATTACCAACTCTTCCCTTTCGTCTCTTTCCTCGCTGTATTTCCTTCAGCGTGGTTTCCCTATTGCATATTCCCATTCATTAATGGTGCGCTATAGCTGTTGAACGTAGTTGGTAGTAATAACCAAAACCTTAGTGCCACAAAAGGATCAGTAGATTCAAAAAAAGATAGTTTACTAGATAAAAAAAAGGATCAGTGACATAAACAATATTATCTACCAATATTTTTTCCTCATACTATCCGACGTGTTCGTAAGGGTGTGAGTTGTACACAAGAGGAGTGTGACTCCCTTGCTGCTTCAGAAGCATTACCATTGGCAAAACCGTACACAAAAATCATGTCGACATACTCACTTGTGGTATAGCCACTCAACTGAAAGCAACTCATCGCAATCAATCGTAAATGAACACAAATAGCCGTCTCTCGGCTCTTTGATTATCCTGACTTTGGCTGGACAGCTTAGGAATGCCGTAGACGCTGTTCACAAACGAACGTTTTCATACATTAAATTCATCTTCATTTTTCATTTATAAATATTTATTTTTTGGTTTATATCTCAACGATCTTGTTTGAAATCTAACTCTTTATATGAACTCGATTTAAACCCCAATATCTTTCCATTCTCATACAACTGCATAACATGTTTGAGTCAACAAACATTTTGCTAAAACTGAAGTTGGTCAGAAACAACAAATTATCAACATTGCAATACCCAATGCTACGGCCAAATGTGTTGAGGGTTGATAATACACGGCGCTCAAACCAACCCCTCCTTCAAGACCGCGCGGTCGTGCGGGTCATTGCATATCCTTTGCCCCTGACCAAGACACTGCCTCCTCCGTAGGCAAATGCCTCCTCATCAAATTTGAGCTATCTCCAAAATTTAGGGAGTCATGATAGTTTTAATGTCATAAGATTGGAAACACGAAAAAAATCTTGAATCGCGAATAACTCAGAAACGAGGTCCTTGCAAAAATTGCTAGGTGGCATTTTTGTTCGGAAATGAGTTGTACAACACGTAGGAGTCGGATTGTGCATAACTCCTGGGTATACGTTTTTCAAAAATTAATAGACAAAGTTATTTTACAATTTGGTACGTAAGTCTAATAACGTTGCCCGCCTGAGAATAAGTTCGAAAATTTGTGCTCTACGGGGGAGTTCAAGTAACAATGAAAAAACATGTTGAATTTTTATGAATAAAAAGTAAGATGTACATGTACATTCATTCATGTTCATTCAACGAAACTATTGTTCAAAATCTTACCTCTACACCAAATGAATATTTTAATTTCGACCAATGCGACTTGGAACCAAACATGCTTATAGTTTCTGATAAGAAGGAAAAGAAATTTCGGGTTTCACGGTATTATTCTGCTCTTGACGGTGGTAAATTGCCCTTACAGTTTTTTCAGTCGGGCGGGGGCGTTGACCCCGGGCTGATAGAGCAAAGACTCCTCGTCGACTCCACAGCTCGGTCGGAGTCAGCCTACTAGGGACAGACCGGTGACGACAGAGGTGACACCCGCCGCCGTCATTTTACCCCACGACAGGAGCTTTCGGAGCATGAGCGGGGTCGGCCTGCTCGTCAAGACGTTCACGCCGCGGCGGAGGAAGCGCGACAAGAGGCCGGAGCCGGTCGAGACCCGGCCGCCGGATTTGGTCGCAGGCTGCGTCGACGACCCCATCACCCCGCCGCCGGCGTTTCTACCCCCAGGACATTCCAAAGGTCATTCTAATATTCAATTACAATCACCTCGCTTGAACCTTCCCTTGAGGGTAGTTGGTAATTTTTTTCGAAAAAAAATTCTGGATGAGGAACCCAGAGAAAGAAGAATTTTGAAAAAATATCAACGGGAAGTGAGTCAAAAAATGTTCGAACTGCAAGGTCCGCTCGTGCAGGCCCGCACGATAAGCAGGTTCCTTGCCCTAAACGATAAAACGGATTAAAATAGAACGTTGTCTATATTCCCACGAAATAATGAATTTCTGTGTTAAATCGATTTTGACGGTTAGGTCATCATCAGTAACAAACATGAACTCAAGTTACTCTGTAACTCATTATTATCGTGGAAATTAAGACAACGTTCTATTTTACTTCGTTTTTATTGAAATGGGTTTTCACAACTTCGTCGCGAGTGACTTAGACCGTCCTGGCCATCGCAAAGTATCAAGAAGTAAACAAAACTGCCCCTCCTCCTCTTCTTCTTCTTTCTACGTCATAGGTACTAAAAAATGTATGCGAATGAAATGAAGAGGGTTGAAGCTTGCGGGATCAGGAGGAAACAGTAATGACTTCAGAAAATGGCGCCTCCTGAAAGACGATGTTTTTCAGCACAAATCCCCCATTATCTCCGTTATTGTTCAACTTATAGCCTCAATTTTTTTTCAGAATGTTCGTAAAAACCCAATACACAAACTGTGCCATTGGTTTTGCGTAGTTTATCTTACATCGTTAGATAAGTTTAAATGTTTTTCAAAGATTCTAAGCCTTAACTTGAAGTTTTTTTTTTTTTTTTTTTTTTTTTTCAAACTCCCTATAATGTTTCTTAGCCATCATGTGGGAATTCCCATGGCTCCATCTCTTCAGAATAACATATTCGAAGAAACAAAAACAAAAAATAGGGTGATAAGTTGAATAGAAGCTGAGAAAATGGGGCCTGAAACCGACTATTTTTTATGGGGATTTCATGAGTTCCGAAAAATTACCAACTACCCTGAAACCAATTCCTTCCACCTTCAACTAACCTCAACTTATTCTCTGCAATTTTGTTAGAGCAGTAAAGCGATTGTTTTTCTCTGCGCCAATTATTTACGGCTTTTCAGGCTAAGATCATTTGCACCCCAATATCGCTTTGATATTTTCGATCACTTGGTGTTGTCTCTTGTGTAACTTGGAGAGCTCATGGAATGGCACAGTTGCCCCTTCCAACGACTGAATACGGATAATGCCCTTAACAGTCAGAGGTATATCTCCCGAGGCGGCAGATTCAACAATCGGAAAGAGCAACTGACCATATCCATCACACTCCCACGTCTCTAAGAAAAGCGGTGGAGGGGGGGGGGGGGGAATTGAAGGACTGGCTTACAATCATGGGAGGCTCGGAAAAATCAGGGTGAAGGTGTGATACTGGAAATGTTGTTACCAAATCTACCTTTCTTTGGTTATGATTTCTTGATATTTTTCATTTTTTTACTTCATTAATTCAAGAAACAATAATACACAAGATTTTGGTAATAGATTGACTTATTTATTCAGTAATTGAGGAGCTTACTTTCAAAAAGGCACATATCCAAATCTGGGAGAAAACGTTTTTTTCTAAATTTTCTATCTCTGAATATGAGTTTCATTATATCACGAACAAAACAGAACACATCCACGTCAATAAAATGGTTTTCATCAAAGAAATAATAATAGTGCCTTGCAATCAAGATAGCACATATCCAAAAAGAAGCAGTTCGCCTTCGTCTTGAGGTTGAATATTTAGACTCGATAGATGATGACAAATGGAAACATGGATTTTTTCAATAAAATACAGAATGGAGTATTCTTTCTTTTTCAAAAAGGCACAAATCATGAGTTTTGATCAAAAGGGCACATTTCCCAAGTGAAAATGGATATACAGCCTCGTGTTTTGGAGAAAATTGATTCATATTCTGAGGCATCTTTATCTGTGCCCTCTCACACATTACTCCGATGAGAAACTGCGAAAAACTTCTCCACTAACCTGCACAATCACAAGGGTTATAATTATTACTCAAGTCAATAATAAAAGCATAAACACGCTTACGCTAACATGTAACATGAGGTGATGGAATCGAATAGTTGCCCCTTCCAACAGCTGAATAAGGATAATAGCAATGAGGATGTTCCAGACGCTGGAAGGCGTAAAAATACAAGATTCGGAGAGAGTTTTAACCATGTCCACCACAGTTGTAAAATTGACTCTAGACATCCTCGAGTTGGAGTAAGGTAAAAATACGGTTTTAACTGTGGTAATTGTGAACATTGTGAACAAACAAAACAATTCGAACTTCACATTTTCATCATTAAGTTAGGGCTGTTTCATTTCAGTTATTGATTCATCATGGAGATTCGACTTCATTTTCGCCATAAATAATTTCTAGCGTTACTCAGGAAGGTGTTCATAATCGGTGGGTTTTTGCACTTCAAATCCAATTTTATTATTCAAATGGTTATTTTAACCATTTAATTGAGCAATGAGCGTTTAGTATTGATTTATATAGATTTTTGTGTACCTTAAAATAGTTGTCGTAGTCGAAACCTTTATTTTTCCCGATAGTTCATTTTGTTCTTTTCGATACGATACGACCCGGTTTTTACCACTGAAATAAATTAACTCAAAACAGCACTAACCTCGTGGCAAAAGAGTCAGAACTATTCAGAACTGTTTACAAGCACTAAAGAACGGAAAGTGGGAATTTCTGTGTCCCTTTCCCACAAAACAGGGAAACTCAACTTAAAACTTGGTATCAGGGCTGCCATCGTAAGGTGAAAATGTATTGAGTGTTCACACTCACTCAATCCGACTACGCCTGTAATCGATTTAATATGCCTCCAACATTCCTCAACCTTATCATATTAGGTTGTTTGTTTAATGAAACATATGTTTGATGAATAATATCATTCTTTCCTGACAACTTGGACTTCTAATTGTGTTCGTAAATTATATTTTCTATAGTTTGGCGGAATTCGAATGGGCAATCGACATTTTGTGGTCCTTCGAGCCAGGTTTTCAATTTCGTACCGGTGAATGAAGGGTGACTCTAAACTCAGCTGGGTGTGAGTTCACATTCACATTTAGGCTTTGTCTACAAGTTCCGCCCGTAGAATAAGAAAGTCAACAAGTGTCCTCACAAAACAGTTCTCAGACTAGAAAGTTTTTTTTTTAAATTTATATTTTTAGAAATGGTTCCACAATCCTTTCTCAGTTCTTGGTTTCGTTGAAGTATTATGTTGATTGAAAGGTAAATGCACGATGTTCCTCCCATTCAAATCGTGAATTACTGCAATTAATCGCTAATGCAGTGTTGTACGTTTCTAATCTGATCCTTCAACCTACCAGTTCACTAAATATATTTATATTACTCTTGGAAAACCTTCCAACAACGTCTTCGTTAACCGCAAAAGTGGCATTGATGAATGAACGCCTCGGTTTTCACGTTGTACATCAAACTGCCTTTTTCGCGTGTTTCTGGGTGATTCATTGGTTAAAACGGGAGCGGCCCTCGAGGGTCAAGATTATTTCAGATCTTCTCCCACGTGCTTGGCGACCTTCCAGACTCCATGCGTTGTGTATTATGACAACTTGTCTCTAAGTATGTTGCCCCTTGCCAAATGTCCTTTCGCTGTAGGTCAGTTACGAGTTTTGATGTCTCGCCCCATACATCCGGTTCATTGTTCGATAACAAACCGTTGCAATTGATTTCGAATGAGTCATGTTTACCTCTTTAAACTTTGTTGTCATATACAAGTATTAGAACAATTTAAAAAATGAATGAAAATCCTTTCGCGGTTGTCTGACGATGTGCATCTTTCATTAACTCATTTAGAATCATTAATTAGAACAATACTCGTACGTATGATCCTCTTTCAATGGATCGAGAATGGAGCGAGCTGTCATCTTACAGCTACAATTTTGATAGGAAAACATGAAGCCAACATGGGAATGAATGAGTTTTACACATCGTAATATCAGAAAATTCTTTCTTTTGGAGTACTTGAGTTTTTTTGGATTAGGAAGGAATGAAGTTTTTATCTCAATCCTAAGGAGAGAGAAATTGAATCAATCTCTGTAATTGATTTAATTTGTGATGCTAATGGATCGTTTCCTCGTTCTCGTTTCTTGAAACTACTAAGCATGAAGCTTTTTACTCAAAGCTTTAATTAGCCCAATTATATTATAAAGAATACTTCATTGAAATGCTGTTATTGTTAACAATGACATTATATATATGGGGTGTGCAATAAAACAATCCCCTCATTAGGTTTTTTAGGCAGATTTCACATTGTAATATCGGAAAATTCTTTATTTTTGAGTACTTGATTTTGGTGGATTGCTAAGGAATAAAGTTGTTCTCAATCCTGAAAACCTCTGGAATTCATTAAATTTGTGATTGTTATGGAGTCCAATCATATCACAAAGAATACTTCATTCGAAAGCTGTTATTATTGGCAAACAGTGACATTCTATATAGGGTATCCAGATTATGATCCGAAAAACTTCACCCACTTTAACAACTAATTTGCGAAAAAGTTTAGTTTTCGAGTTATTTCAATGTTAAGATTTTTTATCTCGTGTTTTCGACCTAATCGTCTAAAAATTGTTCTAACTCCTTTCATTTCAAAGTATTCGCAAATCTGAGGATACCGTTGGAAAGAGCGTTAAATTTCCCATCTTCTCAGTTTCTAACGACAATTTGTTTTTAAAGGAACTAAAGGATGAAAAATGAGCCTAACAAGAAAATTTTGCCAGATCTTGAACATCACTTTTTTTATGGCTCATTAGTCCCCTCTAATTTTAGTAATGGGAAATTGCCTGCAATCCTTAATTCTTAAAGTCTCAGCTTTCCAACGGTATAATTAGTTTTATTGTTTAAGGGAAACCTTTTCGGGAAAATTGAAGCATTTCTCAACACTCTACTACAACAATCTACTCATTGCAACCACTCCCAAATCTCTGCAATCGACACATAATCAAGAAAAATTTTTGATGACAAACGCCCTTTACTGGCTGAATTTTTTTATTTTCGACATGGACGCGAACTTTGTATTTTCAAATGTGAACCCCCATTTGTGTGATTGACAAGTGTGACATATCGATTTAAATGTTTTTCAACCTGATCCGGCTGTACAAGCGTTCGAGTTTGAGTCAAACGAAGAAAACAGATAGCATGACGAGAGTTAGCGTTGAAAAACAATGGAAATGGTCTTGTCACGCTTCGAGTTCGCTAACTTTTACATTTCACATTTTGCACCACTCTCCAGAAACTCGGGTAGGCCCCTCGCCAGGGGGCAAGTCCCCCGGACCCCCGGATGCTTACTGCTTAGAGCCTGCGGCTGAAATTCAAAATACATGGAACATGATTTAGCCGTGCTATTTTTGCGGTTCCCCTTTTGCTAATTCCTTATCATTCTGCTGGTTTCAATTTGCTATTCTCGTGTCTGCTATTTCGGCATTACCTATGTGACGGATGTGTCCTAATATTATTGATCTCCGTGGTCTACTGACTGAAATATATCTATTGTAATAATGCTGTTAGACTGATGAACTGTAAAGGATAATAGTGCTTATGATGAATCACCACTTACTTCCATAGAACATGGAACAGTACATTATTGTTTTGTCTTATCGTTCCACTTCCGCGTGACATTTTCGGCTAGTTAGCCCAAGGCTATGTTCAATGCTAATAATCACCCACTTTTTGAACTTCTCCACTTTATAATGTACAATATATTTCATTTCTTCAAAGTAATAATTTTAAATAACCTCAATCTGATGAAAATAATTAAAGTAAACCCTGAAAAGAAATTTTTCATTTTAATCTCCCAGGTTTACCTAACCCCGTCATTCTGTTGGTAAGCTTATCTGGTTAAAAAGCAGAAGAAAATTCCTCCCTCTCGGAAAATCCTCTTTTTTCTCCGTCTACTTTTATTTATAACTCGGGATTTTCGATTTATTTGTTTGCGAACTCCTTCTAACGGTACAGCGGTGCCTAACCGAGCGGCTCGCTCGGCGATCAATTGCTCTCGTGAACCGTTCCGTTTCTCTCCGCTCGACCGAATTACAATTTCAAATGTGACTAACCCCCTTTTCCCCTGTTTTCTTTTGGTCCGGTTAATTCTTTATTCGCGAATTATGCTTCGTCGTGTGTAGAGATCAATTTTCTGGCGATTTTCCCGCGGTAGTTGGAGCGGCGCGGCTTCGTTATTTTTCAGGTTCGGGCGTTATTCCCCGTGATTCAAACGAACGAAATTCGGCGAACTAAACGAGTTTTCAGAATGAATTTCATGGAGGGTCAGCTTATATTGTTGGGGGTCCGCCTCTTCGAATTCCTGTAGAACTAATTGTCGAAGTATTTTACGTGTAGCAGATTATTCTTGCTCGGCCAATCGTGTAATTGAGTTGAAAGTTGTATCGTGCATAGTATTTCGTGTACAATCCCTACAACCTATTTCGAGCCCTAGACTGAGGGTTGGGATTTTAACGCGTTCACGGTACAGTGCTCAATATGAAATATGCGGTTGGCATGAATTCTCGGATCTCTCTTCCGAGTCTACTTGGTGGTGAACACTTTTTTTCTACTTAGAGGGAGTAGAATTATTATTATAGAAGTATTTTCTCCCCGAAATTAGGAACGACTTTCTTTTCGTGCCTGTCTTCATGTTTGTGAGTGTCTGTGTATAGCGTGAGAGTCATGGCCGCGCACATGTCACGGCGCGGGGTTTGAAACAGTAAAAGTGCCAAGGAGTTATCGGAGTTTGGCATCTCGGCAGTTGTACTTCGTGGTATCACCTCCCGCGCCCTTTGAGGCTGTTCCTCCTACTCGCTCTTTTCCTTCTTCCTCGACTTCCATTATATCTAGGGCTCCTACTTTTTAATTTAGCTTATTAGCCCCTCTACGCGTTTGAGGAGATAGTAGTATTAATTTAAAAAAAAAATGCAAAAATTGTCTATGTTTGGTTGTTTTCTGTACAAATCCTCTTAAAAAGCTTAATTTCTACAGGTTTTACCCGATTGATATACAATTTTCAGTGATTTTTTTTTTCAATTTGTTGGCTTCTTGATAAACACGCCGTTACATTTAACTGTAAATATGGTCACTATGAAAAAATATTACAGATGATACAAAATAAACATACGTAGTTGATGAAATGGTGCTTTATTGGTATGCGCCCCACATCCCTCCGGCGCCCCACAGAGCTACGCAGAATAAATATGTCGAGAAAAAGGTACTCGTACGTAGGAAGCTTTGTGGTAGGTACATACAAGAAATCCTCATTGAAAGGTGCTTCATCGAGGCTCTATCACAGTTCAGGGTCGGTATACTTCTTTCACGTCCTATAGGAAAGCGACGAACAGGTCTGCAGCATCCTACCCCGATTATGCTTAGGTGCCAGCTAATCGGGATTCGTCAATTTGAATAGGGTGGTCGCAGGTGCCTATCATTTGCGGACGTTCGTGGACGATTGAGGAGCAAACTTCAGGACACGTATTGGACCAGTCCGTGATGGTCTTAGGTGATTTTCCGGTCAAATCAGCGGTGGTGGTAAGCGTTAGGTCAAGAACAAACATAAACACAGAGCATTTCCGTGTAGGAACCTAGTTCGTTTGAGAAGTTTCGGTTGACTGAAGGACAAGGTGGGATAGGTTGATCATAATGGAACATTCGACTTTGTTCTAGCGATAAGCCGCTTGTCTTGCGACACTTGCCTAAGATGAAACGCAACTTCGCGATTATGTACGAAACAAACACCGCTGAGGGGCACATTGCGAGTACGTAAGTGTGGGGCGCGTACTAATAGAGAAACGCGACTGTGGGGCGCATACTAATATAGCACCAATGAAACAATGTGTAAAATAACAATTAAAAAAACTGTTCACAAAATAATGTTAATTTCCAAAATGAATTCGACTAGTTTGAAATACACTTCAAAATTCGATGTAGCCATCAACAGACTTGGTGATCCCACTTAACAGCTTCTCTCTGGCAGATGAATTCGCCGGGCATGCCAAGATAATGTGCTCGTTGGTCTCAAGTTCGTTGCTTCAGAACCTGCACTGAGATGACTGAACGACCCCAATCCTAGGGGTGTAGGTTGCAGCAGTGATGACCACTTCTTAGCCTCGTTGTCGTTTTAAAGAAGGCCTTTGGTTTCACCACATTCGAATCGTTAAACCATGGTTTCATGTAAGAACTAGAAAACAGTGATTTATACCTATTCCCTGCAGGATATTCGTGGAAAGCTTTCTTCCATTCTTTCAGTTGGACCAACTTTATGCTGCGCCTCAGATCAGTATGGGGAAACATTCGTGAGGCTTGCGGGCAGGGGAGTAGAATGGCACGATTAGCCGCTTTGTTTCCAGATAAAAAATATACTTTAAAATCCGTCGATCATCAATCCTTTCGTCCTAGTCGACCGATCTCGCACTCATTTGGAGGAAAGTCCGAGAAAGACTGTTTAATAACCTCAGAATTTCAACTCGTTTGTTTCTCCGAATCATAAGCACCCTTTATAAAATCTTATTTCACAATTGACGTATAAATGGTTATGGTACCGTGCAGAATGATTTTGAAGAAATCTGGTGGGGAAGGTATGATTCTTATTTGCCGTTGAAAACTGACCTGACTTGGGTGCATCAACCTTAATTTAAAGCTGCACCCAACTTGTATTTTTCTATCAAAATTAGAATAGGTCAAAAAGTACATAAAAACACTGTCTCTCCTCAAGAACAAGGAGTGTTTGTACGCAACTAAACTTAGATTCATGTTTTGAACCTAACTGCATACTATAAGAGTGTTCAAGTGCTCGTGACTTGACGTTTGACGTTGTATAGGAACGCAATTAGCTACACATTTGGTGCTTATGAAAATTTCCGTTGCGGCACGGTTTAGGAATCATTAGAAAACAACTTGAAATTGTGACGTTTCAGATATCTTTGTGAGGCCTCTATCCTATAGAACACTTGATTTTTATGAAACATTCCCTTTTCTTGAGCAAGTTTAATAGGCAAGGTTAATTGGATAATTTTGATCGAATGAGCTTTGATCGAGATGTTTTAGGCTTTATGTTTAGGCTCATGTAACGATTAAATCAGGGGTCTCCTAACTACGGCCTGCGGAAGGATTTGGTCCTACCGCCCGAACAGAAAGAAAAGTCATAAGTGTGACCCAGTGAAAGCTACCCGTACTCCCCTCTGCCAGGCGCCAGGTCCAGGTCATTGAGTGATGACTTCAAGGGAATCAAGAGTTTTGCCAGACAAATTATAATAATTATTTCGTTCAACGTATGTGTGCGAACAAACCTTTTCAAAAATGTCACATGTCAAATCCAAAAATCGAGCGATGCAATCTGAAGAACACTTAAATTTACTTATGAGTGGAACAACAAACTTTGATCCTAAGTGGAAAGATATTGTAATTAAAAAACAATTGCACACATCACATTAGATTGGTTGGCCCGCTCCACCGTCTCCATACTATGATACGGCCCTGGGAAAATACGAGTAGTTTAGAGACCCCTGGCTTAAATTATTCCCTTGATAGTTGATGAAGTACAAATAAGAATGTAATGCAACACTTTCTGGACCAGAATAAAAGTTGATAAGCGCAGCTATTTCAACGAAGATTGCTTCGCGGTTGAGTTTTCACGAGTACCCGGAGGCTTCCATGTTTTGCCGCTGGTGATGTCAGGGGATGACACTAGGGAAGATTAAACTTGGAGTGGATAGCGGAGCGAGGATAGGGAAACACGATAGTCAGAGCAAATATTTCCGTTCGCGCATCATCCTTCCAACCGCAAGATGAAAACGGATATTCAAGATCGTGGCTTCCAAGACCTAGAGTTTTCAATCTGCAAAGATTGTCGTTCAGTTATGACAAACTAGACATCAGAAAACATTCTGAAATAGTGGACCTACCTTTTTTCATCACCTGTAATGATGAGAAGATACTCGAATCAAATACTGTATATTTGACAAAAAACAAGATGAGGACAGTATCAAATTCATACAGTATAACGTTAGGTAAAGAATAAAAGATGATTAGTTAAGAGAAAAAACCAGTACAACGTCTATTAAGGCCCGTTTTAAACAGTTCTTGAGTTTGCGAGTATGGATTGATGTTTGGGAAGGCTGTTAAAAGACGAAAGATCCCATTAGGAGTCTATCATGTCTAACAGAAGTAATTAGACGAGCTGCTGGTTGTCGATAATCGTTCTTGCTTCTGGGTATTGAAGGATATCATTTCCTTTCAACACTGTATCGATGTTCCCGTTTTCATAATGGAGAGCACCAGGAATTATAACTCTGAATGTTAGAAATCCTGGTGTTTCGTAATAGCCCTTAAAACTTACCACAGTTCAAACTCTTCATAATTTGGATCGCTTTCTTTTGCATAATTTGGATCGCTTTCTTTTGCAGTTAAAAATTCCGATAGACCGGCATTACGCCATAATCAAATATATTATAGCCTCTACTTATGAGACTTCCGAACTGAATACAATAAACAATATTAGGGTTACTGTGAGAAATAGTCGCCGAAGTACATTGAGAACTGAAGTAAGAGTACTTGGATTTGCGGTGTCCAATCAGAGTACGACTTGATAAACGATTGTCAATAATCACTCCCGAAAAGTTGACGTGCTGATTGCTTAATGGCTTTGTCGGTTGAAGTGAAACGAGTCAGACATAATAGTCGTTATGTCGTCACCTAGTAAGAATGCTCGACTTCCATGAGACTGGTGAGCCAACTCATTTTTAAATATTAAGAACTAAGCCCTGCCTAATCCCGTTAAGGAAACTTCCAGCAACCACATCACCAATTATCTAAGCCATTCGTGTATTTAATGCGTTGTTCCTTATTTCGATTGGTGACGCCCATCTCCTGCATTGCTGATGCAAGCTAATCCCTACCTACTGTCTTCTTATTTCTGTATCTTTCAGTACCATTTCTTTTTCATTCTGCGAAGCTCCAAATTATTTTATGGCTTTAGTACCTAGTTCGTTAAACCTCATCGTTGCTCAATGATATCTAACTACGATTTTCACATCTTTGTGAGAATGATTTTTTGAAAATCATGATTTGATGCCTTGGTCAATATCAAATTAAGTCCGAGTCGGTTTCTTAAATACCTGAAAACTTTCTTATAATGTATGGGTATGTTTCCATACTATCCATAAGTTTTAAATGTATTTTATTAATTTTACTAAGGCCATTCCTCGTAGTATCTCATGACAAATGAAAGGCTTAGCTATCTATATCACCATCTTGTCAATAAAACCAAGTCCGTTACAAATCCACGAAATGCATAATATTATCTTTACCTACACAAATTGTTCCTCAAACCAGCATTGCCAATAAAACGCTATTGCTTCACTTGTAATTGTTAATTAAGTATCCAGCAACCTACTATTTTCGTTAAGTCTCATCTACTATTCATATGTTTTAAATGTATTTTGTTAATTTTACTAAGGCCATTCCTCGTAGTATCTCATGACAAATGAAAGGCTTAGCGATATATATCACCATCTTGTAATAGAACCAAGTCTTACCTTATGCGAGAAAACTGTTCCATCCCTATTGTTTCAATGATTGAATATAAATGTAGAATTGATATTGATATTTTGAAATATTCGGTGAGAAAGTATCGTCGATGGACACGAAAATTATATTGCGAACTGAGTGTGAAAGGGTTCGAGTTCTTTGAACTTGGACAGAAAGTCGATAGCGCCCCTAGTGGAAAGGCTTGTTACTTCGGAGCCCCATTACATCCGTCATTTCGGCTACGTTCGGCATTTCCCTCGCCTTGAATATGCTTCTAGGTATTTTCACCGATCTTACTTCTTCAAAAAAATTTGATGAAAAACGGGTTAAGCTGTTGATGGTCCCCCATCTGTATCATTGCTCAAAAATCAGTGAATCAGTCTGAGCATGCTCAAAACTAAAATTCGGTTATCATCATTTTCCCGATCTGTTGTCAAAATAATCCGGGAAATGTGGTTCAATAATCCCATATCAATTTCAATTCCTTAATACCATCATAAGTAGCTGCTGCACACGTTCGTACGTGAAATCCTTGTAACAAGCCTAATCCCTCATCAGTTTTGATTTTTAAAAAAATTCGATATAGGAAATATGCAAATCCTACAAGTCTTGAAACATAAACAAACTTAAATGTTTGAGAGATTAATTTTATATGGATTACAAAACAAACTTATGATTGAAACATCAAACCTAAATTGATCGATCTGAGATCAATAATATTATATATTATTATGTTCTGCCCGTTCAAGTTGTTGGAGGAAGCTTTCGTGCGGAACAATGTTTTAGTGAAGCCTACGTGTGAAGTTTAATTCGGGTATCCCATCATCAGTTACCTTTAGTCTCAAACCGTGTTGGCGAGACGAAGCTAAGTGTTGAGCGGATAAAGTGGAACTAAATCCCAGAACACATCGGCTCAATATGTACGTGCTCCAGCTTCAGGTCTACCAAGTATCAAGTACGTGCCGCTTAGCTCTTGACGATAACAATGCTGCGCGTCTGTCTAACTACTACTGAACATACCACAAAACTTGAAATTCTGTACATTCATCTGAAACCCAATCATTTGTTCAATTTGAACACAATGTTATTAAACTTTGCATCCTTAGATTATGCGCCTGATCCTTTGTTAGTTTGTCTCTGATTGAACTTGCTCTCTCCCATGGAATTTGTGTTAACGTTTCCCCTATTTTGACCTCAGTTTTACTTTATTATTCCGAACCCCCCTATATTTTGGTTTAATTTTCAAGGGCTTTTGATTTCAAAATTCGAATTAAACTAAAACCCGTCCGTCAGCCGTACTGCGTCCACAGCTTTGCCCGAAACTACTGAACTAAAATTTACGAGATTCGGCTTGAAAATCCATCATTGATCCGGGATCTGCCAATTATCTCGGCGTCTTAACCAATCAACCCCTATGCATCATATTTAATGATGGATCTATCAAAAAATATAAATCTCAAACAGTTTTACATTTAAGAGGGTAGTTTTTTTGGTTTGTTTCACATAGAAATTCATCCCATGGATCGATTGTGACCTCTCGTGTTAATTTGCAATCATCGGTTCGCTCACCATTTAAAAAGTCGGTTAGGTAGGTGGTCGTTCTGTACGGCCCGTTCTAAGGCGGCAACCCAAGTATTTTCATCTTGAGTGCAATTGTGAGATATAGAGGTGCGAGGTGCCGAGTTTAGATAATGTACCACAGACTATTTACGTGGAAGGGAATACAGAAATAATCAAAATCTATGTAATAATTTGCAGTTTTCTTAAAGCTGAAGTTGGATGGATTCGTGCCGTAATCTGCATTAACCGTTGAAACTGGAGGCTAAGAGATTGATTTCGTTTTGTTAAGTTCTATTTATTCAAAAATTTATAAACTGTGTTATTTTGGTTTTAAGAATAATCTCTAATTCATGGTTGATAAATCAAAACTAGCCTCATTTTAGTTTGAACTGCGGGAATGCCATTTCTCGGAGTTGTGGCTGTACAGTAGAGGTGTACGGCAAATCTGGAGGACGAACGTTATACTCGTAGTAAAACCCTGCGGTGGAGCTCAGTAAATATGCACCTTGT
This sequence comes from Creontiades dilutus, assembly GCA_031894815.1. Lineage (NCBI taxonomy): Eukaryota > Metazoa > Arthropoda > Insecta > Hemiptera > Miridae > Creontiades > Creontiades dilutus. The sequence continues at coordinate 2,147,590 of JAVIWC010001515.1, forward strand.
TTCCTAGATGTTCAATGTTTAAGCGCGGCCCCCGCATTCTTCATTGTTGGCGTGCAGACCGGTTTGAGCCGACAATGCTCCGGGCCGAAGATCTCAAATTCCGAAAACCATGTGCTACATTGTTGGTCCGCGACATTTCCCGCTCGGGATTCCAATGGAAACGTTCATTTGAATGTCGCCATTCATTTGTTCTCATTCCCTTTTCGTTGCAACACTTGTTCCTCGCTATCAGTATAATGTTTCATTCTACGTGAAGATGTTCAAGTCTTAAGGATTCTATCAAACTCGTCTCCATCCTATAATTTTGGTTTATTATTCAATAATAAACCATTGTAATCGCTCTGGAAAAAAAATTCTAACCCCCCCTGAAAATTTCATGGTTTACGTTTCAAAGGGTGTAGAATCCGAATCTGCAATAAAAAATTTTCCGCCCGTCCGCCGTACGCCGTACGCACGATATCTCCGAAACGGCTGGAGCAAAAAATCTGAAATTTTCAGGAAAAATTAAACCTTGGCCCGACGACGCCCCAATTCTTGAGCCACCTCTCTCACTCAATTTAAAGTGCCCTTTAAGGGCTGTCAAAGTTTTGTAAAATCCCTAAAAACCTCAAAGCAAGTCGAAGCGGCTTAAATTTATACCTATTTGAAGAACATACCTCTAGGAATCGAATGAGTCCCTCCCCAGGTCCGTAGGTCAAACCATTCCCAATGTATGGACCGATTCATGGTGTCAACATTTGCGTTTTTTGGTTTATTATTGTTTGTTTGTAACCTAGGGATGCCGATAGCGTCGAGTTGTTGTGAATGTGGTTACTGCAGTGATAGCCGATGTGGATACTTGTAGTTTATAGCCGATACACGGGTTGAAGTATTCTGATATGTATGAAACGCTGATAATATATACTTAGGTAAATATTATTACTGGGGATTATTATTCAATATTATTACTGGGGTAAATAAGTATTCTTTCGCTCGGGTTTATTATTCAATTGGCTTGAGTTCATGATTTGAATCTGTACTAAGCTTCGGAGTGTGCGTGTTTCACAGGTGATAGAGCGATTATTGAATTTCAGTAGATATGCATAGAGCACGTAGGATTGATCAGTTGATGATATTTGTGTGCCTCCTCTATATCAGTCTACCTTTGGCTACATCGTTTAAATTTGAGTTTGGGGAAGTTTTAACGCAATACGAGCGCTAAAGGACTTGATAAATTATGGATGTTTTTATTGTGGGGGGAGGGGGGGGGGTATTGAGGTTCAATAAAAAAAACGCTGCAAATTCTTTCACTGGGGTTTATCATTCAATTGGCTTGCGTTCATAATTTGAATTTCTACTAAGCTTTGGAGTGTGCGCGTTTCACAGGATAGAGCGATTATTGAATTTCAGGAGGCACACAAATATGATCAACTGATCAATCCAAATAGGTATTTGGTTGAGAACAGATTTACGTGCTTGATGCATATCTCCTGAAATTCAATAATCGCTCTATCCTATGAAACGCGCACACTCCAAAGCTTAGTAGAAATTCAAATTATGAACGCAAGCCAATTGAATGATAAACCCCAGTGAAAGAATTTGCAGCGTTTTTTCACCAATTGTTTCCGACTTGAGTTAGCACACTAGCGGACCCATTCTTCCACAACCTCCGCCATCTGGCAGTCCTTTCTAACTAGGAAATATTTATATCCTCGGTGCAAACCTATATACATACGGATTAATTAAAAACGAAGGGTGTGCGTGTTTTAGCATTAATTTAGTTGACAAACGGGTAAATTTACCTACAACTTCTTGGGAACACTTGGAAAGATGGTATTCCCGAATGTGTTAGCCTTGGTGGTGAGCATATTGGTATAAAAGTAAACAGCCAAAGTGTCCGTTTATGCTGCTTGGAAAATCCGCACTAGATGCATACTCCGGTATGGCAATGAACGGGTGGTTCATCATGATAGGTACTTTCATCTTTAAAAGATCCAGTTGTGAATTTCGTTCTAAAACCATCAATACCCAGACCACGAAGATTTCACCCTGCAGAGAATTAGGAGGAAAAAACTCCTTCGTTGGAATTACATCATCATCTTCTTGCACATGATCATCGTTTTCGTCTTCGAACTGTACCCATTACTAGTTATTTTGTACTTTTCTCGTAGTGTTGTTTTAAGTCATCATCGAGCGACCTCGCGTGCTATTGATTGATTACGGCTTAACAATGGCTTACGAAAAAAAGGTGTAATTTGATGCCGAGGAAATAAGGATTGGTGTTGGGGTTTTTCAGTGTGCTGAATATAAATCTGAAATAATTTTTCGCTATCTCATCTAGTTTCTGAGACATTTTTCGTATACCCATTTTCTCGATTCTAGCTATCTTCTGCTATTCCACGGGAAATAGGTAAAGTTGACTTGAGTACACTAGACTGTAAATAAGAAGGTTCAAAGTTCCTTCCCAGAGATTTTACTGTCATTCAATGTAGATCATTAGGTATCTCCTTCAAGTTGGCGCCAACAAATCCATCCAATATATTAATCAATATTATGCTGAATATACATATTTAATATCTTCCAATTATTTTAATTAAATTAATATTTTGAACCAATAACCATCGTTTGTGTTCCTCAACCAAATGAACCAATTGAACGTGTCAGATGCAACAGATACAACCGACACATTTTTGAGATTTGACAAATGAGAGAGACCAATTTTTAAACGATTTTTCATGCTGAATTCGATTTCGAAATCGGATTTTGGTTTATTATTCAATAATAAACCATTGTAATCGCTCTTGAAAAAAAATGCTAACCCCCCCCCCCCCCCCTGAATATTTCATGGTTTACGTTTCAAAGGGTGTAGAATACGAATCTGCAATAAAAAATTTTCCGTCCGTCCGCCGTACGCACGATTTCTCCCAAACGGCTGAAGCAAAAAAGCCGACATTTTCAGGACACACTCCAAAGCTTAGTATAAATTCGAATTATGAACGCAAGCCAATTGAATAATTAACCCCAGTGAAAGAATTTGCAGCGTTTCAAACGATTTTTCATGCTGAATTCGATTGCTCAATCCGATTTTTTCTATTTGCCGTTCTTTTTTTAAAAACTGCATTTTCAAATGTATAAAATATTGGGGGTTTTGCGTGTACTGTGTCAACTTGACTGTGTTTCCCTTGGAATGGAAGAATGTAGCGAAAATATGATTTTAAATTCGGACAAAACATTCAAAGGGTTGTGAAAGTCAAAAATTGATTGGAAATTCGAAGTGATATTTTTAACACTCAAACGTTGATACCTCAAAAGTAAGAACTATATCTCAAAAACTGGACGTGGTAGCGAAAATCGGATTTCAAATTAGGATTCACTGACAAATCCCAGCATCAACCCTTATCTCCCCTGCAACAAACATCACTTTTATTTATATAAATTATTATTACTTTTTTTATTTATTTATTTTTTAATGTCCAGTGTAATCAATCTTCGCTCTCCTCTTTGCAACAATTCTAACTGATCACAAGAGTGCCTCATGTTCCTATATTTCTCACGATACTCCTTATGTACTCATGGTCAACGCGACGTCAGGTATTTTGAGGGCTACCTAACCGAATAGCACACTTGTGTTATTAATTTTTGTCAATCTCTTCATCTCCTTACATGTTCAAGGCCTTCATCCACACTTGGAGATGGCATGTATGCAGTATAATATAATTGCTACATGTAATTTGTATATCTCCTACCGATAACTAAAGTTATGTATTCGTACGGATTTTTTGTCGTTTTTCATGGAACCCGTTTATTGGGGGAGTATCAATAGAAAATAACCATAATATGAGTTATATCGGTTAACATAATATATAATATCGGTTAACTGTAAGGTAGTGCATAATTTACATTTATTCGTTCAAATTATCAGGAAACTTAAAAGTATTTTTCAAGCAATCGACTTGTTATCTGCTGTTATTTTTAACCCGCTTCTAGGTTGGTGTCTATTTTACTGTTGTTTCAACCTTTGTAAATTCATTCTATTTCGAGGTTTGTTCAGCTTAGCTGTTCAAAGAATGAATGTATTACGTTGTTGCTTATCTTGCATTTTACTACTTCGTATTATGCCGTTCCTTCTTGCTGATAGCTACACAACGAATAATGCTAAAGAACTGAGGCGTATTACGAAACCGACGGGAAAAATCAAGTAACGCGAGGAATTCGTCTCTCAGGGATTAATTTAATTTCAATGTAAATGAATTTCGCTGTCAGATCGGAGCCGACTGCGTTCCAAGGTGTATTTTTACTTCCAATAGCGCTGTTATTAATGGACAGCTGAGCGCCCCGATTATTATTGACTCTGAAAAACCATCTACATCTTGCTTGAGACAAGATTGGCATGACGGGAATTTTCGAAGGATGTGTCAACACGAGTTTTTTTCGAGTGGGCAACTCTCCAAGATTTCATGGGTTAAATGATGTTTTAAACTTAGCGACAAATATGCCGAAATAACGGAGCACTCTCAGTCATCAGGAAAAATTTACCGTATAGTCTCGGTGGGTTCGATACAAATGTCGATTTATATGAAATCCTACGCGTCTGCAAAATACGCTTTTTAGTTCTGCGAATGTTTTATTTTGTGGTTTACGTTTCATAATGCCTAGAATACAAAAATCGAATACAAAAAATTCCGTCCGTTTTAGGGTCGGAGCTTTTCTCGTAAACTACTGTACCAAAATACATACTGTTCTACACGCGTTATGTGACAAAAGCTGGCACCTAAACACCTACAATGGTGCAGTGTACTGTAAATCGACAAAGGCTTAGACCCTCGAATAGAACAACTAAGAACCCCCGAAACAAAACATCAACCAACATCATTCAGTTGTCTGATTTTTATCTTATATACCTAGCTTTTTTCCAGCGAAATTCATTATTTTTTCAACCAACTTCATAATTATTTTAACCAATTTCATAGTTTTTAAACCAATTCATCGTATTTCAAACCAATTTCATGTTTTTTCAACCAATTTCATACGTTTCATTAATTAATGAGGTATTTTTTTCAAGAAGTCATTGAGAGAAAGGAAAGAAAGAACACAAGTTGTGATTCGCAGCCAAACATTTTACTGAAGTTGCGAGCTGCTGCTAGCAGTAGCCTTCAATAAATATTATATGTATGTATATCATTGAAATTTCACTTTTTGTATTCCATTTTTTCACCTTTTATACATTTCAATTGTTACCTTTTATGTAATAACATTTCAATTAATTGTCACTTATCCTCCTTTCCAACTACGATCACTTGATACACAATGATAGCTGATTAAATAAAGTGTATGAAATTGGTTGTAGAAATTATAAAATTGGTTGAAAAAAAAGTATGAATTTCACTGGAAAAAGTTATGTGTAACATTTACATATATAGGTTGTTGTAAGAAAACTTATGAAAAACTCGATTTCAATTGAATACATTGAAAATATAATTCTGTTTTATTATATCAGCCCTCAAGGCGATTTGCACTATGTTCAAATACGTTTACATAAGTGTTTACGTTATTTTTTTTCTGTCTAAAGTTCTAGCTTTTAGGATGATGGATCGGAAGAACTTTTAGGTGCTTTGGGTCTCCTGATTCGTCTTGAATATCATTCTTACGTCCATTTCTTCCCCTGATTAGTAGCCACAATGTTTGGTCAATTATTTCTTCATTAACCAGCTGCGTAAAATTAAAGCTGCTAAAATGTCGACTATTGCACTACAAAACTAAGTAACTTATTATAAAGACTTTTGGTTCACGGTATGTTGTTCTCCTAGTTAAAAAGGAGAAGAAAAAGATGAAAATAATTTATTATTAATATTACAAGTACGAAGTGATACATTTCATGCAGGATTAATTAACATTCGCGACCAGTTTTTTCGTCGGTCGGTCGGAATTGTCGGTCCTAGCAGAAATTAAATTTATAATTTGCAAACACTAAAACGTTTCTCGTATACGATCACTTTGGGATTTCAATATTGTTGAGTAGTTCTGTATACTTACTACATAGAAGTTCCTCGGATTATCCAGTGTGTTTCCGCCACCAATGGTTTTTGTGGAAGCCGAGCTTGTTTGGAGAAAAATTGAAGAAATGCTGTATTCTGACACTTCTTGGTACGTTGTTCAATAATGCAATAGAATGGTGTGTTGATGGTGGTTTTCTACAGAAAATGCCGTGATAAAACCATACCCAGGACATTTTCGTGAAAGATAAGCGTCAGGGATCCCTAAAAAAATAAAATGAACAATTTTTAGCTGTAAACAAGTCACTTTGGTTCTAGAAATGGCAATGGCAATATTTCGAAATTACTGTAAAAACAACAACAACAAAATTAAACGATCCACTTCTAATTTTCTTTAATCACTGGTAAGTTGAAGAAGGAAACACTATAATGCTTTTGTACTCACGCGTTTTTCAGTCTACGTCTACTTCTTTCATGTTCTTTTAAACTTAGATTATAAGCATCACCACTGATTTCTTGAACATAACTCTTTAATCATTGTGATTTTGTATTAATACTTCTTCTATACGTAAATTAGCCCAGTTATAGTCAATAGGGCATGCCCACGAATGAAGAGATGTCTTATTATGATCGTTAGCATCTCCAGTTAATCATGACTGATGCAATGTTACTCCTTAGTTTATCCCTCAATACCGTGATACTAATCCCGCATCGCAGAGCGGTCGTGCTGGCTTAGTCTACTTCGCTAAGTCTTCTAATAACTCGTCGTGTTCTAATAATTTCACCCACCATATTACGAAACATACAGCCACTGAACAAAATAGTTGTAGCAGTTTATTTGTATTCATTATTATTTTATTAATATAGTAGGTACATAGCTAGAGTCTCGTGGGGATCTTGTACCATCACCCCCGTCATGTTGTGAAGGTGTCATTCCACTCGATATTACTCGCCAGTATCACTGTTACATGTTGGGAAAATAATTACTGATAATTGTAATAACATGAATTTGAATATTATAATGCAGTATGGCTTTTATTGTTTACGGTCCTTATGAAGATAACTGGAATTTTCGTAGCTGCAATGACTACAAACCAGAAAACAGACCTGCGAGCTGGTTGGAAAACTATATTTTAGTAGGTAGGAGTGACATTGATTTTAAACAGAGGATCTTCTGGTCAACTGTTCGTCAAGGCAGACCAGTTCTTGGCTTAGAATATTGTAGAAACCCTATCTCCTGGAACGGACTTGGAAGAGTAACGAAGGTGTAAACCTATCAGTAAATATTCTCAATCTAGTGAATGGATTTGGTGTTTCTATCGTCTTCTAAGGCTCCACGAGTGGCTGAGCCACAAATCCAAGGGCTTCATCGCACATCTGGTGGGAGGGAGTCCTTCATCCTAGACATAGCAGAGTATATAGTCCAGACATTGTGGTGATATGAATTGGTGCCTCTGAACTTCCCAAATCTCTTTTTTTAGATGCTGTTCTGACGTTTCACTTTCCTGACGCGCATTCCTAGATCTGTCATTGAGGGATATCCTTCAACAGCATCCTGCAGACTGTATGTTATGTTGACACCCTGTAGTGCGTCAGTTTTTAAGAGGCTTTAAGGACTCACCAACCTGAGGCTTTGGGTGTCGTTATTTGGTTTGACAATTCTGAGGTGAATGCAATCCATCCACTGCGCAAATGCCTATTCATAGCATTCTGTTCATAAATTGAACGGGCTTTACAAGGATTCATTGAAGTTTGGCGAGAGGAAACGTTTCCTACTCCATCACCACATCCCTTCTGTTATTCATAATGATCAGTCGATACTAAATTATTGGGTTTCGCCCACAGTTATTATGCATTGATGACTTGTATAAATAAGTTTTGTAGCACCACTCTCACTTCGAAAACAGCAACGGTCGTCAGTTATAGTTCGTTCAATCAACTTCCTCTCAGGGAATACCATTTACACGCTAATTGGTTTCCGTATCTGGATGGATTAAGTTGAAAGGGATTATTAACGATCCAAAGCTACAGACGGCGATCGAAGCTACGCCCACGCCAGGCTGGAACACCGTTGCGAACAGTAATTCAATCAATCCGGTTGAAATCCTGACCCCTCGAAGGGCTCAACTTCTGTGGAATAGCTTACTGAAAAGCTCCGCTGGTTACACTTTGGAGCGAAACGTCCCCTACTGAATCTTCCTCTTTACTAATCCATTCTCAACTCAAACAGATTCAACCAAATAAATGAATCTCACCTAGTAACAGGGACTTCATTAATATTTCCGAATGGGCGAGTAAATATATGAAGACATCATGTACGAATAAATGAACAATCACATTATTTTTTAAATCAGAAAACAGCTTACCTCTAATAAACCTCTTTTTCATTTTATTAGTATAGGGCCTTTGGATTCCGATTATCAGGACCCTAGAGGGCCTATTGTGGTTTGCCTCCTGAAGTATTATTAGTCCAATGAAAAGGACTTTTCAACCCCCCCCCCCCCCCAACCATGTTTGGGAAATCTGGAGAAGCTCAGTATATACCACCTTGTAAATATCTTCGGGAGATAGTACACCGCTTCCGAGAATATTATATCTAATTCGACCAACATGTACATCATAGTATCACAAGATGTAAGGTATCCTTTGTTTCTGTTCCATAGAAGAGGCAGTTATCTGTTATACTTTCCCAGTTTTCTTCGAATGATATCGCAGAGGAACATGCCCAGATAGTAGGCTTACGAGTGCCCAGTCTTTCATAGGCAAACCGACTAATTCAGTTGCCTACCTTGCAGAATAGCATAAATAGTTTAGCCTGTGCCAGACCTGAAAGGTTTTGCAAGCATTGTTCTAGCTTTTTTATCTCCCAGTTGAGCCATATTCTGTTGACAGCTCTTGGTGGCTCTAAATATTGGTTCTGGTCTTATAAGCAGGGACTCTGACCGTCTTCTGGCAAGACGATCTCCAACATTACTCCCATAACCGTAGTGAGCAGGAATCAAGAGGAGAGTGACGTGATTAGCTCTAATGGAAATCAGAAACGCCCATTTTAGTTTCGTTCTTGCTGTGAAGGAAACAATGGCCTTCAGGACTGCCCTGCTCATTTAAAAGGTATCATATGCACAGACTTCAAAGGATTTGTTCCTTAAAACTCGGCCTTTTTTATGGAAAGTCTATCAATGGTGCCATGTCAAACATTGGTTCTCCACCTTACAAAACTAATTTTTCTCGTCTAAATAGAACAGAATAAGGAAACTAAGTTTTGTTTGGATTCCTAAGACAACAATGACAACAGTGGTTTCCTGTTTGATCCGCGATCTGACTTGAATTTCGGAGCTAATATCATCGTTGAAAAAGCTGTGCAGGTTTCGGTGTGACACGAAAAAAAGCGTGCGGCATGAATAACGCTAGTTTTTGACGTGCTGAATCGATTGACACAACTTTTGAAGCGACTCAAATCAATGCGTCAATGCAACGGTGGTATTATTATTATTTCTCTATTGGAGAAAACACTGGTCGTACACCTTGTACTAAACTGTACTAAACAATTGGATAATTCCTCATTTTCTTGGATCCTTATTAGATCTCGAGCAAAACAACAACCTTCTTCTTAACAATCACAATTTCTTGCGTTGTTTCATCAGTCAAAAATTGTTTCTCCACCCTTATAAATTGCCCTAGTCTATTTGATAATTTTTGTAAAAAATACATTTTTGAATCCTGGCCATGGCAATAATCACACAAACTGCCCATTCCATAAACAATCGCACAAGCACCTTTCCTAATGAACATTACAATTTATGATGTAACATTGTTCCTTGCAGTTCGTTCATTTTGGTTTATGTATTTTGGTTTCAAGAGATATGCAAGAGCACTTAAATCGGTTCTCAACCAAAATACCTATTTGGATTGATCAGTTGATCATATGTGTGTGCCTCCTGAAATTCAATAATCGCTCTATCACCTGTGAAACACGCACACTCCAAAGCTTAGTAGAAATTCAAATCATGAATCATTGAATAATAAACCCCAGTGGAAGAATTCGCAGCGTTTTTTTCAAGAGCGATTACAATGGAAAAAATGTTTAATTTTGTAAGACGGAGCATGCATATCAGAATGCTTCAACCCGGTATCGGCTATAAACCCTTTTAGGAGTTCCAAATCCACAACTACATCACTAGTTACTCGAAACGAAAAAAAAAAAAAAAAACTCTAGTGTTTGTTTTGATTGCAGTAACCTAGTGATGTAGTGAATGTGGATGCAAATGTTGGCACCATAAATCGGGCCATACATCGGAAATGGTTTGAGCTACGGACCTGGGGAGGGCCTCATTCGATTCCTCATGAAAAGTTCTTCAAAAAAGTCCATATATTGGCCGCCTTGATTCTTTTTGAGGCTTTTAGGGATTTTACAAAACTTTGACGACCCTTAAAGGGCACTTTAAATTAAGTGAAAGTGCTGGCTAAAGAATTGGGGCGTTGTCGGACCAATATTGACTTTTCCTGAAAATTTCAGATATTTTGCTCCAGTCGTTTGGGAGAAATCGTGCGTACGGCGTACACGATAATTTTATTGCAGATTTGGATTCTACACCCTTTGAAACGTAAACCGTGAAATTTTTAGGGGTGGTTGAAAAATTGTTTTTTCAAGAGCGATTACAATGGTTTATTATTGAATAATAAACCAAAATGTTCTGTTGAAAGTTGCACTTCTATCAAATACTGATCTTCCACCCTCTTAAACTGAACTACCTTCAGTAATCCTTCCTTTTATTAGATCTATCGTTGGATCCCGACCAAAATTGCAATCACTCAGACTGCCAACTCCACGAACAGTCACTCAAGTCCCTTTACTTCATACAATAGAAAGTACCAAACTCAATTTTTAGCGTTTTGTTTCATAATTATCTATTCACGAACATATTCAATTTATATTGTAGGTAAATTATACACTGTCTATTGTGGTTCAACAGACACTGATCTTTCGCCCTCTCATACCTCTCATAACTGCCCTCGTCTATTTACTTTTTTGATCGATCCATAGTTGGATCCCGACCAAAACAACAATCACACCAACTGCCAACTCCACAAACAATCACACAAGTGCCTTCCTTCCGCTTCAGTATCAACTATCAAACTCAGCTTCTTGCCTTTTGTTTTGTCTGTTGTAGAATTGAAGAAGGAGAAAAGTGAAGGGGGAACCGGAGAATCGAACGGGAACTGCCGCGGGGGCGAAGATGCGCCGCCTCCGCCGCCCCCGAGCGTCAAACCGGAGCGGCCATCTTCCCTCGGCCCCTCCAAGCTGACCCGGCGGCTCCTCTGCTACCACAACGACCTCTACTCCTCCCCCACCCTCCCCGCCAACCTTCCGCCTCACCCAGGTAATCATCAATGGGGGACCCAAAAAAGTAAGGACAACTCCAGGGAAACCAACATTTCTCTACATTGCTTGTATGTGCTTCTAGTTTCAAGCGATAGATTTGATTCTCATTTCAAAAACCGTATAATCAAGCTCATTCTTCTCGTAATTTGTTTAGAGAAAAAAAACATTTATTGAACATTATATGGGGTGGAATGTTGGGTTAGTTGGGATTTGTGAAAAGTATAAATTGATATGCCAAAAGCTCGAAGTGGTATGCCAGAAGTAGAAATTGAATCGCCGAAAGTTTAAATTGAGATGCCAAAAATATTAAAATTGATTTGTGCCAAAGGTTCAAATTAATTTGCCAAAATTTTCAATTTGATAATAAGCCAAAAATTCAAATTGATTTTGCCAAACTAATCCGATTTTCTTTTTTCCTAACTATATATATGTATGTATGTAGTATTGTGTGTGTGTGTGTGTGTGTGTGTGTGTGTGTGTGTGTGTGTGTGTGTGTGTGTGTGTGTGTGTGTGTGTGTGTGTGTGTGTGTGTGTGTGTGTGTGTGTGTGTGTGTGTGTGTGTGTGTGTGTGATTCTTCCGGTAGCCAAATTGCTGCTCCGTCCTCCAGTCCTAGTCCTCGTACGTGTTTCCTTGGGCCCCTTAGCCTCATGGAAACTGCTCGATGAACCGAGAATTGAGTTTTCACTCGTGCCCACATCATCACCTGGGAGTAGGATTTCGAACACTTGTTGGCGAGGCGTAAGGAAACGTTCTTGAGGGAGGCTTCGTATTCTTTATGTAATGCGCCATCGCATGAAACGACGAGTGGCGTGAAAGACCCTCTCAGGTCTTCAGCGACTCTATCGTAATTTGTTGTATGCTTCATTAAATGAACTGGATCTTGATTACGAAATAAAGAAGCGGTGGTGGAATATAAATTTAGTAATTGTCCGAACAATGGTAGATTTTAGATTGCTATGTTGAAAGCTACATGCGTATCGGCAGCTGCATGTCTGATCTAGATAATATACAATGGGGCACCCATTTCCGCGAAAATCAACTTTATCTTACAAAACCTACGTGCGCTTGTAAATTCAAGCAATAGTTTTGATTTCCATATCAAACATTTGTAAGAAAAAATCGGTGGGAAAATATCCGCGTGTTACTTTGTGAAAAATCGTTATTGCATTACCAACAATTGTATTATAATATCAACATGGAAAGCTACATGTATTCTTCTGCTACTGATACTGTTATCAGTAATGTGGGACCCAAAAAATCTTGCTTGATACTTGATGAATAAATATGGTTACTGAGTAGAAGGATATAGTTATCATTATAATATCGAGGGGTTAGAGGTAAAGGTACCCAAGTCACAAATGTTAAAAGTGTGGGAAAATGAAATTCGAATTTTAAATGCTTGAGTAAAATCACAAGTACCTCAGAAATAATGGCAAAAAATCGATATTTGTAGGTTACACACTTGGTTAGGAGGTGATGTGGTTTTCAAGGTTAAAAGATGAACAATTATCCATCTTTGTGTTTCAGCTCTCGAACTACGTAGGGTGGATTTTTCGTTTTTTTTTTTTTTTTTTTTAAATTATAGGGATGGGAGGAGCCCCTGTAGGATCTATTGTGACGCTGTCCCCATTTTTAATTCGTCTTATTCCTTTTGCTTCTCTATAGCTGGATGATATTCAGCCAATCTCTCATTAAATACACAGACACATTTTTTGTGCTGACTCAATGGAACTGTGCATAGAGTCTACCTCCATATGGCTATGCCTTTTTTCTATGAATTCTAGCTCTAGAATCTTTATGTGGAAGTTCAAAAAAGCTCACGGAGGAAGCAAATCAAAAGAAATATTTGTACACTACCCAACTACATTTGGTGAGTTCTTCCTCTAAAGAAAAGTAACTAGGTACAATTTTCCATCTTTAGAAGTAAATCTACCTAAGTACCTCTGGGTATTTTTAGCTCTCAAGAATGAGCTATTTCTGCACTTGGTGATTCACACGTGCTCTGAAAACCATGGAAATCATCATCATTGGACTTAGGTATCTCCAGCACATGAAAATATGTATCATCCTAGTTGGTTAGGTACTTTTAACTCAATATCTCAAAAAATGGACTCGGGTGTTTTTACCTTTAACCCCTCGATATCACCATACAAGCTACATGTTTTTGCTGCATGCCTATGGATAGATAGAACAGTAAGGAAAACTCCAGGGAAACCAATATTGCTCTACATTGTTTCTATGTGCTTCTAAATTCATGAGATAGCTTCGGTTCTTATTTTAAACACCTAATACTCAAGCTCATTTTTCTCGTAATTTTATGTACATTCATTAAATGAATTAGATCTTGATTATGAAATAAAAGGAAGCGGTGGGGGAATTTACATTTGGTTATTGTTCGAATAATTGTAGATTTTACATGTTGAAAGCTATATGCATATTGTTAGCTACACGTCTGATCTAGATAATATGCGATGGGGTACCCATTACCAAAGAAATCCACTTTATCCTACAAAACTTATGTTTTCCTGTAAATTGAGCGGCATTTTTGATTTTCATTTCAAGCGTTTGGGAGGAAAGATCGGTGGGAAAATATGTTACTGGTTACTTTTAATCGTTACATTGTAAAATTATATCGTCATTGTATTACATTATCATACCAATATGGAAAGCTGCATGTATTCGACTACTACTGAAATCCTGATCTAGGCCCAAAAAAGTAATAGAGACTCCTGGGGAACCCGCATTTCTCTTCTAAGTGGGAAAAAGACCATGGAATGTTATAGATATGGTTACTGGGTGAAAGGATATCGTTATCATTACTTACAATGTAACCGTACAAGCTACTCGTTTTTGCTACATGCCTATGGATATATAAGAAAGTGAGGAAAACTCTAGAGAAATCAGCATTACTCTTCATAACTTCTGTTTGCTCCTAAATCCAAGCTATAGTTTTGGTATTCAATTTCAAAGTGCTGATGAATGTGTCTTATAAATCCTAGAACATTTCGTTAAATGAATTTGATCTTGATTAAGACATTTGTTGTAACATGAAAGTTGTTGTTATAATGAAAGAGTTGTTGAACGCTTCACGCATTTTCATGTATCGTTATCACAACTGACTTTTCCGTTTGGGATTATTGAAAATAATGAACCAAATTTAATTTGCTATACAATTTGCAATTAACATTATGTTAGTTCCCAAAGTGCTTAAATTCGAACGCAATTCATCGTAAACCTGCTCGTAATACGATGATTTAGAAAAATTAGCTCGTACAATCAAGCATGGCTGGAACTTTTTCTTGGACTGACGTGTAGCAGAATATGTAGTGCTATCCTGAATATTTTACCATTTCTTTTCCGATAGGGATGGGAGGAGCCCCTAGTGGCTGAAACATGAAAGTTCTACTGTGATAACCTGAACTAGACTGGGAATAATGAACAAGTATGAACGCGCGGCAGAATAAATAAATAATAAACTTCTAAGTTATATCTTAGAAGCTCTATAGCTGTGTTTTTCTCTCGTGAGCCCCGTAATATCGGTACGTGTTCTTCAATTCCGCTTCGAAGCCCAGGAGAAACATGGTCGATTAGTTGGAACATGGTTTTCCTTTCGTATCTAGCTCCATTACCCGATATATCCTTCTCAAGGTTAATTTATGGAAGTACTCATGTGTGCTACTTCCTTGGATTAGTGAACTTGTGTGCCGAGTTCTCTAAGCCGTGAAAATCCGTTCGTGTCAGCCTCAGATAGCGTTCGGTGGTAAGATTAGGATAGGAAGCCTTCACTAACTTCACCTGGCCCTTATTTATCACTTAAGAAACTGCCTTAATTCACGCGAACCTCTTCCTATTCCTCCTGTATTGTGAATTTCTACAATTTCAACTCCCATTGTGGTATTAAATACCCACAATAACTATCAATTACAGGTTTCATATTTCGACCAAATCATGTGCACAAACGATCTGTCTTGCTGACTGTACCCTATTCAGTGTGTCTTTCGTATGCCCTATGACTCCTTACTTAAACCACGAGGAGGGTTCTATGTCCGTATGGAAAGAACCCTTGTCAAACGTCTAGTTCCACAATTTTCAGGTACCTCTTAGTGATGCACACTTAGGTACCTCACTAACTACCTAGTTCCTGAACAGAAGTGTCAAATTATCGTCTTACATCTCTGCTCAAGAATTCTTGCACTTTCTGTGCAGAAACTATCAAATTGAAAACCACTTTCTCTCAAGATTCGACAGTGCGAGTATTCGTTTAGCTATTGCTTTTGAAGCAAAACTCATATATTGTGCACAACTATCAAAGCATCATTTTATCTCTGCTCAAGAATTAATGCACTTTCTGTGCAGGAATTTTAAACTATCAAATTTAAGACCACTTTCTCTCAAGATTCGACCGTTCCAGTAGTTTAGCTTAATTGCTTTTGATTGCAAAACTCGTATATTATGCACAACTGTCAATTACCGTTTTATATCTCTGCTCACGAATTTGTGCGCTTTGTGTGCAGGAAATGTCTACTATCAAATTGATGACCACTTTCTCTCAAGAATCGACCGTTCGATTGTTCGTTTAGGTGATTATTTTTGACTGCTAAACTGTTATAATGTTAATAAACTTCATACCTAAATCTGAGAGTATTGAGAATTTAAACGATTCACCAATATTTTTGTAGTTATGTCAAACTACCAAATGTCATGTTTTTCGAAACAAATATCTACCTGAATCCATATGAATAATAAACATATTCGTTCCGGTGTAAAGTATTTCCACGGTTTTGGATAAAGTTGTTACTACCCGGCGTTAACTATTGCTCTTCCTATTTATGCGAATTCCTGATTTTTAATTGTTCTTGTTCTTGGTGAAGCAATTTACTTGGGTATTCATCAAATTGATTTCGTGTCAGGGAGTTGCTAACGTGTTCCGAATGAGTGAGCGAGCACTGATGAATCTATCATTGGAATGGTTATGATTTAAAGAACTTTCAACCAATTCATCATCCGTGTTAAATTTCGCGTAGGCCGAACATGACGATGATTTTTTATTGCAACTGAATAACTATCCAGGGTGTCAACCTGAGGAACCTGCGATAGGCTAGGAATAGACTCTATAACTCATTTCTGACAAAAAGTGCCTCTTAGAAATTCACACACCTCCTCGGCAATTTTTGTTGAATGAACTGGCATTTTGTATATTGTGAGGTGATGGAATGGTATAGTTGCCCCTTCCATTGAGTTGGATGCGGTAATAATGCTCCGCCGATAACACAAAATACCTGGGGGTATACATTGATCAAAATATAAACTGGGAAACTCAAATAGATACAGTCAATAACTTAGAAAATTGATACATTCATTCATAATGGATTGAAAAAAAAAAAAAAAATTCCGAATCTCTTAATTTGGAGCGTTATATCTGTTTATTCATGTAGAGACGTTTCGTCCCGCAGCGGGGACTTCCTCAGTCTAACTATGTGTAACAAATTAGCATACTTGAAAATGAGAAACATAATGGATTGCTTTCCACTCCTGCCTGTCCATGTATTCAAGTTGGTCATTACACCAAAAAAATTGTGTACTACGCATCAGCGCAGTCGCAACAGAACCATGAATAGAATAAAATTAGAAATGTAACAATCACTCAAAAATTATTAATAAAGACTTCAATAAACCATATAGATACTCTACTTATGACCTTTTTAATGAAACAACAATTTTAACTTTGAAGAACTATTAAATAAAGCAACAAGCAGTCATATATAAATATTTATTGAAAGGAAAATTTTCTACAACCAAAAATGATACCAGAACTGACAAAAAATTAATATAATATTAAAAAATTAATTAATATAATAAATTATTATAATACGCAAGTATAAAAATTTTAGCAACTATTATTTTGAGGATAATAACCCCAGACTAACTGTCAACCAATTCAAATCAAAAATTAAAAAAATGTTTGAAAAAATATAAAAATAATCTAGAATATACGTAACATGTATTTAATTAGAATAGAAAACTTAATTCTAAAGAAATATTTCATTTTTCATTCTTGCTAAATGATATGTGCCTACTGAATTTTTTTCTTTATATGTTATAAAATTAATTTGTATCAAAGGAAGATATAAGAGTAACGAGAACAATATCCTACATTTATATACATTCCGCTTAATATTCATGTTGAATCGTTACACTTATAACTAACACCAACCCCAGCACAAGAAACTTTTCTTTTGCTGCCCAAGAACCATTTTTCTTCCACGCGCCAAATTCAAAATTTGGAAAAATATGTTCCCCCTAACTTTGTACGTTCTCCGGAAAAATGTTCATTATGCGCACAAAATTTTCAAGAGTAAGACTACGTTAACCGAAATGTACGTTAAACGGGTTGTTACTGTATCTGTAATTACATTAGTTCCTCCAAGCCTGAGTCAATAGTCATAAGTTCCTATAAGTGTCTCATCTTGGATAAGTCTGTGAGAATTTCATCCCTGAATTTCGGTCAAGTACCAGCCACAAAGAATTCACTCAATTTTCTATTGATTTTGCTGAATGCAGCGTTTCAAGTTAAATTCGTTTTTGTTCTATATTCTGGAATCTATGTATTCAATCCTCTACCTACCAGCTTAAATCTACTTTTTTTTCAGTGGTTTTATTTCCATTTTAATTATTTGTAGTTCCTTTACCTCACAATTCTTGTATAATTCGTGTATTATTTTAGTACCTACTTCTAAATTCAACCAATAGGATGTTTGCATTTCAAGCATACGTTCTTTTCTCTTAAATTCTCTCAACAAGAAAGGAAAATCATCTCAATGCAAACAAACGTCTATTCGATTAAAAAAGTTCGAGCATTCCTCTGACACCCAACCGCCCCGGGAAAGTTCACTCACTCCCGCGGTGTCGAAGTTTAATTGGATTCGAAATCACCGCAGCTGTCTACGTTGCGAACTACCGGCACAAATTTTATTGTTCCTTCCGGATCTTAGTCGTAAAGTTGGATTCACCAGTTCGCACCGGGCTACATTTATTTCATTCCTCCATTCCCTTGATTTCCCCCTGGAATCACTCCATGCCACCATTGATCCGATCATCTTGACGTCCCATAATGTGATTACTACCTAAAACTTTCTCGACGTTTCGGTGACCTAGTTTAGCTAACTCGCCAAACTTCTATGTCGTTTTTGGTTGGGTTCTAGTAGGTATATGCCATTAGATTATATGAATATGGAATGGTTGTAACATTCCAAAGTTTATAGGATATTGTAAGAGAGAGTTGGTACTTACAAACGTAGTCTCCAAATTGAAGGGTTGAGAAAGCGCGATGATACTTATTCAGTTTTGTTTCACTGTTCATGAAAGTAATATGTTAGTAATCAAAGCTGATGTCTGCTGATATGAGTTTTTACATGTCATTATATCAGCTGGAAGTTCGGATATTATTCCGACGCAAAATTATATTCCGTCCCATCAGCAAAGTCCGAACTACAACCCAGGGTCTGCAAATAATTCAAAGGACAACTAACCGTTTTACCCCTCAACTACTTCTGGATTCATGGGCTCGCAAAGTGGAACTTATTCCATCTCCGCCTCCCTCAGGTGCCCTTCCTTCCCGGTCTTTGATGTGACTATGGTGACTCCCCTCGATTTCGTGAATATTGCAGAAGACTGCCTCGCCACGAAGGTCCTGCTTCATTTTTTGATTTCCCATGTGATGAAGGCCGTCGATTTAGTTCTATATTCCGTCTGGTGCCTTGTTAGCTGTCTGATTGTAACATATGTTCGTAAATAGGCAGTTAACCCGTGCGCTGCACGTACAGAGAGGTAAAAGAGGAGCGTGGGTAATGTAATCTTGCGTTGTAATGCAAAAGGTGGACGCGTTTTGACTTCAATTGCGGGCGTTTAAGCTTCATTCCAGTCAGCAAGTGTTAGCCAAGTATTTCCTTATGTTGTAGCATTTGGAAAAAATTCAGGGCTTCAAACGTCTACAAACGTTCAGGAACACTGAAATCATTCAATCATCAGATTCTGAAACTCCATGTGCATAGTTTATCCTACACATGAACTTCGTCCAAGTAGTAAGAATTGGAACAAAAGCGGCTTTGAAAGGATTTTTTTTAAAACATACTACTTGGTAAGGACTTCAGAAAATGACTTGGTCCAATTAGTATGACTTGAAAATCGTTAAAAATGAAATTAAAATTTTTGACTTTGGTAATTTTGTAACCCTAGCCGGTTAACCCATGCATTGCTCTGGATGATTGGTGCCAATTCATTTTTGTTTTTTTGTTTTTTTTTTTCGATAAGGGATGGGAGGAGCCCCTGGTCACTGAGACCGCTAGGATCTATTGTGACGCTGTCCCCATTTTAATTCGTAACCTTTTTAATAACCTCTTCGTTCACAAAGTGTAGGAGGTTTTCAGGCGTCTCCAAAGCAATATCGGAGGGTGTTAGGACACCCTTCCCGAAATGCCGGAATCTAGTTGATGCAACAGCAGGACAATTACAGAGGATGTGTTCTGCTGTTTCCGCCTCTTCGCAGCAGAGCCGGCATTCTACTGTCGTGGCCTTACCCATTTTGTTTAGGTGGTACTTTAGGGGGCAGTGGCCAGTAAGAAGACCCACAAGTTTGCGAAGGTCTTTGTGCCTCAATGATAGAAGGGCTTATGCGCGTTTCCTTGAGATTGTAAGAAACCGCTTGGCTTGCCTCTGCTCAGGAGTGTTGCGCCAGTATTCTGTGCGTGTTTTGTCCTCCCATTTCTGAACCTGTTGAGTTATATAACTCTTGGTAACCCCAATCTCGAGGAAACCCGCGAAAGCCCTTCTATCATTGAGTGCCAATTCATACTTCTTGAAATTTCTCGTCAAATTACACAATTTCTATTCGTTAGTGAGGTACTAGTGAAAAATTCCGCTTTTTCGATGTATCGGTTTTTACCTCAGGGTGCTTCTTCCAACATTTAAGCTCATCAATAAAGAAGAGTTAACGTCTGAGCTAACTTTCCTAATCAAGGCATTTCCATAAGTTTTGGTATTAACCCAGCTGCTCGAAACAGCTGTCCTCTTCTCTCACCTGCTTGCCTTTTTATACCAGACGAGGAATAGATCTTTGGAGCTCGCTCCGCTGATAAGGTTATCAACTTGTCCAAAACGTGAACACCATTTCATACTTTACTTAAACTAAACTTTGACTCTACCTCTAATGAATATCTATATGAAAATAAATATATGAACCCCCACGACTGACTATGGTTTACAGGTTTCCAAATCTACTTGAAAAACAGTTTTCAAAAGTTTATTGATTCACTGTAATGCGTCAAGATGACTTGAGCGAACATGGTACATTTGACCCTCTGTTACGAGGGAACTTACTATCAAAAGCCCGCGGTTTTCGTGTAATTGGTCCGTCGCCAGCTTAAGTCCAATTAGCGGTGACGTCGAGTTTAAATGTAATCCAGTGGCTCGGCAAGTTAGGTTTCACGAGGGAGGTCGTACGAACGGTGTTTTTCAAAAGGTGTACGAGAGCGTGTTCGGGCCCCTCAAACACTACTACCGTTATTACGCGCTTTAAGTGCTAATGGCTGTCTCTGAGAGCTCTAATTACATACCTACTTCAGTTGGAGTACAACTCAGCGATGTTATGCATTTCGCTGACAAGCTCAGACTCTGGTAGTTCACACAGGTATTTCAAACAGTTGGCCACCACAAAGACGTTTACACACATGTAAACATTGGTGCGTAGTTGTATATTTTTTAAACTCAGAATTTGTTTCAAAATGCTCCAAATCGAATCACTTCGCTAAATTATCAAAAATCCCAGTTCTAATATTTTCCGGTTCATTGCGATAGCAATATTAAATGTTGCTAAGAAAATTTTTCTTTGACGATTCGGTAAAAAAAGGCCCAGAGCCATATATTTAAGCAGACACATTTCTCAAAGCCGTTTCGTTAACGTTGTTAGCTGTCGATTTTTGCCCTAAATGAATGTCTCGATTTAATTTAGTTTTAAAACAAACAGTAGAATTTTGAAAAAATCAAGTAGGTATAAAAAGGTACTTTCACTGTTGAAGATGAAACGCTTCTGCATTTAAAACCAGTTACCACCATGAATTCTCAGTGGTTACAACCAGGTCTCTATTCAGAAATACAAATTCACTTCTTTTGAAGTCGTAATAGCTGTACTAGGGTACAAGCTGAATCATTCTCTAGTTTCGTTACCTATTTACTGATTTTTTTTTTTTTTTTTTTTTTAATTTGTACGTTTTTTAATCATAATGGGTTTGCAGAGGGGACAGGTTGTCCTAGCGAGCTAAGGCATCAGTCCTTTGGCTGTTTACTTTCAGTGGGAGTACTGACTAGCCCGGTTCGAATCCGACAGGCACCAATGATTAGGGCCAAAATCCTATCAAGTGTTGTATACCTGTCCTGTCGTTCGACAGTTCACCTCTGATCTCGATATCACGTGAATCCAAATCACTCCCAACCCGGGGGCGTGAGTCAATGGGAAGCCGCGAGCGAAATCGTCAGACCTAGTTCCGATCCTCTCTAGAGGATGGCTGGCGACGTCCGCGACACCTCCGGGTAGTCGGACGAAAATCCATGGTGAAACTCCTTGTTTACTTACTTTTACTTTACTTTACTAATAGGTTTGTTTTGAGAAGTTTGACAACTGTCTCCTTTCCTTCGATGAATGATTGTTTTGGGTGATTTTTCACAATTGCATGCCCCGGTGATGTCAAGCTGGGCAGCGCGTCCTGCCTTGAAGGGAGAAAGTGTGCTTTGACCTCACTGGTGAACGAAAATTTTGGAAATCATGATCAGGTGTATCTCATATTGGTAGTTATGAAGTTTATAAAGGTTATCTACCATGGTATCTTATGAAACTTGACTCCTGAACTTGCCCTACATGAACTTGGTAGCCGCATTCAACGCATTCACTCAACCCAGTTGAATCCCATTTAATTGTCTGCTTTTAACATCTTTTGCAAGTAAAAATCACTACTATCATTCACTCTTGGTTATGTACAACATTAATCATCATTCGCTTCTGTTTTCCGCCTCTAACCCGTAGAAATTGTTTGTTTTGTTTGTTGCTCTTATCGCCGACCTCCAGGATGCAACGAAGGATCGCCCCGTCTGGAGAGCCCACCGCCGCCGCCCGGAGAGCTGGGGCTCACGCTGTCCGAACTCCCGGAGCCACCGATCCCGCTCTCCGAGATCGGACCCATACCGCCCCCGCCCATGTTCTCCAACTTAGCTCACCCCCGTCGGACCTTCCAGATTACCCCTACGGAGGTAGGTAGACCCCTAATATCGGAAAGCTGTCAAAAAACTCTACGATCCAGCAGTTAGTTACATTACAGGATCACACAATAAAAAGAACTGACATATAACTAGAAAAGGAAAGAACTGGTAAGTAAGTGGGTTGTTGGAAGTTAATTCCAAACTATTCATCTTGATTTCCACCACATCCTCTTTAAATACAAATTATATATTTTTACGGTTATTAGAAATGCGGTCGTTGTACTGAAGTGACAGTGTTGAAGGGATTCCCGAACAGGTTGGGTGGATAAAAATGACTTTACTAGTGAACTGGACTTCATAAAACTCCTTCCGAAGGGGAATGCTGTGGGGAATTATGTTCTAGGAGAATAACTCACAGCCGAAGAGGTTTGATCAAATCGCCCTCATAGCGCAGCCCATTAGACTGTTAGCAGATAGTTCAATTTCCTGATCAACATTCATTACAGTAGCATCCAATAAAAAGAATTGATTTATAACTAGAAAAGAAAAGACCTGGTAAGTAATTGAAAGTTAATTCCAAACTGAGCATTTTCATTTCCACTACATCCTCTAGAGTTGCATTGTATTTTTATGGTTATCAGAAATTTGGTCGTAGTGACTGTGTTGAAGAGGGTCCCAAACAGATAAGGTGGGTAAAAATGACTTTACGATTGAACCAAACTTGATAAAACTCCTTCCGAAGGAGAATGCTGTTGGGGATGGTTATGTTCAGGGAGAATAACTCACAGCCGAAGAGGTTTGATTAAATCCCCCTTATAGCTCAACCCGTTTGAGTGTTGCAACTTAAGGGAAATTTCCCCTCAGTAGTAAAGACACGAGTTCGAACTCAGACAGAAATATCAATATCCCTCGTCCGTAACAGGGTCATAACTCATCCATAACCCACATTAAATTGAGTTAGTTAGGTGGGCTTGGAATTCATACAGAAATACATAAAGAGAACCCTGAATATTAAAGTATGCATTTAGAGCATACTACTCTATTGATGGATACTCTCAAGTGAACATACCGAATGGAAAAGGAGTATCTACCATGTTTGTAACTAATGGTCCCAGTTCGATCTATAATAGTCAATTAAACCCTCATCCCAGTTACAAATTCAAAACGCTCTAGAAATTATACATTGACTAAGTTGTTCAGGAACAACGTGATTGTCCAACTCAATGCACATTTTCGTGGGAGTACCTAATAGAGTGTGAATTTGGCCAACTTCTGACGGGACCTTATGTAAGGTTTAGTTATGAGTCCTTATTTAACCCGCTGATTTCCCGTCGGTTTTCAAGGCAAAGAGTCCATTTAAAGAACGTCTCATACAAAAATAGCAGGTAGTAATGGGTAGTACATTACCCTTGTGAAGATTCCAATAGGAAACAAGTCTATAATTTGTTGGACTGTTGTTATTGAAGTTCACTGAAGATCAAGAATAAATTAATGCCTAAGAATACATTTTCGATCTTGTGCTGTTTACAGTATCTGCGAACAGTTTCTTTATTTAATGAATAAATCTTCATTTCAAAATCCTGTTGGTGTAAGAGCCTTACACAAAAAAATTAACCAATTTCATTAGTTTTATTAAATACAAGTATATTTTATACAAGACTGGTGGACCTCACCTCCTGAGGTAGGTAATACATTTTTGTCCACTGTCTCAAAACAGTTAGAATACAAAATGGCCTCAAAGATTGCTGAAATTATAAATTTTCATCTTCTCCTCCTATAATTTTGACATTTTATGTCTTTGCTTTGGCACATAAACAAAAAAATCGTCACGAAAATTGCTCACGAAAATTGTCCCAAGTGGCCACAACGATGATTATGACCATCAGAAATGACGTTGTCACCTGACATTTTCATGTCTTTCGTAGATAAACGCGATTGCGTCACAATTGCTAACGAAAATAGAGTTACCATGTAAACAGTAGTAGGTAACGAGGATAGTATAACAGCAAACTTTGTACAACACGACATTTATTGGTAGTCAATTCGTTTCGCAGTTTAAGATCGGCGCTTCGCGTAACATCTGACTACTAATACACGTAGTGTATTTACGTGGGTCGGTCCTCTGTGTGAGTTGTAAAGGGCACTTAGTCTGTCGCGGTGCATTAATCGTAATGAATTCCAAGGAGTTCTTAGAATTTGTGCGTGGTACGCCGTTTACATCCCAGGCCACCGACACTGAAAAATATGAACGATTTCTACAAGGGGGCAAAAGTCCCCAGCTAATGGGGTTGGAAATGGGGGGGTTAAGGTGGTGGGGACTAAAGACATAAAATGTCCCAATGTGTTGCAGACTCGTATGCAAGCGTTTATAATGATTTTGCATTTTCACAAATTCCAATTTAAACTTGCATCCTACTAAAATGTCCATACGCACCAAAACCAGAGAGATAAAAACGGTTCACTATCTCATAAATTAAGAGAGTGGAAAATAAGCTGATTTTGTGTTTTGGCCGCCTTC
Organism: Creontiades dilutus; assembly: GCA_031894815.1. Taxonomy (NCBI): domain Eukaryota; kingdom Metazoa; phylum Arthropoda; class Insecta; order Hemiptera; family Miridae; genus Creontiades; species Creontiades dilutus. The sequence goes on from JAVIWC010001515.1 coordinate 2,172,711, forward strand.
ATTCCTGCTGATATTAATGTGGTTTTTGAAGAACAAACGTCTTGACTTGCCAAAGTTAGCCCGCTTTTCAATTGTTTGCTGCTATTTATTTTCGTTCTTGGGAGCTAACCGTTTTGTTTTCTTTGATTTACAACTTCGTTGCGTAAGAACGCAAGGAGGATTAGACGTTTAAAGATAATGGAGCAAAAGTTGACATTGTTCAATTGTAGCGAATTTTGTCGGGCCCCATTTTGTTCTCTAGCTGATGCGTGGTGGCACTCGTGCATTCCCTGCAAAAACGGCGGCGAATAGCAAATAAGTTACCACAACATAAGGCTACGGTTACTATGGATGCGAGTTCTGACAAAAAAGTGTTCTGACGCGTTTTGGCGAATTCGTCCGAAACAAACGCCTGTTTTCCAATGAGAGTGTTTGCACTGGCTGCGACAAGCAGGTCAGTTGATGCACGACTTCGTCAGAACCGGTCGAGCGTTCAAAGTCGTTTGATTTGTTCGTGCGTTCTGGCGGAAATTTCCAGTGTTTTGCGCTATTATCACTATGGATATCAAAAAATTGATTGGTGTAGTGTTTGATAATAGGTGTTTGTGGGACATGAAAATTGGAGTACTTTGTGATTCTTTCTTCTATCACAAATGTTGAAGTTTTCATTCTGATATATTCGAAAAACTTTTGAGGGTTCTTCCACAAATCTTGAAATAGCATTTCAAACTCTCCCTTTTCGTCTCTTGCAGAAAATAGGTTGTTAACATGTTCTGTTTTCACACCACTCATCAACAGTAACTTTATCAAAGAACTTTCAGAAAAATAAAGCTTGTCAAATTCGTCCATTCTGCTGGAGATATTGAAACGTAATGACCGTCAGAACGCGCATAGTGAAACCACCTTCTTCTGACGAAGATTTCTGACGAAGTCGTCACAACGAAATTTCGTCAGAACTCTCATCCATAGTAACCGTAGCCTAAGGCAACCCCGATTCTCATCAAATGGAATGCAAAGAGTCCACTCCTGGTACGTTATTGAGTACTTATTGAAATATGTGATGGATCCTGGGTTCCCTCCAGTATTCTGTAGAGGTAACCGTTCCGTTGGATCAAAAAGAAACACTTCATTAGCGTCTTGAACCAATGCAAAATTAATATTGGATAATGGCATTCGCTCAACAACTCCCTAAATATTAGTGGTCCTGCAAAAGTGAACAGTTTGTTTTCAATAACATTCATCACGGTTGTGCCCTCTTTAAATTAACTCAGATGTCGTAGCAAGTCGATTAACCCTCCGATGGTTAATTATATAGCCATTATAGTCTTGCACATGATAGCCCAGTTCAATTAGCCCCGTTAACTGTACCAGCTCTCTGTTTAGTTTCCAAGCTCGGCACTTCCCCTCCGTTAATTCAATTAATCTGTGACTTGATCTCATGGATTCGTCGGTAATGTATGTTTACAATTGATGTAAGTGTTGCCCCATTATTTCTGAATAGACAGTGATTATAGTTTAGGTCGAACAAGACCAATAAATTGCGTTGTGGAAATTTCGGTAGATGTCGCCCAGTAAACTAGTGAGACTCGTTTGGCTGCGCAAAATATGCTAAGAATATGAGGGGCAGTCGCATATTCTATTAACATGAGCTGATTCTTTTCACACCAGAAAACGTATTAGTGTTTTGCAGTAAGAACTGTTTTTGATTTTCAAAGATCAATCTGTTGAAATCCTTTCAAAAATTTGCCATGATGACAAATTCGAGACTTCGGCGTTTTATGGTATAAATACATTTATTTTAATACTACTTATGCATCCCTGACAAGTTCAGTTCACTGATAACTTGTTAGCTGATTTTTCCAATTTCCTTGAATAGTCAAGTATGAAAATAACAAGCTAATCAATCCATGTCAATGAATTATATTTTGTCTTCAGGATGTGGAGTTTTTTGACGCTCTCCCTCGTGTTCCCATTCACAGCTTTTCGTTTGCTTCTTTCCGTAAAAAAATGTAGCTGTCATCGAATTCTGTCTTGTTCTGAACTAAATTATATTTAGGAGTTTGTTCACTGTACTTTAGTTGCTTGCTTTTTTACCACTTTTTACTGCTTATGCCTTTTTAAACTAGTTTTTCACTAGATCACGGACGTCTTTATTTCACATCAGATAACCTTCTAAATTCATCTACATGTGTATAAACCATATAACGATCATGTTTCTTTTAGCCGCCAGCATCATGGTTACTACAATGCTATGCGTACATTCATCAAAAGTGGTATAAGTGCGTTAAAATTTTGGTAAGGAGGTAAAATAGTGAGCTAAAACGTTGGTAGATATTAGAATTCGAATTTTTAAAGAACAATACAGATAAGTTGATAGTTGATAAGTGGGTAAATTTCAAAATTCAATTTTTTTTATCATGATGATATAAAAAACCATCATTTATCTAAAACACTGAAACTGATGCTAATATTTTGTCGCGATGCTCGATAATTTGCCTCTTTGCAGTTTTTGTTGCAAAATAATGAGTTATCACCGATGTTAATCACGGAAATGATTCTCAAGTGTGGAATTCGAATTTCATGGCTGGCAACACCAACGCATCAGAACTAATCTTCTGATTGCAACGAGAACGAGAAAAAATGTCTCAAAAGCAGATGAGCAATCCAAAAGTCAGGATTTCCTAACGAAATGAAAGCTTTTATTTCGGGTCAGGATAATACTGATTGGCACACGGAACTAAGACGAAGTTCCTTCCTCAACCCCAAAATTCGCTTTCCTTGATTTGCGTTGCATTTTTTTGAAACTTGGTCATTTCCAAAGTGTTAATACATTTCCAGCAAGGACCCTAAGAAATGTCTCATTTTTCCCTCTCAGTTCAATACCTCTTAACCAACCAAGGCTTGTACGTTGGAGTTGTATGTTGGCATTTGGATTGTTTTGAGTTGCCAGAACTGCAACTGGAAAATTTTGAAATTTCCCCTATTGAAAAGGTGGTTTTTCTTTGAAGTTTATACGTATCCCCTGTTTTCCATAGCTTTTCTCCCAAGAGACTTCTCAATAGCATAATTTCTCGCAATATGGATGCCCCTAGAAGCTAATTATGAGAATTAATTACAATTTATTTTCTAATTAACGTTGTATTTAACCTCCACCCCACCCCATCCCCATCAACACCCAATTTCTTGGAATGATTGAATAATTAGCTGCATTCCATGCTGTGGATCGGGAATATCTGCAGTTTTTTGAAGTGCCACCGAGTCTCAACCATTAAGTTCCCTTATGACATTCATAATCAAAATCAGAATATTGAATTCTCATTGTCCTGTTCCGTTACTATTGACAGTTATTGTTGAAAACGAAATGGTGTAATGTAGAGGCGTTAGTTTTGAAAGATGGTTCCACTACTCCGATTCACCATCAATGAATAGGTAACAATTGCTTATAGAACAAATTAAAAATAAACCTCCAATAACTGGTCTCCATCTTTGGCGTTCCATCCAATCTCTTAATTTAAATCGTAACTTGATGTGAACTCTATCGGTTCATTAATTGCCACAGATGCTTCACACCTAAAGCAAAATGTATTTATCGTTGTTAACCAACGAAAGATTAATATGGCTTGCCTAGTTTAGTTGTGGTTCAGTGGTACCCGTACCTAATAATATGGAATTTTAAGAGTTCCACTCCGCAAGATCTTATTTGAGGAACGTATCCTTTTTCTCGTATTTTCCACAGACCCTTGAAAATCCAAAACAAATTGACAAAATGCGGCTCCCCCCCCCCCCCCCTAAGAAAGCTCAAAACTTCCATTTGATCAGAAAAGCCCTTGTAACTTAGTAGATGTTAAAAGTTGCATTCATTTTCAAAAGAATTAATGTTCTACAAATCAAAATGTAAGATAACCACTAAAATATTTCCTTTATCTTCTCTATAATACCCTAAAACCCAAAGAAACTTGGATTCAATGTCAACTGCTGATGCAAAGACTTAATTTTTGGAAAATTTCCATAGAGTTTGAATGACATAGAAGTTCAGATATAATTTGAATAACTATTTGAGTTAAATCTAGGAGTTCGGGCGCATTTAACATTTAGGCCACTCAGTTTCGAGGCTACGTCGTTTATCACACTCGGGTCAATTCTACTAATTGTTGAGTGATAAAAATTCTGTTCATCGGGTATTTAGTGAAAATTGTGATATCTATTCATGTATTGTACGAGAATTTTCGTTCCAAAACAAGCTCCGTACGATCCACGATTCCCAAGTTCAGATTAGGGCTAAATCACCGCAACATCAAATGAATCGAAATCCAATTTGCAGCTAGTGAAAGACGGATATTTTTGCATACTGTAGCAAAACTGTGTTTACCATTCCTTAAGTGTATGTTTTATTCATTTGGTTGTTCACCAATAATTGAATCGTGTGGTTGCAGAGTGCCACGATGGGGATGACTACTCGGATGGCGAGGGCTCGGACTGCGACGAAACATCGTCGCTCCGACTGGGGCAGCCGAACCCGTCGATCGACACGAGCCGCGTCGAAGAAATCCCCGCCAAGGAGCCCAAGTTCCACGCCGTGCCTCTTAAATCCGCCCTCAAGAAACCCCCAACCCCCACTCAAGAGTCACCCCAACCCCAGTACAAGTGAGTTCTACCTTGATATTGTTTTGGATGGGGAGAAATGAATTTCGTTTAACGAATATGACGTGATGGTTATTGGGGTTTGATTAGAGCAGGGCCCAAAGGACCCAAGGGTTAGGGTAATGCTGAAGCACCAGCTTTATTTTCGTTTGGTTAAAGATCAGGTTTTGCTCAGACCGTGCGCAGAGCCGGGGCAGCTCTAAAGGGTATATGATGCTGGCCACCGCTTAAGGGTTTTGAAACGCACCCCAAAAGCATGGACTATTCAAATCTTACTACTATCCACAGAGAGAGAAGGTTAGGGTTCATTAACTTATGAGACATTCCTCAATGGGTGAAAAGCATGACAAGCTGTTTTTTGTCCTTCCGTCGGAGCTGCTAATTCAATTAACTTCGCATTCTGTTATCTGCACTAATATCCTGTCCCTTGAACCGAAGATGAACCATGGACCAATCTTCTTGCCAGTTCTTCTCAAACGACTTCTTGCTTCTGTTTCACCGAACATAAACTAAGGGGCAGCAGAAACTAAACTAGTGATAACATGGAAGTTGGTGTCTTTACCAGTACCTTTGCCTTTACCAATACCAATACCTTTACCAGTATCTTCACCAGTACCAGTGTGGTTATCTTCATTGTAGAGACCCAAAAAACACCCGTGCATCGGTGGATAGGAATCACCCTAATATGCTACCGTGGCGCACCGTTCAGATATGGGTACTTACCTACAAGAATGTGTTTAGTTCAGCTCTGGAAGGATATCTCAAAATGATATAACTAAACTCCAACAGCAGATTTTTTTTTTTTTTTTAAATATTAAAAATGGCCCTTCGGCAACTGATTCCCAAACTATCGTTTTAGTTATGTGCAACATGATGCAATCCGTAACAACTGCACTTGTCTAAATAGGCAAGTCAACTAAGTAGTCAATTCTAGCAAATTTGTAGTCTCACTACCTCGGACAGTCTGTTTTTTGTTTCGGAGTAAATTTTTCCTTACAAACGCTCATATTAGCAAATAATAATGTTAACTTAACGAACTTTGCCGTACATTACTGTACCAATTTTAAAAATGTGTATCCGCTTAATGACAAGTTTCATTATGGTGGGAAATTATTAAAAAGTTGAAATGTCATTCTGAGAAAGGACATTCTTGTGCACAAAACTTGCAAATTCATTTTCTTTTATGTTATCAAACATTGTTCAAAAACCAACAACTTAAAGTTGACTAATACCAGTATGTTATTGCCATTTTAGTAAAAATATGGACCTATGGTATAAATTTGAGCATTACACATTGTGTCTGTAATTGTTTAAAATTTCAGGGAAAACTTATTGAAAAATACATGAGTTATTATTTTATTGACTGTCAAGTTAAATAAAAAAACGTTAAGTTTGTATTTTTCGCGAATGGGTTCCCTTGGCTGGGAATTGTGTAGCACTCTCTAACATGACTGACTAAACTAAACTGATAAATCAGTACGAATAAAATGCCATACCATTATTTTATTCATAAAACTGTCAAGAGGTTTGCATATGAGAAATTCTCACAATTTTTACCAGGGAAAACACCAGTAGCACAGCGTTATTTGTGTAAATATGCGGGAATGTTTGGTTGTAATGGGGAAATTAAGATTTTCTATATCCTTCTATAGAAAAAATAAAATATTGAATTGATTAATTCAATATGATGGTTCCTATGTCCAGTCCATCCATTAATACGTTATCAACATATTCAAGATCGTGAGTTAATTTCAATATTTTACAAAAATTAAGTAAATTGAACTTCTTGTTGTAGCCTAAATATACCCCCTGTGAGCCCTTTCTGCCTCCCCTGACTGTTTCAAACTCCTTTTCGGTTTATTATTTTTGATGTGAAACTTCGTAATCGACCAAAAAAACAAAAAATGTTGCCCACTTGAAATTGGCTGTTTTATGATTTAAGATGTGTAGAATTTAAAAATCGAACTTTAAAAAAAGTCGTTTTATCCACCATCCCGAGCTTTATTCCCAAAATACTGAACGAAAAAATTGGACAATTGGGTCAAATATCATATTTCGCGTCTAGTTGTTACTGAATAATTCTCGACGTCGATCTCAGTCAATCCTAATTCGAAGGGATTAAATGTCAAAAATTTGAATATCGACAACATTCGAAATAACACATTTGTTTTTATGTTCGATTTTGATAGACAAACCCTCAAAGAATCGAATAAGCCCACCCTGACCGTTCTGCGTTCGTCTGGACTTGAAGAGCAAACTAAGGGGCTTATACAAAAAAAGAACGTAAACACAAATGTCAATATGAACCTCCTTGGACATGGTAAAAATCGCCAGACATCATGTGAAGATTCTATCAGCTGATATAATTGCTGTGGAATTTCGTTTCAAGAGTTCCATATGAAATCGAGTGAAGCGTAGGCAGATGTTTCATTTTACTTCGCTAAATTTCAGTTGTTCTACTCTTGGATTTCTACATCGTGTACATGTACAATATGTTGTACCTTTGTAGGTATTGACATCCCATGTCCTTATTCTCAGCTAAAATTTAAATTCTTCTATGGGGCGTTTAAAATCTGAGGAAGGCGCTCCTCGTCAACTGAGTGAACCCAATGGCTATTTTTCCCATAATTAACCTAAAAAGCTAAAATTTGAATAGTAGTATGATGATTTGAAGCTAATCGAGGGCCTTCCAACGTAACGGATATGGAATGATCCATACTCTGGCGTGCATAGCTTTGTGAGCGTTTTGTATCGGCTTCTGTTTTGTACAAAGGGATTAGTAGCGGTTGGTATTCACTGAGTCATTATTAAGACGAAGTCCTCCAACATCTTCAGACACTCACTTACAAGAGAGAGGAGATCAGTGATCAGCTGAAGGCTCTTGTTGCTAATTTCGTTCCTAGTCGGTGTAACGTGCTGAACGATTAATAGAGCTCTTTTTATGGGATGTTGAGTAGACAAGACAAGATAAGGAGGCTCGAGGCGCCGATTTTAGATTATACAACCACTGACTACATCTAATATACATGGATCATTGATCTTCATTGAAGTGTCACCGTAACACGAGGTGTGGCTATTAAATAACGAAACAGCGCGCGCAGACGGCCTCCACGAGAGGGTAGGCGTGCACCTAATGCACACAGCTGGAAGGGTCTACTATTCCAGCACGATAAAACGAGTCTGGCGGTGAAGTAGTTTTTTTCTGTAGCTGTTTAAGATGAACGTGTTTTTGTTTCTACGCTGAAAGCGATGTGTGATGAAAACACGAACAACGTATCAATGTGAAATTCCTCGTGAAGCTGAAAAAAAAACCCCCCCCCCCCCCCCCCCGACCGAGTGCTATAAATTATTAAAAGAGGCTAATGGTGAGAGCTCTTTATCACACGCGTGTGTTTTTGAGTGGCACAAACAATTTCTGAGGGTCTAGAGAGCACCAAAGATGACCAGCGTCCGGGCCGTCCTGTTTCCATTTCAACGTCAAAAAAAGTGAATGAAATCAACGAAATTCGTGCGAAAAGATCGTCGTATGAGTATCCGAAAGATTGCTGAGGCTGTGAATGCCGATAAGGAAACCGTCAGAAAAATTTTAGAGGAAGAAACGGCCGGCGTTGTGGAAAAAGAAGTCGTGGATTCTGCACCAGGACAACGCACCTGCTCACTTTCTGTTGAGCGTTATTTGGCCGCTAGGGGTACTCCAGTGCTGGAACATCCTCCTGCTGGAACTCTCCTGATATAGCACCCTACGACTTCTACCTGTTTTCGAAAATCAAGTCCGCACTAAAGGGAGCCGATTCGAGTCTGGTTTGTCGATATCAGAAATTCAGTTGTAGTGGACTGTATTTTAAGGAAAACTGGGAAGTCCCGGGAAATGGGACTTACCGGTAGATCCTTGATGGTCCAGCTCTGAAGTCGATGCCGCACAGCTAATTAAGTGGCGGGAAATATTAGAGGAAAGGCGAGGGAAATGAGAAAGGAATCCTTGTACGGCAGCTATAATTGTCGCGGGAAACAGGGATTAAATCGGACGGCGATTCGGAGGATCCGTGAAAAGAACAAAACGAGAGAGCACTCGCTTTTCCTAGGAGGTGACGAAAGTTGAGAGACGAATGTGGTCGTAAACAAAGGATTCGCTTGTCGAATCTAAGGAGAAGGGGGGCAGAATAAGGAATAATTCCCCAGATCCTATGCGACTTAGCGACAGGGACGTAACCAGGCGTATTTCACCCGGGGCAAGAAATAAATTTGGCGCCCCCGCGAAGTATACGTTTTCTATCGCCTTTGTCCTTTCTTGTAGGCCTATTGTAATATTATTTTTCCTTTTAGTAAACATTTTCAAATTTATTCCAAACGGTCATAATATTTAAAAGAACTTGGTAAACTGTCACTTTTTTGCCTATTTGGCGCCCGGGGCAGCCCCCCCCCCCCTAGTTACGTCCCTGCCAAGCGACCTCAAGTGCAATCAAAGATCTCCGGGCTCGATCGCTCTTCCCGTAATCACCGCGTTCAATCAAACCAGACTCCATGTAAGAGGTGATGAGGAAAATGGCGGAGCTTCTGAAACGCCTAACAAAAACGCTGCAAACTCTTTCACTGGGGTTTATTATTCAATTGGCTTGCGTTCATGATTTGAATGTCTACTAAGCTTTGTAGTGTCCGTGTTTCACGGGTGATAGAGCGATTATTGAATTTCAGGAGATATGCATAGAGCACGTAAATCTGTTCTCAACCAAAATGCCTATTTGGATTGATCAGTTGATCATATTTGTGCCTCCTGAAATTCAATAATCGCTCTGTCACCTGTGAAACACGGACACTCCAAAGCTTAGTAGAAATTCAAATCATGAACGCAAGCCAATTGAATAATAAACCCCAGTGAAAGAATTTGCAGCGTTTTTTTATGGTTATCAGAATGCTTCAACCCGTGTATCGGCTACAAAGCCTTTTAGTAGTTCACTCCAGTATCCACATTACTACATCACCACTTCACCAGGTTACTGATATCAACAAAAAAACAATAATAAACCAAAATAACGCGAATGTTGGCACCATAAATCGGGCCATAGATCGAGAATGGTTTGACCTACGGACCTGGGAAGGGCTCATTCGATTCCTCGTGGAGTGTTCTTCAAAAAGAGTACAAATTTAGGCCACTTCAACAACCCTTAAAGGGCAGGGGTTTTTTTTCAAGAGCGATTACAATGGTTTATTATTGAATAAGAAACCAAAAGCGACTTCGAATACTGTTTTGAGCAGTGGAAAAAATGATGGAGCGGTGGATGGCATGGGGAGGGGAGTATATTGAGGGGAGAAGTTCGATTGTACCATAATTTTTTTAATTGAACCATTTTGTATTTACTCGTTATTAAATAGCCGCACCTCGTACATAAATAATAAACCCCTGTGTAACAATTTGCAGCGTTTTAAGCCAGGCAGCTTAATCGATAATGTTGCTCAGTGTTATTCAACGCGGAGCTCTTTTAATCAAAATGAATTTTTAAACAGTTTAATTATCAAGAACGGCCATCATCGCCCCCGCGTCATGTAACACTCGTCTCCCCCTCAGTTGCCCCCGCGGTGTTGGTTTTAGTTCGAGCTATCCTCCTCATTTACATGAAAATTTGGTCTATTGTGTAACATCGGTTGGAGATTATCGCAGTTCGCCCACTAGACGCTCAGTACACAACTAGGCGTTCGTCAAATCATTTGCTCCGGCTTTTTTTTATTTATAAATGCAATTCTTAATTAAATTTCACGTTATGACGTTCGATTAAGTTCGGAAAAACGTGGAACCCTATCATTGTTTGTCTCTGTTTGATGCTGCAGACGGCCGCCACTTCGACCTAGGATATTACTTTGGTAATTTGAACACAACGTCAATATCGCCTCGTTCGCATTGTCTTTCATAATCATAACACTAAATTTGTCGCTAACGCATTCCACTGTACTTTCACACCTAGACGAATTACTTTAGATTGCACCACCCCAGCTTGTTAACGTGCAATATTTCAATTTACACCGAACCAACGCATATAAATACCTGATATTGAAAACATTCAGAGTAGACATCCCGGTAAGCTTTTTGAAATAGCTGTGAAGTTATTTGTCAATTCATTGACCACCTTAGCTGGTGTATGAATGTTTCAAGTTTGTGATATTTATTATTCAACTTCTGTAATTTCTATATTTTAATTGCAGAATATTGATTTAGTGTTAATAATAACACTGTACATCATAACATATATGTTTTAACTCTCATCTTACCAATTCGGAACTACATATTAGCAAAATAATCATTCAAATTGCTTAAACCATAAAAAGTATCAATATCGGCGTTGCCTTGTTGATAGGAGGAACTGTAATTCCAAGTTTACCAGTTATGAGCAAATTTAAAAAGCATCGTGAAATTCTTCAAGTTGTTCTTGAATGTATCATTTTTGCGCTGTTGTTCGCGTAAACAATAATACATGCTAGTATTTTTATGATTAAAGACAAACTTAAACTCAGTTTTTCTCGGTAAAATGAAAATAATTTTCAGCGTACGCCAGAAATCGTATTTTTATAGATGAAATTTTGTCTTTGGATGACAGGTAAGAGTCTGGAAGGTTTTGTAAATACATCAGAAGTTTTTGGGTGGGTTTTCGTTATGGCCTATTATGGTTTCCACAGTACTATCTTGTATGACATAGCTACAATATAGTTTTTCTTTAAGAACGTTCAAACTCGAGTACCTACTATTTGATTTTGACTACCTAACCTAGGGTTTTGATTATTGAAATATTGTACGTCTCATAGGTGAATAGTTTTATATCTTGTGTAGCTTTCACAAGTGTAATTATAATGTATGTGCTCCATATGTGCCACCATATTACTATATGTCGTCTTTCCACTTTGCTTCATACCACAATTATGCCTTTTCACACTTGTATTTGTACTGAACATGTATTAAAATTCAGGTGAACAATGCCACGTTGGTACGTTTAGTGTTATTTATTCTTGTAAATATTATGAAAAAATGATGATCAATAAATCGCATTGTATTTCAAGGGCAGTCAACTAATTAGGTTGATGAGTAGTACGGACTATCCTGTCTTAAAAGTTAATGCGTCATTTAGCGCTTCAAGTGGTTTCTGCAGTTCTTGTGCCTTTTGTTGGAAAAAAGTGCCGGATGTTGATGATTAAATTTATACATTAAATTTTTGTTTAATCGTATGCTCCCGTTTAATCTGTGATGGATATGAATAGCTCTCCCATTCCTTTTCTTGAAACTGTCAAGTCTAAACCATTAACCTGAAGCATTTTAACTTCAGGGGTAACCTCTGGATGTTGCCGGTATGTTGCCTCACCTTTTGGAAGGGGCAACTAGTTCATTCCATCATCTCCTCTTGGTCAATCAGATTCTAATCACTGTTATTGCACAGGTAATTGTGCAAAGCTTGTCCTGCACCGGAACTGTATTAGAACTGTTGACACCATCATTTGTTGCTCAACGTAAGGATCACCTTATTGGGTGATCTCTTTGGGTTGCATGCTTCGCTCCTGCTGATTGAGCCTTTCCCTTCCGCCTGTTCCTCCATAAAAATGTATTCCCTATTACTGTAGCTACAGTAAAAAAGCAATAATAAATATTTTTCCTGTTGGACAAACAAGATTTGGTTGATGATCTTCCTAAGTCGATCCGTCGGAGCCTGCTGATACTGACCATGACTTTAGTTTCTCGCGGATCGTATTTCCTTTACATGTCTTGAAATGCATTAAACTTGGGATTGTATGCCAGGCCACAACTGATTTAGGAACCTGTGGGTTCCGACTATCCCCTCTCATGATTCCCAAAGAAAGAAATCCCTTAGGATCCCCCCAAATCGATTTCTGACAAATCGAGGCATCCTTTGCCCTCAGGTCCGAGGAATTTAGGAGATGTGGTTTTATGTTGTCACAGGAAATGGGATCAAAATCTCTTATTTAGTCCCACGAACTGGTTTTAGAAAGACGCCTAAAAGTAACTCTAATTATAAATCTTCACATGTATAAATGAGTATTGTTGATTCGACCTCTATTGTATATTAAGAAGCTTTGAGCTTCTGATGTTATTGATGAGAACCAATGTTCATCGTGAGATGGCGTGGTCCAGAATGAAATGATTAGCGTCTCAGAAACAAGTGGTTGGATGAGATGTCGGGATAATTACAAGTTGTTGAACTAAGAAATAAGCCATGCACTGGGGAAAGGTAGAGAGTGGGAGTTCTAGAAGCCAAGAGGCCAACACACGCATGTAGTTAATTACTTGGTGATTTAAATCATGAAATGGTGCCAGGGGTATGATCTAGCTGGCCTTAAGAGAAGTCACGTCCCTGCAGATCATATTTACCTTGTTTGGCTGGACATTCATCTTTTTGTTGGAATAGAATCCTCTTTTGTTTCAAATTGTTCTCTGTTTACATAAATAAAGAACAATTTTGAAAAAAGGGGGTTCTTATTCCTGTTCAAGCTCACTTTCATGCGTTCGTACCACTCCCTGACGTGTAAATATTCTCTCTTACGTACAAATTAACGCGTTCAACTTTCTTGGTGCCAATTCTTCTTCTTAACTGTGCGCAATACCACTCGAAGTGTCTCAGCTAAATGTGCAAATACTGTTTGAAATCACGAAATTGCATAGTGGATGAAGTTTGAGTATCTCTACCAACAGGATTGAGCGTACATGTCTATTATTAAAATGAATCGTTGATCTTGATTGGTTTCGAATTCCACTTTTTCCAGCAAAAGACCGGTGAGATTTGGGCTTTCGCTGACGAGCACGATCGAAAACAAAGAAAACACCAGGCCATCAGATGACAACGATAACAGCAGCGATTCTTCAGGCGATGGACCAGTCCTATACAGAGATGATGATGACCACGACCCTGAAAGTGAGGACTCTATCTTGTTTCTGTACACAACCGATTGTTATGATTCGTTCATTGATTTCAAAAATTGATGGACTACTTATAGACTTCTACATAAATTATTACGTATTGACGTTTTTTTAAAGAATCCTCGAATTTCATATGAAACTGAGACCATTGTTCCGTATTATTTAATATCTGATGTAGGTAGGTACTCATCTTTAATTACAACTCACTACTGCGACCTATTTTTCACGTGCCCATCCAAATTTCAGGTCGATTGGCGGCGAAAATCGCCCGGAAGGACAGCTTGGCTCTGAAATTGGCACTGCGTCCAGACCGGCAAGAGTTGATCGATAGGAACATTTTGCAAGTTGAATCCGAAAAGGAGAGGCTAGAGAACAAGGCAGCAGTTGGCGCAAGACTGATAAGGTTCGTAGCACAAATGTACCCCTCTCAAATCGTATTGCTTATCCTGAATCTGCATCAACAGTGTCTGTACTTTATTGGATTTTCGAAAGAACAGAATTATACATCTTAACAGATCTTAGACACTTTTTCATCTGATCTTGTCATAGCTCTGCGTTTTGGGGTTGTCAGAATGGTACATTTAACTTGCTTACTGATTTATAGTACATATCTAACAGTAATATGTACGAACACTCGTGCTTCAAAATAAAAAATGTCTCAAAAGTGAGTCAGTTAGTAAGATGAGAGTTTTAGTGTTGAAAAATGTGGTAAAACGTCAAAAAACTAGTATGTTTTGCTGAAGAACTTGTAAGATGAGATGCGTTTTTAGGCAAAACATGGCGTTATTTCACTAGAGGGTCATTTCACGATATTTCCGGACTGGGACAGTATGTGTTTCCTCTCCATCATTCTCCTTAGTATTCTTCTCTGTTCTGTTAACAATATTTATTAGGCTGGTAAGTAAATATTTCATCTATCTAAGAGATTCAATTTATTTGGATAGGTAAAATAGTTTACTACTAGATTTGGAGATGGGTTACCATCATGATGCCTAGGCCGGTACAGAGATTGGCACTTGTACAGTAGCACCGGAAAACTCTGAAGACTATCATAATTCCTTTCTTCATGTCTTCAATTAAGACCTACCTAACATTTATATCTTCCCACTGTTCAACATATTTCTATTCTAGTAAAATAGTCAGTAATGTTAGTTGTGTTAACTACCAAAGATGACACATTTTAATGATCGGACAGTTAGTTGGGCATTTGTTACTATTTCAATATCTAGGTAATAATTATTAGGCCTCGCAATCTTCATGTAGGTAGGTACCAATAGCTCCAACACTATTATTATATGACCAGTTGATTTCAATCGAAACCGTTGGTCTTTTTATCATTTTATCACTCTCTCAATTCCTCCAAGTTTTTATTCTCAGCTCGACTTTCCTACGTGGTTCATTTCTTTCAACGAATGGTATTAGTACATTTCACATAAATAATTGAGTAATATCAATTATGCTGAAGTCTTGCTATTTCGTCAACTCTCAGTAGTGTCTGCTCCTGATAATTACAGTTCTCTAATTAACGTAACTGGGAATACTAATGATTTCACTTCGGAACCTGAAATGGAATGATCAGTTCTAAAATCATCGACCGAAATTTTGATCATTTCCCGTGTAATATGCATCTATTAGGCTAAAATATGAGCCTAATATGGGGGTTTTTACGTCGCTATTTCCAACTTCAAAGTGCGTTGAATCGTTGTATCCTTACCAATTACCTACCTAATAATATTACCTAACTATAATCTAATTAATATGTTGTAATAATCCAAGTTTTTTTCACTTACGCCTTCTCAAATTTGCAGGAGACTCAGTATGAGACCCACGCAGGAAGAATTAGAAGACAGGAATATTTTAAAAAGTAAGTGTTAGTGCATTGTTTTAGAGTATTTTCTTTTGAAATTTTTGCGGTGAAGTGGGGCCAAAAATTGTATTATGACTTTTTATAGTTGTTTTATTATGATTGACAAATTGAGCTTTTTAATTTTTTGCGTTAATTTTCTTGATACTAAGGCAAATTAGTCTTTCTATCTTTTTTCTTGCAGCTTTAGCTCCACTTTCACCGATAACAAAACCTCAACCCAAAGACTTATCCCCGAACAGTTATTTTCCTAAATTAACGTGAAAAAATAGAAAAAGCCTGTCTGAATGGCCAAGGTTCTCCATCCATTTTTACCCATTCATTAGCCATTTAGAAATAATAGTAATAACCGCGTTTTGAAATAAAACTACAACTAGCGTTATTGGTTAGAAACAATAGGAAAGAGGTAGGAACAATCGTGAGTTTTAGAAAGGCCTCCGCTCGGAAAAAGTAAAGCACAAATAACTTAATGAATGGATAAACAATTTTATTAAAAGAAAATGTGTGCGTACTGACGATTATAAAGATGAAATACATATGTGCATATGGCACATCCAAATATAGAGTAGATAGTAGGAATGGGAAATATGGCTTAAATCCCTATTCCCTCACATCACTCTACATGATCATTTCATAATATTATTCAGAATGTATTATTCATAAAAATGGAACTGTTGTTTGTGCTTGTATTTAACGATGTTGATTTGTTTTCTGCAGAACAAACCGCTGCGGAAGAGAAAAAATTGAAGGAAGAAAAAAAGAGAATGTTACTTAGGAAACTCAGTTTTAGGCCTACAGTAGAAGAGCTTAAAGAAAAGAAGGTCAGTACTGTCTTGAAAATATCTGTAACATGACATACTTTAATAGTTATGGGAATGTAGTGGCATGCATTATGCCATTCCTTGGGAACAGTCTGGGCTAGCTGTTGATTAAATGCAAATTTAAGATCATATGTCTGCGCATTTATTCTAAAAGTTATTTTTTCATGAAACTAGGTTTATTTTATGTTACAAAATTTTAATTGGAATTAGCCCAATCATTTTTACTCGTGTATTTTTCTGCCCTTCACGACCGTTTCAGTAATTGGTCTGCAGAGCAAATGGTTAATGAATTCGGATTATTCCTACTTTTTACCATTCGGATCTCGAAAATCTCAGTCATTTGGGGTTTTGAAGGTAGATGGTGGGTTAAAATTCCTTAGGATTCTATTGAAGGCGGTAAGTGAATGAAGGGATATGTTTAATTCATTTAATTTAAATATTCAATCGTTGGAAATTCCACAAATCACTCAGAGGGGATGCTAAAGAGAGGTGAGTTGGGTAAATCTGAATATTCTTATCTGAATGTTGTTACTTTACTTTTCTCTTTACGTTGTATCAATGGTTTTGAACAGTACACAACTTACTTATCAGTTCACTTTATGTACAGACGTTTAAATTGTTGGAACCAATCGCCACTCATTCCGACTTCTAAATACTTATTTATGAATATATCGCAGTAAAACGTTAAAATCCTATAATATAGCGATCGTATAAATGCATAATTTTCTAGCTGTTAAATGTTTTTGTGATTGAGTATGATTTCCCAATCATTGTCTACTTAATGATTTTATGCCAAATGTATTTCAACTAATGAGTTCATCCCATCGATATACCTGCCGCTTCACTATACCTCATAAATAAATATTGATGATGACTTCAAAAAGAATTGCTTATCAGCAACTTAGTTCTCAAGAGCAAACCCTCCATTAAATAGTTTATTTAGAACTCAATTTTTCACAACATAGTTCTTATGGGGGAAAATCAATCTGTGCGTACCCATATTCCATACTTTTCCAATTTCTTAACCCTATTTCTTACTAACCTTTCACATAAATCAATTTTTGTTGACGTTTTAGTGGTATGACATTGTTCATGTAGGTAGCCCACAGGTGGACCCATTCTATGGAGGACTTTCTCATGTGGGGTTCGGTATAATTATTTGGTTTCTCTTCTATTAATTTGGAATTTTATTCTTGTTTTTATTACAATTTGTTTGATTCTGGCAAAACGCGGTTCTGTCCAAGTCTTGCTTGTTATAAGAACGAATCCGCCTCTCAATTACAGATCATCCGTTTCAACGACTACATCGAGGTGACTCAAGCACACGACTACGATAGGAGGGCTGACAAACCGTGGACGCGGCTCACCCCCAAGGACAAAGCGGCCATTCGAAAGGAGCTTAACGAATTTAAAAGTTCTGAAATGGAGGTTCACCAAGAGAGCCGACACCTTACTAGGTAAGCATCCCGTTTTAATGGTTTTGTTAGGGCCCGTTTCTAGATTGTCACGTTCCGCATCAGTTACCAGCTATTTCGAGGTTTTAGATTCACTAAACATAAAACCTAGGGGACATATGGAGTACATACCTAATGGCATAATGCTGTACATACAGTTTTCTCCCAGTCTGTGTTCTTTGGTTGTCGATTCAACTTAGGGTACTTGTGGTATCGTAGTGTTCAATAGTTAGGTAGATTGGGGAGGGAATATATGAAAAAAGATTCGCCGACTGGACAACGGTTCAAGCGTTTTTTCGGGATGCCTTACGTAGCTCCAGATCGTGTTTTGGACGGCTGTTGAAAAATTCATGAACTATTTACTCTCAAATTATATCGTGCTTTGTCGATTCCCTCCCGAAATGTGAGCTAGTAACGATCTATGTGCACCTTACAGAATCTTTCCACGGTAACACTTAGTTTTTGTATTGTTCTGTTATTTTCCCTAGGTGGCAGAGCGTAGTATTTTTCTCCTAGGTTCTAGTGGTATCGTCCCGGGCAAGACGTTAAACTGCGGCCGTGGTGGAGGGCTGCAGTAACCATCACTAACAGCATGAGGCATGGTGCGATACAATCGTCCAATGTGGTTCATGTTTGCATGAAAATTCGAGGGCGCCTGGGTCACCCAGAAGTGGTTTCGACTCTGTGGAGAGTTGGAGATGCTCTTTAGCTGTGGCGAAGGCAATCTCCTAGAGGAGTAAACCCTGACAGAAAATCCAGTATCCTGTGAACTGCGAGGAGGCAGACCCTCCTCCCAGGCAGCTCCTGCGACGAGATAGGTTAGGTAGGCTAGCAATCTGTCCCTGTAGAAGACTCTTTGTTACGAAATCCCAAAACTTAAGAAACTGCCGAACTGATGCAAACGGATCTCAACCCAGGCATGGGAATGGACAAAGCAGGATCTCAGGCCTTAAGTTTGCAACATGGAATGTGCAGGAAGCTAAGGCCCACATCTGCCTGTCGTGCTTTGTAGTTAGTTAGCATTGGTGGTATGATTAGAGGAAAGGGCTTAAGGATTTACTGGTGCAGAGCGATGACCGCTGGGGTGCGCCACGTAGGCCTCCCTCAACGTTTTAGCTTCAGCAATATCCCTGGATGTTTCAGGCTAATCACCTCAGTCTTGTTTCCACCACCTCCTTGTTTCATGGTGAACTAAGAAAATTGTCATAGAGTTTTGAAAATTTACTTTTAACAATTCTCTTTACCATCTAATTCCAGATCTAAAACTTTCCATTGGTTGTTCCGCTAATGTGGTTTTTCGTTTTCCAGGTTTCACAGACCATGACGTTTGGCAGCTTCAGATATATCTAGATGTACAGTGTTATTTACTAAGCTATTGTACATACCACTTTTGCTAATGCTCGTGCACCGTACGTAGAGCCTCAATAATAAGTTTTCTACTCGTTATTTTGTATATATTTATAAATACATTGATTTTGTTTAGCAACTAAGGAGACACCATTCCCTAATAACCAAGTAAGGAATGGTTTATGTAGTGCGATTTACGCACCTATTTCTCGGCCCCGCTCTGACTTGATCCAGGGAGGTGCCGTTTCAGTGTTGTTAATTAGATGAAAAATTTATCTTTTTTGATCTTTCTTTTGATTTAAAGAGAAAAAAAACGAGTTCTTGGCAAAAATTATTTGCTCAGTTCGTGTAGTGGGCCCTCCATAAAATTTTTAAAAAAGTGTATATTATTTGAGATACATTTATTATAAACGGTAAGGAAGTTATGTATTTATAAATTAACGTATTTGTGTATTATACTACCGACAAAGAATAAATTGGAGAAAAAAATTAGACAAAAAATAGAGAAATTCATTGATAACATGTGTACCGGATTCGTGCAATCTTTGAAAAAGGAGACAGCACTTCACGAGCTGGGTTTGTTTGCCAATTCAAAACATTGAAAAAATTTAAAAAATCTTTTTTTTTAAAGTACTTTTTGAAAACAATCATTGTGATAAACAAAATATTATTATATTATTATTTTTTGGCAGATTGTGATATCATTTAGATGTTATTATCATAGGGGTTGCCATTATTGTACTTCTGCTGATCTTTCGATGTTTTGAGTTTTTTGTACTATACGTTTTTTTGAGGTTGATTTTCGTCGTTTTTCTTTCTTTAAGTTACTATTAAAGAAACATTAACGTTAAACACTTTAAAAATAGCGTCGATCGACAGTGTAAATAGCATTTTCTATTACGTATTAGATTCTTTGTTAAAGGAAAAAAAAATCACGTTAGTTGATGTTTGAATGGGCATTTTTGTACGGCTGTTGCACTGTTCTTAGGAAGTCATAATGTGCCCTGTAAAATGAGATTTTTCTTTTCATGTTGCATCCTATTTGTTCTTTACTGAATTATGTTGGTTTAACAAACGGTAAACGGTGAAATGACAGATCTTGGTAAACTAACAGGTGTACAATGTGACGGTTAACATACGGTTGTATATTGATTTATACAGTTTTAACATTTATTTAAACCAATAACTGCCTGGATTTTTATTAAAAGTTTTTTTAATAAGTATTTTTCCTCTACTTGGTTGTCTCTCATCTATCATCTTGATATTTCCTTATATTACAAGTATTCCCCTTCATTTACAACACTCCAGAAAACGGAAAACTGTTGAGTTAGTGCACAGTGTGACTTCCTAGTTCAACTTTTCCTCGTCAAGCCCTATCTTGGCAAATCCATGCTCCAAGGCTAACAGCCTTTTCTAGTTACCATTGTAAAGGCTATTGTAACCCTTCTACAAGTAACCCTTTACAAATTTAATTTTATTATAATCTATATAATTTAATTTGTCTGGCAACCCTACGTCGTGAAATAAGACACAAGAACCTTAAATTTCTCCACTTGTTACAAAAAAACGGTGTGATACCTCATGTTATATCTTTGTAATTTATTCTTCTGTTTCCAATCTTCTTTGTTAAAACAAATTATTTATGTAACGAAATTTTTCTTTGTCCTCATTAGCTATATCCTCGACACATAATCTGTCTGATCTTGTATATCTAATTTGTTTTACCAAATGTACCTACATAATGTAACGTATCCATTCTATTAAAATTTGTTTTAATTTAATCTTAGATCTTTCTTAGATTCCCGTTTGTAAATAACTCTCCCTTGATTTAAAAACCCTTTTACATTGAGCTGGTCTCAAATTCGGTTCACATCGATGAACTTTTAAAACAATGCTTATCGACAATGAAACAATTGCCCTTAGCGACCCAGTAAATATTCTAAAATATTCCTTTCCATTCCCGAAAGCCAACCGAAATCGCTTGTTTCATGTTAACCAGGTGGAATAGCTTTCGGCGATTTTATTGTTTTTCAACCTAGGAAAAAAGGCAAACAATTAGTGATATCTATCTAATAGTTTGTACTGCGAAATATTTTGTTAAATCATTCAATATCGTAACATATATATTTTCATTGCAACTTTTGATATATACCCTAACTAGACCGATAACAAACAAAAAATTATTGCTATGCATTAAACAAACTATGTACGTGTTGGTATGACCATAGCATGTTTTATTATTTCTACTTATTTTCAGTGCGTCTAACTAAATTACTTTAACCCGGTTCTAGAGCAAAAAAAAGAAGAGAAAAATCTGTCAAAATGCCTTCGATATTGATTGTGTACTTTTATATTTTCCTTGTATAGAGAGTGAACTCAGAATGTGAAGGACCCTCCTTCCTCTTGCTCTTTTTATACTTTATTTCTGTACATAAGGAAATAAAAGACAGTTTTTACTCTAGTGTTGTTTTTCAGTCCTTGGAAAGTAATTGGGATTTTGAACTGCCGGATGATGCAAATAAGTTTGACTAGTGTTGTTCCAAATTTCGATTGGTGGAAATTCAAAAACGAAGAATTCTCTGGAATTTAGCCTCGTTCAAAATTGCATGATAAATTTGACTCTAAAACCTCCGTGGAGCTTCTTCTGGCAGAGAATCTTCTTACTTGTCAGAGAATCTGGGAGAAAGCGAAATAATTTATTTTTTCAAAGTCATTTAATGATTTATGATATTCATTAAATGATTATGAATGTTATCCATTAAATGATATTTAATGATTTAATAAGTTAATAGAGAGTTCCTACGAGATCCGCCAACACCGATACGAATCCGTATCGCGATACGACGGTGGTATTTTTACGAACGTATCTTTCGTCCTTATCGCAAAGTAACCCGCCATCGGGGTAACCTAGTTGTAAACCGCTTCGCATCCACCCGCCGGTACATCCGCTGTTTTTCTGGAGTAAATGTACATGTTCTCTATTAAATCGGAACGAAAATAGTACATCATCCTCGCTCATGTCGTCCAGGGAAAATCCCCCATAGAGGTACTTGTACGAGCGGCACCGTAGGGAGGGAAGGCGATGTTTTGGAGTCACAGGCATGTACGAGCGGCCCCGCCTGGTCTAAGGGCACAGATTAGAAATGGTACGAGCGAAGGCCCGCAGGCCAGTTGAACTCAGTGATTGGAAGAAATCCGAGCGAAGATGGAACCCAAAGTAGCCTTGTTAACGAAAAGTTCGCGTGGAAATCGAGATAAGATGTTGGTAAACGATTACCCTAGCCGAGTATGTCCGAATCGTTTCTTAAAGTACCAGCCCAGATCCAATAACTGAGAAGTACCTACTTGGGTCGGGAGTCATGTGACTGTGATTGTCTATTTGCATGTTTTGACAGTGTTCATTTTGGAGCAATAAATTATACGCATGAAAAAAGTTTCGAGTTGGTGGTATTGGTTTCATTTTCCATATTTCCGTGGGGCCGCTCGTACGCATATGTCTAGACCGACCGGGGCCGCTGGTACAAGTGCTCCCACTGGGGTACATGAGTGGGGCCGCTCATGTACCCCAACTTGCCCGCGGAGCCGCTCATGCCGTCAACCGAGCAGGCTTAATCGTCGAGGTGCTTCCCTTACACTCTCCCGCTCCAAATACGTTCGAAAAATCAACAGCAACTCCTCAGTTGAAATCAATCCGTTAACATAATATTCAAAAAAGTCCTCCACGTAAGCATTTTTTATTAAAAAAAACAAAAAAAAAAACGAAAGAACGAGTGATCTTGTAAAGCATCAAGAAGACTGCTCGTTTTCTATAGTGACGTGAAAGCAAAATGTACGTGCCTCTTAGATACGGATCAGAGATACCACTAGTTGAGCTGAGTTGGTGGTAACGCCGCCATTTATGCTAACCAGAGCTGTGCTTGCCCTGGATACCACCACCGACTAGATACGATACCACGGTGTCCGAATCTCCTAGGAACTCTCTATAGTAGTCACAATTGATGTACACTTCGAGGATAGCCGAGTTAGAGCATTCTCTTATACTAATGTTCGATTCTCTGGGTAACTTTAAATTAATAGCAACCATTTAAAATTGATTAATTAAGTAATGGTTTCCAATGAAGATTGAATGATTTTCGGCTCCGCTAAAAATGAGGTTTCCTTGTATTCGTTCCTACTTTTAAAGCAAAAAATTATGAAACGTAGGTATTGAAAACTTGAGGTACCCAAGACGATTTGATATATAAAATCGTTAAAGGATCTCAAAATCACTGAACTGACTTCATTGGTTTCTTAAAATTTTCTACAATTTATCTCTCCACCAGATTTTCGGACATACAAGAATAAAACCATTTAAGAGATTCAAGAGTCTCGCGTTTGTTGCTCGAAGGAGTAGAGAGATGTAGATGTGATATATTCAAAATTATGTTTTACGTTCCTTCACTAACCAATCAATCTCTTAGCAGAGGTACGTAAAAAAAATTCATTAATACGGCTCATGTTACTCCTAAATGTATCAGCAAATCGGAGTTTCGTTGGGCATTTCTTGTTTTTTCTCTCTGCCTTTCAACATGATTAGAGCGTATAGAAGTTCTTCGAGATTTTAGGCTTACTTAGTATCTGCCACTAGCTTGGATTGACACTAACTTTGATTCAGAGTCATTGCAGTGGACGATTGCTCGTTTGGAGGATTGGTGGGTGGTAAACCATCTCTACCTTAATAGTAGTAGTAGCACCGTCTGTCTAAACCAATCCTGTTCAACTGGATTCTTTGTGGAGAACCGCTTCGAAGAACAACAGAGATTGTCAATCTTGAAGTTCTACATGACGGACAGTTGTGTTTTTCCAATCATATAGAGGCTGGCTGCTAGGAGCGATGCCACCCTTCGGTTGGGAAAAGAGGAATACGAGGGAATTTTCCAACACCGATGCCATCGTGTCTCTCTAGGTTTCCTCTACTGTTTGGTGTCCTTTGTATGCGGTCCGTGAATATCGGCTGGAGCGAGTCCATCGAAGGTTCTTATGCTATATTGTTTATAAGAATGGGATCCCTTCCGATGACATCGGTTATGACCTTTTCCACCAGGTCACCCTCGAGAGAAGACGGAGCTCCGCTGACTCTGCTTCTCTACAACCTCCTTAAAACCGAACTGGGCTGCCTCCTGCTGCTCTCATGGATACATTTTTCAACCACTCGTTTATAACTGTGTTTTCGGCAACAAACTAGATCGACATCGCCACCTTCACCGGATACCCCGAAGTGTAAATTTGTTTCTTTCTGCAAATCCCCAATTTGATTTTTTATAGTCCCCAATCCACACTAAAATCCTTAAATTTCTTCTTACCCCCCTTTAAAACAGTTAATTGACATTATTTTTCTCAGTCTAAAACCACCTGCATGTTTTTGCTACCCTCCCACAGTATATTGTGATTTCTTAATTTCTTCGATTTTCCGCTCGTATGATTGTACTGTTGATTGTAAATTGGACTTGCCCGTACATAACTAAATAAATAACTAGTGTCGACTAATGTTGGGTAATACATATCAGCTAACTCTCTTTTTTTAACAAGATTTATTTTAGATGTACAGTTGAACATAGGACAACATAGTGTGTTATAACGATTTAAGGGAAATTTCTATGTATGTCAGCTGCTGCTGAAGAACTGTGTTTGGGAGGTCAGCCGGTTCTTGGCGGGAAGAAAACGTCGCTGTTGCTCTCGTTATCTTCTCCTTTCCCGGCCAGCAGGGATTTCAGCTCACAGTTGGTGATCGCCCTTAATTCGTTCTGCGAAAACAGTGATTGCAAAATATGGTTCAATATATCGATAACTATTGGAGAAATTATACTAGCTACGTATAAACAACCTTCACCGAAACTGTAAGCTTGGCACACCTGTCGGTTGATTTAATTTTATCGGATGGGTTCACCAATGTTTTGGAAACTTCTTTTTGTCTTGCTTTTCTGAATGTTTGAACTCCACATCGTTTTCGATTTGGTGTCGTGAAGAACCAAAAACCTGCTGGTGCAGTTTCGGAACTACGGACGTTTCTACTAACTCCGACTGGAGTATTTTTATTTTTATTATTGGCTTCAGGATTTAACCTATGAAGCCGCATTCATTACAATTTGTGATTAATTAATAAATATGTTTATATACATTATCATGTCAGTAAATGTCTTAGAGGAGAGCACTGCACTCACAACTTGATTCGAGATAGCAAATCACCATTGCGTCGTAGACTTCAGTTAGCTCAGTCACAATTATGAGCTTTAGGTTTAATGGGTGAGGTACGGCTTCTTCGATTTTCTCAAAAAGAAGTCGCTAAACAATGGACACACCATTATTAGATGCTCGCCATCCTTATCATCTAAGTAGAGGTCGCAGCTCCCTCTAATATAATCTCCCAATACGAAAAAGATAACTCTTAAGGTATGTATACTTCTGCAACCTTTGTTCATCAAAGGCGTGCGCCTAAGTGCGCTTGACACACGTGATGCGAGTTCATTTGAACGCTTGACGCCGCGAGGGGTGAGAATGATCATTTGATCCGATCATGTATCCGTATCACCGTAATTTGTACTCGAGCGTGGACGCCTCCGATTTGCTCCGTGTCCGTATCTTCACAACGATCGCGTATCAAAAGTTCAGTTTCAAAAATAACCGAGCATGTCGTCACAGTTGGTTCAAGTTTATGATAATTTAGCCATTTCATGTGCTGGTTTCATAGTCATTCATAGCATTTTAACGTCAAAACCCAAACAGAGACGATGGTGGCTAACAGAATTATTCAGAAATAGGAGACTTGGAGGAAGAGCTATGATGAGAGATCTTAGATTTCAACACATCAGTGGTAAATATAAAAAAGTACGCCTTTGACGCTGCGAGAAACTTTATCGCGACGTCGGTCAAAAACCGCACATGTGTCAAGGCACTTAGCGTATCGCATGCCGTATCATGATACGCACGTGATGACCCGTCCCAATGCGATCATGATACACGTTGACGATACGGATACGGTGATCGGATCGGGCAAATGATACATGTCTGGACCCGGCTTAAGGGTTGGATTTCTGTGCTTCACACCGTTCATCTTGCTTGAATTTACCATTGAAAAAGTGCCGACTTCAAGTTTTTTATTGTTTATAAAACTTATGATGTGAAAGAAACGCTTGAATTCGTCGAGGATTACAGTAAATTACCTGTTCCCTGGAATGTAAATGATAAAATATACACTAACAAAATCTCGCGGAGTGATGAGGCCATTTAGGGTGCAAAGTATAAGTTGGACACCAAAAGTGTTATAAATAAAATTAAAAGCTTGAGGTCCTACTTTCCCAATTATCAAAAGTAGTAACCTCGCATCTTCTGCTGACCTGACGGGCAAATGTGGACAGGAATCGCTTGCTTCTAAGGCATGCGTCAGAGGCAAGATGAAAGATGCAGATT
Source organism: Creontiades dilutus (assembly GCA_031894815.1). Classification (NCBI taxonomy): domain Eukaryota; kingdom Metazoa; phylum Arthropoda; class Insecta; order Hemiptera; family Miridae; genus Creontiades; species Creontiades dilutus. The sequence goes on from JAVIWC010001515.1 coordinate 2,199,174, forward strand.
GAAAGTTGAAAGACGAAAACGCACAATTGTAGACATACATTTAGTCGTGCAATGGGCACTTCTGAGTCTCGAAATGATCGTGCAGAACTACTGGCATAGTTCCCGAACTACTTCAACTGTTTTGGTTGGGTTCGTTGAAGAAGGAGAGGGTACAAAGCTTTCAGAGGGTTCGCCGGTTTGTTGTTGACTGTAGTATGATTTTGGCTTCCACTGGCAGGAGTTCGTGGAATAACTGAGAGACGCATGGGAAGTGAATTTTTCAATTTGTAGAATACTTTTTTAAATTTTTTTCACTTATTTCTTATTATTAAGTAGAAAGTTTTGATATATCACCACTAGTGTTGCATGGTCTCAACAGTTTGTCATGGGTTCGCCTATCTCGGCTTCCACCACCTATTGCCGTGGCTCCGGAGCTACTCTACACATACAGATTCTTACTATAGTGCCTAATAACTGTGTGAAGAGGTTTCATCCTTCGACCAAAACTAACTTAATGACAGTGATTTGAACCTAAAAAACAACGTCGGTAAGGCACGGAATCCCAGAAAACTGGGCCAGCACTGAGAGTGTTAAATTTATCGGAGGGTTTATGTCAGGTAACACAGTTAAACGACAGATAACATTAAACCAGCTCCTTTACAATACTGAAGACCAAGCACCAAACCTATAACATTCCTCTATCATCAATAATATTCTTCCTATCAATAACTGTAAATGGTAACAACTGCTTTGTTTATCGGCTGTGCGGTTTTTTCGTGATTAGTTTCCAATCCGTGACGATCTTGGGTTTGTGGCAAAGCAGTTCCAACAGTCTGTTTTTCGATGAGCCATTAAAATGCATGTTCATCGCTTCAACATCTCTTGGTAGCTAGGTACTCATCATCGTTGGAACAATCTGTTGTGTACAATGCCGAAGATCTGTGGCAGTAGGTACATGTAGCTTGGTATTTCACGAAGATCAAATTCAATTTCTAACTGATATTTGCCCAGATAATAAAGCTGAGATCTTGATATCATTCAAGATGTAAGTACATTTCATGGAATCAATTTACGATATACCTAGTGGGATCGTTGATCTTGTTTTGGTTTATTATTTTCAATAGGTATCCAATAAACCTTCGTAATTGACCAACAATAAAAATGGTAAGCCCCCTCCAAAAGTAGTTGGTTTATGCTTCAAGATTCGTGGATTTCAAAAATTGAATAAAAAAAATCCGTTCATCCGCCGCCCAAAGTCTTTCTCCGAAACTACTGGATCAAAGTTTTCGAAATTTGGATGACAAATCCAACATCGATCCTGGATGTGTACGTAATCTTGGCATCTTGATCAATGAACCCTAAGGGATAATATTAGAGGTTTAAACCGTCAGAATATCAAGAACTTCCGATGTTAGGAAGTAGTTTTTTGTTTGACTCGGATAGAATCATCAGTTCGTTCGCCATTTGAAAAATCGGTCATGTAGAAGATTGAGCTTGCAGCTTTACAGTTCAACAGGAGGTCTGGGCTAGAGTTTTTTATTGATGCTAAAAAAGAGAGAAAGAGGGGGGGGGGGGAATATACATGTATCGAACTATTCCACTAGATTATTGATAATGGAATATGATATTCAAAGGTCATGTTGCCTCCGAGTCTGCGAAGCAGCGGAAGCCTTGTGTTCACTTCCTGGAGCCAAACAATTTTTGTTGTCCGAATTCAAAATTTCCACTCGCATTTTGCGTTTCTTAGTCTACTGAACAAATTTGGTTCCGTGTCTGTCCGCATTTCCTTGTTACTGCCATAACTTCAACAATTTTGAATCAATTTAGCTTACATTTTGAGGGGACTATGCGCGGAAAAGGTAATTTCCCTCTTGAGGTCCCTACGAATTTCATCTCAATATAATCGGCGGTACGATCTGCGCTTGCGCTAACGTAAAATTCTTGAAACCTATAACTTTCACAATTTTTAATCAATTTAGGCTCATATAATAAAGGATGTAACGAGAAAGCTGCTAGTGCCATCTCTTTGGCAGTGTATTTTTTGCTTAAAACGTTTCAGAGATTTAGCGCCAGGGAATGACGTCTGCGAAGCTAGCGGCAGGCGGACGAAATGCCCAGACCTACAATGATTGTCTACTTTACTTACTCATTGCTTTTATTGGCTCCTTGGAAGTGGGAAGGGGCATAATGACTCCCACCTCGGTCTTAAATGTAAATCGGAACTTCCTTCTTCAGCCCGTTCCCCAAACTGCATATATATATTTTCTAACTAAAACTTGAAACATACTGGTACTTACAACAAGCATTTGGCAAACGTTGGTTGCAGATCTTAACGGGATAGAGCACTCTGATAAAGAGATTGAACGCTTCCCTGCATTCCAGTCTCTGGAAAATGTGACCTAAACAAAACGAAAGGCAGATTTGAATCGAGGTTTTTAAAAGAGCATGCTCGATAAAAAGCTATTGCATTTATTTGCATTTCCCTGTTCTTCAGCCCTAGGCGCATCGTTTGCAATTGAAGGGGCAGGCGAATGGGGTTTCTAAAGTGGTAGAAATCGCATTTGAAAATAGTGGCTTCTTTAAAAAGTGCGCAAGTCCGGACCACACAAAGTACTACCTACAAAAAAGCCGTCGTCTCGGGTGGAACTGCTGGAAAATCAAAGAAAGGTCGAATGATGTTTTCCGTGGTTCAGTTCTTCCAGTTTGAGTTTCTGGTTAATCATCCTGGAATGTTTGTGGCATTCCCCGTTCTTGGAGGACTAACCAGACACACTATCTTTATGAAGAAAACGGTCTCTGATAGAGTGGCGCTACCCAACATCCCAACCTACCCCAGTAGCAATGTCCCGATCAATAGCAACAAGATTGCTAACATTCAGAAGAACATGCGCGATATGCCAGAAGAGTATGCTGCATCCTACGCTGCAATAGCTGAATAGTTAGCAGATAATGATCCCACCCAAGAACCTTTGCTATACAAAATACGTGTTTTGAAGAATTTTTAGTGTTTTATCGACCATACTTCTCAAAAATCCAAATTTCTTGCTGTTGCGCAAATATATAGGAATTTAATTTCTTAATTTTAGAACTTTCCGAGTTGACAAAAGCTAAATGGAGTGATTTATCATGATTTCAGAACTCCAGCAATTCTAAAAAGTGACGTAGTGCGTAATTTGTTTTAAATTAAAAAGTCCAAAAAATATCTCACTAAATTTTGAATCACGAGATGGTGTATAAGAATCTGGAAATATAGGTGAAACTCGACAAAACGATTGCAAAGACAGGAAAAATATGTTTCAGTACCTGTTTACAGGAAGTTTTTTGATTTCTTGAAAGTTAGCATTTACAACAATACTTGAAACCTTGTGCTCAAAAATATTTTGAATTGTGATAATAGTAACTGAATGATTCTATGAACGGCAGCAATGTAACGTAAATGGGGCCAGAAGGAATTCTGGAAGGGATATCTAATTACTCAGCACAGAAAACATGTTTCATCTTGTCAGCTACGGAAAGACAATGCTAACAACCGTTCATGTTACTTTCATATTTTACCTTGTGCCATAGATATGTTTATCGGATGTTTCATACATTATTCCCATCCGTGAACATGATTAACAAACAGGATCAGAAGGTATTTGCCAACAAAGGCATTATAGGGAAATGGAAGTTCCCCAATTTTCATTTGCTTGGAAATCATCTCGAAGTTTTATGTCTTAGTTTTATATTTATTCAAGAGACAACATTGCTTTTTTATAAATGATTAATAAATAATCGTTTGTGCCGCTTGGGAAATCACTTTGGCAACATAGTAACAACCATTGTAATTAAACAAAGCCGTTTAAAGCATGTCCCACGTATCTTACATTTTAGCCATGGACTCTAGCAAAAGCATCCGTGGTCTAGGGGTCTAGCCTAGTTTTTCTTTTAAATCATTTAGTAACAATTTGCGTTGGAGTGGAGTAGGACTTGAGTTACAAGAGCTATAAGAGTGGTTATAGTTAGAGTTACTTGAGCTACAAGAATTACGAACATTTGGTTTCGTGTTGGTTTTTACCTTTTCAACTAGACAGGTAATATTCTTTTGGCTGTTGTGGATTTATTCAACGTCAAGTTTTATTTCTTTAATGTTGGCTTCAATTAGAAAGACCCATACAGGCCTAAGCTGAGCGAGAATGACCAGTTCTGGGATACCTACTGTAAGAGAAAAAACCCGAACATAATTTGTGTGTTTGTATTTTGCATGCGACCAGCCAAAACTTAACAGTATATTTGAAGCTTAGGTACCTGGGCATCGGTGAATTGGAAACTGAAGAGGAGGAACCAGGCCAAGGAGGCGATGGCGGCGGTGAAAACTGCTCGTTTGCTAAAAATGTGGAATTCACTGTAGTTATCTTTCATGAGAATAGATACGGGCAAAATCCAATTTACCTTCAACTTCAATTTTACAGAATTTTACTTTCAACTTTACTCTTAGAAGTAATACAGCTTCTTTTTTTATCTATAAGTTACTACTTAACTATCTATACAGCGTGTCTCAGCCAAGATAGATCACCCGCCCAAACGACTTTCTTCGCAACGTGAAAAAAATTAGACCAATTTTCAAAAATGAACCTCTGTGATCGAACAAGAAAAATATGACCCCCCCCCCCCCCCCCCGCCTCTTAATAATTGTTGGCTTACGTTTCAAGATAAAAACGTTTGGACGTTTTAGAAATTTAGGCGGAAAATCCAAAACCGATCCGTGATGTGCCAGTAATATCTACGTTTTGATCAATCAACTCCAAGATTAATATCTTAATATATTAATATCTAATTAAGGATAAAGTATAACAAAATTCAGACCTGAAACTTTCAATGTAAGAGGGTCGTTTTTTATGGTCTGAGGTATTAATTAGTTCCCTGAATCGAATGATACCACTTGGGTTGCTGTACGATCCATACGTTCACTCACTATTTGCTAAACTTCATCTTCGGTAAATGAAAATCGGTCAGGTAGACGGTCGAGTTTACGACTCGGGCGGCAGAGCCCGGTCAACATTAGCTCAACCTGGCGACTGCCGGATTATTTTCATCTTGAATCAAATTACAAGATTTGGAGGCGCGGGGTGCCGATTTTGGATTTGTAATGTACCACAGACCTGTCTAGTATACATAGATCAGTAGTTAACGTAGACGAACTGCTTATCAAATAGAGAAATCATTTGTTTTTTAGATGGATATTGCAGGTTTGGATTCTGCGCTCGGCAGTACGAAAATTTGATCCCAAGACAGATTGTTTTAATCTGCATGTTTTTTTTTTCACGTTCTCAGACTGCGCAGTCTAGTGTGTAATGCACACCAACTTTGTTTTTTCAAGTGAGAACCACTCTTTTATTTGCGGATTTGGATTCTACGCTTGATTACATGAAAATGTGGGCCCCTCACATGATTTTTTTCAGCCGCGCGTAACTCTTTCCTTGATACGATAACCAATTATCAAAATTGTGCAAAAATGAATATTAGTAAACTCTAAGTGAGACCCATGAAAGTGTGAAGTTGGTTCACATGGTGTTATATTTTTTTTCATTGTCCTAAATTTGTAAATTTACTAACGGATCAGCATTAAAAAGCAATGAATAGGTATTGATTGTCACATTTTGGGCTTGCTAATGCATTATTTTGAGGACTTGGTACACGCTCACTGAAAGAGTTTCGCGCTGCTGAAAAATCAAACGAGGAGTCAAATATTCATAAATAATTCAAATCCCCAATAAAAAAGGGAGGTTTCCACTTGAAAAAACAAAGTTGGTGTTCATTTTACACATTATCGTAGCGTGGCCATGTTTAAAATCCTTGGATAAAAAATATACAGATTTAAAAAATAAAATTTTGGCCCCAAAACAAAGACTTTAGCTGCTCGCCGCATCTTGAAAGCTCGCTGAACGCGTTGCGCGCCGTAAAAAAAAGGTGAGGTCACATTTTCATAGAATCGAATTTAGGATCTGATGATGATTTGCAACAAAAAATCAGGGTTTCTATTTGAGAAAACGAGGCTGGTTTTCAACGCGTGCATTTATACGCGTGTATATTGTTCAAAAATTTCGTGGCACAATTCCTCTTCAAAAATTATGAATATGATCATTGGTCTCTTTTCTTGATGTTGCGAAGAAAGTAATTTAAGGGGGGATCTATTTTGGCTGAGCCCACTGAATATATTTTCTGTCCCTTAGGCACGAAGTTTGAAATTCAGGTGATGAACCAATGAATGGGTGAATAGCGATAAATATATTTCCGAAATATTTACATTTGTGAAAAATTAATGTTTGATTCGAGAGCAAAGCACAACCGCAAAAAACACTAATCTATGAAACACTCTTAGTTGATGCCGTACAAAATACAACGAGGAGTCAGAATGGAAACGTAATCAAACCGACCACATAGTAAGACCAACTTTAATTATGAAATCCGGAAATTTTGAGCAGAGGACAAAAATAAATATAAACCTGAATAAATAAAATTAGAAAAAAATGAATTCAGTATCAAATGACTTGCAACGGACAATGAATGCAATACGTATTACCTACTTAATTAGCTCGTAAAATTTTGTCAATAAAACAGAAAATAGTGCGACATGAGTGTTGGGGATGTTGACGCTTACCTGTCCATGTCAGGAATGATGGACGAGGCGAGCGAATTCTTTGTATATATACGACCAGAAGGGTCCAGCGTTCCTTTGATCCTCCTTCACGGCCATTCTATATACATAACTCCGTGCTGTGATTGGATATGGCAAATCAAACAGAGGGCAACGTCAACTTGTTTCCAGATACCTACCGAATTTGTTTTTCCCCAGTGCCCCCCGTCAATCGTGTGATCTCTATTTTTTCCATTTTTCTTTACGAAACTGTTACGTCAGTCGGGTCAAACAAGAAAAATATTGGTACCCCTACTCTTACGGTTTGGAGATACTGAGTGATCCAAGTTCGATCCTGACATGAATCCTTTGAATGTGGATGTACTATAAATTTTATAGCCACTAAATACTACCACCTTGAAGGTACGTTGTACAACTATTCAACTTTCATGTTTTCACGCTTCTCTTTTCTAGCCATTACATTAGTAGTAAATCTATTACTATTTTTCTCGTAAGCATACTGTATTCTTCTCTGTGATTCTTTCAGAATCAGTTATTTTCAAAATTTTCTGTTTGGCTCTTCTAACCCTGAAGAAGTTTTACAAATGGAACGAAACTTTGTCACAGAAATTGCAGTTTTCTATTAACCTCTGACTGAATCTCAAGAACCCCACAAAATTTCCAAAGACTATTGACTATAAATATTGATATTTATGTGCTCAAGCGTCTGTCTAACCTAAGCCTTTTGGACGTCCTTAACAAACGAGCCAGGCAACTGGATTGGTTGAAGTACTCTTTCAATTTCCAGTACAACGAAAGTCCTACTTATGACTTTTGTCAGACGTTTGTGCTTTCTTTTGGGTAACCAAGCTTTCAACAGCAACCAACCATTTTTCTCAAATTTCCCCGCCGCTTTTCTCCCGGTTGCTTTCTCATTGAGCTCGTGAGCTCTTTAAATAAAACCCTTTATCTGTAGAACCGTCCTGTACTAATAGTTATGCGGTTGAAGAGTTTGATTGGCGCGAAATCTAAGCTGAAAAGCGCGTTAAACAGTTTTTGAGTTTTGAAAGGGAATACTTGGAAAAATCTCTTTTACCTAAGACTTTTCGGGAGGAAAACAATTTGTGATACCAGTGAGTAAAAATCCAATTGTATCCGTAAGGAAGTGCAAAACTTTATTTAAATATGAGTTTTGAAATGAAAATTAGATAAAATTCTATTTGTAGGAGTAATTTAGATTAAGATAAGCGAACTAAACTCTCTTCCACTGAAGTGATATGTACGAAGTAATTTAGTTTTCAGAAAGTGATGAAGTTCTATTACGGCTCAATATCTCAAACAGTAATTTTTAGCACGAAACTGTGAACAGTTTTCATAAATTAGAATTCTAATTGTTGTAGGATGTTGGTCAAAGACGACAAAATTTTGGCAATTAGGGTTTTTTTTCTCAAAATCGGGGATTTCAATCGACTGTGCGCCACAAGCCTGATCCAGTACTTGACTGGAATCACCATCACTGATACTCTTTAGAAGCTCAATGTGTTAATCAACTGAACGTCAAATGTCTATTAACTGAGAGATTGTTTGACCGGCAGGCCTGGTTGAAGTTAAGATGCTTTGGCGCTTGGTGCCTTCAAACCATCTCTTCATTGTCGATGAACTCATGGTACAGATTCTTCAGAATGCAGTTAATTAGGACCTTAAAGATTATTCTCATAGTACGATATCAGTTGAGTCAATCTTCAGCACTGCCTCACAGATGCTCTTAACAAGGTTGTAGAGGTGCCGATGTACCCAAACCTACCTCCCCACTTTAGATAGATGTCAAAGCACTACACTTCATCGGTACTCAATCAAATAGAAGATCATCACGCAACAATTACAAAAGTAGACTAAATTCGTGTTATCTCACAAGGTTAAATGGTTTACCTCTGATATCAAATGATCAACTTATTTTAGGGCAGTTAACTGTTAAGTTATTGGAGTTCCATATTATTCTTGTGGTTCAGTGGCGAAGCCTGTTGTCATCTCTGGATTCGGCGATGACCAGACGATTTAATAAATTCAAAGAATTAGTTAATACTAATGTTAATTATACAATTTCCTCTTTATAAAAAAGAAATGTTCATGCTCGCAGTTGGCGCAATTACCGCCTCATTGGCGACAATAGCGCTTGTGTGGAAGCGCTGTCATTCTGCGTATCTCATACACCCTCCCTCCCGTATCCACCACAGAGGGCCCCCTCATCTTACTTCCTCCAAAACATCGACCAATCAAATCGCTTTAAGACTCGTGCTCAAACACGCAACTTCGAGCGAGTCCAGCAACCTTCGGGAGCTCTCGTGACTTCTCGATAGCATCCGTGGAATTTCGGTTCTAAGTCACGATAGGGTTTCCGTAGCAAGCGATTTTCAACCTTATCGCGGGGTTTGTGAATTTCATACGTCAAAAACACCTTAGACTGGCGTTTTTAACAGGTAATTTTTCAAAATTTTCCGGGGGAGGACCCCCCTTCTTTCCGGGGGGCAGTGCCCTTCAGACTCTCCGCTTCTAGTTACTAATCACCGCCACTGGCGATGACCTACCAAAAATGTCATGCCTCGCCACTACTGTGGTGTACCTTGCCTACGTCCAGTTTACACAAAATTCCAGTTGATTTTGATGAGAATGTCAAAAATTGTGTGGGTGGCGAGGGAGTCCCAATTTATCAAAAATTGAAGTTCAGAATTTTGTCAATTCCTTCCAATCAATTGTATGACCGTGTGGAAATTATTGAGTAGGTAAGATGTCGCACATACCCAGGTTTAGTATAGTTCAATGTTCTATTATACCAATATTACTTTCTGATAATTGTTTTGTTATGTTCTCAACAAAAACTGAACTAGCTAAGTGAAAATATCGGTGAAAATGTGTGGGTTGAGAAAAAAATCGATCTCTTTTACGCTTCCTTTAATAAACGGACCATCTTTTTACACAGAGCGAGGAATTACACTGGGCCTTACACCTTAGACCGCTTTTGGTACACATATTTACAATAATGTATTTTCGAATCAGTATTATTGGTTAATTTGACACTGGTTTCAATTTATTGCTTATGTACGTGTTGAGCAACTCACTTCATTCAATTTCAATTATTCACATAAAGAATTCCAAAATTTTCGTTGGCGTATAATTTAAAAATTTACTTCCAAACAATTTGATGTTCACATACATTTGTTATATGTTTTTTTCTAATAAGAGGATTGAATTGAATTCAATAAAAAAATTTTGATGTAGTGCAATACGAGATTTTAAATTTTAACCTCCATGAAATGCACGTTCTATGGAAACAAATGTTGTATTATCAAAGACACAATGAATAAGTTAGGTTATAAGTGTACCGTAGGAGGTAATGGTACTCATTTGACCAGATGAACACAAATATCCTTATCAGTAAGTCGATATTAATATCTATTTACAAACCAATCTATACATTTATACAACAAGGTGGTATTATCTCCTGCCCTTCGTTCCTCCACATTGAATAAGCACGTATGGGAAGAGATATAGGGTATAATAAAAATGATAAGTACTCCAGCAAGTTTGAAATTGCCAAAATAAGTACTGCTCACAAAAATGTCCATGAAATGGGATAGGTACACACTCTTCCTGAATTATTACTAAAACAAAGATATGGTAAATTTTACAAGCAACACGTCAAAATCAATGAACAAATTAGATTTTGCAGTTAGGAAATTGACGTGCGATTGAAATAGTTACTTTACAGTTTTCAAATTACCAATGCAACGTTGCCACCTTATTTAATCAGCAAATTTATCTAACAATATTTTAATGGATATTGTTGGTACGCGAACGATAAGCCATTAAAGTTCTAACTGGAATAATTAATCACAATAAACAGAAATAAAACAGATTCTTGACATATTTTCTGTTTCTGTTCAAGGTTACAACAAGTACGAAATTGAATTTTGATAACTCGATGTAGAGAATGTCTTAGCCATCAACACAACTATGCGGTATTTAGAAATAAACAATAATTATATTTTGATTTATGTCTAACTGATAATTTCATATATTTCCACGAGTTAAATTCTTCGAAAATTGGCTAAAACAACGAATTTTGCCGAATCCTGGTATTTTTGTCGAGTTTATAGGAGATGTACATGTTTCATTGTCTAACTACTACATAAATACATTAGGCTACATGGAAATTCAGTCTGAGCCTCATGTGTGACATTGAAAATGTTTAAAACATAGAGAAGGTAAGTAGTTTGCTCAATTTGATTTAGGAACTATAGATAGATAATGTTGGTCTCACTGCTATTTAAAATCAAGGTCGTGAATATGTAATATTTAAGTGCATCAAACTTTTAAGATATTCGTAGCAAAGTTTTCGATTTCAATACAATAAGCCCAAATCTTGTATCGGCTGTGGTAACAAGATACCTCTAAACATTTGATATTTCATCATTAGCGGCCGTCTTCCGCACAGCGGAAGAATTAAGTGATGATTGGTTTTTCATGAAATTGATTCTTAAGCTGCAATTTAAGAAGAAAACAGGAATTCAAATTTAAAAAGGGAATTACGAGGCGTAGTGCCACTTTGGCGTGAGGTAATCAATATATGATTATACCAGTGAATAGGAATTAAAAATTGAAGGTCATTATTTGGTGATTTCAGGTATTTTCAATTAAGTATACAAATTATAATGAGGGGTAGGGGTTGTTGAACGGGGACACTTTATGTGCGGTATTAACAAGCCAGCTTGTTATTCTGTTCGTGTTTCAACAGTACTCGGAGTCAACATATAGAAGCTGAAATTAACTGGAAAATGTCAGGTTAAGTAATTTTTTTATAGTACAGTACGTACTAAATCCAAGTGAACTGCGTAAAATCAATCAAATATATTTAATTGACCTAAACGGTAAATTTAAAACATTAAAACTGGGCTGAACCTAAAGGTAATCTGCGAGAACTCTGTGAAAGTACTATTCGAGTTAGTAAGAGATTGAATGAAGAGTATTGATTTTATTTAAACATCGTAACAAGGCGGGTGCTTGGGCTCGAAAAATGATTAACAAGTATTGGTATTTTTAAATGGATCCCATTTAGAAAATTTTGACGCAAAACATGCTCTCTTTCGATGAACAGTTCTACACACATCAAAAACACGTTTTACATCACCCTTATTTATCTGAAAGTTGCGTGAAAAATTTGGTTGGTTTTGGATTTTTGAAAAGTGTATCTCACTATAGTATGGAAACAGCGGAAAATACTTTATTTGAATCAATTTCTCCATTTTTTAAATTTGTGGTTAGCAAATACCAAAAAACTGACTTTTCACTTCTCTTTTCTAGAACCAAGTCGTAAATAAAAAGATGGAACAAATTAAACGTTGACCATCTTCGGAAGTCTATTGTACCGGTCTGTAATCGAGGCTTATAAACCAGAGTTGTTAGGAAAGTAATTCGATTACCCATTACAAATTCCAATTACTTTTGAAGACAGGTAATCGCGATTACCATTCCAATTACTGTAATGGTAATCGAAAAAAATCGTCATTCCGATTACCATTATAGTAATCGGAATTGAGTACTGGTAATTCGATTACTTTTTTTAATCCGATTCCTCCATTGGTAGAATGCAAATTTGATGACACAATGATAGATGAAACAATGTTATCTATTTAATATCGTACGATACAGATGTCATCTATCTAACACTTGCTATTCGCTTTAATTGCCATGCATTATACATCGATTGTAAAAGTCTAAAAGTCCGGAAGTTGAAATTTTTCGAAAATAGGGTTATGACAAATCCTGGTAAATTCTCCTGCAAAATTTTTATTTTTCGTTATCTTCTGTAAAAAGTGTTTTCCCTTCTAAATCGACTTGTTTTTTTTTGTAAGGAATTAATTAAACTCGGAATTAATTAAAAGTAATCGGAATGACGATTACTTTTTCCGATTACAAGTAATCGTAATAGTTTTTTCGATTACCATTATTTGTAATCGGAAAAAGTAATCGGTATTTCGATTACCATTACTTGTAATCGGAAAAAGTAATCATTTTACTTCTGGAGTAATTTCAACTACAAAACTTCGGATTTTCAATCTCCTTTTTACTGAAATTGTTATCTACTAGCCAAATATACGTCATTACAATGAAAGTAATCGGAAAATTATTCATTACTCAAAGTAATGATTACATCTCAACTCTGTTATAAACGATTATCAGAGGTAATACAGAATATTAAAGTGATTTTGAAATGTTTTTTAACCACTCTTAGAAGAGTGAAGTTGAAAAGTCAGTTTTTTGCCGTTTTCTAAGAAAACATTGCTTCATTTTCCAAATGAAGTAATTTATCTGAATAATGTTTTTCCTGCAGCTTCTTCACTGTAGTAAGAGACACTTCTCAAAAATCCAAAAACCAAAGCTTATTTTAGGCAATCATATGTGTATTTAACGAAATTAATAACATCCCCCCCTCCCAATCCATCTGTAACGCAGTGGTTGTATCGTACCCACTGTTAGTCAACATTCTCAGGATACAGTCTACTTTTGTTTTAAGATATTTAAAAAATCATACAAGAGAATGCTTTGTTAATCTAGATAATTGTTGGGAATTAATCTAAAAGAAACGACAATAAAACAGCCTTTCTAACCAAGAGCTACAGCTATTGCTATTGCAGTTCATCACAACATGTATAATTACAATTTATTGGAGCAATTTTACATCTACTCGTAATAATCAGGTTAGTTTAAAAACTAAGCTATTTTCGCTGCACCGCAAATTACGTTAGGAAATTTGTATTGCACTTAATTCTTGTTGTTGAACGTACCCTGTTGAATGGTCATGGACATCCTTATTTTTTTCCACTCTAAAAAGATAGGAAAGTAATGTTTGAAAACAATTACCTCTAAATCCGACCTTATTTTAACACATTTTAATTTTCGGTTCTATTTTTGATAAAAACATGTCTAAAATCTTGAAGTTGTAAACGTGAAATGATGGTTTTGTTAGGTACGCTAATTTAGTAGACACGCAAAATCATAATTTCCCTACACTTGCTAAGGAATTTCCACCGTTATGTCTAGATTAAACATAAATTTATCACATTTTTCTACTTATGTTCTTACGATACGTCATAGGTTGTCATAGGTTTTTCACGTAATCCTACATTGTTCATTTATTTTAACAAATATTTATTCATAAGAATGATACATTTTTAATTATGTTACATAACATGGTACCTATATGCCACTTTCATGCATTCACAGATAGTTTACGAAGGTTCGCCAATTCTGATTCCATGCTACCTAATAAATTTACTATTTCCCAACTGGCTCGTTGACCTTCATCTTGAATCGTTATGTATTGCTCCGTATGTAATTTGATTGAAAATTTAGATTGATTCATCCGTGGGGTTTTAATATACCACACTAGTGCGTCCGTTAATGACAGGTAGTCTGGTTGTTTAACTTGCCCTCAAGGGGTTGTGTGGACGCAGTGTTAGGTAGCTACCTTTTCATTCAGAGACAAACTTCACATTTTAAACCCGAAAAGTTGATATTGCTAATATAAATTAATAAATCCCCAAGTCACAAACATTAATATTAAAAAAATTCGGTTGTAAACAAATACCGAGACTTCACCTAACACATGGATATCGATAAATAGCGTAAATTAAAGGAAGACAAATCATCTACCTGTTACCTGGAAAAGCCTCAGCCCCTTTGATGAAATGGATTAAAAAATTTGTTATAAATTGATTTGATAAACTGAACGTGAAGATTTATTGAGTTTGTGGGGAGGTGGTAATGTAATGAGGAAGTTTGCCACTGCAAGGAACTGAAGTTACTCTGAAACCAGTAGCCTACACTGCGTCTCTCCGTGGTTGCATTCAGTAATTAAGTCGAGAAAAATTCCTTTCATTTCATCATCTTCGACATTTCGGCTTTTTTCTTTCGCATTCTCTTTTGAACGGCCGCAATCGAGCAACATACAATGGCGATCAACAAACCATTCATGAACAATCACGTGTTTGAACGACTTACCCTATATTACAACATTATGAGCTCGTTTGCCCAGTTAGCAACTTTCAGTCTATACGAAACCCGAACGCAGTAACTTAACGATTGGTACATCAACACCGGGCGTAAAATTTACTTCCTTCTAATAAGGCTCGTTGTCCACGAGAACCGCTCTGTTCCTCGCTTCATACTTTTGACATTTCCCAGCCCAGTTCCGACGAACGCAGACTTTTTCGGGTCTGAGGATGAAGCACTGTCTTTGGATGACGTTGAAGAAGCTTCTCCCGACGAAGTCGGACTCCCGCGTTCTAACCATCTTCAAGCATGCTCTGAACCTGGAACAGAGAAAAAACTACGTTAAAATGGAAAAACATATATAATGGTACAATCGATTTTTAGGATAGTGTTGAAACCAACAATAGATAAGGTAAATGGGATGCGTTTCAAACAGGCACTATCTGCGCCGACATTTCTTGATTAAAAATGTAGAAAAATAACGACGCATTCGGAATGCGTAGCTTCTACCTAGTGTTAAGGCCAAACTAGTTTAACGTGGATGAGCTTGCTGAAGGTTGTGACGGACATGGTTAGTTGCCTTTCCCGATTCTTGAATCCGGCGCCTCGGGAGAAATACCAGACACCTTCCAACTTATGGGACATCCTCTGAGTGTTGCAGGTATTATCCGCATTAAGCTCTTTGAAGGGGCAACTATACCATTCCTTTACCTACCCATGCTACAATGTGCATTGCACCCATTACAACACATAGAGTAAGCCCGTATAGGAAAGAATCGGATTAGATGTTATGGTAGGAGTTTCAAAAAAAGGGGGCGAACATGGCCGTCATTGGGACCTTATGGTCACTGAGGCTGCCATCGCTCAAGCTGTTTCATTATGAATTACGGAAGAAGTTTTATGATTTAACGAATGATCATCTTTCTCTTCGCCATCAGATCAGTTTTGGACTGTTCTATTCAACGATTTCGACGTTTTGAAGAGGCTTGTTATTGATTCCTGACGATAAATCTGCAATTAGGGTTCGTGATGAAGCGTTAAATTTTTGGTAGGTAGTGCTCGTAATTGCATGAATTGTGTTAAAGGCGTAAGAGCAACTTGTTAACTCTCCGGGATACGGTTTGCGGTAAGGAGATATCTTCAATGGAACAATGGGTCCTAAAAATCGACGCTAATAAGCCAAAAATTCCCTTGAGACACGAAGTAAAATGTGAAAGAGACACTAAAGAAATCTGCGAAACAGGAGTGAAATATTTTATTACTGAACGTATCAATATAATCGAATACTGGGAAAATCGGGGCACCGTTGCTGACAGAGGTGCCGAAGAATGATGTTCCTGCAGTCTGTTGGTTGGTCCTACCAACACCTTCAAATCGTACCACCTAAAAACTAGGTTCAAAACTACCGCTGGAAGTAAATCTGGTAGATGGCATCTTGGTTTTGTTCCGTTTTGAAAAGCATCGTCGAGCATTAACTTGAAGGAATTTGAGGATACGATCCCTTTTGCTTGAAACAAAAATTAACCATCATATAGAAATGGATGCATTCATCAAACTTTGGCCTTCAAACTCACAAGAATATGTTACTTGTTGACGCTAACTCTTCATACGATGTGGGTTCTCCTACAGACTGTAAATCCATTTCTATTGATGGATAAAACCCCTTTTAGAAGTATGCTCCTCATTGTATCAATTTGCACCTGAATCGGTACAATCTGAATGATTTCTACATCGTAATTGCGCAGTTCACCTCTAGCTACACAAGGAAATTCCGCCCAGAATGTGGTAACGGCAGGTTGATCATATTACCCTGCGGAAGAATGATTCGTATAATTGCCTTCACACTTCGAACGTGTGAAGAACGCTTCGCAAGCACGTACCTTCATGAACTCCCATGAAACCTAAAGTCGCTGACTGTTCAGTCAAAAGCCGTTTTCGTCGGAAACACAATAGCTGGCGTCTTTACTAGGAATAGCAGTCCCATTGTCGGGTCGAGGCATAGGTGTCCTTTCATCAGGATTCACCCCCTACCGGCGTGGAAAATGCGGACGGGACACAATGGGAGCCGCCGCGCCGGTTAATCGCTAATAACGCGATGCAGACGAACATTGGGAGACTTGTGATTTGAATGACACAACCGCAAATAGTCGGAGAATCCGTCTTAGACAAAAGGTGCCCTATGCACGGGTTGTTACCTGAAGGAGTCTACAGCAAATAACGACTTGAACGTCAGTACAAAAGGATGTTGTGAGGTACGTCGTGGTTTTATCCCACAGAGATGTAACCTGGTGGATTTGTCGTAGAAATGCACATCCCAGAAAATGCACCTTCATTAAGTATAGAAAATATATTCGAAGAATGATCTGCAGCTGTTACTGAATATATACATGTATGTTTGCGGTCAAGATCCCTGAATTTCCACTCAAACGTCAAATTCAGCAATTATCAAGTCAAATCAACATTTTCCTAGTCAAACTCGACTTTGGTTCGTTCTATGAAAAGTCACTGGAAAATACGATTCTCGCAACTGTATGTCCGTAGTATAGCCTAAACTAGGTTTATACTTGGGGGAAAAACGCTGCAATTCAATACAAAAAGGTTTATAGCTTTGCGGCTCGTAGTATGTTAGTATGTTATAAACCATTTTAAATGGCCGATTGACCATCCTGAGCTCAGTCGTGAAATTGACTTCCCATTACTTCACTATTAGCCCATCACTTTTTCACACTGAGTTCTCAGCCACAAGCTATTTATATCATCAGCCTCTTGATTGGATCGTACGACAGGCCAACAGTCTTCTCTAAGTCAACCCAGTATATCTTTCTCAGAAAACCTGCACAAACCGGCCTCGCCAAAATCCTCTTCAGCATCCCTTATGATATCAGCAAACGTTAATTTAATTTATAATCAAAATTCATTAGGTTTTATATTCAATTTTTCTTTAATTTCATAATTTTTATTAGTAGCAAGTTGACAAATATGTTAAAGTATCTTTGCGATTGGGCATCGCCCGTTCTGTACATAAATAACTCATTTCAAGTTCTTTAATTTTTTTTTTTGCAAAACAAAGAGCGGGAAAGGAAAAGTGTTTTAGGAGGCAAGAGGTCCTGTTAAGAGTCCGGCAGTTAAAGCGGTAATGTTTCTACGTCAGCTCTGAGAGCCCCTTCCCTCAAACAGCTTGATGTCACTTGATTAAACGTCGTTAAGACCTGAAGACGTCGGGGTTTCAGACTAATCCACGTAACGGCCAAACGTTAAGGGTGGCCGAACCTTCAAACCGAACAAAACTTTTTTCCAGAGCAAAAAGGAAAACAGTTCCGGTCACGCAGCATGATCTTGTGAGCAAATTTTTCAAAATTATAGTATCAAATTTGTGCAATAAAGAAAATGTGAACTATAGGTACATTTTATCGAGAAAAAAACTTTCTCTGAATAATATTCTTCAACTCCAGGAAGAACTCCATCCTCCAGACTCTTTCTCTCTCCCCTGGTTTTCATGATTTATCAATTGTTTATCACATTTTCATGAAATTCAAGTTTAGATTTTCAGCATAAGTTAGAGATTTAATTTTTAAGCTACCCAGTTCATCATTGATCAACTTTTCTCGATAATATTCTGCTGAAAATATAACGTATTTTCAGTAATTCTTGTGATTTTTAGGTATATTTTGACATTTTAAAAAATGAACCTTTGTAAATGACTACGAAAAAAAAAGTTAAAAAAGAAATTCTGCCAAATTGAGTGTTTTTCATAGCTTCATCGTATCCACAACGTGGTTGTGAAGATTATTGAAATGTTTTACATAATCTCATGAGATTCAATGGCGAGTGTATGGTTGAAGGAAAGGATTGTGTTGACATTGTTATGAGATTTTTAAATCGTCTTTCTCTAAGTATCCTCCAAATTCGTGCGAGATCGGACGTCTAAGGTTTTAGAAAATTATGTTTGATGTGCGTTTCTTCCCAAGGTGAAACATTTGTGAGCAATGAAATTCACGTGGGACCATTTAATGAATGACCCCGAAAAAATGCATCTATATTGTTACGGACTAAGTCACTCGCGAGGAAGTTGTGGAAACCCATTTCAATAAAAACGGAGTAAAATAGAACGTGGTCTATATTTCCACGAAAATAATGAGTACACAGTTAAATAGATTTCGACGATCAGGTCATCATCGGTAACAAACATGAACACACAGATAGCACAGGTGAAAGGAGATTAAATCCTATTGGCTTAGGGAAGTGAAAGGGGTGGGGAGGACCAACCAATGGCACTTGAGGCTTTCGACGTGAAAGGGGCACTAACAGTAACATTATGGAGAAGGGGAGCTCAACTTATTGCAAAAATGAACCCATTAATGGTGAAATATTTTGAGGAATAACTTCATTTAAACATTTTCCCGACCTATCACTCTTAACAATTTCGAATTGTTCTAGCACATCAAACATACCTCCCTTTGGGCAAAAGTTAGGAAATTCTACATATGGTCAGATCAAAAATAAAGCTATGATTGGACTCATTCAGATGATCTGAGAAGGCAGAATCACCTTTGTTGTCCTTGAAATCCTTTTCTTACTGTTTTATTCGTTCCCTAAACTTCCTACCAGTTTGACTACAGTACTCAAGCCCACATGAACATTTTAATTCATAAACCCCACTTTTATCTTGATCGTTAATTTTATCCTTAAACGAACCCAATGAAGCTTTAAGATTATTTCTATTATTGAACCCAAAATTAAAACCTCTAGATGACAGAATTTCACCAATTTTATCTGAAATTTTCCTGCTGAATCAGGATCATGTATGCTTATCCACTTTTCTCACTTAACTATCTTCGTGAAAATGTAGATAACGTTCTATTTTACTCCGTTTTATTACATCAATATTGGTTGAAAACTTCAGATTTTGGGCTTGCTAGATGTGCAGTTGTCAATAGTATGATTTTGGAGAAAAAAATTGCGCATGTCCTGAATGTGAAAATAATGAATAACCTGCATTGAAATTCGGAAGCGATAAGGTTAATAAAAATAAGAAATTTTCCACTAGGAATTGGGGTGAAATACTGTGCACGCCTTCTCGGCGGGGTTTTGTACTGCAACACTTTCGAAAACACAAAAGTTTAGATTATATTTACACATTACACGGATTAACTTGGCTTAGGAATTGAAACTAGCAATATAAAAAGGTTTGATCTGGAAAGATCAGTTTACAAGGAGAGCTAGGAACTAAGTCCCTTAAAATAGATCTTTCACACAAATTATCACTTTACGTAACGCCTCCACAAATGTACCGGAGAAGGGGCAGTTGGTGGTAAGATGGGTAGCCCATAGAAACTCGTTATGCACAAGGCTCTAGCATCTAGCTAATTTCATCAGGGGAAAAACCGGAGTTCATGAGACTTCTAATTTCCCAAGGAATGAAAGAGAAATGAGTGGATTTTTCTGAACGCAATGAATTTCCAAGTCATATTGTTAAGTGCAAATATAGGATAAGGAGTTTGTATAAATGGTAAATGGATTAATAAAAAGTTGTCTTAGGGAGAAACATGAGGAATGACCGGTAACAGTTGTCACACTACTTAGTATTGAAAACCTAACAATGAGCTAAAAATAAGGAGTTTGAACTGGGTTTGTAAAATTCACAAAATTTAAAATTTATTTAAATTACGATCAACGTTGACGCCATTTGCAGTTAACTCTGTTGATGTGTATTCATCATACTGAATAGATCATGTGGCTGGAAGGCCGAGGGTTATTTTTCATCTGAACTGGCGACTCGATGATATAAGTCGGGACAAGAACTATACCTGGCATAGCGCATCTTCCAGGGAAATTGATCGTGCTAACGTCAAACCCTTGTCAAGTTGAACATTGTCTTTAGATCGAGCTTTG
Source organism: Creontiades dilutus (assembly GCA_031894815.1). Taxonomy (NCBI): domain Eukaryota; kingdom Metazoa; phylum Arthropoda; class Insecta; order Hemiptera; family Miridae; genus Creontiades; species Creontiades dilutus. The sequence goes on from JAVIWC010001515.1 coordinate 2,219,710, forward strand.
GGTTCATTTGGGACGAAATAGGGTAGATGAACTGATATTGTACTATGTGTGAGGTAGTGTCGTTTTCAAACGGTTCTACGATTCGGGCCATGGATCCTCATCGTGTTGCAGAAAATTATATCAAAGTGCAAGATAAAAGTAAAAACAAGCGGGTAACCTAATATTGGTCATAATTTACAGTTCAAAAACGCAGCACATCACACAGAGGTTTAGTATTTCTGTATCAGTAGAACCCTCCTGAATAAATCACTGATCCATGTATCATCAACATACATATCCTGTAGCTGCATTTTAGCTGCCATAAAAAAGCTTCGCTTATATTTCAGCCAGATAGACCGATTAGAAACAAAATTAGCCAAAGCTTTTCTTCAGCTGATTACTGGGTCTCCATCATTGACGTCTAGATGACCTAAACACAGTTAGATGACTATGTCATAAATATAACTCTGTTAAAATTAACCTTTTCTAGTCCCAATACACGAAACAAAAGCTGATATATTGAAACACCTATGGTGGTGCAATATACTGTTTATGAACTATATTGATTTCGGATAAACAAATTCAACTCGCAAAACTCAACCCTAAGTTGCATGATTTTTCCTTTTTCGACAAAAAAATTCAATGATAAAATCAGTCTCTCAAAGCACGGGGAAAATATTTAGAAAAATTCCTAGTTGATTACTTTTCAGAAAAACTGTGTGACGCCTGTATGCACCAAAACGCTGAAAGGCATCTCCCAAATAATACAAATAATTTGAATTGGTTTTGTGGGGATAAATGAAAGTAATGACTGGGGTAAATGACTGTAATGTGCCGAGAAGGTTAAAATAAACTAGCATTTTAAAGTAGCAGAATATAATACATATATTTTGAACAAAATGTAATCATTTTCCTATGAAATTAATTAACTCAAAGGGGGGGGGGGGGGGGCGGGAGATTACCATGCTATACATTTAAAAAAATCTAGTTGATGGGGGGGGGGGGGGGTTAATGTTTACAAAAAGGCTTATTGATATTCCCCTTTAGCTTTTTGATGCCTCAATCATCAAATACGTCCTCGAATACTTACTAATTTGCCCTACTGTTGGTTGCATCACCATCCGTAAACAACAAAAATTTTTTTTTCTCTTTCAAAAATGATTCAATTCGAAACGAAGCAGATTCCGAAAAGTCCACGTCACGAGGGCGAAACCGAATACCTCATGACTTCAGGAGTCTATTGACGCGAGTTGATGCCTGCAGGAACAGATTCGAAATTCATTTACACCATAAATCACTAACAACCATTAACAATAACTCATCAATCATAAAATCATCAACTTCAATAAATGGAGCTGGGAGTTCAGAAGCTGTTTACACCTGCAGGCATCTCCATGCAACGAAGGGTTGAAACACTGCTTCTATTACAAATAATAGACTAAAGCGGCAAAAATAAGGATTACACAATGAAAATAATAACAGCAAAGAGGAATTTTGTGGGGGAAATGAGTTGTAAAACCGATCAGGAGATTAACAATCATAAATGAGGACACCCTGCATAGACCACTGTCATTTTGTCTATGTGAACTATTTCGAGTGGTTTAGAAGCTATTGGGGTAATTTTGTGTTTCATTTTCAAAGGGTGTCGATCGTATTTGCAACTGAGACACATTTCGCATATTAATGAATTTTTGTATGGTTTTTTCATATTTGGCCAATAGTACTTTATTCTTAAATGTTCGAGTGTTTCAGTAATTCTCCTGTGATTAGTCGTTCCTGAATGGTATTCTTGCACAATTTTAATTTGGTCTGATGTATTTTCGATACCTTGCATTATTTGAGTGTATTTGGTCATTTCGATTCCCTCTAAGTTGGATTGTGACAATTTTACTTCCGTTCGGGTTTTGTTGCCAAAGATATTTTTACTTGAACTGGATGTTCCACGGGTATTTTGACTATTTCTACGAAGATTTGGTAGTTTCAGCTATTGACGGGTTCATCTTTGATAGGGATGGTAATCGCCGCATGGCCAATCACATCTGAATGGATCGTCGTGGAAGAGCTCGACATTTTCATAACATTAATAGACTGGTGTTCTAAGCACATCTAATAATATCGGGCAAAACCGGCTAAATAGGGAGGCGAAATAGTAAGATGGCGAAAGCCAAACAGGTGGGAGATTGCCGATTGGCCGTCTCTAATAAATCATAAACCTTTGAGTAATCGTTTGGTCTGTTTGCCATTCGTGTGCTAATTTTATTCTGAGCCTTTCTATCGCTGTCAATGTTTTGTTTAAACACACGTACCGTTCCACTATTTTTTAAATTTTCCTTGTTCGAATTTGTGGGATCACTCATTTCTGCAAATAAATAAATAATGATTTTAGAAATTTGATCAAAAACTTTCAAGAAGACTGATGTGTCGCAGCCCTTGAATTTATTTAATTGGAAACTAGATTAATTTACAAACAACTCATTTTAATATAGGGATTCCTAATTATCTTCCGTTAGTTGGTAGGAGAGAACGAAGCGTCACGGAGTTTTATGGCGTTGAAACGCATGTCTGATTGATGATGTCGACTCCTTGCGCCGATCCTCCCTTTTCTAGATCCCTTCTGACGTCATGTGACGTATAATTGGGGAGTACGTCACGGCTCGTAGTCGAACGATTCTACAGCTGTCGTGTTTTGTTCATTCACCGGAAACCTGGAACGACCTTCCCGTCCATTTAGATCGGAGTTGGAAGCCGAGATTTGGAAATGCGGAAGTAAAAGTAGTTAAGCGAATTGTAACAGAAAATGAAGCTATTATAATGGTCCTGACAATTTTAAAATGAAACGTTTTGAAATGTTTCTTCATCTAAATCTGTTAGTAACTATTCTGAAATCATCCTCGGATTTTATAGCTTTTTCTGTGTTGTTTTTACGTGCCATTCCAGACGATAACTGTCCCGTAGAATTGACATACAAACTTGGCTCTCGCGCCAAAAAATCAAGCATCCTAGACGAATGCTTAAGTTCGTTAGGCAACACCTTTTGGGAACACTAAATTGGTCAAATTTCAAAAATTGTACCAAAGAGATAACGAAAAAATCACAAAGAACAGCTAAAAATCGTTGAATTGATATTTTTAGCACGATGCTACGCAAAAATTGTATCAAGCATGAATTGAGTCTATTAAAAATTTAAGCTCAAACTGATGCTGAAAAGTATATTTCATTAGAATATCCAAAAACGCTGCAAATTCTTTCAAGGGGGTTTATTATCCAATTGGCTTGCGTTCATGATTTGAATTTATACCAAGCTTTGGAGTGTGCGTGTTTCACAAGTGATAGAGCGATTATTGAATTTCGGGAGGCACACTATAAAATTGGTAAATTATTATTTCCTATCTGGAAAACTCTGCCGAAAAGTACTTAACATTTAGATAAACTGCAAAGTAATTTGAAAAAAAAAATTCATAAGTTTGTTTAAGAAGTAAATCACAGATCAGAAAAAGATGTTTTTTTGCCTGATTTCTAACAAAAAATATTAGTTAACCATTGCACTCAAAGTGTTTACGATTTAAATAATTTTATATAAATAGAACAGGGTAAATTAAGCAATTTCGCTCTTATTGTCACTCAACATGATTGGAACTTATGATGTTATGTGACGAGAAATTAAGTTTGTGAGCTTGTTCAGTGTGACGGAAGGCTACTCAGTATTTTCTTGTTTGTCATTTACAGGTCATCTATAGCAGCAGGTTCTTGTTTTCCGCCAAGTTCCCTTATTGGAAAGTGAATTCGGAGTAGAGAGGCTCACGGACGACGGCCCGAGAGCCCGCAAAACTTTTTACGACTCGGCGTAAATTATATTCAAGCGAAGCGTCCGCCCTCAGAAGCCAAGTCCCGCCATCTGGTCAAGTGAAAACCGCTTATTTTCTTTGGGCAAATAACTTAATCCTCCTGCGTCTCGAGATTTTATGGCGATAATCCACCGAAATCCTCCAATAAAATTCAAAGAGTAGGCTGAGGTTTATTTGACCGTAACGATGAAACCATGAAAAGTCAGTTTTGAAGATGAAGTTCGACTAAGTAAACGAGTAAGATTTCAAAAAGTATCTCTAAGATTTCAAAAAGTTACAGCTCAATTTCCCACCTCGCCTAATGCATCAATTTATTACAAGAACAGATAACAAATAAACAAAATGGCAACTATATTAATCTGTTATGAGGATGAAGATGATGAAGTCCTATGAATTAAATTATTCAAATTAACAATTACAAATAGTAACTAAAATATCTTAAATGTGTGAATTTGGACGTGTAGTCTTCAATTCACCTATAAGGATTAATGAGGACATCAAATTTCCGCAAGCAAATTGACATTGGCCAGTTCGGATGGTCATCCGCAGTAATTGTTGTCAAGTATTTTTAATGTATGACTAAAAATTGTGACGATTCGGATGATACGGTTTATGAATCTGACATCGTTGTCAATCTGAATGCAGAAGTTCAAATGAACTTCATATCAAATCAAAATCAATTGCAGATATTCATAATAATTTGTCAACCATTTTACAGTGTGTTAACTTTTGGTACCTGCCACAGACCAGGGATGGTTCTACTTTCCAACAATAGTTGCCTTACAATATTTTTTTAAAAATCTCGCTTAGTTTTTTAGAAAAAACGTATCTCCCAAAGGAAAACCAACGTTTTTCCAGTAAGCTAAATGATTGAAAAAGAACATGAAGAGGACTAACTGTCAAATCTTGAAAATCTCTGCTTTTTCAATCGCTGATACGTCCCTTTGATTGACACGTAAATTTCAAGTCATCCTAAAACCCAGAACTACGGCTTTTCAACGGTGTAATAAAAATATCTTTTACGGTTGAAGTAGGGGGAGAAATTTAAGTTTCAATGTCTGGAAATTCGACGCCGAACTTAATTTTGTATATGTACTTTATTTTTAATGACTCCAGTGGTGATATTTTTGTGTATCCTTGCTTAACAAATTAGGAGTTTCCAGGCCTTCTCCCTTGGATGATATTCTGAATCAACAGTGTAAGATTTCAAATAATAAGATTCTTTTCGCTCAGAAGTTCCGACAAGGTCCGAGAGGCCCGAGATCAATGGATTCAGTTAAGAAAGATACATTAAATCCAAACTTATCTGTGGCAAGTCGGTTTTGGGGGAAAAAATATGGATTTCACCGTTTAAAAAAATCGTTTTTTATCGTTTAATGTAATTTTTTTCTAATTTCTCTCTTGAAATATTTTTTTATTATAAACTTTCAAAGCCAAGATTCTGGCGCCTATTTCAGAAGAACAGGCCAAAATATTTTTGTCTGAATCACAAAGATCTATGAGTGATTGGAAAGAGTTGAGATTTTCAAGTTTGACGATTTCCCCTACTCAAATTAATTTTTCTTCCATGTAGCTTTTTAAAAAAAAACTTTGGTTTTTCTTCAAGTGGATAATAAATTTAACGCTCTTCCCAGCGGTATTATCAAATTTGAAGTTGCTTCTTCCACTATGGGAGTTATGATAATTTTAGAGTGCTCAGGTAGAAAACAATAGAAAAATCGCATAACTGACAGCGAGATTTATGACAAATTTATAGGGCAACCTTGGTCACAAATTAGTTGTACAACGTAGGTCATCACGCTGTATAGGGAACTTCTAATTGTTACATAACTGGATGAGAGAAAGGAGCTCCAGGTTCTCTCCATTTGAAAATATACATATTTATAGGTGTTTTTGTACTTCCTCAGTGACGGCATTAGCGGATTGGATTATTTTTCATGTAACAGGCTGTTTTCACTTTTATGAAATCTCAGTATCCTGCTTCTATAGAATCTCCAGCTAATATCGAACGAGAGCTCACTCGTGTTTCCTATAACGTAGAGAGTCATTTGTTAATTTTAAAAATAACTGGAACTTCAAAAGTAAATACAAGAAAAGAAAAACTGCTACCACTTTTCAAGGTTTGTTTAAAAACCAAATCACATCTAAAGGCAAATTCATTAAAAATGTTACCATGGAACTAATGGTTATACTTATTTTATTAAGTTATATGCAAAAACCGATCCAAAGAAACCATATAGAATGCTAAATTACAGTTTCTCACAGTTAATTAATTAATTGATTGAATCGAGCGAACAATTCTTAACAATTCGAGACGTTAAAAGAACAAATAGAACCAAAATCAACTGTAGTTCTCAAGAGGGTAAATCTTCTTCGAACGAGTTCATCAAATGCACTTTCGATTAAAAGTTTTTTCCCGTAAAAGAGGATTCAAGCCGTGGCCGCTCGTTGGAGATAAGAAAGTTGTAAGACTGTGATCCACACCCGTCGTTCATCTCATAAATTGCTTTTTCTTACCGGGAAGTCCGTATCGGTTGAATCGTTGGACCAATTAGAACCGATCTCCCTCCTGTTTACTTGTTGTCTAATTGGATTTATTTTATCTGAGGCTTTCGATCGTTTCAAGAGAGTTCGCCGTCAGGATGTGTGTGCTGTTGAGAGATTTACTGGTTATTCTGTTAAGGAGGAGTCACACAATTGTCTATCCTGAGAAAGATATAATATAGTAATGCAAAACTCCGTATAATACGCCAGCAGGCTTCGGTGCTGGGGACCCAAAATCCTCGCCCTGAGAGTTTTATTCCACATCTACATCTACAATATAGTATACCTACACTCAGTAAAAAATGTCTCCGTACACCCCAAAACTGTGTACTTTTATTTATTTATCCAGGGAAGCTAATTCGGATGTTTACACAAGAATACATGGAACGAAGTCTCCATAGGCAAACTGGAGTTCATCTGAATCTGCAGAGGATCAATCAAGACTCTTCCCACCCACGAAAACAACTATCAGAGGTCTAGAATCATGAAAATTGTGGTATCAGCATTTTTCCGGAGACGATCACGCAGGTCTCCCAATACAGGGACGACTATTAGAATTGATCCTAGAGGGCGGGTCAAAACCCAAAAATAAAAAAATAAATAATGATAATAAATGAAAATAGAAATAAAAAAGTAGCTGAACACGAATCCATTCTAGACCAATCTAAGACCAAGGAAGTGAAGAAAAAACTATAGCTGAATGTCTCTCTATGTGTGCCTGTTCCAAATGTTATAGACGCTAACAAGCTGACAATTCTTTAACGATTTCCATGATTTGTTATTACCGTATGTGTAGTTTATTGTTATTGTTATGGTAGTGTGTGTCGTTCTGAACTAGTACCCTCAGATACCTGCCAGCTTGGTTGAAAAGCTCTTCGATTCGATGAAGTTCCGTTTCTTTGAAGTTATCAAGCAAAAAGGAGGGCACACGAGCTCAATTTTTTTAGCTCGATTTTTGGTGTTCTCTGGGCTGTACGAACACTTTTTTGCCCTGATGAAAATGAATGCGTTAACGTATGTTGTCTTTTTCGCTTGGTTTGCTCAGTTGAAAAGTTGGTTGACTTGAAATTCATTATTTAAGATGTCTGTGAATACAATCAGTATCCCGTTTTTCAAGTTTTGTGGGAAGCAGCTACAATATTTGTGAAAAGCAAAGTGGGTGTACGGAGACATTTTTTACTGAGTGTATACTTGTCAAACGGGAAGATATCTACGTTTCCGAGTATCATGCATGGGAGCACGAGTTACCTTGGTTTGAGTCCCAAATAAAGAACACACGTGTGTGCAAATCCACTATAAGAAAAGAAGAAGCAGTAGACTGGGTTGCCATAATCTTGACGAAGATTGAATATTGGATTACGTTAGCATACTGGATTATTGATGTTAATCAATCCTATACTTGATCTGTGTCTATAAGACGTAGTCTGTGGTAAATGATCCCAACATGGAGCCTCTTGTCCACTATAGATGCCATGAAAAGAGCCCCATTCATTGTTCAGCGCGTTAGACGAAACAGAAACTAATATCAAAACTTACAGCTCACAAAGCTTTGCACTCCTTGGGTCGTTTCTATCCTATATACCATAAGTGTTGAAAAACCCCTCGATTTTCCTTAATTCATCATGCTACCATTCATGATTCATCTTTATAGGTTGATCAGCACAGAAACCAGCCTTTGGACTTTACGTATCATTCAAATTTTAGCTGGAAGTAAGGACTTGGAATGTTTATACCTGCTACTGACAGGAGCACAGGCGCTTCTGCACCCCCTGGCCAAAATGAAGAAGATACCTGATAATAATATCATAAGTATGTTATTATCGTACTGTTTTCCAACTTTTCCCCATGAATCCTCATTGAAGAGCAGAAGAGTTTCAAATCCACACCAGGATGGGTGAGAGGATGGCGGAGTCATGAGTTGTAGAGGGGGTTAGAGGTTCGATGTCAGGGAGCATGAGTCAGCCGTGCCCCTGAATGGGAGGAGCTAGCACGATAAACACAGCGCTTGATTCTATCAGGGTCTACAGAATGAACCAATGAGAGCTTATCTGCTATTGCCGAATGCCAATATTGACAGGAGTGCAACAAACCTCGAAGGCAAGCGGAAATCGTTCCACGATTTGTAAATTCAACCCTCAGTACTACTAAAAGAAAGATTGGATTGGACTAAAAGGCTCTGTGGATGTGAGGTAAGTAATGTATTTCTGTGCTTCCCTCATCTTCTTTGCTGCAATAGGAGTGAAGCTTGGGTAAAAGATGGAATTGGGCTTTCAACTCCACGATGGTTCTTGCTGGACAGATATGAATATCAACAGTTAGAAAGTACGGTTTTCGACAATCATTTCAAAATTTTCATTTTTTTAAAGATATTTAGGTACCTACCAGGCAGCTTATATTCAAAGGTAGGATTGAGTCGTTTGTCTGACGGTTTGAAGCCTACAAAGTGGATATAATTAATCTCCTTTGCATATTGGTAGTTAAAATTTGTATTTGACTGAGAAAAGCACATTTTTGCCTCACGTTCCCTTCGTGGTTGTCTCCTACGGTCTCGGTGCAGCCCTGGGGTTTCAGGGTTTCAGTTTGAAATGGTGCAATGTACTGTATGTATTTCATATGGACACGACATGAAACTCCACGAGTAGAATTACTGAAATTCAGTAGGGTAAAATGAAACACCGACTTATGCTCAACTTGTACCACAAGCATATATCAAAAGCATTCGATATTCATATTTTTGAAATTTTAGCCCTTCGATTTTACCCTTTATGATTGAATGAGATCGATGCCGAGATTTCAGTCCCAGCTAAAATATAAATGTGAGTTTTCACCCCAGTTTCATCAACTTCCGTCCAGTAGTTTTGGAGAGAAGCTCGGAAGGGGGGATTTTTTAATTTGATTATTAGTTTTTTGGATTTTACACATCATGAAATGTAAACAACTAAATTCCTAATTTCGAGAGAGGGGAGGGGGGTTTAACATTTTTTTTCTAGGTAAGTTACAAAGTTTCATCATTGAAATTAATAAACAAAATAATTATGAACTAATTTTATGACTTCGAGGAATAATGTCAAATATCTTCTATTCACTATAGTTTCACCGTGGTCATGTGTACCATTCGTCTTCCACTTGAAAGCACTCTTTCAATCTGAATAAAATGTTTCATGTTTCACACATTCATTTCAAGCGAAGAGAGAGCCCCTCTCCTCCTTAAATCGGGTGGTACACACATCAAATATTTGTTCTACCCTGAGTGAGACCTACCGTACAAAAGTTCCCACTAAGCAACCCTCCACCGCCGGAAAAGGGGTCCAAGTTTTATTCAATATTGGTTACCCATTTCACTACCTGCAGCTCGAAGTTACCGTCTGGAACACCCAAGGAAACCGTAAGGATTGGGGTGTGTACGACAGGCATTAATTAAAAGGAATGTGTGGTCTTCATTAAAGTTCTAAGAGAAGCCCTTTAGATGTATCCAAGATTATAAAGAAGCTGGACGATAATAATTATTTGAGGACTCCCCTGACAACACCCACACCCTCCTATGGTGGGTATTGTGAAATGAAAAGGGCATCCAAAAGGGAAGGTGTTGGAAGCAAAAACGGCGGTGGGAGGACGGGGGTTGAGGATGGTCCTCCCTTGTTTCCAATATCAATCCCCAGCGAAGCTCTGAAGGGAGTGGTATCTTTCCAGACGGTTGACCCGAGAACGGAGCTGATAGACCACAAGTGGCCACAAAACATCGCTCCTTCCCCTTGGCATCCGATCAGAGCAAAACATTTCACCCCCGCTGCCGTCTCCCAGGTCTTTTGTGCTCCGTGGTGTCTGCCCTCTGACAGCCGATACATAATCAGATCGAAGACTAGCGGCACCCAGTTCCGCCAATGTATCATCAAACCCTTTACGACTTGTCGCATAAATTTCTCAAGCCCCGAATCGATAGGATACTGTGCGGGTTGGTACACCTTATTATAATTTCGGTTTTAATAATTTTCAGTACTCTTCCTTCGTTACGTTTCTAACATATTTTACCCACCATCCGGTCAAAAAGGATCGGTTGCTCGCCGTTGCTTGATTTTATAGATCCCCAACAGCTGTGAGCCAGCCCATAAATTCTTCAGTGGCGCTTATCGCAGTTTTTTCCATAATTTCTTCGAGGTACATCCTGGTAAATGAAACTTATTTTCTCTATTGTAGACCATTTGATTCCTCGATCATCATGTCAGCCGTCCATTTATATTCTTAATTCTGGATTCCAGACCTGGTACAGGTCAGCTCGTTTCGAAAAAACCCACATCGAATCGATAAACGTCACTAAATAAGGAGATTATGTAGTTTTAATGATATTTTAATAATTTTTCACTGTGTGAAGAGGGGGTAAAAAGGTTTCCGCCCTTCCTAAATGATTAGTAGAACCATTTAACGGACTACAGACATCGATTGAAAAATGGGTGAAATGGAATCGTCAATGTTTTTTTTCCCCGATAAGGGATGGGAGGAGCCTCTGGTCACTGAGACTGCTAGGATCTATTGTGAGGCTGTCCCCATTTTAATTCAAAACCTTATTAATAACTCTCTTAGTTCACAAAGTGTAGGAGGTTTTCAGGCGTTTCCAAACCAATATCAATGGGTGTTAGGACACCCTTCCCGAAATGCCGGAATCTAGTTGATGCAACAGCAGGACAATTACAGAGGATGTGTTCTGCTGTTTCTGCCTCTTCGCAGCAGAGCCGACGTTCTACTGTCCTGGCCTTACCCATTTTGGTTAGGTGATACCTTAGGAAGCAGTGGCCAGTAAGAAGACCCACTAGTTTGCGAAGGTCTTAGCGCCTCAATGATAGAAGGGCTTTTGCGCGTTTCCTTGAAATAGAGAGAAACCGCTTGGCTTGCCTCTGCTTAGGAGTGTCGTGCCAGTATGATGTGCGTGTTTTGTCCTCCCTTTTTAGCAAGGCGATCAGCTTCCTCGTTGTCCTCTATTCCCTCATGACCCGGCACCCATAGCAGCGTCAGTTTGTTGCCCTGGGCTGCACCCTTGAGGGAGTTTAGGCAACTCCAAGTCAGCTTTGAAGTTACCGAGAAGGCAGAAATAGCCTTTAGTGCTGCTTGGCTGTCAGACAGTATATGTATTGTTGCACATTTGAGTCGTTTCCTGGCAATCTCTTGTGCAAATATTTCTATAGCATGGGTTTCCGCTTGATATATGGTTGCAGTCGAACCTAGAGGCTTGGGCCAGTTTGAAATTGGGGCCTTTAACCGCCAGAACGGCCGCCCCATTCATCTCGGACCCATCTGTGTACCACACAAGTGAGCCTGGTTTAAATTAAGGCATGCCTCTTTTCCAAAACTCACGATCATTTATGATTACTTTAAAAGGTAGGTCAAAGTTCATCTTTTCTAACATTACGTCAGAGAATCTAACATAGTCTAACATAGTCAATGAATCTGTATCTATTTTGTCCAGTATTTCCAAATGACTATGTTAGGTTCATCGTCAATGTTAGGTTTGAGTCTATTAATGTCCTCAGTAACTCGTAATAGATGAAAAGAAGTGCTAAGGGGCTAATACTCGTTCATAAGAGAGTGAGGTTTTAGAATATACTTCAATAGTATGAATTTAAGGTTTTTAACTTTGTATGTGGTAAATTATTTAATATTTGATATTGATATGAACTTTACAAAATTCGAAACGTCACACTCGTATCTAATTTGAGCGTTATCATGATATAATCGGATAGTTGGAATCAGGAGTTGCTCCCTGAGCTCTACTTCCATATGGTTAATCAACCTGAATGGTAGATCCTTGAATTCCAATCTCAATTGACGGGTTTATGACGTAGCTGAAGACGTGAGAGTGTCCTGGAGCACATGGGGAATGAGTTCCATAGCAAAAGTTTAAGTGATTTCAATGACAATAGAGAAAAATGGTTTCGCGTCTACCCTCAGATCGCCACATGGATGAGGATGAAACCCCAAACCCCTGTCATGAGTGTCTTTAGTACTGCCTCTTTTATCGGTGGTAATCTGAAACGATGACAAAAACTAAATGTTATCGAAACAACAAGTCTTATTCCAATCACGGAATCTGATATATTTGCAGACCGTAAATCGTAGTGCTGCCCCCAAATTTTCGAAAGTTTCATGTCTGGAACTAGAGTTCTACGGTGATCAGGCAATTCATTATTTACAGTTTCTGCCGCTAACATTTAAATATGTCAATTGAAATTATATTATATTTTCCTTCCGAGTCTACCAAAGTAGCGGAAGCATTGTTCTCACTTTCGGAATATGAACATTTTTTTGTCTCCAAAATCAAAAATTCCCCTCGCATTTTGCGTTTTAGACCTTTCTGAATAATTTTGGTTCCGTGTCTGTCTGTGTGTCTGTCTGTCTGTCTGTCAGTAAATCTTTGTTACGGGTAAAACTACACGAAGTTATTGTCCGATTTTGATGAAATTTTCAGGGATTGTTCGGTTTGATGTGTAGATGGTCTCCTATGAGTTTCATGACCCCCGGATCAATAGTAGCCTCTGCGCATCCGCAAACGTGAAGTCCTTGTTACACGCATAACTCCGGGAGTTCATGACTGATTTCGATGAAATTTTAAGGGATTTTTCTCAAGTTATGCTCCTGCATAACAATAAATTTACCCTAATTCAATATTTACTTCGCCTAATTGAACGAAGTTCTTTATTCAATAATAATTTTCAATGATCTATACAGTCATGTTATGGATACGAGGAAGCTATGTGCCACACCCACTTGGCAGACGTTTTTGAATTGTTCGAATGAAAGATGTGACTGTGATACGATCGTAGATGCCATATTCATGACGATAGTATGATAGTGTACTACAAATACCTTAAATGACCTACACACACGATTAATGATAAATAAATAATCCTTTAGTTTTAGAGAAAGTCCGGGATATTTAGTGCTACTCACAAGGAAATACTGTTTCCTAAATCCGGTCCTGACGTTTGTCTTAGCCCAGTGGATTGTTCACGGTCAGTCAGACCCACAAAGGAGAACAGAGTAGGAGTTTGGAGTTTCAATGCCTACTTGTGAAAATCGAGTATTCTCCCAAATCTTGCGGTCTCACGCCGACCATCACTTTTGTTCGTTTTGGTCTCTTGACAACCGGCTTTAGAAAAAATGTCATCGAGGTACAAAAGGAGTGAGATTTGACCTTTTGGGTTTTCTCATCCTTCAGGTTTTCAACCTTTAGCTTAATCACGTTTTCCGCGGTACCATTTCAGTAAAGGTCGCGTTTTCGAACATGAAATTATAAAACTATATTGATGAGCTGCTCTAAAAAAGCATTCACTTGAAATAAGAATGTATTTCTCTTTAGTTCAGCTATAGACTCCTACGTATTCTACAACTCATTTCCGACCAAAAATGCCTCTTAGCAATTTTTTGCGAGAGGCCTCGTTTCTGAGCTATTCGCGATTTAAAATGTTTTTCGTGTTTTCGATCTTATGTCATTAAAACTGTCATAACTCCCTCAATTTTGGAGATAGCCCAAATTTGATGACACCGTTGGGAAGAGCGTTAAATTGTCTATCTATTTGATGTCAGAAAACTTTTTTTTAAATTGCATTGAAGATGTGCGATTGCTGCGCGAAATGACAGTTTTGTCAAAATTATGAAATCGCTGTTTTTCATCTCGCCTGGAAACCTCATGAATGCTTCACCTAGAACTGTGCAGGCCTGGTAAAACGTGCGCCGAAATGTCAGCTTTCCTACGGTGTGGTTGTTTTGGTATTTAAAAATATTTTTAGTTGAGGAAATGGAGTCTAAATGCAGAAAAACGTGAGTTTTCTGTTGAAAATGAGGTTTTTCCAACAGTCTCGAAGATGAATGCGCAGTCGGAAATGAGTTGTAGAACACGTAGGAGTCGGATTGTGCATAAGTGACCTCCACGCTCCTGTATCACTAAAAAAGACCTAATGAACAAAGAGAATGATTCTAGCAACTTAATCCACTGACATATTTAACAGACAGTTTATTAATATTTATAACGTAATTTATATCAGAGAGTTATAAAGATAAAGATGTGAGCTTACCTGGAACGGAAGCATGCAGACCTGTTTGCTACCGCTAGAAAGCATTTCATGTGAATCTATAAGAAAATGAGGATGATTCGATTGCTACTGTAGCAGTACCTTGATTGCTACCTTAACAGTCGGTGAAACTACAGAACTAACTAAATCATGTATTTATTGTTTGGAACTGCTTTTGATAGGAACTACTTGAGCCAGTCAATTCGTGACTATACTTTCTCCCGCTTTTTCTGTCTCTCCGTTTGGGTATTCAAAGTGTTCTGGGTAATCAGGTAAAGATATAAAAATGTCAACAAGGTATCTGCTATTCAGTGGTAAAAATGATCTATTATTACAACATAAAATTAAACGCGGTGGGAGTTCATTTCATATATCAAGTATGGATAATAATGTTTGGATGATATCTTAATGTAGATACCTAATCTTCAACTCTCGTTCATAGGATCCCTCAATTAACATTTCTATTCTCTTACCACTCATTAATTGCAGTGGTTTGTCGTAAAACACTAACTGTTGGACAAGGAAAACGACCCAAATCGTTAGTTGATTTAGAGAATGTTGAGGTTAAAAATGATGATGGAAACTCCACAGTTGGAACGGTGACACGAATTGACAATGAAAGTAGTGAAAAAAATCATTTAAAATCTACGTACACAAAACGGAAATTACGAACTACTTTTTTTCCTAAGAAATCATTTGAATTGAAGAGAATTCTATTAATGAACACTACTAACGTGTTCTTTTGAAATCTTTTAGTCCTTTCCCAATATTGATAGTGATGATGTACACCTGCTGAAATTAGGACAATTTGAATGTGGTTTATTGCAAAAAGATAAGTTCTTGAGATGAGTTTTAGAAGTATAAACCACTCTTAACACCCTTAACAGGGAAAAGTCCAAAAAAAGGGGAAATATCATCCCAGTAAAGAACGCCATGGCTGGGGAGGCTCTGTTACTGGTTTAGTTAGTTCACTGCTCCTCAAATTTCGAAGTTCACATGTGAATTTAACTTTATATTTGATGCTATCCAAGAATTGACAGAGTAATCTTCTACGCTCAGCTGTCTATTCACACCGTCCAGAACAACGCATGGTCAATCGGCCATTAATATTATACTGCCAGGCTGCGCCAGTTAAAATTCGGGGAATTGATTGTTACGATCAAGGCATTTTCACATTCGACTCTCCGTAGGTACGAAATGTATTGTTTCCTGTAATTTCCACCTGTTGATCATTAGTCTCCTCGATATTTCTGCAGCACTGAATTTAAATATCCGTCCAATGCAGTCATTTCGCATTTGTCGACTCAAACACATTTCCATATACGAACAGCAACCTTATATTACCATTCAAAAGAAACTACGGGACCGATGAAGTAGCAATGAAACTCCAAGAAGGTAATTTAAAAGTTGAATGACACTTTTTGAATATTCATCTGGTATTGTTTAAAAAATCGAGAATTCTAGGGAAGTACCAGTGATGGTGGGAAAATGGTAATTGAATTGTTCTTACTGTAAGATATGTTTGACGGGGGGAAAAATAGAAGGTACTAATAGGAGTAATGGCTAAGAAAAACTATTAAAAATAAATAAGAACATAAACAGGAACGTCTAAATGGAGCGTGGAAAGGGTGAGAAATCTCGGATCTAACCGCACTTCACTATTGAAATGGGGAGAGTGAAGAATTGTTTATCTCCGATCGCGGGAGGCTGTTGTCAATTACAGTCAGATTTATTCGAAGAGGTTTTGGAAACTTTACCTGCCGCCTTACGTTTTGAAAGCTGGACCACAATGGTGGAGACGTCGGATCAACTATTTGGACTACCAGCTCTCAGGCGGAGTGTTGAGTCTCGTGAGACAGCGTTGAGTGTATTTATTGTACGAGTTTTATAACAAGGAGGTGACGGAATAGTTGTCCTTTCCGAGGAGGACATGCCTGCAACACCCAGAGGGTACCCATGAAGCTAAAAAGCTTCAGGTTTATGCTCGGGCGTAGCACTTGCAAGAAACGGGGAGGAAAAACTACTCCTACCAGCAATTATGCAGTTTTAAAACAGAATCGAATAGGCAATCCTCAATCCGCCGGTTTTTCATGTACAGAAATTGTAAAGATGAGTTTAACTATTAACACACATAGATCTTAGTTTTCATCAACGGTTAGGATACCAAAGTTACTTGCCAAACATAAACTGTTGGGATTTTGGCAATGAAAACATCGAAGCTTCGACCTGAGTGTAGCACTTTATCTGATGCATCGTTATTGTACGAATCATTCATAGAAATTTCATCTATATATGAATGGAACCATTTTATTCTAGATCCAGGATCAAGAAAGAGATGGATGAATGGAGATGCCACGAAGATCTAAACCAAAAACCTGATTAATCCAAAATAAACTTGATTAATCCAGAAATGTTCATTTGATTTTTTTTTGTAATCATATTATTACATTTGGTTATGTAATGAGTTATGGCCAGAGATAATTCCAAGTGAAGGAAAAGAAAACTTCCAAGAAAGTGGAGACTGGTTCACAGTCGTACAGATGAATTTGTGCAACAAAGTCTGTTGAAATACGGATTAGAAAACCTGAAATTGCAGAAATTAAAGCCAAGAGAGAAGAAAAAGAATTATAGAAAAAATATGCGATATTGAAGATCATTGAACAATGAGCTTCACAATCTCATTTTGCAGTTTTGAGAACCATTTTTGCAGAATGTAATATGAGCGTAAATATAAACGTAGCAGTTGATTTCTGCTGGAAAATAGTTCAGAATCAGCCTACTGGACTCGGTGATAGTCGAGATCGGTGGAAAACTGTCGATTGATTAGGAGCAGGTATTTTTAGATTTTAGTTTCTGTAGGGAAGCTTTGTGTTAGTGCAACAAGTCGAAAATCTCTGAAATCAGATTTTCTCTCGTCTTTTGCGGTTTATAGCTTGTTGATGAATTTTTTCAGGTCTGTCGTGCCCAAAAATGAGCCGTGAGCGATGTTACTGGTGTATTGAACCCCCCCCCCCCCCCTACTGTTAACATCGTCAAGAAGATTTGACCCCACAATCGATTTTTAAGACTGCTCAACGCTAAAATGTTATGAATACCTCAAATACGACCACGTGCAGAAATGTAACTAGGCAGAATTTATTTTTCCGTGCAGGAAACCTCAATTAGAATTCCAGATTCAGATTCTACGCTAGATTTCATGAAAATGCGCGATGCGCAACATGCAAGTATTTCACATCTTTAGCAAAATAAATGCAGATAGAAGAAAAATGTTTCTTTCAGTCGATAGATAACGACTTTAGCAAGGGGAGGGAGGATAGGGATGTCAAGTATGACATCCATATTCAATTAAGGTTGCCATTTCAACTTCATTATGAATAAAATAGTAAACTACAATTTGAATCGCTTGTTGGAGTTTGTAATACGTTTCTGGTGTTCTTGTTTTACCGCTCGATTTGATACCTTGATCGTTTAATCCGCCTCTCACTTATTCGTATTAGTCAAAGTGAGGATGATAAAACGCTATCATCAAGCACCAGCCCCTTGACGGAAAGAACAACTCTCGAAGACAAGTGGAAGGAAAGAGTCATCAGGTTCCAACAAAAGTCTTCAGGCCCTAAAGACGCTTCACCGGCTCGCAGGATTAATGCGGTGTCGTTAGAGGGACATACTCGTACGCTTTTTGTGTGAGGGGGTCCCGAACAACTGCTGAGCGAGACGGTTCGTGAGGTCTTTTTACCAATGGTACACTCAACGTTCAATCACAATCCTAACCGAGAGGGGAAAAAACGCCTTTTAGGTGCTGGTTTTAACAGTTCATTAGTAGCATATCAGTTCATCACTGATACAGAAAATATTCTAATGCGATAACCCAATTCCTCACTGTGAATTTGAAAAAGTCCAAAATCCTCATTTTTTTAGAATGGTGGAAGGCGACGTGCTACAGAATGTTTTAAGTATAAGGGTGAACTCATCGATATTGTCCCAAAATATTCATATTTGGGTGTGACTCTGACGCCTCGAATTTCTTTTTCCCATCATATACAGCAGCAGCAAAGGCAGAAATTTGCTATGATTTATGCTTGGGCAAAAATGTTTAACCGACCCGATATTCCTTTGCAGGCAAAGATGCAAGAGGTCAATGCGGTTGTACTTGCAATTCTACGCGCTAGTTTGGAGTTTTCTGGAGTAGTATGTATCTGTAAAGGCTGTGCAATTATTGTACATCAAAAACCTTTTTAATTCGCCCTTATGCTACCCAAATACCTGGTTTACCTTGAGATCGTACAGTACAAAATTTCGTCATAACCTCTCAGTTTACACCTGGAATACGTCGCTAAAGAGGGTAGCATGCCGGAATCGCGCCTGCCAAAAATTATTGCCTGTGAGATCATTTGCCGTGGGATGTACTGGGCAGAGAACTACAACTACTGGCTGTTGCAATATCTCCAATCCACTGGCAGCTATGGGTGCGTCGCTGTTGTATCTGAACGCAGGAAACATTTTAGCAAGCTTCCGGGAAGAAAAAGTGAACAGCTTTCGAGCTGATGCATCAGAGACGTATAGTCTTCATAGAGAGTTAAATCCTCTTGTAAAATGCGCGTTTCCGTATGCAGCTGGACGTTAGTTTGCACGAAGATCGTTGGCTCTTCAACTGCGTGCTAAGCTCCTTAATGTGAATGCCAGACCTTATGGTGCGAGTCCTTATGGAATGCTCAATGTGCAATCTAAGGTAAAGCATATTTAACTTTCTTTGTATTTCCTCCACACTAAGTGAATTTAGGAGGCGGGCATTCGGGTGTGGTATGCTCACCAGTGATAGAATGACATTTATTCTTAATGGGGGCATACGTTGGTCATATGTTGCTTTATATTGTAGAAATGCTTAGCGCTACAGGAAATTTTTAATTTTTAGTATGAAAAGTTCATTGTTTTTTGTTACGTTCTTATTTCTGTACTCTTGTTAACTATGAGTTCCTGATGTTGTATAAGGTGGCCGGGGTTCGAAACCCCAGCGGAAAGCTCGATCAGCAACGCTGTAATGTTCATTAATTTTCGTTAATATGCATCGTACGAATCTTTTTCTGTTCAATAAACTTATTTCTTCTTCTTCTTCTTTTAGGAGCATATCAGTTCATCACTAATACAGAAAATAGTCTTATTCGATAACCTAATTCAGTCTCGTTCGTTGAAAAATGTTAACAGAATACCCACAAAACTTCTCACAATGGTGCGACGGATTTATAAACACAAGTTCGTTTCACGCAGTACGACCTCACGAGACACATCCTAAGCTAAGAAGATCCCACAATTTTTTGACCTAAAATATTGAGTTACAGGGGTTAAGGCAGAAAGTTCACTCTGTGGGCCTGGCGTTTAAGTATTCGCGGATGTTACACGTCTGAACGCAAGTTTCAATGGATTGCTTAAGCAATTTGGTTACTTCAGGACTCATATTCAGTCACCATCATGGAATCAGCCTTCATGTTCACTTCACTCTTCTTTCTTTCGTTCTTGAAGATTCGGTTCCTCAATCCTTCATACTTGCATACTAGTTTCAGGCCTACAGCAAACTATAATGCCATTCAGAGTGGATCTCATGTCAGTAATATAAATATTCTTAGAAGAAAGCTAATTTCGAGTGTTGGAATTTTGTTGTTCTTCCAGGATGTCTTCCAAAGGTATTTCTTCCAAGCTCATATCATCTGCTTCTTCGGTATCCTACGTCTTACCTTATCTTCATATTGTACCTTATTCCTGCAGTAAATTGAAATTCTTATGCAGCTGGAAATAGTAAACTAAGACATGAAATTTGCCTCATCCTCGTGAAGCAAACCGTTTTTGAGTTCTGGTTCATGCCGAGAACCAACGATGTTTTACAATTCATGTTCATCATGATTATCTGCCATCGACTTTCCCTGGAATATAGGTAGGGACTCTTCGTCATACGTAAAATCTTGTGAATCGTCACTACGACACTTTCGGTGGAAGGTGAATATTTCTGAAGACAAAGAAAATATGGCAAATTTATGAATAAAAAGGGTGTCAACATCCATAACTTCAAACATCCTGGTATTTTATCGTTGCTTATAAGAATCGCAATGATTAGGTAATACAATATAAGTAACGTAGGGTTTAAAATATACGTTTGAAGGTAGGCGTATAAAACAATTGTGGGATATTTTTCAATTGGAGTCCAATACAATCCAATCAAAGTCCTAATCAGCATAAAATCTTTACTACCGAAAATGAAGAAGCAAGATTAGAAATTCAACTGAACGGAGAGACAGACGACATGTTAGAAAGGAGAAGAAGGCCAGTGATTTCAACAACAAAGAGCAGACGTACGAATCCCATTGTGTCACCCGACATTATCATCCACTTCTCAATTTTTTACACTCCCAAAAGTTGGACGTCTAGCGCGGATGAGAGAGGGGTGCGTCCTTTTAGAATTAAAAGATGGAAGTCAGTTTCGTGCGGGAGGAAGGTAAAAAGACTGTTACAAAAGGTTTAGGTCGGGCGGAGGGGTTGACCACTTGAGTGAAAAGGGGGTGACAATGCGGCTTGAGGATAACAGCTCCGTCAACCCTAACTGTGGACGAGTGGCCTCTAATAAGGGCTAGTGGGGAAGGTGTATCCCTAATGGCTGAAGATTAATAAAACATCTCACCCTCCATGTGCTGGTTAGGGAGCACCTCCAGTGAATACTGACCCAACCTCGTCTCAAATCCGTAAAACCTGGATCATTTCATGGATTTAATCCATTCTTCATGTGCCTATCACATAGTGGAGGTAACACTTCAAGAATGACATCAATCGGAGAAGAATTGTTCAGTTTCAGCTGAAGAACACCCAAATGTAGTTCTCGTTTTATTTTTTAATTGTGTTTTTTTAAATCGATTCAGATAATAATAAAGGGAGATTATGAATAGAAGGACCTAAATGAGTTCACGAATAGTCCAAAGGAAGTTTGAGCTGCAATACACCTAAAAGTGCCATTAAACGGATCTTAGTCGGTATGATCTTCGAGAAGGGGTTTTACCTATTTAGGCATTTTATAAATCTTGTTGTAAAAACCATTGATATAAGTTATTGGTGAAGAAATAACCTACGCGACCTGGAACCGTAAAAGTAGCGGCGTATTAATAATTTACTGGGAATGGTTGACGATGTAGGTTTCAAATGTCCAGTTTCATTTTGGTTTATTTTCAATAATAAACTACTGTAATCACTCTTGAAAAAAAAATTTTAACCTTCCCTGAAAATTTCATGGTTTACGTTTCAAAGGGTGTAGAATCCAAATCTGCAATAAAAATGTTTCCGTCCGTCCGCCGTACGCCGTACGCACGATTTCTCCCGAACGGCTGGAGCAAAAAGTCTGAAATTTTCAGGAAAAATCAATATTGGTTCGACAACGCCCCAATTCCTGAGCGTTAATTTAAAGTGCCCTTAAAGGGTTGTCAAAGTTTTGTAAAATCACTAAAAACGTCAAAAAAAAAGTCAAGGTGACCTAAATTTGGACATTTTTTGAAGAACTTTCCATGAGGAATCGAATGAGGCCCTCCCCTGGTCCGTAGCTCAAACCATTCCCAACGTATGGTCCGATTTATGGTGATAAAATTTGCATCCACATTCACTACATCACTAGGTTACTGCGATAAAAAAAAACAGCGTTTTTTTGTTTTTGTTTTGATCGTAGTAGCCTAGTCGTGTAGTGGATACTGGAGTGAACTCCTAAAACGGTTTATAGCTGATACACGGGTTGAAGTATTTTGATATGCATGCTACGTCTAACGAAATTTAAAAATTTCAAATAGAAAATTTTTCCATTGTAATCGCTCTTGAAAAAAAAAACGCTGCAAATTCTTTCACTGGGGTTTATTATTCAATTATTCATGATTTGAATTTCTACTATGCTTTGGAGTGTGCGTGTTTCACAGGTGATAGAGCGATTATTGAATTTCAGGAGACATGCATAGAGCACTTAAATCGGTTCTCAACCAAAACACCTATTAGGATTCATCAGTTGATCATATTTGTGTGCCTCCTGAAATTCAATAACCGCTCTATCACCTGTGAAACACGCACACTCGAAAGCTTAGTAGAAATTAAAATCATGAATCATTGAATAATAAACCCCATTGAAAGAATTTGCAGCGTTTTTGTTGGGAAAACTAAAATAACTGGACTCACTTTTTTGACAGATTTATTAAAGAGTATTATAACAAGTAATATACCTTCATGGTAATTGCACCCACTATCTCTATCCACTAATTTAAATTCGCTGCATTCCTGCAGAAGGGTGGGTCCGTATTCAATGGCAGGATGTATCTCACTGTTACTGTCGGTTTAAAGTACACGTCAAAAAGTCCAAGACACGTCATGGATTACGAAGTGGTCTGATAACGGGAGAATTGACTCCCTCTTTAGCTCCGATATTGTAGTGATTCATATTTGCGACTGCGGATCTTCTCATGCATTCCAGAAGCGTGCCAAACGGTTTGGGAAGGCTGTAATCGTTATAAATTGTGGAGTTCCGAACATAAGGAGGCGTATGGAGGGCTTTTTGTAGCAAAGTTCGATTCTGGTGCTATTCCAGTCGGCAAAAGATGGACTTGGAGATGTTCCGTACACTGGGAGTGCATACCATGCACTGCATAGGTCCATATCGGTCGAATGAAAACCTGATAAATCAGTACTTTATTCTGAAGATACATGGAGGAATTGTTCAGGAAGTACTTCAGTTACTCAATTCTCACGTGGAGACGCTTCTTAAGATCAGCAGCGAGCTCACGAAAAGTGGGATGGTTGTCTAATATCATGCCAAGATACTTGCATGACTCTTTGACAAGGGTATTCATTCCTGCATACATCAGTGGAACGTCAATGTATGACCTCTTTCATGTGAATGTGGCGGTACAAGATCAAGCAGCATTGATCTTGAGTCTCCATCGATTGCAACAATGTCCAAGTTTTTTCAATGAAAGTCTGCAATTTATGCGCTGCGACATTGGAGAGAGGATTGCGAATGGGTTAGACCGAGTCTTCAACGAAAATACCTGAGAAGGCAGGTTCACCGGCTAAGGGCATATCAAGACAATATATGTAAAGAAAGGGTAAATCACTCCATCACTTTTTCATGAAATTAAGAGAAAAAGAGTGAAGAGGGCAGGAATTGCGCTCCTCTTGCTGCTTCGATTATGTCGGTCTATAGTCGTCATTAAGACTGCAATAGAAAATATATCTGATCAATCATAACTACCAAGATGCGGGACTTGTTGAATATCTAGCAACGTTATGAATTGTAATATATTATAATCCACTCGTGTAAGCATAAATATTAAAAAGCTTGAGGACTCACGATTCGTAACATCACCCGAGTTACTTTTCATGTGATTCAACTATTTTCATCATCAATAGCCGCCATGATTCATGTTATTTGGAACGGTTAAGAATGGAAAGGAAAGAATGCTTCCCTATCGGAAAAACACAAGTGTTGCAATCGTAAAATAGCGAAGACGCTAATGAATCTAACTACTTATGAGCAGTCTGAACATCTGCAAGCTGGGAAAGACATTAAAATGCCTGCTCGAGATGGTTATCACTTCATGTCATGATGGGATGGAAAAAGTTCGATCCTGCAGTATAATTAAAACCTAATTGCAACTCGCAAACTACCGGCCTATTGGGTCAGCTGTTTGCCATTGTTAATTGTCTGTTTGAGCTTCGCGTAAATCTCGACGCTTCGCGCAATAAATTCCACCATTTTATACCCACATTTCTAGTAGTTACATTTCATCTTTGAAAGACCTTGAATGTTGATTGTTTGTGTAATATTCCTGCTTGGGATCGGCCGTAATCCCGATGCGCAGCGACTTCAGGCTCTACTGTGATTTTTTTGCAAACCGTTATATTCCAAGACCTTCACTAATGGTGAATCAACTTAACCTTTCAGGTCAGATATTTTTCCACTGGGATCAGCTGAGACACACTGATCAACTGTAGTGCCCCTGCGGCTAATTTCTTTAGTGGTCAATCTACGGTGTTGAAATATTGATGGAGCCCTTTCAGGCATTTAGAGTACAATTGCATGCCAAGTTTAAATAATCTACCAAGACCATGTTTAATAATATAGTAAAGAGATAATAAACCTTTGTATCATCATGTGCAATGCCTTTGTTCACCAATAGTCAGGAAGTTTTGCGGTCACTTTAAAGATTCATCTCATCCATTTTAAAATTTCCAGTTGCACTTCAAGTTTTAGAAATTCAGAATCCATTTGACTTGGATTTTTGGTTTGTTGGTTTCTGACCTGACGATGATCCTTGGATACCCTGCGTGGCTGTAAGTAGAAGAGAATATTTTATTTACTCCATTCCAAGCATCACGTCAGTAGAGGTAAACCCCGCCTCACATAATTTAGATCGACTGGACGCCCTGTGTTGTCGCGAAAGAAAAAGAATATTCGTCTCCTTTGAAGTGGGAAAAAAACCGACACTGACCGGAGCACCCCCGAGCACGAATATTCGGAATTTGGCGAGCACCGAGCGACCCTCCACACCACTAGGAAATAGGCGAGCATCGGCTAGGTGCTCGGCGAATACCGCATGTGTGGAGCCGCCTTAATATGAGTCTGCTTGTAGGGTCAGGGTGTGCGAGATCGACAGCGGTTGAAAGGATGTTTTTCGCATTATTGAAAGCTGCTGTAGTATCGTTATCCCATTGTATAAGTCGTTTGTCTCGTTTTTTCGCCTGTTTCACAAGTGGTAGCAGACTTTCGGCAGCTATTTTAGATCGATCCCAGTTGAAAAGATAGGATTTGGAGGGGGTAATACCGGAAAAACATGTTGTTTTTCGACAAATCTTTGTTCTTTTCGTTCATATCTTGTTCGATCCTAATTTTAGTCTAGTTGTTCAACAAACTGCGTACTATTGTTCCGAGTATATTTTTGGATTTTACACATCTTGAAACGTAAAAAAATAAATTTTGACGGGGTTCGAATTATTTTTTCTTGATCGATTACAGTGGTTTGTTATGGAAACCAAAAGCTTGTCCGCTCCTGTGAATTCACTCCAGAAAAACCAGTGAAAGCGAAACAACGAAAACGTCAACTTGGCCCAATGCGTGGTTAGGGCTGTCTCGAAGAGCACCTACCGTTTTAACTCGACGTCAGAACTGGTTTCATTAATTCGACCGGGGGTAAAAAACAAGCTGTATTCTACCTCCTGTTGAAAGAAACCTGTTACTATAAACAGTCAAAAAGTCAACCATTCAGTTCATTCACTGGAAATTGACTGCTTAAAAGACAACAACCTTCCACGGTTCAATTTTGTGTCCCGAGTAAGAAATTCCAGCGACAATTTATATTCAACTCGGTAGATGGTTATCAATGTTTGGCCTTGTCTGTTGAAAGATTATCATTGATGTGCGTGTGACTGAGACTCGTCGGGTGTAGCGTATCCTCATAAAAAAGGAGATTTTTTTGTGGATTTTAAAATCATTCAAACTGTGTCGTTACTTTGTCCTTCCAGTTTAATGGAAAATCAGTTTCCAAGTATCCCGATCTTCCCCGAACTAAAACACCATTAGCTGTATAAGTGTAATTAAGTCATTTTTCAATTAAGACGGTGGATAATTGCTTTGTTAGGCGGCTTTCTCTAAAAATAAATAATCCCCGAATTCAATGAAACTTGGCTAAATACCCGTAGTTTAGGTGGTTCGTGGTGAATAGAAGATGGGAAATCACATCCTCCAAAATCTTTTCATTTTTAACAAATCCTGGTTTTCAAATTGAGAGAAATGTTTCAGAACACATAAGTTTACGCGCGCACATGGACTTCTTTGATTCGATCTTGGTGTAGAAGAGCATATAAAAACTACTCCAGCAAACCCCTGATCATTTCATCAGGTTAAACCAAGAAAGTATGGAGTTTTATTTTTGTTGTTAGAGAAAGTGCTGAATTCAATCGCTATGATTCATTGGTGATCGTGTAGTTTAATTTTTATCTTAATTCGCTGCGTTTCAGCCTGCAACTTTTAGGAAATTAGCATTTACGAATGTCCACACCACTGGCGGCTCCCTCCCTTAAACACTGGGAGCGCACGGAGTCTGGCAAAGGGGACGGAAGGTATGATTTTCTAAGACAAACACAAATTGCCACGTGTATAGGTCTCGTTGTCCCATTTCATTTAAAACTGCAGGAAAAAAGGCAATACACACAAAACCAACCCCTAGCTACTCCAAAAACGTCTGAATAACTCATAGATACCACTGGCATTCGTTCTCTTGCCGATATGACATTTACAATGGACAAATGTGAGTCCTTTTGGAGATTCGTCAGTTTGCAGCACAGAGTAAAAGATCAACTAGGTTTACCAACAAGAAGCAAAATGCTTCTGGACGTTCATGAATGTTTTAGCATCTTGCTCATGATTGTTTGAGAACAGCGCTCATATGCTAACAGGTCTTAACACTTATAAGTTGCTTCGAAAACCACCTGATTAAGTGGTAAGCAAAGCACTGCTTTCGAATCATTAAGATCAAATATGCTCGGGGTGCACCAAGATGGTAGTGACGTACCAACGCTCCTCCTGTTTGTTTTTTTCGAGCTCTCTAATTGGTCCGGTGCCCCCTGCAAACTGCATTCTGCACGGAGACCTGAAAGGTGTATTTTACTCCTTGGTTCAAGGAGGCTAAGGCCTTGTTTTAATAGCTTCAATGGAGGGATTTTGTATTTTTGGTTCATTGGTCGGGTGTGCACATGCGCCTATAGGCGCTCTTATAGTTTTAATAGCATAGATGCTCTTATCAGCAGCCACCCCGGGTAAAAACTCCCCTATTGGACAGACAGTTATGTTACGTATTGGATCCCATCTAGGAGACTAGTCCTTATTGGGGCAAAACCAATTTTATACGATATCCGAAGAAAGCTGGTCATCCAAATAAGTAAGATTTATTTATTTCTTTATTTATTGCTTCCGAGTCTACCATGGTAGCGGAAGCATTGTTTCCACTTTCGGAATGTGAAAATTTTTTGGTCTCCAAAATCGAAAGTTCCACTGGCATTTTGCGTTTTATACATTTCTGAACAATTTTGGTTCCATGCCTGTCTGTGTGTCTGTCTGTCTGTCAGCAAATCCTTGTTACGGGCAAAACTACACGAAGTTATCGTCCGATTTTGATGAAATTTTCAGGGATTGTGCGGGTTGGGGCGTAGATGGTCCCCTATAGGTTTCATGACCCCCGGATCAATAGTAGCCTCTGCGCTTGCGCAAACGTGAAATCTTTGTTACGCGCATAACTCCGGGAGTTCTCGACCAATTTCCATGAAATTTTCAGACCCTTTTTGGTTTGATGTGTAGATGGTCCCCTGTAAGTTTCATGACCCCCGGATCAATAGTAGTCTCTGCGCAGGCCCAAACGAAATCCTTGTTACGCGCATAATAATTCAAAATTTACTTCGCCTAATTGAACGAAGTTCTTTAGTCAATACTAATTTTCAATGATCTATACAGTCATGTTATGGATACGAGGAAGCTATGTGCCACACCCACTTGGCAGACATTTTTTATTCGGTGAACATTCGAACACTTGCTCCTGTAAGTAGTGCCGATATACCATATAGATTTGGGGGCGGCCAGACTGTTTTTAGAATCTTTAGGCATCAGGAAAACTTGATTAGGTACGTTTAGAGATGGGTAGGGAGGGTGGGTGCGGTTCAGATCGTGGGCCCTTATTCATCACTAAGAAAAGTATGAAAACGGAAGAAATCGAATGGTCGGCTGTCTTCGGGTACATTCGGTTTCCATCTCAATAGTATAAGGACTAATATCTTGTATAGTATAAAAAATATTTCAAATAATCCCTGTAAAAAAAAAAAAAAAAAATTGGAGAATAATTTTGCCAGGGATTAGGATTGACTTTGGCCACACCCTATTTGATAGTCATGAAACCAAATTTGTTCAGATAGGTTGTAAATTGCAAAACGCTATAGAAAATTTAGATTTCCGGGAGACAAACAAATTGCCAGCTTGTCCTCGCAACATTGACATATAAAGAAAGCTCTCTTACCCTCGGAGATGAGTATTAAAGGAATGGCATAGATAAACTAACACAAAGTAAAAGAATTAGAGTTTCTAGTCAAACAGATACTGTTCATAAAAACTACGATTTTTGTATTTAAAACTAGTCACGCTTAATGGAGAACGCGGTATGAACCCCTTTTGGTAACCATCAGTAGCGAACAACGGAGGATTATAAACATCCCGTTCATAAATAATCGGCTACTTGATCCTCCTGGGTTTCCATTCACTCAACTGTAATTGGCTGTCGATTATCCACGCTTAAACCGAGAAGTGTGCCGACAAAGAAAAAGTCACTTTGTCTCCATCCTCGCAGATATGCGACCGCCTGCTTCAGTTAGGCGACTCCCACATGATCAAGGGCCCCGGCCAAATAGGTCTGGAGCGTTGAGTTGCAGTACTTTGTGACTCAGCCCTCGAGGGAGCTTGTTTAATTGGGTAGAAACATCGCTTGCGAAGGGAACGGCAGTCAGTTCGGATCATTCTTGCGACCTTCAATTATTAAACCATTCCCCTCCCCTTCAGCCACTCCCCAAGACTTCTCGAAATGCTTCTTTTACTGTAGAGTATGTAACATGAAGCAAATTTGATTTGGGCAGAATGGGTACTTAGAGCGAAAAAATTCCAACATGTTCCGAAACAGATCACACTTATATTCCACAGTGCTCTGTCGAATGCAACTATTCATTGAATACATCGAGAGATTTGGAAATAATGACAATGTTTATCTAATATACGACGACTCTTTTAGTACTCGACAGCTGCTAAAAACAAGCAATACTAAGAGAGCAAAAAATGGCTTCATCGTCCAACTGCTGCAGCTGTTGAGACGTTGCATGGGTCAAGGAATTGTGATGTATTTTATCTGGGTGAAGGCGCATGCAGGATTAGAGACGAATGAACAAATGGGTCGGTGGGGTTGATGGACTGCCGCTAAATGCTCTCATGATGGCCGAAGATTTTATTCCATACGTCAAACAAAACATAAGGAAAAATGGAAGATGAGATTTTTCGGTTCCAAAAACGCACCATTTTATAGGAGGATCCAACCCAACCCGTAACAATCGCCGTGGTTTGCAAAAAAAAGCATTGAGAAACCCACCTGAGGGTCAATTGTGGAAACGGCCCCATATCGAAAATGTGGAGCACTACGCGGATCACTTGAACATATGATCATGGAGTATCAGGGTTACTATGGACCGAGATCAGTGTTGTTCAGTGCAATTATTCGATAGAATAATAATAACTTAGACCAGGGGTCTCCAAATTACGGCCCGCGGAAGGATTTGGTCCGGCCCGCCGCCATTTATGGATGGAAAATATTGGACTACCGCCAGAACGTGATGATTTCAAGGGAATCAAGAGTTTTTCCTGACAAATGATAACAATTTTTGGTTCAACGTATGCTTAGCGCACAAAGCTTTTCAAAAATGACACATGTTCAATCCAAATATCGAGCGATGCTTTCAAAAGAACACTTTAAAAAATTTGCTTATGACTGGAACAACAAACTTTGATCCTATCAAGAAACAGACATTGTAAGCAAAAAACAATTGCACACATCACGTTAGATTGGTTTTCCAAAAATACTTTTTTGAATGTAATAATTTTAAATGAAAATACAAAATACATTTTTCTTAAATGCTTTGCTTTTTTATTCCTGAAAATGGAATTGTTATTATTTCTTATTGAAAGTTGAAAAACGTATAATAATGGAATTAAAAAAATATATTTAATCACTAAAACCCAAGTTTTGATTCCTACATTAGGCCTGATTCTGAATTTGTCAAATTCGTCTAGGAGTGTTTAAAAACCCTATTTTCGAATGTCTTCCCATGGGATTCAGTGTATCCCATTGCCTTCTAACGGTTCTCCCCTCCTTTTCCCTTCTGCTCTCCACACATAGTTTTCCAAGCACGAGTAGTATGTGTCCAAAGCCCGTGGTGTATAAACCGAACTGTTGTTATTATATATCTATATACAAAAAACTTGTGTACAGTGAATAGTTGAATTAGTAGAATTAAATCGCTTTAAACGGCATTTCATTTCTCATTTATCCTTGGGAATGATCAATGGTCCGGAACGAATGAGAATTGTGGTTTTGTGGGAGAAAAATTTGTTCATCACCGAAAAGTGAAAATTAAGCGTCCACTTCCTACATTTAGACCCTTAGCCCCTATATCATTGAGCAACTTTATGGCAACAAACCCTTCAACTAGGTAGGTACTTTTCAAATTTTAAAACATTCGGACTATTAGAATGTGAGGAATAAGTATAATATACTTATTACAAGATATTATCTTGAAATGTTGAATAGGATCAATCTGTTGGTTCAAATTTTGAGACCAGGGCAGGAATCATTAATGTTTGCTATTCAAAAGGTTGGCAGAATCCGTGCCTGTGCTGATATGGATAAATCAATTAAGGAATTTCAAATTACAACAGTTTCAGGCAGTGTTTCGACGTATGATTCATGATCACATCAATGGAGAGGTGAAGGATATGAACTGGAGTAGGCACTCATTGCAGAGTATTTATCAGGAATCGGATACTACGAGAGTTTTTAGATACTGTAGGTACGTAGAGAAGAAGCGCGAAAATCCATGTAATTTAGTTGGTATCTATTATTGTCATTTGTATCTGCTATGATTGAGAATGGCGTTTGGAACCGCAGAATGAGATTATTAGTTACTAGGAGGCTCGGTAGGTAGCAGGGTGCTCTCTCCCTTGAGTGTACAGCGAAGAGTTCTCCGCTATGTTCAATCCCGTCTCTCAAGGCTCCTCTACACCTTAAACCAGAGTCATATTTCGTCACAATGCAATACTACAATCCGAACTTATGTTTCTGTCACAATTGAACGGTGGTTATGTAAACATCGACCCAACAAAGCCGAAAAATTGGTATGTCCCCGATATTGCGAATGGAATGGTAATATTATTATCCTCGCTAAGCTGAAACATTGGAGCCTCTTCCCAAGTCATCGAAATCCACCGGTGTTAGGGGTATATATATTACAAAGCTCCCACATTTAATCGGGAGGTCCGATGCGATCCACGTGTCACGTCGTCAGCAATGACATGAGACAAAATGAATTCAGTTAATGATACAAGTAACCCAGCTATGAATATAGTGAAACCTCCACACGTCGGGCGCGGACATGATCTCCTTTTTGCATCTCACACACGAGATCAACTTTTTACGTGTCAATCCACAAACTTGAATGTCAACATAATTGAGCAGGTTGCGTCGCAAATAGTACTATAGACACTGGAATGAATTTTGCAGAAAAAGCAAAAATCTATAGCAAATTAATTGTAGCTCATAGGTTCACACTTTTTTTTAACTGACCGTTTTTTCTCCTCTACTGTGTGGCAAAACTGTTGGATAGTCGGTGGAAAACGTAATTATCCACGTCAAATTTTAAATTTGTAAACCATGGATGTACGTTTTGACTGACACAAATGGATAGAGTACTTCTTGGCTGAAACATTTTTGGGCAGAGTACCTCTTGGGTAAAAACGTAGGATCTATAAGATGATGCCTAGTGAGGCGGATTGAGTACCTTTAGGATTAAAAAAGTGTACAGGAAGTCGGATATGATTAGTATTTAGTACTGTATGATTCATAAATGGATGGAGTGCCTTTTGCTTGGAACACACCTCAACTGTTTAATACTCTTTGGTTGAAAACTCGATTTTCATCGCTAATTTTTCAATGGATAGGGCACGTTTTGAGATGAAACGACATCATTTTCGTGAAGAAACAGTCCCCCAAACCCGTAACCAACTATTAGTTCCAAATTGAAAAAAGGGCGTTCAGTATTTCTCAATTGTCAAGCTTATTCTACCCATTTTTGCCACCTATTTTAATTGCTTATACGTTATGTTCGGCAAACATCCCCCTCGTGGAAATCAATTCGGATACAAATCTGAATATTTCCAAACGGAATATACAGGGTGTCCCAGTAACTACGCTCCCCCCCCCCCCCCTTATTTTCTCTAATTGTGTACGAAAAAAATCGGACCAACGCTATTCCTCATAATTTTTTGCGCAGAGTTCAAAAATGACCAAATTGCGAATCGCGCAATCATGCGCAACCAAGATCAACTTTGTTTTTTTTTTCAAATGGAAACCCCCATTTTTTATTGCAGATTCGGATTCTACGGAAAATTTAATGAACATTTGGATCCTCAGTCGACTTTTTTTTGACCGCGCGCAACCCGCTCAGCGAGTGCTCAAAGATGCGATGCGCCAAAATTGAGATGAAGGTAGTAGTCAAGTGTGGCACACGAATTTTAATTGTTTTTCACCGCTGATTCACGTGGTGCTATCAATTTTGTGCTATCCATTCTTTTCGAATAGGAGATCATCGATTTTCTTATGAAGGATAATGAATCAATCCGAACATGAGTTATCATCAATGTTCAGAACAACTTTCAATTTATTTTTAATTATTTTAAAGATGTTTTTAGAAGACTGAAAATTCGTTGCGAAATTTTGTGATGTGTAAAAGTTACCTGTTACTTTACTGTATTTTTAAAACTTTATCGGGATTGATTCATTATCCTTCATAAGAAAATCGATGATTTCCTATTCGAAAAGAATGGGTAGCACAAAATTGAATAGCACCACGTGAATCAGCGGTGGAAAACAATTAAAATTCGTGTGCCACACTTGAGGACTTGCTTCATCTCAATTTTGGCGCATCGCATCTTTGAGCACTCGCTGAGCGGTCAAAAAAATCGATTGAGGATCCAAATGTTCATTAAATTTTCCGTAGAATCCGAATCTGCAATAAAAATGGGGGTTTACATTTGAAAAAACAAAGTTGATCTTGGTTGCGCATGGCTGCGCGGTTGCGTGCTGCGCAATTTTGTCATTTTTGAACTCTACGTAAAAAAATTATGAAGAATAGCGTTGTTCCGATTTTTTTCGTCTACAATTAGGGAAATTAAGTAGTTACTGGGACACCCTGTAGACTTGGTTCGCAAAGTCAGACATTTCAAATTGATCACCTAAGTAGGTACCTAAGTGTTTTAAAACATTGTTGGTGAAAAGTCGTATCGAACCCAAACAAAGAAAATTTACAAATTCATCATTCAGTCACTGGAAAGACGTGGTACCTTATTACTTTTTTCTGTATTGATATCATGTCTCCCACGTTAATAATTGTTTTTCAATGTTCAAAATAATTGTAATCCACTTTTTTGACGAGTCGATATTATAGTAATGAACTCAAGATAATGTGATTTACAATCTTGTTTCTTTCTTTCAGCTGAAGTAATTAGCTATATGAACCTCGTAAATCGGAAAGGCAATTTTAACTAGAAAACTGAAAATAGGATCGAACCGAGTCAGCTAATCTAAAGGTGAAACTATGTTTTAATCTAAATTACCAAGGTTGGAGGCGATCTTCCAATATTTCTATATTTTTAACGAAAGTTTTGAAATCTGCAATGAATCACGCTGTTGCTCATGACAGATAGTGGAGTTATACACCAGCAAAAGTGGTTTGAATCATCACTTGCCCAAGAAAGTTTCAGGAAACACCTACTTAATCCTCCTGACGTTACTCTTGCTTTGTACCGGTAGAGGGCGATGAGTTGTCGGTCTTTTTACACGACGAAAACCATTGTCGGTGAGAAGAATTCTTCCCGAGTATCGTTATTAAGGAAGGTTACCTACCTAACGCCGTCCCACGTGTCCGATGTTATCGTCGAGCCTGCCATCTCAACGAGGACCGCGTCGTGACCGTTTTTGACGCTTTTCCCAGCCGATTTCTGACGCACCGGAATTAAAGTGTTCCCTCCCTGATCACTGACATATCAAACGAATAGGGCCGTCACGATCTTTATGGGAATACCTGATTTTTCGGGAGGAGAAAAAGAACGTCGAGGTTATAACATAAAAGAAGAATTTTAGGAAAGCATATGTAATTTGGCTTCATCACTAATTCGGTATTGTAACAACTCAGAGGTTTTGTTTCTTGGTATCTGCTACCTCACAACTCTCATCGCTATCTCCTCTTCATGTTTACATTTTCATTATTTCTATTTACCTAACAGCTCTTCTATGTGTGCCTACCACCTACCACTGACTGAATCGTCTACCTTATTACGAACGGAGGGAGTGCAACGAAATGAAATCATCATAGACTCCAAGACCTTCTAGCTACTCGTTGATCACGTTCATTTGTAGTCACCACCACTACCCACCTCTACAACGAAATGAAATCATCATAGATTTACGTTCATTTGTAGATTTATACGTGTTAACTATCTGTTTCATGCTCTATGTGGTGGCTACTTCCTTTGATGGTACTTGCCTTAAAATGCAGGACACTGATAAGAAATTAGCTCATTCGTTCTTCTGATTCATAGCTATAGTTATTAGTGATAAAAGTTGTTGACGTTATTGCGAACCTGTTATGCGAAATTGATCACAGTTTTTAAAGACGAATACAAACGAACAGCAGAGAGTTATAGTGGCCAATAAGAAGAAAACGTACCAACAGCTCGTACCTCCTGATTTGAAGATGATGCGTTTACAAAAACACATCTTTCCTCTATCTAAAAGTGGCATTGAAACACATTATCTACAAAAACCAACATTCGTCACCCGCTTTTCTTCTGATTATCCTCATCGTAAGTGTAAATAGAATATTAGGTATAATAATTATTTCAACTAATCACATAGGTATCTACTTGGAGAAAATCTCAACATAAGAATGTGTAGTGCTGGAGCGTTTGTTAGACGGGCACATTGATTTTTGGTAAACCGGACCTCTCGTTTACTCCATTCTCTCCATTTCTTGTGGAAATTGATAATAAAGAAAATGTACTTTTGCCTTGACTCCTTTTGTATTGCTGAGATTTAGCTCGCCAAATAAGTGATCGTGGAAGTCCCCCTTTTATGTGTTGGTATTTCTTCCCAAACGCCATTTGTCAAACAAAAACCAAATTGTTCGCACTGAAAATATTCAGAAGAATCAGGTTGCTCCGAGTCACGGAAAATTCTTGTTGCATGTTAAAGAGGAATAGTAGTAGAAACAGATCTGAAATGATCTAAAATACCTTTTCGAACCATTTTGGGAATTTCGATATGAAAGATGAACGGAGAAGAATGCAACGAATTTCTCGTATTCAAGTTATGCTACAAACAAATCATTAAACCTTTGCTCTAAAAAATAATTGGAAATTACGAATTGTAAACTTTTGAGTGTCAGGACAATGAAAAATTAGAGTACAGCCTATAGGGATGTGTACTGAACTCGAAAATATGTACAAGCAGGTAACAGTTGTTGACATACGAAAATGATTTTTGTCTCGCTTCGACTATCACTCGAAAACATGTTGATTTTGGAATCCTTAGAAATCGTAATCGAGTGGTATGTGGAGGCTGATTAATGCACTTGTCAATGTGTATAATATACAAAGACTAAGCATTCTATATAATGACGGTTCGTTTTAGTCAATTATAATTCCTTCATTTTTTTCCAACTTCTTGCACACATTGACTAAGCATTAAGTGATGTACGAAGAGCGCTAGCACATTGAATGCAAAATGTAATCACACACCGCCTAGGGGGCCACAGTCATTTCATTGAATGACTAGTCATTGTGTGCAATAGGTAGCATTTCATACATTGACAAGCCGTTTTGTTCTGTAGAATAATTAGGAATGATATATAATAATGGATTTCACACATTGACTCCCATTGAGTGAATATCAAACGATTTTAGTATCGCTTTTGTTTGCATACCCAGTCAAAATACGGTAATATGCGCTGTGATGCGAGAAGCATCGAGAAAAGTGATTGTGTTACGATGGTTACGATCGATATGGATGCGTTTGATGATTCATTTTCGGTTTAGTGCGACTATAACTCTAGTAACACGAAAACGAATACGATCAATCTTCTTCTTGATTAGACCTTTATATATTCAGTCATTGTTTCTGCCCAAAGGCAGAACTACTTGGACATTCACAAAATTAGGATGATCGCCCAGCTGAGACTAGCCACTGGAAATGCGGAAATGGGGAAAATTTCGTTTCTCTACAGAAGAAACAGGTATAAATTGGGGAACTCAGAACTCTGTATAGTCTGCGATAATGAGGCACAAGAAACTCTAGCCCATTTCCTGCTCCACTGCCAGTATATAAGCCATGTAGGGACTACTACCTCTCAAAATACCTCCACTTGATTACTGACGAAAATACAAGAATGAACTGCATACTCGAGTCACCAAACGACAAAACGAAAACCAATAATGATAGTACTTGCTACGATCACCTATGCTATGAGCATTCGCCCAGAACGACGAATGAAGGACGATTGTGACCAATAGTCCCTCCACAATAATATCTATAAATTTAATAATTAATGGATGAAATTATAATGATGGAATTGTGTTGGAATTATTGATTATGAATGAACTATAAATTTAAATGGTTTAACACTAATCATCACTACTAACTCTTAACATACTACACATACACACCAAATATAATCTTCCCAGTATGTTGTGTTCCCAGTGAAAGTGCTACGTAATTTATTTTCATTATCTTTACTTATTTGCCCATTTTTACTCAAGTGTGAAGAACTATCATTTTCTTTTGGTTTATTATTCAATAATAAACCATTGCAATCGCTTTGAAAAAAAAAAAAAAAAAAAAATTCTAACCCCCCTGAAAATTTTATGGTTTACGTTTCAAAGGGTGTAGAATCCGAATCTGCAATAAAATTTTTCCGCCCGTCCGCCGTACGCCATACGCACAATATCTCCCAAACGGCTGAAGCAAAAAAGCTGAAATTTTCAGGAAAAATCCATGTTGGTCCAACGAGGCCCCAATTCTTGAGCCAGCTCTCTCACTTAATTTAAAGTGCCCTTTAAGGGTTGTCAAAGGTTTGTAAAATCCCTAAAAACCTGAAGCAAAAAAAAGTCAAGGCGGCCTAAATTTGTACTCTTTTGGTAGAACACTCCACGAGGAATCGAATGAGCCCTAATCGCTCTATCACCTGTGAAACACGCACACTCCAAAGCTTAGTAGAAATTCAAATCATGGACGCAAGCCAATTGAATAATAAACCCCAGGGAAAGAATTTGCAGCGTTTTTATATTACTACTCCAAACTCTTGTAACGACCTTTTGTGGTAAATACAATAAAAAGTTTTGATTGATTGATTGATTATATTCAGTCAACTAATCTATTTGGTTTCATTGTCTTTATAGATTATGCATTAACAGGAGAGATTATACTGTTTAGCTGCAACAATTGCCACTAGAGTGACTATACTCCCAGAAAGGGTTAAAGTTACCTGTTCGTCGTGCAGTTTATGTCGAAAAATAGCTCTGACAGCATGGCATGATCCCCAATTAATTTGAAGGTATTACAAAGACTACAATCAGAAAAATTTGAAGAATGAAATAAATTCAAAGACAATTTTTGTCTTCTTAATCTGGTCCCATAACATGGGCTTTCTAATTTCATCCGACGTTATCCTTATTTTGGTTTTGTTTGCATAGTCGTAATTGACAATGGAAGGGTAGTCATTAGGTGCACCACATGTTCATAAGGAGCCCATTTAGTTAGTGCCCTAAACTAACAATGAGGCTGTGGTTGGAAGAAATCGTGATCGTGACTCAAAAAACTCGACCGCCTTCTCTGCCCTATTGTTTCTTTTGACCATCGATATGAGAAGGGCATTGAAAACTATCTGTGATAATCTGATAAGAACTGAGCCCTTCGGGGTGGACAGGGTGTAGGCGCCTCCTACGCTATTAGCTGAATACGCATCTCCACGAATAACAGTTACTGGGAAATTTTTATTTATGTTTACAAACGTGTTCACATAGTATTCATAGCACATGGACGAATCATAGAAAACGTAGTGCATAGTGCTTGTTTTAACGTTGACAAGATAAAGTTATTTTCATTTTCGGGAGGTAAAGTGTTTTTGTTCCACGATTTCAAAATATAAGTTTTCCTTTTCATTTTGAGTTTTGGGACATTCTGAACAACTTTTGTCATGTATGTCTATTTGTTTGTGGTCGTGCACAGATCGTTGAAACAAGCGTTATTGCTCCAGTTTTCATCCGTATTTGAACCGTGATTTCCAAGGAATGTGATTGTTACGTAGATGGTCTCCAATGGGTTTCATTGATCATAGATCACTTTGAGCATTGACAAAAGTTAAAATCCATCAAACACTATTTTCCCACGTGCTGGCCCCCTGATCCAGCTCTAATTTGGAGGTTGGTCAAGAAAAGTGAGTTTAGTAATCCTATATTTCGTATTATTTGCTTTACGCATTTGTGTTCAAGGCCTTGTAACAGGCGTCATTTCTACTATTTTCATTTGAAATTAATGACATTTTCACCAAATTTGAAGGCTAGTCTAGTCTAAAATGGTTCTTTGTGAATTCCCTTGCATGCAGATGAACATTTAAATCTGAGCATTCTCTAACGTAAAATCATCAAGCATAATTTTTAACTATCCTATCCTAAATCCTCTGATGGTGTGGGCATAGGATTTTTTGATCCACAAGCCAATATATCTCAGTATTACAAACTGCCTTCACCATTTCAAATTGGAAGCGCTGAGCTCCTCTCGATCAATGTTGCTGTCCAACATGCCATCAAAAAGAGTGGAACAAACAAAGCAGTTGTCTTAACGGATTCCAAAACTTCATGTCTTATGCTCGAAAATATCCACAAGGGCCACTCCACGAATTATATTGTTTACGACATAGCAAGAGGTCTGGAAAACACTTCATGCTCAATCGCAATTCAGTGGATACCTTCACATATTGGAATATCCGGGAATGGTCGAGCAGATGAAGCAGCAAGGACTGGAAGCACTCTTCAGACGAAAGATCACAGCATGTACTTAGTCCCAGTACCTGACGCAATAACATCAGCAAAAACACTCATGCTCGCTGAATGGCAGGATATTTACGAAAACGAGTCTCTTTACAAAGGAGCTTACCATTTCCAAATCATGGACAAGGTCACGCTTAGGCCAAAGACGCTACAATTAAATTTACCACGGCGAGACTTAGTGCAATTGCTGAGAGCTAGGACCGGGCATGGACAGATCAACAGATGCTTGTATATGATAGACGTAGCAGCAACTGAATTCTGTGAGTTCTGTGAAGACATGATAGATGACATAGAACATAAAATGGCAATCTGTCCGATGTACGAGGAAGAAAGGGTAACTTTTGGCATCGTGAACAACTACCAGGACTTGCCGGACCTGCTGTCCTATCGCCCATTCTCGCTTATATTTAAAGGGTAGTTGGGGGGAAGACGGTTTGAAAACGTAATATAAATTTTACCAGGAACGTCATTATAGTAAGCGTTGCAGAATTAGCGAGTCGACCAGCAATACTTGTCGTCTTAACCTTTGAAGGTGTTGATGTCTACGGGAACAAAGCCGTGGCATTTCTGTCCCGTGAATCGTTTTAAGACGTTCATATTATTTATCTTTAAAGATTATTTAAACTATTTCAATCTGCGGGAACTTGCTACAATTGTTGGGGCAAAGCCCGCAAATTTTGTTCTTGCTAAAACTTGAATTCCCGTGTACCAATTGTTTCATGTAGTCCCCTGGAGGTCCTGGAGGTTTAACCAACATTCATACCTTTGGCTCTAATACTGAAAGTCAGCAATTTGAGTTATTCAATTTCTTAGAAACATTAAAAATTAACAAATTCGGGTATTTGCTCCCACAAACCTCCCTACTCTACGTGGCAGGGACAAATGGGCATATGTTTTTTGATTTATCTCGAGGTTTTGCTAAACACATAACAAGGTGAAATATTTGGTGTGTTATGAGGTTCCGGATTATGTAGTATGCACGTCAAAACTTAACGGCGTAAACATATTTCACCGTCGTCCACAATATACGATCGTCTGACGGTCGTGAATTTCGCTTGATCGTCCGAGGAGTTAAACTGGCTACCGACTGCCCGGTTCGAGATCTTGATCAGGCTGATTTACGTCCCGGTCTTCTTCCCCGAAAACCGCCTTAGTGACAAATAAAACGACACGAGCTTCCCCAATAACAAACACTTGGATATTTAATGGGGCGGATTCGCCGTAGGAAGAAGCTCTCTAAAACTTCGGTCGTCGAAATCAAAAAGAAACGGCGCGACGGACGACAACTTCGCCGGGCGAGCACCTGGGGATTCAAAAACGGGGCATCGCCGCTAACAACTCGCTAACAACCTGCAAAAGGTCTCTGATCGGTTGGTCTTTTGAAACCACCGTGACAACCCCTTATTATCTCGTCCTGATTATGCTAAGTATAATATTTTCCCGGGACTTTATAGTCCGCCCAGCATTAAATGGCTTGACGACGTTGTTGGTTTTCTGGGTTGTCCGCGAGGTCAGATTGACTTCGGTAGTAAGGTGAGGATTTTAAAAACGAAGTGAACTGATACAGCAGTTAAACCTTACCCATCCAGATGTCAAGAGGACCGTTGTGTTTTCGTTCAAGATTCAGTCTTGTAAATTTAGGTCGAACCCTAAACAGTTGTTGTTTACCACAACAAAGGACAAAAACTAGGAAAGCCTTTTGTCGTTGCCAAACCACTAATATATATCAGCATTATTACCTTTTGAGCCCCTTTTAGCGTATTAAAATGCATTGTCACCGTCTCCTCATATTTGGGCTGTGAATGTCATCGACCGCCATTGAATTGTCCAAATTGCAAAACAGTACAATGGAACTAAGCCGTGGAAAACAATGAAACTAATTGTTAATTAGCCAAGCCTTCATAACAGCATATATGATTTTTTCCTTGGTCAGGCCAACTTAATCGTCACGGATAATTCCTGACAACTAAATAATTCATTGAAAAGGAAATTATAACCGTCCACCTACCTTGATTATCTACTAACTAAAGATATTTACAGCGAAAAAATGTTACATGGGTATGTAACATGACGGGATTGCCATACCATGGTATTGAACGGTTCTATCATTAAGAATTTTGTAATGAGACGAAAAATGTTACCTAATATCTGATATACAGCTTTGGTTTCTCGGTGAGATTTTGTTTAGCATCGGAAAATTCAAGAATATGAGTGGTCTACTACCATGATAAGCCAATGTACCTAACCAGGGAGCATTAGATAAATTTTTTTAAATGTATCCGATTGAATCTATTATCCATGGTCATGTACTAGGTCAACTCGAAAATGTCAGTTAGGACGTTTTAACTGAGGACAGAGAACTTGACAGTCACAAATCGCAACGAAATTAGAAATGATGATAGTATCAAACAACTGCCCCTTCAAATACAAATATACGTAAGTTTTCTCGTGATTTTAAGATTTTGTCAAAACTGCCATTTAGCGCAGCAATTGCACATCTTCAATGCAATTTGAAAAACGTTTCCTGACATCAAATAGATAGGAAATGAAACGCTCTTCCCAACGGTGTCATCAAATTTGAGCTATCTCCAAAATGAAGGGAGTTATGACAGTTTTAATGACTTGAGATCGAAAACACGAAAAAAATCTTAAATCGCGAATAGCTTGAAAACGAGGCCTCTGACAAAAAATTGCTAGGAGGCATTTTTGGTCGGAAATGAGTTGTAAAACACGTAGGAGTCGGATTCCTGTCCTCCTGGGACACCCTGTGTAATATAGAGGTGCCGACAGGGGAGGATAAGACGTGGACTGCGTCATTAAAATTCTTGGAGGGAGGGGTTCCAAAAAAATGTTTGGGGAGGTAAAGTTGAAAAATTTTTGACTTCATAATGTTAATGTTTTTATGTATTTTACGATTTTATCACCATTTGCTTTTTACCTTTTTGAACGTTACCAATGAGAACGTGATGTTACCTATGTAAAGAATCTCAAGAATCATTTGTCCATTTAACGAGGTTTGAATTTTTTCAAACTTAAAAAGTTTTAGTTTTAGATGACCAGAAGGGAAAATCTGCATTTTTTTAGGAGAATTTTGATTAACGACTTTTGGACAACAATGAGAGGCTGGACTGTCGTAACACCCGCACCTCCCCAAGCAGCAAAGTTGTAATTCAGAGTTTAGTTTTAGTTTTCACTCCAGGAGAACGCAAAATTTCATTGCTCCATGCTTCATGGGATCAGTGGAGATCGTACCACCTCACGTATGCATTTTAATAGAGCAATTAATCATGTCATGGATACCTAGATCCCACTTCTGTTACCTTCTGAGAGTGAGTGTTTAACGTCCTCCCTTTGACACTCAATTTCATCTATGTGACGTCATCAATTAACCAAAATCTTCATGTTTAGCCCATTGTTTCGGTGATATCCTTTCCCCAAACTTTCTTCAACAATACCCATTATAAGGACGTTCCTAATTAGATCCATAAAGTTTGAATCCGTTTCATTAATATAAGAACTTGTGATTTATCCTTTGAATCGTTCACGAGTTTGGTATGAACACTGACTACTCGATATAATTTTGGTTTATTATTCAATAATAAACCATCGTAATCGCTCTGGAAAAAAAATTCTAATCCAACCGGAAAATTTCACGGTTTACGGTTCAAAGGGTGTAGAATCCGAATCTGCAATAAAAATTTTTCCGTCCGTCCGCCGTACGCCGTACGCTGTACGCACGATATCTCCGAAACGGCTGGAGCAAAAAATCTGAAATTTTCATTAAAAATCCATCTTGGTCCGACGACGCCCCAATTCTTGAGCCAGCTCCCTCACTCAATTTAAAGTGCCCTTTAAGGGCTGTAAAAGTTTTGTAAAATCCCTGAAAACCTCAAACTAGCCGAATCGGCCTAAATATTTTCCTATTTGAATAACATACCATTAGGAATCGAATGACCCCTTCCCCATGTCCGTAGGTCAAACCATTCCCGATGTATGGCCCGATTTATGGTGCCAACATTTGCGTTTTTCCGTTTATTGTTGTTTGTTTGTAACATAGTGATGTCCGGCCGATAGCGTCGAGTTGTAGTGAATGTGGATACTGGAGTGATAGCCGATGTGAAATTCGTAGTGTAGTTAGAATTGACCGATACACGGGTTGAAGCATTCTGATAATATATAGGTAAATATTATTAAATATTATTACTGGGGTAAATAAGTACTCTTTCACTGGTGTTTATTATTCAATTGGCTTGCATTCATGATTTGAATCTTGCTAAGCTTCGGAGTGTGCGTGTTTTACAGGTGATAGAGCGATTATTTCAAAACATCTGTGCAAGATCCTTTTTATTCGTACCGTGGTATTTCGAGGGTTTTGAAACTTTCACCCTTCAAACGTGTCAGAGAGAACAGGAATTTTAAAAAATACGCTGACGGTAATGGTAAATTCACCTTCTGGGAAAATCAAGTTATCAACGATTGGGAAATGGATTATCACATTCTGGGAAAATCAAGTTTGTTTGACGATGAAAAAATTACCTATACATAATGCAGTGGTGCCCACGTGGGAGGTTATGACGCAACTGCGAATAAAATATTTTGAGGGGGGGTTCCAAAAAATAGAATTTAACGTTACCGTTGAGAATACGATGTTACGTATGTAAAGAATATCAAGAATCTCTTGTCCAT
Organism: Creontiades dilutus; assembly: GCA_031894815.1. Classification (NCBI taxonomy): domain Eukaryota; kingdom Metazoa; phylum Arthropoda; class Insecta; order Hemiptera; family Miridae; genus Creontiades; species Creontiades dilutus. The sequence continues at coordinate 2,263,788 of JAVIWC010001515.1, forward strand.
TGCCAACTGGGTTTGAATTTTTTCAACACCTATATAAATCTTCTTTTAGTTTTAGATTTAAAAAATGGGTGCTTACGGGTATTTTTCACATTTTTGTTTTGGTTAAAAACTTGGATGGGCGGAGGGCTAGTTCTAAGTTAGGGGGGGGGGGGGGTCGTCATGAAGCTTGGGGGGGGGGGGGGATGTGGGCACCCCCGGTTATTGATAGCAATTTATGCCTAATCAAGTCTGGTACTACCAGATTATACGTTCCCAAAAATATTGTATTTTCTTTCAACGATTTGTAGCTGCTTCCCAGTAAAATTCAATAAACTGGTGAGTGAACATTTGTTTAAAAAAAACGTCGGTATTAAATTTTTACAATATTAAAAAGAATTATTACATACGTTTCCATATTTGCCTTCAAATCGATGCGTTTGAATAATTTTGCAGCACTCAGTAAACCCAGTCTGCTATTCATCAGATACTTTTGATTCTAACGAAGCCTAGGGGAATCTGCGTTTGAGAAGGTGAGTTAAACTAGAGCCTTCATGGAAGAAGGTATACTCCGACCTAACTATATTTCATCTCGTCTAAGTGGATTAATCCGCTTTTAATGGGTCGTTAAGTTGAAAAATGTTTCTCTAATTAGTGAAGCAGGCTATAAAAAATACAAAAGTGGTCAAGTGGTCTCGTTAATAACAAGGTTTCTTCCAGTTCTTCAGACGTGTGACGGGTTAGTAGAAATGGGAAGCCATTGAGAATGAAAGAGTATGATGGTGAAGGTATGGAGAAAGAGATGTGGCTGTGATTGTTCTAATTGGACTGCTGGGGTGGAGATCTCAAAAGTAGGTAGGCAGGTACCCACCCACCGCTCTCAACAGAACATTCTTAATTGTTTAGGACTTGAACATTTTTTTTTCTTGATTTCTTCTTGCTCACACAAAGTACAGTGTACGTGACGATAAGGACCACCCAGTTTGTGTGTAACAAGCTTCCATCATTCTATCTTATTTTAAGGTCTAATGTATGGCTGTGCTACGAGAGGTGTATTTAGTATCAGAATCCAACTCAAAGTACAGAACGCATCAAACAATTTAGTTAGTATGGAGATTAGGCAGTTGTACATAAGTTTACCCCCCCCCCCCCTTCTCGCCATTAAGAATGTTTTCTGCATTCAACACTAAATTTCGTCCTAACAGCACATTTCTATAATTAACAGCCTTTACAATTAACATTTATTTCTTGCATTTTTTTAATATCAAACGATTGCTGTTCTGATTTTATTTCTATCGTTGTAAATTTACCAATAGTTATATTAACACTGTCGTATTGAATTATTGTGTTTTTTATTTATACGTTTATATCTTAGGTTACACGGGCCAAAGCCCCAATTTAACAATAAAGATTAAAAAAGAAACAAAGATTTTGACAGAGAGTCAATAGAACATCTGTACAAATGAAAACCAAAAATAGGTATACAACCAAGGCTCCGGCTTGCCCGACCAACGATATGCTCGATATGAGGAAGAAATGAAAGTTTTGAATATAACAACACTCCAAGGTCCCGTATTTCCCCATTCGTAGGGAGAACAGCGTTCCAAGAGTGCTGAATATTGTTGAATTAATTATTTACCAGTTGCTGGTTGTTGATCACCCGCAAATTGGGTGTTATGTCTGAGGTAAGCTCTTCCTGAACTCCAGCTCATAGCTAAGTGCTACGTCCGTAAAATGTTTATGCTATCTACATTATGTATGGAATTTATATAAATAAAACATTTTAAAAATCAATCAATTACTAAATTTTGTGACTCTTTGTAGGAGGTTTACTCAGTAAGTAAGGGTCTCCACAATTAAAAAATCTATATTGTTTAATTTAGATAATTTTTCTTGTTATTTTTCAGTATTATAGTCTATTTATTTATACACATCATTCCCCGATCGAGGCACTCCTGGAGTCAATCAAATAGCTTTGATACCTATCATGAAATTATCCCGCCTAATCTCTCAACCAGGACCGCAATGCTTCCTTGACCTTCAAACGAATCAAAAAATTGACGTCTTGTCCCTCAAGTGAGATGAGATATACCTCACACACACAACCGACATGTAACGATGGAATCCAATAATGTTTCTTTTTTCAGCAAAACGATCAAGACAATTGAAGAAAAGCCTCCACTTTTTGGTGTTTACAGTCTTCTGTCAAAGTTTTCTGAACCCACCTCCGACTTTTTGTCACTTTGTGCATGAAACCATCAGAAATTTCGGGAGCGATAAGCAAAGTGAGATGGGTATTAAGCGCTCTAATGAGCCGAATTTTGCTACCATTTCGTCTTTGACAGCTGTACTCGGTTATCCACTGTTTTCTTTGTAAGAAATTACAGGTCCTGTCATCCCACAGAGTAACATATCCACCAAGGGCCGATTAAACTCACAAAGCCAAACACCTCTCTCCTTAAACTATAAAAACTGCCCAAGAATTTCAAACGCCGCAATTTTTCGGACCGTGAGAAAAAGAATAACAGTGCGAATACCTCGCTTGTCGGAAACTGAAATCGGCAAACCGATTTCAAACGGCTGTTGCTCGGGGTGTAAAACATCTTGTAACACCAATGTGCGCTTGTTGAACACAGGGGAGCCTCAGGTAAACGGGGAGCTGGCTAATTTTCTTATGAACTTCCTTCCAACCCCTATCGCATTGGATAACTTACTAATTGGGTGACCCTCATGTAATTCTGCCTAGCTCAGTACTATAGAAGAAGTTATGTCAGTGGGTAGCTTATCTACTCTGCCCTTTGTCTTGCTCACATGATAACAATTCATTTGTATCCCTGCCTCTGTCGGAAGAACCTTCCGATCCTGCTTCCAGATTTAGCATCAAGCGCAAATAAATTTATTTCAACCCCTCTCCAACGGAAATTCTCCGATGCTCAAGTGAAAGAGTGCGATCTTTGTGAATCCCTTTTTTGTTACTGTCGTGACTCCAATCATTGTTGGAGAGACAAAAAAGACTTGTAGAATGCACGAGGCGTCTCCCTATGGCTGTAAAACTTTTTTTTTAAACCTGTTCTGAATGGTGTCTTCAACAGTTTCCTGACCGTAGTTAAGTATCAAAAGTAAAAACTCGTAATCGGTCGAAGCTAATTATGTTGAGAGATGAAAAGGCTCGTTAACCGCAACAATCGAAATGTGAAGCCTGACGCAATCGGAACTCGTTCAAGCTGATTCTGGACCTGGTCCTTACAAGGGCAGACGTTAAAGTTGCGACTGCTTTTCTTCAATTGATTACATCAATTAAACGCAAAATTCAAAACATCGAGTTGATGGAGATATGTAATTGTGACACATGATTTTAAAGTCTTTTTCTCGCTGAATCACGTAATAAAAAAATACGAAAAAGAGGGTTTTATTGATCGATTTTGTTTTTCAACAAATCAGTTTGAAGCTGCTCAAGCGACAATCCGCACTCAATTCTAATGATTCTTATCTTGTTCAATCCCAATTTAAGTCTAGTATTCTCCCCAACCTTGAAATTGTGCATTTTCAAGAAGAAGGAGGGAGATTTTAAGGAGAAACCCCCAAAAACGTTTTTTATTGATAGATTTTGTGTCCCATCAAATCAGTTTGAAGCTTCTATACAGTCTACAATTTTCACCAGATTCCCATGATTCTTATCTTGTTCGATCCCAATCCATTTCCCAAAGCATGTCTTCCGGTCTCGCTGCTCAAATGAGGAAGCAGGTGGCGGGTGAAAGGTTTCTTCAAATAAAACTTTTATGTACTGAAATAGAGGATTTCTTCATCTCCGTGTGGAGAGGGCATTGTGAAGACCGACGTGCTGTGCTGTATCTGAGAGGTCAACTCCGAAGGGGCCTCCTGACTCCTACTGACCTTGAGTTTCATAGTATTAGATGACACATACGAAATCACCATGGAGGCTCATTGGGTTGTGTGTGCCTCCCACAGGGTAACAGATCCAGGTAGGCTATTCTATGGATTATGAAGTGACCTCCACCTGTGGGGAAGTGTTGCCACTTTACCGAAATACCGTTGTATCTAATAGTTTTCCACTTTAACTCACGGTTTACAAGTTTAATCTTCAAACCGGGCTTTAAAATTGTTGACCAAAAAAAAAAAAAAAAAAAAAAATTGATTTGAAGTAAATTAATATTGATTATTATATGGGGTGGGATGTTGGATTGGTTGGGGTTGTAAAAAGTATAAATTGATATGGCAAAAGCTCGAAGTCGTATGCCTGAAATCGAAATTGAGTCGCCGAAAGTTTAGATTGAGATGCCAAAAATATTAAAATTGATTTGTATGTGTGTGTGTGTGTGTGTGTGATTTTATTCTTCCGGTAGCCAAATTGCTGCACCGTCCTCAAGTCCTAGTCCTCGTACGTGTTTCCTCGGGCCCCGTAGCCTCATGGAAACTGCTCGATGAACTGAGAATTGAGTTTTCACTCGTGCCCATATGATCACCTGGGAGTAGGTAAATTAATTTTTGTTCAGGTAGTAAATTAATATTTGTTCATTTCTTTTGTAAAAGTTGTTGGTTCACTACCCAAACTGGAAAGAAGAAGTGTACCTATATTCTCTTGGCAAATCTCATTTTTTTAACCAGAAATTTCCTTATTTAGCTATCGACTGAGATAATCCAACTTGAAGCATGCAGGGTGGAGACAAGGGCAATGCACCAGATTCTAAGTACTACGACAAAAACGAAATCAGCACGGAATAAATTGAATGAACTCTCCAACAACGTCGCCTTGTCCTGATGCTGTGTGTAAGGGCTGACGCTACTCAAACTGAGGATCGTCTCCTAAATAAACAAGAACGGGCGGAAAGGGGCGTTTTAAAAAACAACTGGGCGGTTCCGTAAAAAGGAAAAAATTCGAGGATTTTGAGTTGATTTTTTGACTTCTGGTTCGCCACCGCTCGGACACACAAGGACTGTGGGAAAGCTGTGGAACCCAATCCGAACACAAACACTCTCAGCGCACCTTTTCTAAAGGTTCCGGGAGCTTCTTTCTCGTCTACTCGTCTTGTCGGTGTTGTTTGAAGATGAAGCTTCTGTGAAAATGTGTTTTCACAGGGGAGCGACCGGAACGAAAAAAATGTTTGACGTGAGACTTTACACGGTTTTTTCTGCTTTGAACACCGGTCAAGCTCGATTACGTGACAAAAGACGCCGTCGAACAGTAGGTTTGACATCTGCTGCATGGTTCATTATTTTCAATAACAAACCTTTGCAATCGAAGTAAAACCACACTTTTAACCCTCAAAATATGTTGGTTTACGTAAATCTCACGAGTTTGAGAAAATACAGTAATTACGGCCAGAAGATACTGCCAATAACTCAACCTCTTCTTCAGCAAGGTGAAAATGCCAAGTGGGTGTGGCACATAGCTTCCTCGTATCCATAACATGACTGTATAGATCATTGAAAATTATTATTGACTAAAGAACTTCGTTCAATCAAGCTCGAGGCTAAAACTTTATTTTCTCTTTATTATTCACGAGAACCATCTACACATCAAACCGAACAATCCCTGAAAATTTCATCGAAATCGGTCAAGAACTCCCGGAGTTATGCGCGTAACAAGGATTTCGTTTGCGCATGCGCAGAGACTACTATTGATCCGAAGGTCATGAAACTTATAGGGGACCATCTACACATCAAACCGAACAATCTCTGAAAATTTCATCAAATTGGTCAAGGACGGAGTTATATAACAAAGATTTCACGTTTGCGCATGCGCAGAGGCTACTATTGATCCCGTAACAAGGATCTCTGAAAATTTCATCAAAATCGGACTATAACTTCGTGTAGTTTTGCCCGTAACAAGGATTTGCTGACAGACAGACACACAGACAGACACGGAACCAAAATTGTTCAGAAAGGTCTAAAACGCAAAGTGACAGTGGAATTTTTGATTTTGGGGACAAAAAAATTTTCACATTCCGTAAGTGAAAACAATGTTTCCGCTACCTTGGTAGACTCGGAAGCAATTGTGCAAGCTGTCCTTTAGCGGTATATTGATAACGTCATATTGAGCATGTTTTGAAATTGAATGAATACATTCCGCTTTTCCCTACCCTTTTCTCACAGTTGAACCTTCCTCATAATTTCTATTAGTAATCAGTAGTTAGGCTTATTCTACTTCTGAAAAGCTAGACATTTGTAGTGGTTATCAGTGCGCAGGGGAGGATTGGTCGGATAGGGAGCAAAATGCAGCCATTTCGAACAGGTCATTTAATGTATTGTGTTCCAGCTCTCATAATTCGTTCTCTCAGGTTTCTGGATCGATAACCAACTTCGCCCTCCTGCTCTACGACGTCACGAGTTTTATTACGGCTGATATCAGAGCACACTTCATTTGTCCTCAACCTCGCTCATCTCCCCACTGGTATTGTTCCACATTGATGGTATTATTATAGATTTTAACCTATTTTTACCGTTTTATTGAGTTACACAGTTTAAACCTTATCACAGCATGATTATCGTTAGTTAGTATTACCCAATCATTAGGACCTGATATCAATTACGGAAGGTGCATTTGAATTTACGTTCCGTAAAATGCAGAAGTTCACAAGAAAGGCTACTGCAAGATTTAGGATAAAAAATATAAAACAATCTACACATCAATCCCGCTTTTTGGTGATTCTCAAACTACGGGCTATTTTCAGATCCTGGGATTTTAAAAATTTAAGTGTTTCTTTTGCTAGGTTTTTGGATGTTCATCACTTAATTATCCTCCTTGGATGCCCAGTTATTCAAGATGTCCCATTATTCTCCGCGAAATTCAAATTTGAAATTCGGCCTCCATGACAATGATATAAATCAATGAAAACTTGGCTTTTAAGAATAAGTGGGTAGAAAGAAAATTTGTAGATCAAACATACTGGGTGAGCAACTAGGGCCATTAGAATGACATTGAATAACCAAACTAACCTGTTTTCAGATGTTCTTGTGAGTCACTGCTACCGTCAAAACAAGAACTCCCTCGAAAATCCACGTTTTGTTCCCTCAGAAACATATTCTTTTTGGGCCATGACAATGACCCTAGACTAAAGTGACCTGAATGAAGTGCGGCGTTAGGGCATTAAAAACTTGAAGCAGGGGTTGAAAAACCATTGACAGCTGCCCTTCAGATGTAACTGAAGACCAGAGAATTTTCATGTAACTTTAAATCTTAGGTAGAATATTCGAAAAACCAACTCAAAATTAGGAACCTCGATTCAGTTGCAGGTCATGACAATGACAAATCAGGGTTTTCCAACCCTAAAAAACATAGAAATGATATTAGCTTCCGAGGTTTTCCTATTGTTCAATGCAGTACTCAATAAACGTATGTAGTCAAGGGAAAAAAGTTGAATGTCAGAAGACTTCAAACAGCACAGCGTTCCATTTACACGAATTTGCCGGTAGTTTGAGAATCACGCTATTACTTCCAGTATTAATCGACTCAATATAAAATTAAGCCCCTCAAAATTTGTCGGTTCACATTCTAAGACGCGTGGAATCCAAAAGACTAATGTGAGCATATTGGGTGTGGGCACAAGAGTCATTTGATCATTGCAATGGTTAAAATAATCATCAATAACTGGTGCGTATATTAGAGGGAATTGAAGCATGTTGATTAATTATGTGTTTCAGCTAATAAACCAGCTGTTGAGATTTTACTGAAACGTCCATCCCCGACGACTAATCTCCGATTTTGAAAGCGATCCGACTTGGACTTGAGCAAAAGAAGAAAAGTTTGGTGGATTTTATGTTAGAGCATGAGCAGAGAGAAATGTATCGAGGGACCATCACACATTTCCCTTGAAAACGTGTTGAAATTACGAACAAATTAAAAACTGAATTAAGCTTGGGAAGTTGAGAAATATTGAAGGTGTTTATAAATATTTCAGCACATTTTATTGACATTGCAGCTGATCGTTTGGTGACAAATATTTTCTAAAGGACGGTGAATCATAAAACAATTTTGCCGATAAGTTCAGATTTTTCTTGATCTTGAAACGTTTAATAGAATTAAACTGCTTATTATTGGCTTCAACTTCCGATAATTACGTCTTTTAGCTCTCGCCACCCTGAAGTTTCCTGTACCTACAGGTTAAAAGTCTTTCAACCACCATTCACTTCCCGTAGGTACTTCCAATTTTGATGAAATCGTTTGCCATTGAAGGTGGTAACAATGATATCCAAATGTGGATGTGGAAATGAGGCATGGAGAGAGTGAGATGTTCTTCGTACTGTAATGCTGGAGAATTGAATATAATTCCAGTATTGTCATGGGAAGCCAATACCAAAAGAAGGCAATCGAGGGGGATTGCTCGAGGCTTCATTGGTCCAAAATCTATACTAAATTGAGAGTGGTGAGAGGCAGCTGAAATACGGATCCGTTTGCAATGGTTACAAGTGGACGAATTGCAAGGGCATATATCATTAAATATAAAAAGGCTTATCAAAAATAGTTCTCACCTTTTGTCGCAGGAACAGTGGCTGAGGGTGAAGGGTCTTAGGTTGGAGTAGCTGTATTTGTGCTCGAGCGGATTGATGCTCATGGCGCACATGTCGTGCTGTCTGCAGCATTTGTCGGGCTCCCAGAAGCTCCCGAGGTCCGTGTACCGCATCGCTCGGTTGCTCGGTCCGCACCAATTCGTTCCCGGAGTGATGATGTCATGTTTCGCCAAATGCCTGGTCAATTGAAAAACAAATCCGTGTAATCTCTCAGTGTGATATTACCCAAGTTTTGGATAGAAAGATATATGGACAACTAAGCCTATAGGTATAACATGGGGTAACGGAATGGACTAGCAGCGACCCTTCCAAGAGTTGAGGTGACAAGCCTGCAACACCTGAAGGAAACCTCTCAGCTAAAAAGCTTCAGGTTTTTGCTGTACTGGTTATGCAGTTCCAAGAAACGGGAAGGGGGAACTCATCGTTACGTTACAACTAGGATTATGGTTTTGATAAATTGAATAATATTTTGAACATTTAAGCCCGTCTTTGTGAAAGAGTGCATATCAATAATCACAGACTCTAAAACAAAATTCAAAATGATAATGAAATGTATACCTAACCGTGACTATCCCGTCCAATTCATTAAAATTTGATCAAGATTTAGAAAGGAGGTGAGGTAGAGATTTGTGCAGGTGGACAAAAGAAGGCAATATAGGAACAGAAATACTACCGGAGAGTTAGTGCTAATTGCTGATTGCAACCGCTTCATGTCACAGGCAAGTTGAGGGACAACAAGAACCTCTTCCTTTGTTTGCTACCTAATGTAACAGCCATTTTCTTGATATAAGACCATGCTATGCGAACCATTCTTCACCTTCTTGCAGCTCTAGTTATACTGGGAAGAGATTTTTGAAGATATTTATTGCCTGGAATATCATAGAACTGTTTGTTAACTGAGATTAACAATCATTTGGCGTCCATTCGCAGCAATGAGAAATGTCTTAGAGAAACGTGCTAACGTCTCCACCACAGTTTCTCTAGAGTGGGACTTTACGAGTTCAAAAGTATTGTAATACACCGTTCACAAAAGGCGCATTATTAACCTAACACAACAGTTTAGTGACCTGCGACACAGTGGTTTGAAACCCGTCGACTGAATGAAGATTCCTTTTGCAAATTTTTGAATTAAACTGACTGCCCATTGTACATAAAGGTTCTGAGAAGCACGATTTGAAGCATAGTGCTGTTTGTTAACCTAAGAAAAAATCCTTCTTTTCAATGAAAATTGTCGCCAGCATAAACGGGTTGTTACTCACTCACGTTGGAAAACTCTGGAGTTCGGCCGTGTTTTATTTTAATAAAATTGTTTCTACAGTAATGGGTATGGATCGTTCCCTCTTAATGTTTATTGAAACTGATGGTGCTGAGGCAAAACATGAAGTCATTTAATGTATCTAGACATCATCTTGGTGTTGAAACCTATTCGCCTTTCCTCTTGGAAGAGGTAACCACACTATCCCTCATTTCTTCGCAACAACCTATATCCAGTCATAAATATAAAGTATTTCTAGACCTTTAAGAACTCCGATACCTCAAGACGTTTGAACCGCATGTCAGCTAAATATCTACAATATGACACTTCTAACATTCGAAACCATTAGAGACTTAGTTATGTACCTAAGCTTTACTATAACCAATCCATATTTAAATGTCAAAAATGTGTTGCTAATAAGTTGTAACTTGGTGCAATAAATCATTTTCAAAAAAAATATCTACAATACTGAGTACCTTATTTATCAAATTATTCAATTTTTGGATCAATGATTGTATCCTTTTGCTTTATAGTGATTCACCGATACTATGTCAAAAAAAGTTCTATTTATTAATTTATTCGAATAGGGAAACATACAAACGTATTCAAAACCAACTTTGTTCATAAAGTTTTGAAATGTCAAATGCTCAAAACATTCCAAGTTTTCATGTGTCTATATGGAATTTTTATATTTCCATTCTCAAACGTTTCGCTGCCTTTCAACGTTTCCAAACTCCATTACGACGGATCTCCAGACACTGCCAAAAGTATTTAGACTGTTAGCTACCTAATTATTGCCTACATTGAACAAATGAGAGAGAAAGTCTTGCAAAAACACGACTAGTTGTGTGATCATGATCAATTATGTTAATTTCTGATCGTTGCTGGCGGACATCGTCGTTAGGCTCACTTTGAAGCCAATGGACTGGTTTCTCCGATATTCCAAGAATTAACGATGCTGCCTCCTTCATATAATCAGTTCCCTATTTTATGCCTCTCACCTATCGTATAAATCTTGCTACCGTGTCCCTAGTTAGTGCCTCCCTTGGATAAAATAACCTAGGCTTTATTTTAGCTTCAGTTTAAATTCTCACCATTGCCCAACAGATGTTCTGCTCCGAAACATAGTGAAGACGCCAGATAATTTGAAAAATGAATAGTTAGGTATTAGTCAGACATGGGTTGGTAACGTGAACACATTTAAGTCCAACAAACTTCTTGGACCGACTTTACAACTGGTTTTCAACAAAAAGTGTCTCTCAGAGTTTTTTTTAAGCCCATGTTTTAGAGAATTTAGATATTTAAAGTTTTCTTCTTGTTTTCTACCTTTTAATATTAAAACCACCATAACTCCCTTAGATGTAACGGGGAAGAAAAAACAAAGACAGCGTCGGAAAAACCATCAAATTTCTAATCAGAAACAAAATTTTACTGAAATGAAATTTGTCTCAAATTTGGTTAGTCAAAATTGTTACTAAGCATTTTGACTTTTAGAAGAAGATAAATTCCAAAGAAATAGGTAACTGGATACTCTGTTTTGCCCATCTACAGCCATAAGCGCCGCGATAGATGTGATAATGGTCTGTAAAGCCATTCACAGAAACAGCTAAAGTTAAGTTCCCCAAACTGCCCCTAGACTAAGTTGTGTCGTTATTATAATCCTTATGCTATATTATGCTATAAAGTTCATACTTGATAAACAGGTTTGGTAATGTTGGACATATAGTGTAATAAGTGTGCAAGAAGGGAGCATTAGAGTGGGATTAAGATTGTTGGATTCAACAGGATCTCATTAACGACCAAAAAATTCAAATACATGATGGTTGTCAACCAATTTCATTCTTATCACAATTTAAATAAGTCGAAACTCACCTACTCCCTTTGGCCATATGATCGAGTTGCACAGTTTTCAGTTGTGTTCTGTACCTGCTGTGTCTTCTTGGTTGCGTTTTGTACAATGAGCCCCTGGAATCAAGATGGAAAATAAAAAAAAAGGTTATTTCACAGGCCTTCTAACCCTACGTAGGTAAAAAGCAAATATTCTTTGTTGCCGAGAAAATAACGAAATTGCGTAACGTGCAGTAACTTTTTTTTCAACTGTGCACCCTGATATTCGGAATCTACGTAACTCTTCATGAAAAAATTATTCATCTTTCGAATATTTGATTTGGCTAAATCCCGGATTTTGTGTAAAATCCAAAATATAGAATTTTTGGAGAATTAACTTGTGATACATGGTTTTGGAGTTTTTTAAATGATGGATCATTTGGTGAGATTCATCTTTTAAGGTTTGCAGCGTAAACTAGGAGAAAGTGTGTTGTCCTTGTTGATAATATTAGTAAATGAACATCACCATAGCTCAAAAAATGTGTTAACGAGAAAAAAAATACTCCGACATCATGTGACAATTTACTAATACGTGTGTTCTGCACTGATTTCGTGCGTTTTGGCGGTCTCAAAATTAAAGTGATATTTCATTTTTCCATGAAATTTGACGTCAATTTCAAAACTATCATAGAAAAACTGATTATCAAACGAAAGATCAAAGTTAGTACACATTGCGCAGGTTCAAACTCGTGTCCGTTGCTCGATTTCGTTATTTTTTTAATGGTACGGAAAAAGATATGTGCAGTCTCTTTCGGCAACCTAATTAGAAATAAATAAGTTTGTGATTCATATTAGGAAATCAGTATGGTAAAAATGAGGGTTTTAGGTCGATAGTATATTGCAAAAAGTAATGACTTGGTGCAGTTTACGAAAAGGCACCACGTATGTCAAGACAACTAGAATGTCAACGTTGTCATTTGATGATGCTTTTCTAGGGTGGTAAACATTTGTTCTAGCATTATTGATAAAGTTAAGTATGAAGTTTCAGTAGTTTTGATGAAATTTGATGAGTTAGTCAATGTGAGGAAGTCTATAACACCAAGTATAGGCTGTAATGAATACCTCAAAACGAATTGTTTGTTGTTCTCTCATGAACTCTTTCTAGTAGAATATCGAAACTGTGTCGCGGAGATTTTGGGAGTAATGTATAATCTCAGACGCACAATATCAATGAAAATGTGTCCCTTCAAATCGTTAAAGTACGTCAATAGTTCAACTCCTTGCCCTAACGTTGAAATCTCCTAAGGGCCAATCTGAGTGGTGCGCCGTTCATCGATCAGAAACCTCCCACAGGCCTGCCCACAGGTCGGTGAACTAATAAAACATTGTATTTTCAATCTTCAAGAATCCAAGCCCTTACAAAAATTGAGTGGATCAAATCCTCTCCAATGAAACTCTTCCACACTTAAATCAAATGAGTACAGGTAGAAATATCGTATCAGTAGTAGCTGCAGCCCATAGGCAACGTGAAATCCTTCCAACAACTATTACACCAACTTCTTCGCTCACTAGTAGATTTTGCATATTGGTAATCATTTTCTGGTTGAGTTTCCACATTTCAACAAATAATATACTGAATTTGCACGTTAGTCTCTATTTTCACTTATTATTTCCCTACAGCATTTTCCCAAGGTCCAAGAGAGCGTGTATATCATCGGACAACTTTTTTTAGCACAATAAAAATTTGAGATTTTAATCGTTAAAAAAAAAACTCACTAAGAATGGAAAAAACTTTTGAAAACTGTCAAAGTCTTTCTTTTAGCCGAGTAGTGTTGAAAAAAATGATCAGCGAAGAACTAGAACGTTTTGCACAAAATGGTGGTTAAGAAAGTACCTACTAAAATTTCGTTAAAATGAGTTACTTCAATCTCAATACAACAATAAAAACTATTAAAATCTTAAAAAAGTAAAACTAATAATCACTATTAATGATTATTTTTAATTATTATTGTTCTTTTGGAGATTAATTCATGGAGAGATCGACTCCCCTTCGCTCCTGAGCAAGGTGAATCTTGCTGTTCCTCGAGCATGTTCCCGTGCACAAATCATCTTCATCGTTCCTTTTTCATCCACAAAATTATTTGTTCAACCACCCACTGTGCAAATTACCTAGAGAATCTAACCTCCTAATTACCCAATCCTCATCTGTATACTTTTTTTCGATTCTTTCAATTCTATTCGCTCTTGCCTTCTTAGTAGATTGTGAAACTTGCATCTTGCCACAATATTTTCTCCCCGAGCCTATTAATAGTCTCAATTGCATTATTTTCTCTATTATAACCTGTGTTACAGTTCACTTAATTATTTTGTACAAAGTATTCATATACTGTGTTCTTTTAGGTTTATTGGGCTAGCCCGTATTGTTACATAAATAAATTACTTTAAAATATTGCAAAGTAGTCGTCAAAACAAAAAAATGAGAAAATTAAGATTTGAACATTTGATTTTTACACCCGTTTTCAACATTTTGACCCCATTTCACTCGATTTGTCGTCCAAAATCACTTGGAAATGACAACTCACATGCCTGCGTCAGTAAAAATCTCAGAAAACCAATTTTTTGGCGGTTTTTGGCCTTTTGCATCTGTGCGTGAGGCGTTCGGCTGGCTAGAAAGGATAAACTAGGCCTTAAAAAAGAGTTCGTGTGCAAAAGAACTGCTCGTAAAGCGGCAAATACGCCTTTGTAATCGCATAGCAACCATTTTTGTAACCTCGCGACCTCAAACTTCGCAATTTTACATTTCAAGGAGCACAGATTGAAAATCTGCTGTCTGTCCGCCGTGCAGTCTAAAGGGGTTTTAAATTGCTTTAGAAAATTCGTCCTTTCGCACATGGTCTCCGTTTGTGGTTAGTTGGCCTTAACTTGGCCCAAAACATAATAAACCTTTGTGAAATAATTTGCAGCGTTTACGTTGGTCTTGATAGTTTCCTTACAAATACTGAAAAGTTAAAATCCGCTCACATGTTCATATTTCATAACTTCAACTTTGTAGTACGAAAATGAACAAATTGCAAGCAGCTGCTTGTTCAACACTTTGTGTACGTCAACCTATTGTATCCTATGACAACTTTTTAGTTGCTGCTTCAGCTACATACATAATCAAGATTTCAAGTCGACCTACTATCCGCTTCATACGTTCTTATGATATGTTCTTATTTCATGACTACAACTTTGTACTAAAAAAATTATTTAATGGTAAGCAGCTGCTTATTCAACTTTTTTTACGTCAACCTATAAATTCATTTCAATTTAATTGTATCCTTTGACGACATTCTAATTGTTGCTTCAACTACACAATCAAGAGTTCATGTCGACCTACTATCCGCTTCTTTAAATTCCCCTGGGTGGTTTATCCCTCCGTCCGCTGTCCGTTTAGCTCGATCACCATAATCAAACCGTCCAGATTGAAACGGTTGATCATAATGGTTGTTAAAATAAGCTGTTAAAAGTCAAAATGTCTTGTTCAACAAGGGATTGGAGCTTGTCCTTACGAAACAATTAAGACCCAACTGACCTGGGGACGGAGGTACCACTCCGCTGGAGAGGTTGATGCGATAATTAATTCGATTAGTCTAATTAAAGATCGGTCGGATAAGAGCGGCCGTTCGGAACCGTTACGAAACTGAAGTAGAAATGTGTTTGGAATCTGTAGAAAGAGAAATAGGTAGTCAAATAGGCTGATTTCCCCACTGACCGCTTTGATAGACTTATTAATATTATAATTTCCAAGATTAAAATTCGAAGAAAATTAAAAATAAAATAAATATAAAAATGTTAACTACACCCCCCTCCCCTCATTGCCTATAAGAATTCAATACAAGTTCCAGCACTTTTTTTCTTGTTCGAAGGGGGGAGGGGCGGGGAGGAGTTGCAAATCATTACACAATGGTGTATTATTTCTCTATTTGACAACCCTTTTAAGTCAACCATTCACCTATGTTTGTTAAACGTAGTCAGTGGTACAGAATCGTTATTTCGAACGTTTTCAAATTTTTTAACACTTCTCCCTTTGGGTTGGTCGAGATTGATGCAGGTGATTGGGCCCATTTGTGATTTTTCTATACCAGTTTCATCAACTTTAATTCAATAGTTTCTGAGAAAAGTGGTAATCTTTTAAGCTTAAAAAAAAAAGGTTTCTGGAAAGAGAATGTTTGAATATTTTTATTTAATAGGATGTGGTTCATGTTTTGCTTTTCTTCTTTTATTCCGTTATTGTAGATTTGATTTCGTAGATACGATAGAAGATATCTTCTATTCGATTTAATTCATATTCACATCCTGATATTCCACCTGATTCGCATTACAAATCCTTGACAATCTAGAACATTAAAGAACTGTACAACGTTAAATCTCCATAAGTACCTAATTAGCAATTGGGAAACAGTAAATTAGCCAGTTAAAAGCGAGGACTTGCTTATAGATAGATCACGTAAATATTGAAAGAATATTTTTCTAAAGACATTGCAATAGCTTCTTTTTCTACGAAGAGTAAAAAATATCCTAAATAAATTCTACGACCACTAGAACCTGAGAAAATTATACTTGGGGATTTTTACGTTTTTTGCATGTGCAGAGTTATCTATTGATTTGCGACCAAAGAAACACTTAGGGACCATCTGCATTAAAACTCGCACATTCCCTGAAAATGTTTGAAATATTGGAAAACAGCTTGAGGAAACAGGCTAGTTTCAGGGATTTTTCGTGTTGAAATTGATAAGAGATTATCAGACCGTTTTTTACCGACTACTCTGGAAATTCAAGCACGAATGGACCTCTAGAAACCTGAGAAAATGATGCTTGGTTTGCGCATCTACCGTATTCCATCTGATGTGTATATATCTATCAGATTCTACAACCATAGTCCCTGAAAATGTCATCAATAATGAAAATAGATAGGGGTTAGGCTCGTTTTAAGTACACGAAACGCAAGTGGAAACTTGAATTTTGGAGTAAACAAGTTTTCATTTCCCGAAAGTAAAAACGAACCTTGCGGTACTTATAGTTGGACGGCTGAAAATTCTTAAAATTTTATTTTAATGTGGTATAATACCTAATTCTGGGACTAGGAACAATATTTACACAATGTCATTTGAATATGGGGTATTGTGGCAAAACTAAACCTTCCAAACTTCAATCCTAGTATAAAAACCTTCGTCACGTTATAACATCCTTACTTATTGTAATCAGAATCCACATACACTTGCTTGATGAGATATTTGTTAGCCTCAGACTTGCGTCCTTGGCCTTGTCAAGGAAAATTGAACGGTAAAAGAAAATCGCCTGCGTTAATGTTTGTCTGCGCCCGTGTCTAGCCGCGTAACATCACACACTCGAGAACGGGCCACCCTGATCATCCTACTTCCACAAAATCGTTCTCAAATACAATTTGGTGTATTCATCATCTAACACGGAGGCTACTAGTTTTTAACTACACAAATGTACAGGTCGATTCGTGGTGAACACAACCGTCTAGAACCTCCAGAAGGTAATTATTTCGTTACTATTAAAAGATTGTGTCAAGGTTGCTACGCTCCAAACTTCGTTCACAACTTATGCATGTGTCCCACGGTTTGCTAACCGATATTACCTTTAGCGTGTGGTGACAAATTAAATGTTTTGTAAATTGCTTTCC
This sequence comes from Creontiades dilutus, assembly GCA_031894815.1. Taxonomy (NCBI): domain Eukaryota; kingdom Metazoa; phylum Arthropoda; class Insecta; order Hemiptera; family Miridae; genus Creontiades; species Creontiades dilutus. The sequence goes on from JAVIWC010001515.1 coordinate 2,281,067, forward strand.
GTTGTCGGAAAACAAAAGCGGGTGAGTAGGCAAATGGTTAGTGGAAGGGCTAACAGAGGCCTCCGCATGAGGTGGGCAGCTGTGTTTCACTCAACTGCCAAAAGAGAGCAGTGTCTCCCACTATCCCTGCCCCGCGCAGTTCCGCTGCCTCTTTTGTCTTTTCAGTCCACTAATCAAGTATCCACAGTATCTAAATAGCTACCAAAGTTAATTTTCACAATAATAGAAGAGGAAGCACAAACTATATGGGAATAATGCAATGAGGGTTTTTTAACGGAAAACCCACTTTTGGTTTCTGTATTGTATCGCTTCCAAGTCTATAGGTAGCAAAATGTTTTTCAGATTCAGAATTTTTTTATAAGCAATTGTCAGTTAGTCTGTGTGTGCGTATAGAGTGCCTGAAAATCCTTCCAACAACCTTGATTTCGATAGTTTTATTAGTATTTGAATTTCGATTTAATTTCTAAAGCGGCCTTTACACGATCAATAATAATGTCAATACCTTATCACAATGACAGTAATATTGATCGTCTAGGATTGGTAATGATGGAATGACGGGCTGGGATGATAGAGATCCGGATTTTTCTGATATTTAAGCGTCATTACTTGGGAGAGGAGGGAGTACTGTCATTAATACTGATCGTGTAGGGTGGTTGACGTCAGTTCACATTCATTACTCAGCTGAACAAGTTCTCCATAGTGATCATGTGCGAACGATGGAGGGCTGTAGAACGTGGGAGTAAGTGGTGAAAATGAAGAACTCCTATGGTCTTACATTGAAACCTACGAAAAGATTTCTCAGGACAATGATCACATCCCGTACCTGTTCACTCGAAAAATTGGCTTGGCTCATTTTCATGTAGTTCTGCAGCACGTGGATATGCGCTTCAGATGTTTCTGTCACAGCAAAGCTAATTGACATAGTCGCTGGAAATTTTAAATCTTCGAAGTTCCTCCGAGTTGCCAGGTATCTTAACGTGACAGCTAAATTTTAGGTTACACACAGCCTCATGATAGTTTTTTCTCGATAAGTAAGGAGTAACCAATTCCAGTAGCGTGTCGAAACAACTTCCAACCATTCGAAAATAATTGCAGAAATCTTCATTCTCTTCTGACGCCCTAATTTCTCTCTGCAAGACAAGATGAGAAGACTGCTCGAGTTTCCTTAGCCATTTCTTCATCCACCGTTCACGATTCACTCTTTTTTTCAAGCAAGTAACGCGATAATGAACGCAGCACAAGCTACTATGCGACGATTCATTATTAAATACAGACAAAATGTTTAGCATTAGACACGTTACTGAAGGAAATATTGACATTATTACTGATGGTCTAGGGTTAGAGTGAAATGAAGAAATGGAATGAAGTAGTAATGTCATTATCTGTAATGACATTATTACTGAGCGTCTACGGGCCGCTTGATCAATGTGTTGGTTAGGCTACAGATAGCACATAATGAACTTTCCCGCTCATGAACAGCAAATAGATTTTGACCAACTCTACATCAATCAGACATAATTTTCTCATTGCCTAATTGACCTATCTTAATTCATCATTTTCTCCTTCCATGAAAACCCTCGTAAGAATTTTATATGATTATTTTAAACATTTCAATGAAGTATAGATTCATGTGACGTAAATGTATGGCGCAATTAACAAGTTTAAATCATACCGTCTGTTCCAGCTCGGTGTCATCGTCGGAATGGTTCAACCAAGAATGTCACAACTCAAAAGGACTATTGTATTATACCCATTTAAAAACATCTATTGCAGAAACTCAAACCCAAGAGTTAGCTTAACGTGTGGTTATTGTAAGTTTTTCTGGAGGGCATGAAAGATATCTCTTTGAAAAAATGTCTAGGTATTTAGTAGTTTGTGATTTAAATTTGTCTTACCTTGTCGTTGCGCTTTTTAGGATAGTCGTGGAGTACCGATCGGGATCTGTACCCATGTGAAGCTGCTTGTTTCTGTGAACATAGCAATGAAATATTATTGCTGAGTGAAAGAGTTACCTAAAGTGAAATTCAATGGCAATAGAGAGATCCCCCAACTACTCTAAATTTTTTGCGTTCGGATGATCAGATCATAGGCAGAGGGAGTTTCTTATTTACCTAAGTGACTGATGCATATACTCATATTTTAATGGTCCGACGACAATGGAGTTCATACCGAAAGGTTAGAACAAAGTTTCCCAACCTTTATGAAGCAAAATTTCAAATTTGTACAAAGTTATCTCTTGGACATGTCCTTCAATAATTCTTCCGAGTTATAAATATTTATACTTTATGTTATAAATATATATATATATTTTATTCAAATATTTATATTTTTCACTTCTGAAGAATCAGGGTATGCTTTTTTTTTTTTTTTTTTTTTTTTTTGAGATTCTTTTGGTGTATCAAAGTTGCATCTCTACCATACATCTCACGAAAGCTATACTTTTTGAACGAAACAATGCTAGGAGTGCAAGAGAACATTTTTACGTTAACAATAAAAAATAACATTTTTCTGGGGTAAACTGATATTAACAATAGTTGAATAACAATCATCGTGGGCTATATTTGATAGCACAAAAGATTTCCGTGTTGATCCCAATTTTTCACAACTTCATAGAAGGCAACAAACATGGCACAAACTTCCTACTGGGGTTGAATTGATGATGTAGTTCTTATTTGAACATTGTTTATTAGCAAATTTAGTTGAGGCTATGCCGAACCGGTATTGCAACAATAAACTATATGGTTGGGAGCTATAAGTAAGACGGTATAATCAAAACAACACATAATAATCGAAACAACACATAATGTTATTCAAGTAGGCCGTGCTTGAGTGAAATAGGAGATAATCCAAACAATGTCGGAAAATGTAATAAATGTTAGCCACATAGTTTCATATTTTTTCAGACCATAAAAGCGTAGCAGCTGCAACTGGCTGAATATCAACGAAATTTGTGAACAATCATTTTTAGGTCACGCCCCTTAATCTTTCAATTTTGAAAGATTTTGATCTTGAGAAGTTATGATTTCGAGATGTCCAGTCTTTAAAATGCTCTTGTTGGTTCTATAGAGCTATCCGTTCACTGATTTCGCCGATTCGTTAAAATGTCAAAGAAGCCTCATCATATTTATAGTGTAGTTTCACCCGGGACTGGAGTAACATACCTACCGAACCAAAATGTTAATAAAAGTTTTGAAACATAAAAAGCAAGAAGCATTTGTAATTTTGGAAGAAAAATTTTTTTAGATATGAACACACGGTAGGTTCTGTATATTCGGAAATAAGGAAGCACTCAACATCCGCCACGTTGAACCCTCACTTATAGAAATATGGACATCCAAAATTATTGCAACACTAAATTAACCTCAATTGGGCATTGTATGTCCTACACTACTAGTCTAGAAAACTACCCAGGGAATTGATGTAAATTTGTTCAACGTTTTAGCATTTCATCAGTGGAAACAACTTTTATGTTTCGAAAAGTTCAGTAGCCACATCTGGTGCCATTGCAATGAAATTCACAACTAATCGTCTTGATACCAATTATCCTCCGAGCGGTATTGATTGTGGCCATGAATTATTGGCTTTAAATCATCGGAGACAAAATGAAAGGTTTCGAAGACGGCGCAAATGATCGACCTTCCCATCAGTACTGGACGGTCTTGCGGGTAATTGCCTACTCAAAAACTACCAAGCAATTATGGGGAAGCACTGCAAGTTTTTAGGACGTTTCGCTGATGCAGGGCTTCGTTACTAGAGGGATGCCTATTACGATCAACCCAGGCGGGTTTGGGACAACACAAACATGAGAAAATAAAATAACTGAATACAAATCCGTTCCAGACCATTCCAAGATCGAATCCGTGAGGAAAAAACGGCATGTGTATATATGTGTGTGTGTGTGGTCAACCCTGCCCAGCCTACAATTCTTAACCAACTTCCACAATAATTTTTTGTTTCAATTTTCTCCAGAAGAAATATAAATATTTCGAAACTTCATCCAAGAAGATAGACTAATTCGACCAATTTTCACGAAACCTAAACATTTTAGACATAATTTGCACTTTTTTTTACCAAGGATCTCAAATGTGACCAATCGCAACTCACAATAAATTTGTTCTTCCAATAGGGAACCTTTTTTTTATTGCTGATTAAGATTTCACGCTCGATTTCATGAAAACTTGTCCCTCATTTGATTTTTTATGCCGTGCACAACACGTCCAGCTCGCATGAAAAGCTGCCAAGTCAGCAAAATTGCAACAAAATAAATTAGAAAACCCAAAGTGTTCCACATCAATTTTCATATTTTTGTAGGGATTAAATCGGGAAGTAACTATTTGACGAAACGTCACTATTACTTTATACGTGTATTCACAACCACTTCCAACTTACACAACTTGATATCACTTGGATAAAACCACTTGGAATTGACAATACAACTTATTACAACTTTTCATCGCAACCTCTTGGTATAACATTACTAATAACCTTCCCGTAGCTATAGTTCCCGCGCTTCCTACATTTTTTAAGGTCTGATTCTGGATGTGAAATGTGAACCCATATGAATAAGCGTTGAAAAACAATGACGATCGATCTATCGTCTATGTGTCACACTTTGGGTTTGCACACCCAACAACATTTATTGCGCGAGGTACGTATTTGAGATCCGTGACAAACAAATTTAGATAGATCAAGATCACAATCCAAAATTAATTTACTTCAATACGCTCACTTATTTCTGTTGAGTTGCTTCTTCTTCCGCCGACATTCTCTACTGAAAGTGACCAGGTCCAACCAAGCCAGTCCCACGCTGAAGGAGTCCATGCCAGTTGTGCTGTTGAAATGCTTCCCTAGTATTTCCTTTGCTTCCTTCCACAATTTTTTTCCTGTACCAAACACAATGATGTGGATAATCTCTACGACATCATCTAATATCTACGAGACAGTCACTTTGATATGATTATAGATCACCATCATGGTCATGTTATGATCATTTGTTGGTAATTTGATTCAAATGAACAATAACACATTCACAAATCACTAGAACAGTAGACAAACTGAAATATTGTTGTTGAGAATGTTCTCACTAAATCTACAGAATTATTTGCAATTTTAATTGAACTGCTGTTCATGCCCATGAAAAGTTCTCACATATCGCATATGCAAAGATTGCCGTATTGCGTGTCTTTATTGGTGACGGGAACAAAACGTTCCACATTTCCTTGATGGTAACGTATATCGACGTACTCACCTCCTTTTCGTATGATGTCGCACTCTAGAAGCGTGTTGCCCTTGAAAACTGCTTGTACCAACCTCCTTCCGTTCGTCACCTCTCTCAATTTCAATCCCGACCTGTAACGAATATGATACAAATTTTAGATCGATGGATTTTATGGGTGTTAAGGACCTTAAAAAAACTAACCGACTATCAGTATTTTAATACAGACTGAACCAATCTAATCTTAATTCCAAATTGCATGACTTTCCGCTTTCTTACGGAAAATTATCGTGAGACAATACCGGGTATTCTGTATGAGAACGACAAAACTTCAGGGATCGATTCAGCAACTAATTTGCTTTCTTTGTTTTTTGATTTTGATTTCATAGCGTTTTTTTTTTTCAGTCCGCTCCATTTTTTCATAATCTACATCAAAGTTTTTTTTTCCTACTACGACCTTACTTCACTAAAATGGCCAAAACTCCCTCTTACTCTCTCAGAAAACTCTTCAATTTTCTGAATCAATTAAATTGTAATTTATACTGTAGAAAATAACGTTTAATTTTCTTCAATTTTCGTTCCTTAAGTTTTTCTCCTAAATTTCGTCGTACATGGTTTTTTTCCAGCCTTCTTTTTGTCAACCTCCTGCTTTCAAAACAATTTTCGATGTTGATTTACCACCATACCATCTACAGGAAAACGGATGAGCTTTACAGTAAAAATCTGCATTTCATCAGCTTTCCACAGGTCTATTAAAATTTTATTTTGGAGAAATTTTTGACAGAGAAATTGCTGTTTGAAGGTGGAAAAACGTGAATTTTTTAAACGAAATCAGCTGTTTTGGCATGAGATGTTGCCTCTGGTATTGGATGAAATTGAATAGGGGAGGGGACTGTAACTCAGGAATTTTTCTCAATCAATCGTATGTACGCATTTCTAAAACATTCCGAATGATTAAAATCAAAGAAAGAAGGGCGGGGGGGGGGGGGGTTGATGGATAATTCAGAATGAAAAAGGATGTGACCTGAGATACAACCTTTTTATTCTTTTCTAATAAATAAAAACCAAAAAACCTTGTCCCGTATTTTTTACTATTTTTTCAATCTCCTTAAAAAAACAGATTGCACCTTTTTGGCATGACATTTGCGTATTTTGTTCAATTCCCTTTTTAATAATGTAATTATAACAACAATCCCTTGTTGACAAGCGGTTGATGGGTTGAGAAGTAAAAGATGGGGTTTGGAACACGAAGAACTATAGGTAAAAAATTAATTGTTGACCAAACTTGAATCATCATAAATACAACTGCTTCACATGTGCATATACATGTACTATTCGAATCTCATATACCTGTAACTCTTGTACTTCTTTTACATGTTTATAGTGTTCATTCAATTTCTATGAGATTTTCAATTTAACCGTTTAGGTTGTGTATGGTCCAATCATCCAATGAATTTATCGCTCCCGTTCCACTTGTAGGTATTGTGAAAGGGCGAACTTAACATCTGACGTCATTTTCCCATTTCTTAATTATAATTATGACTTATTATGACCGATACTAATTTTCAAGACCAGAAGGTGACGGAGTGGAACATTTACTCCTACCAGGGGCTGAGGCGATTAGTCTGTAATACCCAGACGATAACGTGGAAACTAAAGGGAGCAATAGTTTCAAGAAATGGGAAGCGAGAGCCATCTATATTCACCACACATTTAACGCTCTATCTAAGTTACTGTCTGACAGCTATGGAATCTTAATTAAATTAATGAATGAATAGGTATTCATTTTCATAAAATAACAGTTCATACAAAACAACTGAAATGTACATTAGAAAATTAAAAATAAAAATAAATTCAACCGCTCTTAAATACTGGAAATTACCCCACGCTGTGGAAGTACGTTTCGTGTTGGTGAGGGAGTCAAAAACCATCGGAATTAACTAGATGGATTGCGGAAAATTAAAATTAAAATTGAAATTTCTCACAGGAAATATAATATATCATGTCTAATGAAAAAAAAAAATAATAATAATAACTTTAATATTTATAAGTGCTTTTGAGCGATTGCTTTACATTGAATTAACCAGGTAAATAAGAGTTTTTTGTATTGGCTTCGGGAATACTTGGTAGGAGACTGTTAATCCCGGCTTGCATTCCTCAAGAGAAGGGGGAGGCTGAAATAAAATGTACCTATCTGGCTGGTTATTAGATTTGAGACGACGCTAGGGAAGGTGGAAACAACTGACAGAATCAGGGCGTAATGTTGCAGGTGCCTATCGATTCTGGAGTAATTCGTAATGTTTGTGATAAAAGCATACAGCAGCCTTTTTTAGGGACAATTGATCTATTGAAAACACTGGCAACTCGCAAAAAAGCTAATCTGAAGGAAATCTGTGGGGTTTCCGGAGAAGTACTTTTAATATGGTTCGCTGCATTACTTTCAGCGGACAGCGGATGAGGCTCCTCCCCAGGATATGATTCCAAACGAGAGGATGGTTTTTACCAACGACCTGTACTCACTAACCCACAGCTGGGTGTGAAGATGACGACGTAGAGCATAAAAGACATAAATAAACTTTTTAGGATCAGTATTTCGAACGTTTGAAGTCTTGTTATGAATACGAGGAAGGTCTTTGCCTCACCGAACTCGGCAGACGTGGTTTTGTTAAATTCTCTTCGAAATTCTCTGAAATATTTTGGTTTCCCATCCACGATCGGAATGAATCAATGAATTTATGTAGTCCCCAAGAGGATTTAGCGCTCACAAAAACATCAAACGAAATTCGAAACGAGCCCATAGTGACTTTCTTCAAAGTCATAGACCTAAACAGGGCCAACGACGAATTCGCAACGAGGAAGTCTGAGACCTACTGCCTATCCATCTCTCCTAAGTATAGACCGGCCGTAACTCCTTCTAACAATAGTACGTACTGGCGGGAACGGCGGGCTCACACACGGCTCGACACCTCTGTGTTCACGGGGGACACGCACCCAAGGCTTGCAGCATCTGATTCGTCCTCAGGCCTAAACATCCGATTCAAAACTCTTAGAGGAAGGTCAGCCTCTATTTATGTTCGGCACAATTATGTACCGCAGGGCCAGCACTTTCTATCGACACCTCCCAAGTGCAGACTGACACCCAGTCGGGATGGTCTGTTTTAAAGTTAAAGGCTATATCAAAACTTCTCCATTTTGGAAACTTTTCCACAATTTCGTTTTCTCGAGCTTAACCGTAAAATTTACACTTTTTGAAAGAACCATCCCTACTCCTACCTCATCCAGGTTTGTCATTTCAGTACAAATTTAGGTTCTAAAGAATGAAGCTGTTTTTAATATTATAAAAACGCTAAAAATTATTACACAAAGGTGTACAATTTTGTGTTAGTCTATGCAGATCACTGGTTCATAACTTACTTAAACGTAGATATCGATAAATGATCAAAAAATTACATCAGTGCATATTGACGTAGGCACTTCCCGAGGCGGAATTAATGAAATCGTTCAAAACACCTGCACTTTAGTAGTACCTCTGTATTAATTATTAATAATCGATCACAGCAGAGTAATCATGGAACCCAGCAACTGAAGCTTACCCAGAAAAATAAAACTACTAAGTGCATACTTTATATACGAGTTCTTAAGTAACAATGTATTTATGCGGCATTAATCCGTCAAGGTATAACAATAGTTGTTACAAACTTGATTTATTACGTTTTAGAGATTAAATTGAAATGATTCATTCATTCTACATAGTTTATGGGGTAGGCTACACATACTATGTTTACATTAGTTGTTATTCATACTCACCTAACTATTTTTTACAGTCAGAGGTGATTTAGGTATAGCCATCGGTACGTTCATTGAAAAAATTGTATTCGTTTTTTGGGTGTTACCGAGATCTTACTTTTTTGGAAATACTGCACCTTTCAATTCTGACTTTTAGGATTGATCTGAAGTGATGTTGAGAGGTAAAGATTGATTTGTGTTTTTTCCCCGTATTCCGTCCAATTATGAACTCTATTGCTGCCCCTGCAGATAAAGTAATAGAGCTATTATTATTATGGAATATAAAATACAAGAAATCCTTCTTGTTGGTTATGGGGTAGGCGATATTTTCTACGGTCACTCCAGTTCTTATCAATATTCGCGTTGACAGTCAAAGATGAACGTTCAGCAATCCTAGCGGTTTCATTCAATTCTTGGGAAAGACTATAAAGATTCTTTCTTTATTCATTTTTAATATCTCAACCTTCAATTTTTACTTTTAAGTGATTTTAGTGATATCTAGGATTCAATACAACTAAACTTAGACCCGTAAACCACATGTTGAAATAAATTTCAAAATTATTGTACGAAAATTCCGAAAAAGCCCTTCAGTGGTTATTCAATAAAAAGTGTTCCCTTCACAACCTCCTATGTAGTCTGCTGCCCCTGCACACTAAGTAATTGTAGAATTCGACACGTAAGATGCATTGTGAAATGTAAAATGAAAAAACTGTAATGTTGACACTCAACGGATATACGAGTAGACGTACAAGTGGTTTTTCTAGTTATGAACGCATAACATTCTTCCAGCGACTATCAGACGATAGGGATTTAAATCTCTTGTTGATAAAGTACGACCCCACGCAGCATCGGAGGTGTACTCATGTCGACGGCCGTACAATGAGAAAGGCTGGCCGGTAGGTTTTACGTTGGCTTCTCGGGGAGACGATTGAAGGGCAGTTTATCAAAGAACCTGACAACCAATGTTCTCCAGCTTCTTATCTCATTGTCGGTGTTGACAGTCACTCTATCATTCGAAACTGGCTTCCCTATACCCGTTGTGTTTTTCAATCATCGGCGATTGTACTTAGCTGTGGTCAAGCATTACTTAATCTGAGTGGATGCTCTGGTGGCTGTTTAAGGTTTTTACTTTCGTTTAATATCAAAATATAAGAGTGTTGAAGTACAAATAACAATAAATTTAATAACGAATGTGAAGAATTCCCGAACACAACTTATTGAACAAGGTTTTGAGGTTCCAGGGGTGTATCATATCAGTGTACTAGCCCTAGTTGTGATGGATGTGGAGAGTTCCGCCTTCCCATGTCGTAATTTGATGTAGCGTAATTTTCAAGGTATTCTTTCGTAAATTGCTCTTATCTGTTCACATCACGGAAGGCCAAAAAGGACAATAAATTGATAGATAGATTTTGATTGATAGACAGGTTTTGGAAGTTACAAGCAGCTATCATGAACAGGAACAAAGGGCAATCGAATTCTTGTACGTTAGCACGGTTGCAAGCAATTTGCCGTTTACCCAATTGGTATTGGACAGTTTTATCAAATTTTGTTACATCACAAAAATCAATGTCGTGTGAATTGTTGGCCTGTAAAAAATATGGATTATAATGATTTATAGCAAAAATCAAAAAGAGCCTTTTTCCTCATTTTGATTAATGATGCCTACCATGGCATTTTCCATCATTTAAACCTAACCTCGACCCAATTCAACACTTGAAAATATTGTGAAATGGGTCACTTCAATGAATAATAATTCAGTGTTTCAGGCGATTCATTGGTTGCTATGTTGTAGAGTCGTGATCATGAGAATTGGGTCAGAGAGTAACTATTAATAAAAAGAAGTTGTGAATTCAACTTGAGAATTTCGTATTGGCTAACAGTACCGATATTTAACAGTGGTGTCAGAAGTGGGATGCCGAACACACGACGCACCAGGAGGCAAGATGATGGAGCCAGAATGGTTTACGTTAGCACAGATGCAGAGGCAGATAGAGCAATAATTGCCGCATCTTGTCTATGCCAGGGCGTGCTTCACCTTTTCTTGTTGAGACCCAAGTTGGTGAACTACCCATTTTTGTTCCAGGTCGTTCATTGTCGTGTGCCATTTGATGGCTCAACGACTGTGGAGGGAAAAATATGGATATGAATGGATGGACTAGCGAGCAGTCTAGGAGAGGGCAGTTAGTAGCGGCGTTGAAAGGTCCAGCTCTAACGCTTGTTTCTCTTCTGCCAGGTGATCCCACATTCAGAGAGATGTTGGAAGCCCTGCAAAGAAGGTATGCCTCATCGACCTTTTCATGAGATTCATGAAGCCTACCATGGCAGCTTTTCCATCATTTAAAGGGCCTTGCCTGGAACGTCGCGACCCAATTCCGCACTTGAAAATATGTACGATAATTGGTTAGTAAAGTGCAGTGTTTCTGAGTTCTACATACAGCTGTCCAATCGCTAGAAACAAATCTGCAAGAGAGGAAGCTAAGATTGCTCAAATTCCATCTTGTTTGGATCAAATGTCTTTTTCAATACTTGATTTTCGAATTTGTGTTGCTTGCCTATTTCCAAATTTCCCAATGGACATTCAGCAAACACAGTACAAGCCAATGGTAGCTATCATACAAATTTTTAGCTCAAAAAACGTCAAGCACGCTTGCTCGTTCACAACAAACACTTTCTATTTACAATTCTTTGCTCTCCAATCCCGCAAAATCTACTTCCCAAAATCAAAAGGCTCTTCATACCTACCAACAATGGTTAGATTTCAATGGTAAAGATGCTAATCGTGACTTTGACCCTGATCCGCTGCTCGAAACATCTACGTGGCTCGAACGGAGATCGATTTGAAGGAGGAGGAAGACGCGTGACAGGTGCTGACAGGAGCCGGACGAATAGGTGGGACACGGAGAAGAGATGAGACGCGTGGGTGGGACACGGAGAAGGGTCATGGGACACTCTGAGCCACTTGACACAAGTGCATCGCACAATGCGTGACAACCAACGCGCCTCTTCGAGCCTCACTACATCTTCATATCAAGGGGATAAAGGGTCCGTGTAGCCCTGGATCGTGATCTATATCGCCGCTTCTATTAGCTCTCTTTTATTACCCTACATTAATCTTCAACTGGGTCACTTTTACAAAATCTAATACCTAAGTGCATACCTTTGTTTTTGTTGATAGTTACAATGATTATGATTATTTTATATCTACCTTTAGAGTCAATATTTAGCCAATTTTTAAACATCCCTTTGAAGCAGGGCTTCGTCAGAAGAAAGATGCCTATAAGAATTGAACCAGGGGTGTTGGGCAACCCAAACATGAGGAATCAAATAACTGAGCAACTGATGGTCTGATCTGTTTCAGACCATTCTCACATCAATCCCGTGCAAAAGAATGTACGTGTCGAGTCCGAACGGTCTTCTACGTGTTCCACAACCTATTTTCGACCAAAGACGACATTAGGACGTCTCAACAGACTTATGAATGAGACAAAGTCGGTGCATGTTGGTTTTGCGAACCGTATAATCAGCTACTTGCCTGCTTATCTCAATGGCAAAGTCATTCCACACGCCAATGAAGCGAAATATCTTGGAATCACGTTAGATGCAAAGTTGCGCTGGAAATCGCATGTAAAAAAGAAAAAACAGAGCTGACTCTCAAACTCAGAAAAATGTCCTGGTTAATGGGCAGGCGATCAAAACTGCCTGTACAAAATAAATTAACCTTGTACAACCAAGTCCTAAAACCAGTATGGACCTATGGAGCACAGCTGTGGGGTTGCAATGCTCAGAGTAATCGAAACATAATTCAAACCTTCCAAAATGGTATGCTGAGGAGCATAGTTAATGCACCGTGGTACATCCAGAATGATAGACTTCACCACGATCTTGAGGTGGAAACTATCGATCAGTCCATCAGGAGGATTGCGATCGCTGACTGAGAGCGACTAAGAGGTCATGTCAACATTGAAGCTGTCCATTTGCTTGATGTAAGTGACCTGCTCAGAGGATTGAAGAGAAGAAAACCACACGAACTAGCACGGTGAATGTGAAATAATGAAATAATTCATAATTTGTCTAACTGGTCAAAGTATGTTCTGTATCGTTGTTTTGCAATATGTATGTAGTAATTAGGATCAAAATCAAATTGCTAATAAAATGTAAACTTGGTGCAATGCAGATAAAGTATATAAAAAAAAACAGACTGGGGACCCAGCAGCTAGTGTTTGGGTCCCTGGCAGTTCCTGACGATGGGTGCAAGTGCTGTACACTGGGCATGGGAATTTCACTACTGAAGAGGAAAATTGAAGGGGGTAACAGTAAAATTGAGGGGGGTTTGGGCCCCCCAAACAACATGATTTTTCCGCTACAAATTTTTACGACGCTCCTCAGGCTGTAGTCCTCAACAGATATTCATGACTCATTTTTGGTTCGATCACAATTTTAGTCTTGTTGTGCAGCGAACCTCTGAAATTTTTCTTTTAAGGACAGGAGGGGGTAATAGACAATATATTCAAGTGCAGCTCATTCAGCTTCTACTGTCGAGTTTCTGATCTTTCGAATTTCATTATGGAAGAGGAAAATAGAGGGGAGGGGATGATGAATCGTTGTATCTCCACTATTTTTGTCCAACAAACCTCGCCCGTGCAATAAAATACAGAAGTTTAGAATTCGATGTTGGGAAGGGGTTAGACAGGGTAGTGGCCGATCCAGTCAGGGGCTGCGCGTACCTTCCTGAATTCTCGGACGATATTCGTGGTTTTTTAGTTCGATTAAGAATTTGTTCTAGTTTTTTTTTTTTTTTAATATTTGTAAGTGTTTGAATGTATGTTTATAAGTGTAATCGAATAAAAACCTCCTGTAATGCATGCATTACGTATCAGTATGTTTACCGCAGGTATTTGAAGAGCTAATTTTCATCTTGAATGAACGTAACATTTATAACCCAATGTTTTTTAGCCAGGAAATAGTACAAGTAATTCAAGCCACCAAACAAAACTTTCTTTTAAAAACGCTATTTCTCCAAACAACTTTCTTACCTTATATTCAACTTAATTGGGATTTTCGTGTATGTTATTGGTATTTTCTTGCCCAAAATCAATGTTCTTAACGATATTTTTGAAGCGGAGGCAACTGAGTTTAATGTTTGTTATTACGCAAGTACAATAACAAAATGAAAATAATAACATCACGAGTGAGTTTTGTATAGATTTAGAAATTTCTTTGTTTATGGATTCATATTGAGCACAAATGTGTAGCACTTTCAGAGAACAGCATATTAAACTTATTTTCAACCTTAAGACACCTCCGTGTCAACAATAAACCGTTGCGAATGACTTGGAAGCTCTCAAGCATCGTTAAATCAGGTTACCTCTGCACCTTGTTCATGTTCCCATTGTCTCCTAGCGACTTCATTTCAAAATCACCGTGGGTTGAATGGGGATGAAAATAGCTTCAGAATTCACTCAGCTCATTTGGTTATATATGTACCTTCATCAGGAGTTTAACGATCATATTGTGGAAACGCTCATTTAAATACTTAATTAATAACAAATAATAATACGATTTATCGGTAACAAGAATATGTGGACACTTGGAATGTAGATGATCTTATAATATTTCCATGGGATAATGGGATAATTTCAAATTCGGCCGGATAACTAGGGCGTGCGCAAATTATGATTTAAAACTTTTATGTTCGCGCATGTAGAGACTGTAGTATTATTTTATTAGCAATGAAATTTATAAGAAATCCTCTACTGGGATAAGGGAAAGTTATGTTTAATGGATTCTATAATCGCGCATACGCAATATTGATTGGTTACCTATGAAACCCATCATACGGGATAGTGTCACTATAGATCAAAGTGGTCTCAGTTTGGGTTCCTCCCATCCCCTAAAGAAAAAAAGGCGCATCTGCAGACCTATAATGCATATTACGTGGAAATGTTATATAAATTGAATTTAAGCTTGTGAATACACGGCAGACGAACAGACAGGTAAGTTGTTCAAAAGTTGTTCAGTATGGTCTAAACGGGTGGAAATTTCGATTTGGAAAACTCTATTACTCCAAAATTCTAAGTAATGCAGCGTTCACAAATTCAATTCTGTCCCCATGACTAAGATGCCGATTCCGGTAAACTAACGCATTCTGATCTGTCATGCTAATTTTAGAAATCACTGAGAAAAGAGGATTCAGTTTTAACCGCAATTCTTTCTTCCTACCCCCTAACTTATACAGTTCTAAGAACGATGTTTCACGTGATGTTTACATTCAATTCGCTATTTCTTTGAAGTTCGAAAGCTTTCCTTAAGACTACAGAAATAAAATTCTTATTTCGGAAATCTTACGAAGAACCGTGTTTACCTTTAATATAACCTTGACTTCTAATGATAGGTTGCTTTCTAGTTACTTGGGATTTACCTTTGAACGAAAAACGACAAACAAAAATCTAGGTCGCTGACATTCTTGGATTAATCGGATATTGCACCGTATTTTCTGCGTTTTGGTAGACATGATCGGGAACACTCTTTTTTTTAAGTTTATGTTATACTTGCACTAAACTATTTAGAAATGCTTTAAAGCATTTCTGACGTTTCTCGTGGGTTGCCACGAGATTGGAAGTTATTAGTTCATGATTCCCGACCACCACTTGACTGAATGTCTGCTCGCATCTCAAAAATTGAAAAATATCCTAAATCAATAATTCTAGTAAAATATAGGTTAGTGGCACAAATGGATCACAGTTTGGGTAAGCATTTAGGCCAAAAATCTCAACACAAATGAGTTGTGTGTGTGTGTGTGTGGGGAGATGGTTTAGCAGAGAAATACCTGGTTCGTGCAGTCCAGTGAAGCTTTTAATGTACCTAGCAAATTAATCAGACTCTGATTTTGGTTAATAATTTTCATTTATAAGTTCTGTAGCTTTGCGAAGCAATTGTGCTTTTTCCGTTTTTAGGTCATATCGAAAAACAACCCATTTAAGCAACGTTCGAAAGTTGATGTAAGTAATGTGAAATATTTCAACGCCATTTATGCCACAGTAAAAGTAAGTTACAGGTAGCTGTTCTAAGCGATTTATTCCCTCTGATCCCGCTATGATGAATAAAAACGCTATATCGAAGCGATCTCTGCCAAATCATAATTGGCAGCCGTCCATTTCAACCGGCGTTATGTCTACATAAATAATTCACAAGTAGGTCTCGTCAGTTGAAGGTGTCAGACAACCAACCAGATCTGACGCGAGAACTTAATGAACTCTCTCGTTCTCCGTTGCCGTCGTGGTTGCGTGCGCTTGCATCGTTGCGCCGCGCGTATTACAGCCTGCTCTCGAGAATTCAAATGCGGGATTTTTATAGTTGACTCGTAGAGTCTCTCGGCTGCCAGCACTGAAAAGCTGGACCACTACCAAATAGTTATGGTTTATTGGGCGCTAGGACGCGATCATTTTGAATGCCCCTGCAAATCATGTCCTGCACGTGACACCGATAAAACCGGACGACCCTTCATGTTGTGTTGCTTGGGATTTGCGGAAGGTAAATCCTGGAGTATATATTTGCACTCTTTTGACAGGTACTGCAAGTTCGATACTGCAATTATCGATTAAAATCCTGCTAAAAAAGTCTAGAAGGCCCGACAGAAGAGTATTTGTGGATTTCTCAGTGCTTAGCTTCTACGAGAAAACCGAAAAATGTACCATGAATTACGTTTACGAAATTGTCATGCTTGAAGAAACATTCAACAGAAACTGTACATCAGGAGATACTATTACAATACTGCACAGGTTTCAATACTTTATCCAACTTGACAATTTCAATAACCTGCGGAAGAGATTGGTGGAACATCACGTGCAAATTCAAAATTCAAATAAATTCATATCTGGAAAAGGTAAGTCCAAATAGGTTTTGCTGTTGATTTTCATTCATCAGTCATCATGCTAATGGATGTTTTTGGTCATGAATTTGTAAGAAGCAGTTCTATGTATGTAACTGCATGGTCACAGAAATACGCAGGCCTAGTATAACAAGTTTAGATCAGTTATTTTTCTTCTTCATTTCTTTTACAGGTGTCATTAAATGGTACATTCATTGTTACATTCAATATTTGGTGTAACCAGTGTAAATCCGACTCATAGTACGAGTTATTTACTCGAAAAGAGTCGTAGCATTTGGTTATTTTGTTTTGCTGCAGTCTTGTATGTGTTTTTTGGTTTATTATTCAATAATAAAGCATTGTAATCGCTCTTGAAAAAAAAAAAAAAAAATGTCTAACCCCCCTGAAAATTTTATGGTTTTTGTTTCAAAGGGTGTAGAATCCAAATCTGCAATAAAAATTTTCCCGTCCGTCCGCCGTACGCACGATTTCTCTCAAACGGCTGGAGCAAAAAATCTGAAGTTTTCAGGAAAAATCCATGTTGGTCCGACAACGCCCCAATTCTTGAGCCCCTCTATTAATTTAAAGTGCCCTTTAATGGTTGTCAAAGCTTTGTAAAATCCCTAAAAACCTCAAAAAAAGTCAAGGCGGCCTAAATTTGGATTTTTTTTAAGAACTTTCCATGAGGAATCGAATGAGCCTCTCCCCAGGTCTGTAGCTCAAACCATTCCCGATGTATATCCCGATTTATACTGCCAACATTCCATCCACAGTCACGACATCACTAGGTTACTGCGATCAAAACAAAAACAACAGCGTTTTTTGAAGCGTAGTGAATGTGGATACTGGGATGAACTCCTAAAAGGGTTTATAGCCGGTACACGGGTTGAAGCATTCTGATAACCATTAAAAAAACGCTGCAAATTCTTTCACTGGGGTTTATTATTCAATTTCATTCATTTGGCTTGCATTCATGATTTGGATTTCTACTAAGCTTTGGAGTGTGCGTGTTTCACAGGTGATAGAGCGATTATTGAATTTCAGGAGATATGCATAGACCACGTAGATCGGTTCTCAACCAAAACACCTATTTGGATTGATCAGTTGATGATATTTGTGTGCCTCCTCTACATCAGTCTACCTTTGGCTACATCGTTTAAATTTGGATTTGGGGAGTTTTAACGCAATACGAGTGCTAAAGGACTTGATAAATTATAGATGTTTTTATTGTGGGGGCGTATTGAGGTTCAATAAAAAACGCTGCAAATTCTTTCACTGGGGTTTATTATTCAATTGGCTTGCGTTAGAGATTTGAATTTCTACTAAGCTTTGGAGTGTGCGTGTTTCACAGGATGGAGCGATTATTGAATTTCAGGAGATATGAATGGTGCACGTAAATCTGTTCTCAACCGAAATACCTATTTGGATTGATCAGTAAATCATATTTGTGTGCCTCCTGAAATTAAATAATCGTTCTATCCTGTGAAACACGCACACTCCAAAGCTTAGTAGAAATTCAAATCATGAATGCAAGCCAAATGAATGAAATTGAAAAATAAACCCCAGTGAAAGAATTTGCAGCGTTTTCATCAATATAATGCAATAAAAAGAATCTCCTTAACAAGTCCAAACAAGGGGGGTGGACAACTTCCTCGCATATTGTAACATGGGAGTATTGAATTACTTCGTAAAATATGGAGATATGGGTAAATATAGTGTAATGCTAGTAACATGTAAATGGTAAAAAGTGGTAATGGTAATGGTAGTAAATGTGTGAATGGTAAATATAGTGTATGCTGATATGTGTAAATATGTATCCTAGCTAGTATGCGAACAATCAGTAAGCCTTCATACGTTTTAATTGGTTTCTCAAAAAAGGCTCAATTTCCTTATTCAGCACCATAGGTTGTTTAAGAAATGACCTCGGAGATGTCTAGTATTGAATAGAATATTAATTTATCAAAAGAAAGGAAATACAATGAGAAATGGAAAAGAACAAGCCAATGGGAAGTGTTATCCATATAATCTACAAAGCTGGTTGCTTCCTGCTATGTATCCTGGATGGATGGAAATTTCATTGATCCTGCTCATTCTACTACAAGTACTAAAGAACCGTAAAAATTTATAATATGGATTGTTTTTTAAAGTTCAGAACTAAACTTAATATCAACTGAATATTTGATGAATTTGCTATATGTGTGTGTCATAAATTTTATAAGAGACCATGAACGATTGAAATAAAATTGTCATAGGTTGGGCACTCATAATGAAGCACAGGAGTGCAGTATCGTGAACTTTTCCTAAGGGCTTTAATATTTTGAGCAACTCGCTAGGATTTCCCCAATTGCTTACAAGCACTTCCCCATAAGAAAATACCACGATTTAATGAAGAAAATTAAATTGTTCCTGATTGCACTACAGATTGAAAATTTCAAGCTTCATTAAGAACAAAAGAATTTTCCAATTTAGAAACGAAAACCTAAACACGGAGATTGAATTTCAAGTTAGTTCAAATATAACTCCTGGATATTGACATTTTTCATTCAAAGGTAAGAAATTATAAAAATAAAATTTTCTATTATGAAAATATGAAAAGAGATGACAAGACACTGCAGAAAGCCCAGAGTAGTTGAAACTACAGAAAGAAAACCTAGTTAATGAATGATGATGAAAGACCTTATCTATATTGAGACAAAACAGTTAATATCCAACCAGGTCTTGACAAAAAACAAACTGTAGTTATAATTTGGATGTCTCATTAAATAATGGTAATCGTTTTTTGGGTGTCAGTTGAAATTTCAACATGCAGATCGATTGCAAATTAAATTAGCCTCAGACCGTTATCTCGTTATTTCCATAATTCAAACACTGTAAACATTGAAAGTAGCGCAAGTTAACCGAAGGTTAAGCATGACCCATGCTAAAAGTACAGCAATTTGCTCATGTAGCACAATGTTGCTTTTGACGTGTTTTGTACCCTTTTCTTATAATGGTTTGGTTGAAAATTATCGCCCTTAAAATAGGATCTAACAAATGTTTCAGATGCATTGTGGCAAATGTGGTTACCTACATAAGTAGATGAAGGAGCAATGGACTTAGAGGGTGTAGGGAATTGGAATGTTTATTTTGATGAATATCTGCAGACATCCGAGAGTGATGCAATAAATCAGGACGACAAGGCAATCAAGAGCGGACTCGAGGAATGCGACCAGAGTACTGTTGGGTGCGATGAGGGCGTCAAACTGTAAGGGTGCTAAATAGGAATCTCTTTTGCTTTCCTCCCTCTCCGAAAGTCCAAGCCGCCCCTGATTAATTCAACTAGCCCTTCCTCAGGTTAAAGTGGAAAGGGGATTTCGCCTTGAAATGTGGAGTTGGGAGGATGATCTGAGGCCATCTGTAACCCTTGGGCGTCTACCTTCAACCCTCCCCCGGTTGTCACCGGCAGAGAACTCCTCTCGTTGCTTCTAGGTGCGATTTCCTTTCCTTTTTCGGTTTTCCCACTCCTTTACATAGGTTCTCCTTCGGGATAACGAAAGGCTCCTCGTTAACGGGCTGAGCAAGTTATAACGAACACTTGACGCCACGTCAGATGCAATACATCACGTCATGGTTCCGCCTTGGCATTCACAATGAATCTACGCAGGAGGAACGTACCAAAGTTGAATTCTAAGCGATTCACCTCGAATGACCACCAGAGGTCCAACATGTTGTAAAAGACAATCTGACTTGGTTGCACGAGACTTCAAAAATCTACCAAAGATGCAAAAACAAAACCACAAATGCAGTTGATCTTCTTGCCAAAAAAAGTGACCTTAGACCTTATTATAGTTAGAAGCTGTTAACTGAATAAATAGCGAACATCGATTCGCTGCATCGCTGGTAGATACTATTGATTACACTGATCTATCTGAATTTCCGAGCAGCCGGTTTCTTGTCATTAGCTCTTAGAGTTATTGAGAGTACTGAATCTGAAAATGATAGCATTTGCTATCGGTTTGTCCAAATAAGACCTTTTTTGTCAGTTTTTGGGACCACTCTTTGTCTTAGTGAATTTCACAGTAATCACCGATTTCACTCAAACTCCTTCAAAAGACCTTAGACTCCTTAGACCCAAAAGACTCGTTTGTGGGAAATTCATTGCAAATTCCGAATAGGTATGTTCTCAATTTTAGTCTTAAACTTTTTAAAACCACCAAAAACCTCAAAAAATGAACAAACAAATAGTAAAGGTCAAATGTATCGCCGTTCTTCTTCTCTTATTCTTTTCTCTGCTCGTTTCAAAAAGTCCTGGAAAAACTCGAGAACGAGATTTTGAGAGCTTCAACTTTTCTGGACAGAATGAGACCAATCAAAACTCTGGAAAATTGATAGTCAGGGAGCTAACTTTTTGGACAAGTAGAGAAAAAAAACGGTGAAAAGGGTAATTTTTCCCATTTTTATTATAGTGGTTTTTGATTTTTTTAAAAAGGCTTTAGACTAAAAATGAGTGTATGTTTGGAATCCGCAATGAGTTCCGTATAAGATGAGTGCATTTTGAACAAGTTTGAGTGAAATCGGTGATCACTGCAAGACGCATGGTTAAGAAAGGTCCAAAAAAAAACTTTGTAAAAAAGGCTTTATTCGAACCAACCGAAAAAAACCCATTATTTTCGAATTGGGCCCCTTTAACAATCCCAAGAATAGATTTTTAAAAGTCCGCAACTGGGAGGTCTTTTTTTCTTCTTTTTTTGAAGACCGGTGTTATGTACTGAATTTTTTTCCGATGCTGCTCATGTACGTTCTTAATACGGACTAAGTCACTCGCGACGAAGTTGTGGAAACCCATTTCAAATAAAAACGGAGTAGGATAGAACGTTGTCTATATTTCCACGAAAGTGAAGAGTTACACTGATCGATTTCGACGGTTTGGTCATCATCAGTAACAAACATGAACTGAAAGTAGCATCACAGAAAGCATATCTTATATAGGATCGAG
Source organism: Creontiades dilutus (assembly GCA_031894815.1). Classification (NCBI taxonomy): domain Eukaryota; kingdom Metazoa; phylum Arthropoda; class Insecta; order Hemiptera; family Miridae; genus Creontiades; species Creontiades dilutus. The sequence goes on from JAVIWC010001515.1 coordinate 2,302,910, forward strand.
TGAAAGGAGATTGAATCCTATTGGCTCAAGGAAGTGAAAGGGGCGGGGAGGACCAACCAATGCCACTCAAGGCTTACAAAGTGAAAGGGGCACAAACAGTATCATTATAGAGAGACGGAGCCAAACTTGTTGCAAGAAACAACCCAATAATGTTGAAATATTTTGAGGAATGACATTATTTAAACATTTTCATGACCTATCACTTATAACAATTTCGAATTTTTCTAGCACATCCAACATACCTCCCTTCGGGCAAAAGTGAGGAAATTCTACATATTGCCTGTTTGTCAGATCAAAACTGAAGCTATGATTAGATTCATTCAGATGAATTGCAAAGGCAGAATCACCTTTGTTCTCCCTGAAATCCTTTTCATGCTCTTTTATTCGTTCCCTAAATTTCCTACCAGTTTGACCACAGTACTCAAGCCCACATGAACATTTTAGTTTATAAACCCCACTTTTATCCTGAACGTTAATTTTATCCTTAACCGAACCCAAAGAAGATTTGAGATTATTTTTATTCTTAAACCCAACGTTGAAACCCCTGGACGACAGAATTTTACCGAGTTTATCCGAAATTTTCCCATAATAAGGTATACTAATCCACTTTTTCTCTTCCAACTCAATTTCTCTCACTAAATTACACACCCCTTCCCTACTCTTTTTCCTAAGAACCTTTTTCCAAATAGAATCAACAAGTTCTCCCCCATATCCATTACTTACGGCTATACTTTTAATAACAGATTTTTCTTTCAATAAATTTTGATCATTCATTGGTATGGACAGTGCCCTATTGATCATACTATGGAAAGGCATGTTTATGAACTAAAGGATGATTTGAAGTGCTATGAATAGTTATATCGCTGTAGGTATTTTTTTCTATAAATGGAGAAATCATGCCTTTTGTTAATTAATGAGATAGACAAATCAAGAAAATTTAACTTATTTCCACCCAACTCAAGGGTGAATTTGATGAAAGGATCCAAATTGTTGATTTTTTCCAAAAAAGCTACAATTTTATTATATGATAGTCAACCAACGGTTTTATCAGGAATTTTTAATAATCAAATCTATTTCGATTCATCAAGGTCGAAATCAAACGAGCCTCGCACACTTTTTGATCCATTGAAATCGTACCTCTTAACTAGATTTTATAAATTTATTCGGGCATTGTACTCAAATTAGCGATCGGCGAGAATTTTCATACTTTCGCCTGCTCTCGTTCCCACATAATGAATCATGTATTGTTTCAGAACAATATCACCAAAGCGGTGAGTGAAAAATATGAACCAACGGCGTTGGAAAAAACAGGAAAACCTGAGAGACTGCGAATTGCTAATCCATTGTCTGCATTATAAATAGTCATTTGTAGAGTCGTGCAGAAAAACTTCAATATGTTTGTATAAACGTTTGCAAATTATTTGTCAGAAAAAAAGCCTCAGCTGTGTACCGTGATCTGTATAAGATCACCTTTTCACTTAAATCACTGGTCGATTGAACAGGTTGGCTATTGTAAATAATAAACCAGAATTGCTGTTATCGACAATATTAAGATTAACGAGCATCCATTATACACGGTGTCCCATCTATATGGGCCCATTAAGGAATTACAGCCATACGGTGCGAGCTATCGAAAAATTGAACCGGACTTATATAGAGTATTTTCATTCTGCTTGAAGGTGGCGAAACCCGTTTTTCATTTTTCGATGTTTTAGTGCCTCAAATCTTCGATTGAAATTGGTTACCTCTTGAACCCCCTTTCCTATTTCAGTTTTCGATTCTACGTAGAATTTGGAAGATAAAATACATCGTTGAAAATCCATCATCAGAGGATTCACCAGAGGATGCACATTGGTTGTTGAAAACTGGTTTGGTTGATGGAAACTGGCTTCCGTTTATAGGAAATTTGATGCTGATTTAAAAAATGTGGTTAAAATCTAAAAAATATTGAAGATAATTGGAGAAAAGCTTTTTTCCCCCCTAAAGAATTCGTCGATTTTTGTTGTTCGCAAAAAGTGAAATAACTCTGAAACGAAGTCTCTAAAAAAAATGCTCAACGATGCATTTTCTCTCCCGAATTCAATGTAAATTGAAAACTAAAATAAAAAAGGGGGATCAAGAGATAATCTCAAGTTTCAATAGACGATTTGAGGCACTAAAACATCAAAAAATGAAAAGCGGGTTCCACAACCTTCAAGCGGAATGAAAATACTTTAGAAAAGGTCCGGTTCAATTTTGATTTATTATTCAATAATAAACCATTATAATCGCTCTTGAAAAAAAAATTTAACCCCCTGAAAATTTCATGGTTTACGTTTCAAAGGGTGTAGAATCCAAAATCTGCAATAAAAAATTTTCCGTTCGTCCGCCGTACGCCGTACGGCACGATTCCTCCCAAACGGCTGGAGCAAAAAATCTGAAATTTTCAGAAAAAATCAATATTGGTCCGACAACGCCCAAATTCTTTAGCCAGCACTCTTACTTAATTTAAAGTTCCCTTTAAGAGTTGTCAAAGTTTTGTAAAATCCCTAAAAACCTCAAAAAAAATCAAGGCTGCCTAAATTTAGACTTTTTTTTGAAGAACTTTCCATGAGGAATCGAATGAGCCCATCCCCAGGTCCGTAGCTCAAGCCATTCCCGATGTATGGCCCGATTTATGGTGCCAACATTTGCATCCACATTCACTACATCACTAGGTTACTGCCATCAAAACAAACACAAGAATTTTTTTTTCTTGTTTTCAGTGATGTAGTGAATGTGGATACTGGAGTGAACTCCTAAAAGGGTTCTAGCCGATACACGGGTTGAAGCATTCTAATATGCATGCTCCGTCTTACGAAATTTAAAATTTTCAAATAGAATATTTTTCCATTGTAATCGCTCTTGAAAAAAACACTGCAAATTCGTTCACTGGTGTTTATCATTCAATGATTCATGATTTTAATTTCTACTAAGCTTTGGAGTGTGCGTGTTTCACAGGTGATGGAGCGATTACTGAATTTCAGGAGGCACACAAATATGATCAACTAACAATCCAAATAGGTATTTTGGTTGAGAACCGATTTAAGTGCTCTATGCATATCTCCTGAAATTCAATAATCGCTCTATCACCTGTGAAACACGAACACTCCAAAGCTTAGTAGAAATTCAAATCATGAATGCAAGCCAAATGAATAAAATTGAATAATAAACCCCAGTGAAAGAATTAGCAGCGTTTTTGATAGCTCGCACCGTATGGCTGTAATTCCTTAATGGGCCCATATAGATCGGACACCCTGTATATCAAATTGATGTTCAGATTAATAATGGGGTTTACAACTCGGAATGTTCTTGTAGCCGTGAGTTTTATGAAAAACTGGTAGGAAATTCAGGGAAAGGATAATGGTACAATAATGGTGAAGGTGTATTTGCAAACCATTTTAAGGAATCCAATCATAGTTATCATTTTGATTTAATAAATTGATAGTCTCTTCATCTTTATCCAAAAGGAGGCATGTTGAATCTATTTGAAAAATTCGAAATGATCATAAGAGATACATCTGGTGAAGATACATTTCACAAATGATAGGTCCATTTAAGATTGTTTAAGCAATGTGTTTACGAGCCGCGTAGATTTTTTGTCGTTCAAAGGTTTTTTAAAAGTTGTAATTATTAAGAATCAAACGCAACAAGATCATGACGCAATTCATATGGCCATTTCAGTAATCAAAATTTGAGCCAAATTAATCACAAAGGCATTGGAGAAACTTATGTTCGATAAATGTTAAATTTACGCACAATCAAAAGGTACGAGTAAGTTAGGTAAGATGAAGTTCAGTGGTGCCATCAACAGCTTTGACCCCTAAAATTGTCATTGAAATTGAAGGGAAACTAGAAATAATGTTTATTTCAACAATTTGTGGGTGTTACTAATTATATTATAGAAACTGGAAAAGATATGGGATGATTTACTCACTTCTTGTTCTCATTTCCCCCCGAATTCAAGCAAGATAGCCCTGAGAATGGGACTCTTGATGGATTCTATGATTGCGAATAAGCAGATTGATGTATTGATTTTTAGGAAATGATACTATCCGCAGGATAACCAGTCGGTACACTGCCTGAAAATATCAATCAAAATCTGGTGAAAACTGTAAAAATCATGTTTCCTTCAAAAGTTTGCAGACAAGCCCTTAGACATTGAATCAAAATTGTTCAGAATGGTTCAAAACGTAAAATGAGAGTTGAGGTTTGGTTTTAGAGAGAAGAAGAATGAAAGAAAGACATAGAGAGATTGATTGATTAACGTTTTATTTATTGATCCTACAAATTTTGGTCAAGATAGAGAGTAAGTGAGGGAGGGGGGAGAGATAAGACCGTATCTCCATATGATAACTGCCGTAATAGAAGGTCAATTTCTTTGTCCAGCCCAATCGGACCAGTTACAGGTGTCCAAATTTACGCTTTTGTGGTCCAAACGTAGCCAAAAACGGAGTTTTCGTAATTAGGGCGACTGGGTATCTTTTTCGAAGCACTTATTAAATCGAGAAAAGTCCCAGGTTTCTGATATTCCTAGAAAAGCGAGAAAATCGCATTTTAGGTGAAAATAATAGTTTTTGTGCTGTATGTTGTTATATTTTTCTGAATTATCTTCTGTAGTGGGAGAGAAATTCTTTGAAAACTTGCCCATATGGACATGCTACAACGTTCCAAGGTATTGTGGTACATAGGTTGCTAGGTACCTATTTGTTGTATGGTATAGTTTCTATTGAAGTTTGCAAGAAAGGAAGCGATATCTGAGCCAAAAGACTGCCTGTAACTGAAAAAATCCACAGCGATGTTCCACTAGTTTATTCTCTGTTCGGAGCTTGTGAAATAAGAGCCACCTTTGCGATTCGGATTCACCCGCACTGTAGGTGGCAGGGAAAGCAGGCTGACTCGACTTAACTACCTAAACAGCTCGTTGCAAAACGATAACATTATTCTTCTGTCGCGTTCTACTTGAGCCAACAATACTGAAACCTGCATTCAAACTTCATTTAGATTACTCACAGAAATAATTGGGTTAAAAATTGTTCACCACTTATTTCGAATAATTTTTCAAAAATCACAGATCATTATTAAACAATGATGCAGTCCGAAGATTCCAGAAGAATCCAAAAGAGCAGCTCCTACCGCTGTCCAAATGCGGAGTCTACGAATGAACGTGGAAAAGAAAAAGTACTGCAAATTTGACAGCTCGTCTACGCAGACCGTTTACGGTTATTATCGACATTGTGTTAAACATTATTATTATTGTTATTATCTTAACTCATTAAGCATTATCTGAACTCTCCACTTCACAGCTCCATAACTTCTAATCATATTCTAGATATCCCAAGGAAGCTCCTTTCCAAATTAAAGTACTACAGATAGATGAGGAAAGAATTGGTTTTTCACCAAAAGTACTGAGCCAAAATTTATGAAACTTGGGAGAAAAACCATGTATTTACGGTACCTAATTGGGACTGAGTTCTTAGTATTACTGTCGGTCAATCCTAGAAGGCTGAAACATTGAAAACTCGAGATATTGAAGGGATTCAAAATGAGTATAGTTGTTTTCTGTTTGTTATTGCTAGAGATAACGTCAACGAATAGATTAATGATCCCACACAAACCGCAGTCCGTTCCTCCTTTCGCAGGTCCTAAGGACTAGAACATTGACAAGAAAAAAGAACGTAAACACGACTGTGAACGCGAACAGGTGCGCACATAATAAAAGTCACCTTATAAACATCGGCAGATGCAAATGCGATGGAATTCCCCGTTCTAGAAATCGAGTTGCTATGATTCGAGGTACTGCAAACCCTACAATGCCGCCACTTTTATGGGTTCTATCCCAAGAATTGATAATGATATTACTCAGTTCGAGAGTTTTTTTTTTTTTTTTTCAATTGATATATTTATTGACAGTTATTTGTGTTAAATTGATGGAGGTGGTTATGTCATCGTCTAGACGATGGATTATACCTAGAAATTTCAAAAACTATAGACCTATGACTGTCGTCTAGCCTTTTTTTTCGTTTATGAGTACCATTGCTCGGAGAGATATCATCATTCTGAATTCTCTCAAACGTCATTCAGTCGATAAAATTGCATTTTTGTACTTCTGTTGTAGCTGCGCTCGTAGTTGTTTAGTTTGATTTACTCGGTACACAGTTCCTAGCATTAAATAGGACCATCCGATTTGTTACGGTACGTCTGTCCGTTCGCTCACAATAAACAGATCTTTTGAAAAAGTTGGTTCAGGCGCTCCAGAGCTAATTAGGGCATCCCCGCGCTTCTTCGTACTTTAACGGTTTCAACTATAGTTTATGTTTTAGTAAGTCGAATCTTTTCTTATACAAGCGACCATCATTTTCACCATACCGCTACCAGGAATGTACTGAACCGTTGTTCTCCAATAACTAGTTACCCACTAGTCTCGATCCAACAGCACCCGTTTTTAATAACCGGTTATTTCAGTAACACGTTACTCACTCGCATCACCATCGAAATGTTGTGGTACCTACCAAATTTTCTTACCCTACACATAGACTCTCCTCTTTCAGTATTCTTTGGTGTGAGATAGGAAGGAGCCTAGAAAGGTACCGAGGTAAATAGAATGAATTAATTTTCATTAGAATATTTTTATTATAATAATTTTATTAGAATATTTTTGTTGATACAAAGAAGGGATGTGTTTGAAAAAATACCTCTGGCATTACAAATTGTCACAATTCAGAATTTTTTGCTAGGAGAGCTGAAACTGAGATTCGGAGGTCCCCTAATGAGATTTCAGTGGTTAACATGCTAATTTTTTGTGTGGGAATTCACTAGAATGAATTTGATTTGGAAGATTCTGAAATCTAATTAATTTGTTTGTGAAATTCTGAGTTTTATTTGGGAAAATTTATGTATAGGTGCTTGGAGATAGGTGGCGACATGTGTCCTAAAGAATATAGGTGCCAGAATCAAATCCTTCAACATAACTGTATGAAAAAATACAACTATTAGATAGGGAGTGGGTAGTTAATTACTTTTTGTCTGTCACCATAGCACTCGTATGACTAGCTCTATGATACAAGTCAGTTTTGTCTGGAACTAGCGACTGGTGGGGTCCAATAGCTTCTTGTAAAATAACGAGTTATATATTTCCTCAAAACTTACTGAAGAGACGGTATCCCGTATCCATTCAGACTCAAACCCTGGTGGTCAACTGTAAAGGCCTCGATGGTAGTCGTTACTGACTTATTCCAACCTCCTGTCACCTCTGAGAAAGCTTCGAGGTCCGCGTTAAGAAATATTCTGAATAATGTCTCTTGTGAGTAACTGCTTAACGGGATTACTCCTAGAAATGCAATAATCACGTGTTGTAAAATGATACGTTATTGCTGTCTCCTTCCTATTCCCTACACATGGTCATCAGGGAAAGAAGATCAGTGATGAACAACAAACATCAGTGGTTGTAGCCAGTGAGTGGTTCAGGAAAGGTACATCCTGTGGTCATCATGTTATCGTGGTCGGTAAGTAATGACCTTGGTCAGCGCTGTCAGGCTTTTGCGGATTGAATTGATGGGAAGATTGCCAGCTATTAACAAAAATCCCCGACTTAAGTACCCCAAATTGATTGGGGAATATTGGCTTAAGACCTTTCTCTGCCGATCAGGGCGCTTCCTCACCTCTTCACTTCCAAACTAGCTTCAATTCCAATAAGGTTACCAATTGCATCATCGTTCGCAGTTGAAAAAAGGGAATTATTAGCTTCCAAGCTTACTCATTAGTTACCCTTTTCCATAAAAATGTACAGAGAAAATTTACTATCCGATGTGCTTAACATCTGGTGAATGAATAACCGCAAGGGCAGGGAGCTCACTAAGCTGAACGTCTTACAGCCTATTTCTGACCTAATCATCAACCTATCAATTCTAGTTCCCACAAAATGCATCAGCTATTACCGGGAAGTCGATAATTAATAGTTATCATCGGTCGCATCAATTTATTTGACCTTTCAACAATATTTTGCAATAGCATCGAAAGGGAAGTAATGATCGAACGTAGTCGAGTGATTATCGAAGAGACCTTAATCAGGCGGTACCCTTGACAGAAGGACAGAATGAAGCGGAAGTTGAGTTGGCAATAACTGAGATTGGTAGCGACGATAAGATGAAAGATAGCGTCACTGGAGCGATTTCTTTTTGCGAAAAGCTGATGCAAACTACAAAACACATTTATTTCGGGAATCTTTGATCAGGTGGTTAGAGTGTTATTCAAATGGTTTGAAACCATTTGGACAAGTCATTTCCAATTTTATAATATCGTACAAATCAATTTACAAGTCCTATGATGCAGCAAAACACTTGTGCACTCTAGTTTTCTAAATGTATTTACTAATAGACAGGTCGACTCACACTGTCATTGTTCTATCTCTTTGGTTTATATTTCAACTTTCTGTCAACATTCGTACTATTGAAGTTCACCTGTTGATCTATTTCCGCTGTACGAATAATTTATTGCTCTCAAGTGTTGATTCAGCTTGTTGAACTAACCTTAAGTTCGAGGTTTGAGGCGGGTTTTCCCTGGAATTCACCGACAAATGTAGAGAACTGAATGTTTGTGTTTTATTGCTTCCGAATTCAACTGGAACAATGTGATCACATTCGGAAGAAGACAAAAAAGCTCTGTGAACAAGAATCTACTTCATTTTACGTTTTAAATTGTTCTGCACGGTCTCATATTTATCTTTCATAGAGTCAACTTTCTTGTATCAGGATGAATTATGGATATTAAAACGCAATCATAGTTCAATGAAATTTTGAGGAAATATATGGTTAGAGTCCTAGATCTATTTCAGTAATCTAAAGTAGCTTTTGTATGGGCTCCAATGTAAACATTTTATAATAACATTGATTTCTTTTGAATTTCTTGGTTTTCGATTTCGACATAATACAAAAGCAAATCAGGTATCCACGGGAATACAGGTGATTTTCCAAGAAGGCTCAATTGTTTTATGCATCAACTTCATTTCATCATTTCCGACGTTTGGCACCGTTTAAAACATTGCATCTTCCGGGAATCAGGGGACGATACAAATTACATCCCTGCACCCTCACCACTTGGCGAAAAATGAAAACCACTCGTCAAATTTGCGAGAAGGTAGGCAATGATTAGCAGCGGTAGCTCAAATCATAAACCAAACCAGTCTTCTTGGAAAACCATCTGAATTTCTGGTGGATTAATTGATCGTTATATTGAGGCCAACAATGACAAATGACAGAAGGGAAAGTATGTGCGTCTGCGCAAACTTAGAACCTGTCTCATTCGGAGATTTCAGGCAAAAATTCAGTTGTCGAGCGGTTTTTTAAAAATAAATTTCAAATATTTGCTCACAGGTTTTACAGATTAGGTACCAAGCAATGCTGAATAGGGAAGCCATGGTAGGGTCGCATGTCAGGTAAGTTTAAACCCCATTCACTTTTCGTTTAATAAGAGAACCAACTCCTGGTTAGGACGAAGGGAAGATATTATAACTAAAATAATGGAACCTACTATTAGGGTGAGAAAAGAGTAGCGAGTTGGACGTTAATAGTTTTCCGTCACGCGTTTCGTTCAAAGTGATTCGCTTTCAACGCATTTTCGGTCCCTTCTGACGTTCTTCCTCATTTCACCTTGTATGAACTGGAAATTTCAGGGAATACGAATACATCAGCATGGGAGAGGGGCTCTCTCATCAGATACGTTTATTTTATAGTAATGGAATAATTTAGAAATCCATCTTTATTTGTCAGTCAGGAAAGTTTTATTTTTTGGAGGAATTAGTTTGCCCTAATTAGGTAATTATAATCAACGAACGGCTTCAAGAATGATAAGCCACTGAGATTTCTGCAATTCCCTTATATAAACGAAAATCAAATACCTAGATGATCTGAAGCATTGATATATTCTTAAGGGGCATGCAATGTTTTGCAGCTAGCAAGAATGGATCAAGAAATGTAGGAAATAATGAATTATTTATCTGAATGTAGAATGTATTTGATCCAAAAACGTTCACTCTGCCATTTCATCTCGGTTCAACACGGAAACGAATTAAAAATTGAAATTTGAAGATCAAGAAAGTGTATATTTTCTAAACTTCCATTAAAGATTGAAATTACTATACCTACCCCTTTTCCCCCCCAAAAATTTAGTGTAACTGATCATAATTATAGGGAGTTAGAAAACGTGGATCAATTTGGGTGTTACGAACAGTTTTCTCATTCATTACAACTGACGATTTGTAATTATCTGGATACAAGGTGGTGATAGGAAATGTTTATCTTTAGTAACAATATTTATGCCTAAACCTCACGTTTAAATTAGTGTCACTAATGTAATTGGAATGTACTCGTATATTAAACGGACACTTGTCTAACGACAGCCACGTCATTTTATCCAAAATTGATTGTAATCTAGAATAGTTTGGACGCAAGGAATCGGCCTTAGAAATGCTAAATGATAGATGGGAAACCAAAATTACCTTTTCAAAAATCTGAACACTGAAAAAATCGAGATAAAATATTTGTTGAAAATACGGAAATATTAAAACGACATGCTGAGTACAAAGCAAAAGATCTTTTTAATATTATTTTTAGAGCTAATTTACAGTTCCTTGATGGTTCTGATATCATCAATCGCATTTATAAAATGAATCAGGGGGAATAATCTGAGGGTTAGCGTTATCCTAAAGATCACACAAAATTGGGTGTTTATCGGTACCTCGTCAAAACCCTATCTGGAGTTTTAATATATCTGGTCACTGGACGGCTGGATAACAATTACGACCAAGCGTTAATGAGTTAACCGGGGCTTGCTAACTAAACCTCAATCAAGTGCAACGTTAATTTGTTTAAAAATGTTATTTGAGGCACAAATTTGGCTGCCTTTGTTATTAGGACTTTACAATGAATTTGTTTTGGGATTTGCTTTAAAAAACAATGATGACGAAGATTATATCAAACCAGATATAAATAACGGAAAAACGACTACTGCATATCATGCATACAAAGTAGGTAGTATTAAGTAAGATCCCGTGTAGATCACCTAGTAAAATGAGAGGATTGTAAATTTTATTGAGGTTTCGACCGGATAAAGAGAATGTTTTTGATATTTTTTGAAGATCGAAGATGAAATTGAGTCCTCGAATGATCGCAATCATCCTGTATGATAAAGAATGGAAGATCTCTGATTTGTAAATTCCTGCTGACTCAAAGGTTCTACGCCCTAGGGACTGTGCTGACACCAGCTGGTCGTTTTTGTGGAGTGAGCAAGAGCTTAGCTTGTTAAATTGTCGAGCAGGTGGACTGTTTTTTTCATAAAAGCCAACTTCTGAAGAGGAATTAATACAATGTCGAATGGCATTCTACGAAAAGGCTACGTTCTTCGGTGCTATCGGTTGTAAATACTCCTACCAACGTAAAAATGCAGTCACCAGATGTGACATATGCTGAGAATTTCGGAAATAGGTAAGAGTTCTTTTCATTAAATGTCCGGACGATGTTGCGAAAAGATCAGGATCGTGTCATGACCTCAAAATCTTGAATGATGAGGAGTTTGGCAAAGAGGAGGTGGTTTGTTGTTCGCCATTCTTGGTTATATGATGGACACTGGTGTAGAAATAACGTCAGACCCTTTTTTTGTTGCAGATCCATGACACAAAATGTAACTCCATATGTAAATTGCCCTTTTCTTGCCTACGTACACCAACAAGTGTGCTAATAGAGCTATCTGAAAGACGATATTCATCTGGGAGAGTTTATACTTGTCATAGCATATGGCGTGATCTATCTTAAATGAAGTAAGGAGTATGTAAGGAGCATATCTGGAGATTCAGTAATTAGACGATTCATCACGCCGATTCATTCCACCGGTTTTCTATAGCCCCGGCGCAACCCGTTAACTGCCAAAGTAGCTGTAAAGTTTCCATTGAAACACGCTCATTAGTAACAATTACTGATCCGCTGAATTTTCTTCGCTTCGAGACCTTGAGGCGATACTTTTCCGTCCTTTTAACTACTAGTCATACAGCAACTCAACAGCTCAAGAAAATTTTATAACTTATTACGACACATGGCATTTAATGGCATCACACCTGATGCACTGTTTCGCAACGTGACTAACAATACGTTTACGTAACAGTAGAGTTGATACCTGATAGGGTGGGCTATTGAACACTGTTGACGGATCCCTATATTGAAAAGAGATTGGTGATGGGGAAGAGGCTCTAAAAAAAGATATATTTTGATTAGCCATAGAGAATGTTTAACGACGATGAACGGGCTTCTTTTTCCGAAATGATCCCTTTGAAGTTCCTGTTAGCGCCTCGAGCTTAGGATTTTATTTACGACGTTGTAAGTCCCTGAAGCCTTTACATGGAGTGGCGCGCCACAACTTCCAATCAATGGGTTAACCTCTCTAACTCCTGTACTCTGAACCAATATCCATCTTGGATTTCATTAGCAACTGCCATCAGCCGTAACAGCTGTTCCCTCTCACTTTTTACCTACACAAGGCTTTAAAAGGTTATGAGGTAGGAGGGAGAGGGCTCTTCGCCCCAAGGTGATTTTCAAAATGGGTTCCGTATATAATGTGAATAAATTTTCACTAAATTTTGGTTTATTATTTTCCATTACAAACGTTTTTAATCTGACAATAAATAATTTTTTATTAAGTCAGTCATGTTAGGTGTGATACATACCTTCCTCGCATCCATAACTCAACTCATTTAATTCGTAAAATGTTTAAATATAGTGACAAGATCAACAGCAGAGCGCGTGGTTGAGGTATGGGGTCCATCGCATCCATAACTCAACTCATTTAATTCGTAAAATGTTTAAATATAGTGACAAGATCAACAGCAGAGCGCGTGGTTGAGGTATGGGTCCATCCCAGCATATTCCCTGAAAACCTCATCCAATCGGTTAAGCGCCTGATGTTACTTATACTAGGAGGTTGTTGGGAAAGGACGGTTTAATTATCTCAAATGAATTTCAACAAGAACGGGACCCCCAAGCTTACTCACTCTGTAGTGAATCATCAGTTTTTAAGACATTTCAATTATCGGTGTCATTTTATTTGTGCTGAGATATATTTATTTGCATAACTGTCCGCAGTATATACAGTCATCAGCATTTAATTTAAGAGAGACGTTTCCAATTCCCTCCTAGCTATCGGACTTATCTCCCTGCCTCCGCATCGACGTAGAAAATCTTTGATGGGATAGAAAGAATTTTCCGGTAGGTTCAACGCCGCATCTGTCGACCGTCCCAGGGCTCCTTCTCAGCTCTTCGAGCCTTGCAAGAAATCTCCTGGAAGCTCGCACCCGCCCTGGGCCCATCCCTTCATACGCGTCGCATCTGACACTTCAACTACTCTCCGACTGACGCCGGTCCCACGAGGTATAAACCGATTTGGAAAATAGGACGGTCGCGAAATCGTTGATGCGCGAGGGTGACGGAATCCGTTTTTCAAGCTCGACTGGTTTTCCCCTTAGATTTGTTTGCAGGTTCTTTTTTGGGGCAAACTCCAAAGAATAATAGACCCGAATTCGAGTATCGCACGTAACCAAATAAGCCCATACACAAAATAGCTTTGGTCCAAGAATAACATTGAACTGAGCATAAATCAGCTTCCTGTCTATTGACAGATTTCCCAAAAACATTCTACTATTACCAGGGTTTTACAACATAGTTTTGTTGAACTGATTTTGCTGAGTTCCGCATTCACACCAACTGAGTTAAGACATGCATGCTTTGGCAAACATTTTGAATACCAGCATTTCACCTTTATCATACACTTCTTAGAACTTCTATTCCAAGAAAGACAGGCGTTCCTAGCAATGTTAAATGTTGTCCTCAAGCTGTTTTCGTTTATAACATTTTATTATTTTTAAGTAGTGGGAAAAGCTCTAAATTATATCATTCTTGATTTCATTGAATCGAAATCAAAATCTGTGGATACAGAAGGTACCGCGGTATTTTAATGTACGGCAAATCTCTGATCAGCATCTTAAAATGATCGCATTTGATTAGAAATTTACTTTCGAATGGTGACATTCTCCAAACACAATTTCGATGGTTGACAAGGATTGGTTTGGCGTTGGTCCCATCTGGAAAAGGGAGATTTCCTTGAATATATTATCATCATGGACGACAAGACAGGTAGTATTTCCAAAGCTGAGGTAGTGTGGATATTGCCTACATCGTTCTGAGACCGCAATAATTGTCCGCGTAATTGAAACTCACTGGGACCTTGAAAATAATGATGATAAGCAGACGTTAGATCAGAGTTAGGACGTATTTCAATAAGTAATTCAGGATATGATGGTGAATTTGAGCTGTATCTAGATAGCAGCTTCTGGTTTCTTCTTAGGAGGTTCGCCAAGTCAGCTCGATAATCACTACCTAAGACAAAACTATGAGATCGCTCTTTTCGAGTTTACTTCAGACGTGGCTTCAGGTCTACTTCATCTGACAGCAAAACGTCTTCGAAAGTCACCATGGTGGTTTCTCATACTAGGGAGCTGCTGTCCCCCATATTCATGCCAGGTGGTAATTTCATGGGTCGGATATTATTGGTGAAGTCAACTTGTTAGATAAAAATCATTTTTCATACAAATTGTCAATATATTTTTTAACATTTTTTAATTGTACCATTGCCATTATTACACACTATATTATCGTGTTGAGACAAGTAAACGGACCTACTCATGTGATAATCTTAAATACCTAATCTATCCCCCAAAGCTTTTCTACCTAGTTCTCTATGTGACTCTTCCTCAAGATAGGTTTCGTAATGATATGCTATTTTATTTCACGGTGTTATGCTGAAATCAATTAGTACGTAGTTTACATGCAGAGTCACAGTGACAACACAACGTTAAATATATTGGAATTCTGGGAAACCGGTTACAGTTAGTCTTAAACAATCCGTTGGGATTACGAATGTTAAATGCAGTGAATGAGGAATTGCGATTCCATATCAGTAACACGTTAGTACCTACGATGTCATGTTAGATAACTTATCAGATAAGATTTCACAAATATCAGTCCCTAGTGCATGATCACAATAACACGTGTATCTGACCTGAGCACAGTACACAGGACAGGGAAATAAGGAAGAATAAATAAGTAACATCATTCAAGTTCAAGTCATTCATCCAAATGTTACCTCCTGCAAAAAGAAGACCATTCCATGCCATACCACTTTCCCTGACGCTACGACAATGTAAAGAGCTAGTTTTGTGGGAGTTTGGGCCGTTTGAAAGATAAGTGGGTGGCACTAAAATCCTTATTTTCCATTCAAAGCTCGAGCCTGTCAATGATTCCACACCTCCTGCCACAGTAATTGAGAAAAAGCAACACAAGCCGCATTGTAGTCAAGTGCACCTTTCTCGGACTGCTACAGGTGAGGGCAAACTCCTTACCTGCCGGTTAAAGAAGGTTCACTCTATTGATGCATCAACGTTTTGTCGGCTCCTGCCCCAGCCCGGTTGCCTTTTGTCGTTATATGCGGCGTTACGACGTTTTTATGGACCGCACCACATCTCTTCGCTTACCTCTCAATCTCCTCCCCGAAAGGCGTTACAACCTTAGGCGTTTTTCTCGCTCTGAAGGTACACATTCCATCGTACTGTCTCTTCGCTACAACTTTCGAACGATCCACAAAACAAAGTTAATGCTGAGATTCGGTATAGTCCTATGTTGTACCAATACATCTGAATAGCGAAGATATCGGAGTTTAGACAAATCATACGCCTAAACCCAATAGGATAACTGAAGTGAAGACGTGTTTTGTCATCCTCTAAGTTTTTGGTTGGAACAAGGTTCCAATTGACAACAATAAAAATAGAGCGACATCACCCTTCAACAGAGAACGATTTCCTTTTAGGAGTCATTGCCAAAACATTTTTGCTAACCTTTCGGTGAAATTATCTTTTGTTTCGTCGGGACCGTTTCAATCAACAACAATGTAATAGCCCAAGATTAAAAAGACATTTTAACCACCACCCTGAGAAGTTGTTGGTTTACGTTTGAAAACTTTAAAAATCGAGTTAAAAAAATCCTTCCGTCTGATGTTCCTCTCCGAAACTACTGGACCAAAGTTTATGGAAATTTGGCTAAAAAAGCCAGCATCGGGGTATGCCAGTTATCCCGGCATCTTGATTAACTCTAATAGATATAATTTAATGATTAATCCATTAAAAAATCGAAATCCCAAAACTTTCGTTGTTATGAGTTGATTCAGCTGAAATTCGTTCCATAGATCGAATCATCGTTCAATCAACATCACTCCATTCCCGGGTACTATACGATCATCTGTTGGCTCCAAAACCGCAAGTTTGTGTATAAACGCATGTATGCTGAAAGTGGTTGGAGACCATGCTGTATGGATGCTATTTGAATATACTATTCGTATCGTCTCCCCCGGTGAGTTTTCATAGCTTATTTATAGATTTGCGAACAAATGAAGCGTCGGTCGATAGGTTTCTACGACGTGTTGACATACGGTATAATACACCACTGTAGGTATTCCGATATCAGCTTTTGTTAGATTTCAGTTGGGTTTCTTCGTGTTCCGAGTGTACACAGGAAGGATTGTCTTTGGTAGTCCGGAGATCCACATAGGACGGTTATCTAATACAGAAGTAATAAACCTTTGTCATAATGCGCTGCGTTTTCTGTTCTATCAATGTTATTGACAATTGATAATCGTTATTCTACAACGTAGCGGGTTTGCATTCAAGTACTCTTCCAATTACCACTTTATACTAGAATGATATTGCTCGTTGGTGTTTGTCTTCCAACATTGCTAGAAATGAGGGAATACAAAGTTTGGGAATATCATCTTAAAACAAACAAAGCACAGATGGGATTAGGAAGTTGGTCGATAGTATTAGACAAGCGGGGAGAAGCGACCCGGCTGGAAAGATGACTTTCGAAACGGCATTGGGGTGGGAAAAGTAGGCACAGACGGAGAGGAGGTGCAGAATAGACTAAAACCGCTCCCTTTAGCCGCACTATTGTTCCACCCCTAGCAATTACACCTCTAATTGTCGGGAGCGTTTCCTACAGGGTGTACACCCCCATCCGAGGCATACCTCTCTCCCCTTCGCCCCTTCCCGCCTAACGCCCTACATCTCCTCTCAAGGGATGGAAAGGGGATGTTTTACTTTCAAGTGACCTTGAAAATCCGCTTCCGCCTTTTGTTCCTTTCGAAGGAACCCTCATATTCCTTCGTAGCGTTCTGGGTCTATTGAGGGGTGGGAGGGTGCTTTTAGTGTGAAGTACAGGGAAAGTGGGGCCACGTGTGTGTCCACTTACGAAACTTAGCTTTATTAAACACTAAAATTACCATTTTATAGTTATTTCTTCACTATTATCACTTTTCTCCGTTCCCTAATAGAAAATCAAGTTCGCATATTAATTCTGGAAACCCATGTTACCCCTATCGAGTCAAAACTTTGATAAATTTGATAGCTGCCGAATAATTAAAGTAAATGAGAATAATTGTAATTCTACATATTCAAAAACTTGAAGTTATTTTAACTGATCAATTGAGTGCCTTCATTGAGAAGCATCAATTCAACATGAGACAATAGCTAATGGGTCAGCCAATGCATTTGCTGTAATTTCAACGTTGTTGTTTCAAAATACTTAAAGGAATCAATTCCTTGTTGCTGATAACCCCTGCAACACTCTATTCCGCTATCTTTGAAACCATTATGTTTACGGTATGAGCACATACTCTTTTAAAACAGGCGTATGGTTAATTTTCAATCACAATCAAATTAATAAGCTCGAAACTTGTACTCAAACATTCCCCCACATCAGTTGATGAATGGAATTACATTATTTCAACATGAAAACGCATTTTTTCTATTCACCAATTTTAGACAAAAACTCTTTTATCGATTAATTTTTGATCAGATTAGTAGGGTAAATTCGTATTCGGACGATCATTTTGAGCAAGAATCGGCCCTCAAATAATTTTCGTCCCAAAACACCATACAGGTACTCGAATCATTGTGCGGCACTGACGTTTACATGAAGCTTTCAAATAAGTGTAACTTGCACAATCCCTGATATGTCATCCAATCGGACCGTAGAAATCCGGACAATTCGATGATTTATCATAGGTAAACACGGAACCAATATTGATGAGCAAGTTTTGGAACTCACAAGACAGGAAAATTTCGATTTTGGGTGCCACTTTTTTGATGTGTATGAACACAAAATCTTTCCTACCTTCGATATAAGGATGTAAAAGTCAGACTGATACCCCTTTTTTTGACGTGAAACGAATCAATGGTCACCCACAATTATCTTTTACATTCTAAATCGTAATATTTCGTATCCTAATCCTAAAATGACCAGTAAAATCGAAACCACAAGAAAGCGCTGCATTCGATCTCTGAAGTAAATGACCTATACTCTTGGCTATAGTCACAAAATCGCAGTTTTCTGAAATACGTTGTTATTAAGATAGTTTTTTTGTTCATCACCAGACATAATCTCACTTGGCAGGCTTTAGCAAATTAGGTAAACGTTTCAATTATAATTTTTCCAAAAGTGGTGCTGCTCGACTGGTATTTATGAATTTGTGATGGATGAATTTAACACAGTAATCAATTGGAAACTTTAGATGGCTTATGCCGGTCATACAAATATATTTAGGCAACCAACCTTTACTTGATTTGATCTGGTGATAAATGATGCTGTTAAACCACGCTGGTTTACGTCTAAGGCCGACAAAAATAATCATTTGGTCGTCCCCTCTGGTTCCGAACTGTCTCAGCGTTCAGACCGTGTCCACCGCAAATTATGCAAATCCAGTTTGTTAAAAGACCTCATTTCTCCGCGGTGTTCAAATTTTATTGAGCCGGTCTTCGAATTACCTCTTCCTCCGGGTTTCTTCTTCCGAAGCGTAATTACTCCTGGCGCCCCGCCGAACTGGAATTTTCGCGAGAAAGAGTGATAACGGTTTTAGTAAAATCAGGTGTCTCTCGGAGGCTGTAAAATGTAGAACATCGACAATGACACTTCACTAAAGAGACAACCGTAACAAAAAAAAAACTATCTTGCAGCAGTAAAAAATATTTTACGCTTGAAGTCAGTAAAGAAATTGCAATTTCATAGTTTGAATACAGAAAAAAGTTGGTTCCCAGTTGAATCCACGTGCTTCACCCAACATTGGCTTGCCCCAAAAAATGAGTTTCATCCCTTTTTTGCTGAATCGAGTGGTGACCTTTTCGGGCCTCCCCGTCCAACAAATCAGGGATTTTCAGGCCCCAACCGATGTTCGAAAGTTCTGAGGGCCATCATCATATTATTATTATTATTTTCATCATCATCATATCGTCACAAGTATCATATTAATCGAAATGCTAGCCGGTGATTCGGAACTTTCGACCAAGAGAGAGAGCCTTGAATCCCCCTGTTTGATGACCAATGAGGCTCAAAACTCGTTTTTAGAGGCAAGTCGGGTTTGTTGTTAAAAACGTGGATTTAACCATAAAAACAAACGTTTTCCCTTATTGAAACGTCATGTATTCCATTAACTTGAAGCTTAAAATATATATTTTTTTAAATGATACCGTTCGAAAGCTGAGATTCTGTCGTATATTTTAGGCTTAGCCCTCTGAATCACAAGAACTTGTAAGTGAGTGAAAATAATTGAGATTTTCTAGATTTGAAAATTTTTTCCTTTTCAAGTTCATATTTGATCCATGAATGAAGGTAACCTATGGCAGGTACGAAAGGTTAACACCCATGTATAGTACAGTTTTTAGTTTTGATCCTTCACGATACGATGGCAACATAAACGAGTCAACTTCTCAAAAATACGTGCTTGGTATGGATTTCATATTAAAAATTCGTTGTTGAATTGATTGAGACGACATTCAAATCGATCCGGTTCGATTCAATGACGATAGGTGGCTCCTCACAGCAAAAAGGCCTATATCCGTTTTAATAAAAATGAGTTAATGTTTTCGTTTCATTCTTGGTAGCCAACGCATGTGCTGGACTATCACGAGCTCGTCAAAACGAGCTTTTTCTTCGTTAAAAGCCAGGTCAAACACAGTCCATCGCTGGTAAAGTTTCTGTTTGTAAGGGCTGGTGTGGCAGAAGAGTCCGTATCAGTTCGACACATCACATTTCTTCTAATATCTAACTAAAATTCAAAGTTGTGTATTTTTTTCACCTGCTTTCATTCCTTGATCTGACAACTTAGGAGATTCGACTGTGCGCTGATGGACATGGTAGTCAAAACCGTAATTCCATCATGGTAGGGATGTGGAGCTATTCCTCTTCAAAGATTGCACCTTCCGGCATTCAGCAAGTTAAAAATATTGACCCGATCACTGGCCATTAGTTTTTACCTGCAGTCTTTGCCAATATAGAAAAAAATTGCGTTAACGACCAGTAATGATCAAACTTTCAGAATATGAATCTGTATTTTCTGAGTGTTACACAGTCTTCAAAATATTTCATGACTGGAGGTTTACGACTGGAAAACAATGATAGAGACCCATTTCGAGAAAACGACATCTTGGCATTTCAAAGTCAATGAAGCTAAGCGATTCAATTTTACTAAAAATCAGCAACTAGTTGTATTTTCAAGAGGAGACGTAACTTACGTAACAGCGACGTTAATAGCAAAATGGTGACGAAAAGAAGTGTCAAAATCAATGCTGTCAAGCTGCCTAACGAAGTACCTTGAAAGCACCCAAGATTGCAGATGTCAAGTAACTTCTTGAAAATATTGAGGGCTCAGTTTCAGAGGTAGAAGAAGAAATTTGTGAATGGAACGAAGAAGTAAGTCTTCTTAGAAGAGTTAGAATTAACTATATTCAATTCAAATTTTTCTCTAGTAATGCTCGAATCTTTTAATTAACAAACAGCCCTTTATATTAGCCCTTACTGCAGTGAAGCACCTCATATTAACGTGAACAATGGTCATGTATGAACACAACATGTATGACAGAAAACCTCAATGCCGCCTGTTCATTGTATGTTTTCAATCTTATTTGAGATTCTGAATCGTATATGTATTCGATTACTCTGTCTTTAAACGTGAGGGTGACTTCGTTAGAGGACTCACTACAAATATTTTAAAGTATTTGTGAATCCTTGCAACCCGAAAAACTGACACCTGATAAATGTCCCTATCTTCAATAGTTAGGAAGCGAAACATGGCCAGAATAAGAGTCCAATTATAGCCAATGTAAGGGTTAAGGGACCATCACCACAAAAAACTGTCTGTTTTTACGGGGCTGCGACACTTTCGATAGGGCGTCCGAAAAAAAACTATCGTGATGGATTGTCCCCGAGTCACATCTGAGTGGATTAAAGATAGCTAGAAGCCGTAGGAGTTTATTTTTTCGCCTTCCCCAATGCGTTTTTGTGTGGTTTTGTGAACTTTATATTCGTTTCGGAGTAACTTTGAGGCGACTGAAATAGACTCTA
Organism: Creontiades dilutus; assembly: GCA_031894815.1. Classification (NCBI taxonomy): domain Eukaryota; kingdom Metazoa; phylum Arthropoda; class Insecta; order Hemiptera; family Miridae; genus Creontiades; species Creontiades dilutus. The sequence goes on from JAVIWC010001515.1 coordinate 2,324,410, forward strand.
AGGTGAAGATTCTAATCAATAGATAAATCCTAGTAGCAACCAATTAACCATCAGCTGTAACATTAACCAACTGGTTTTGACCTAAATACTGACATAAATTGACAATCGAACTGAGGACTTTTGTTAGTTTAACAACTTCAATAAGTTATGTATACATTTTATTGGTGTGCATGTATAGTTATTTATATGTGAAGTAATTCGATGTTATGTATTTAGGGAGATATTTATAGCAATTTAAATAAGTTACTCTGAATTTTGAATGTAGCTAATCCTCTAGAATTAAATCCAAAGGCTTCCTATTTCGTAGCAAACTCCTTTTCAACTGCGAATGACAGAGTAGGGAGTAAGGAGAATATTAGCAATAGTGTAATATTTGTCAACATTCAAGTTTAATTGAACAGATTCAGGCAGATTGAATTCAGGCGTTCCTTTCGACTGGTTAACAGTGTTCTTTATTGGAAACCCCGTTCTACTGAAATCAGGTGAGTCGTATCTGTGTATTATACTTGTATCTATTTAATCTGATATTTGAAGCTAACTTAAACTCAAACAACTAGCGTCATTTGAATCAATGAGCCGACAATGAGCAAGAGCAAACATGGAACAAAGTCGTTTTTTCATGAATTCTCAAAATTTGATCTTTGAGCTATTATGTCACGCTCTAAGTCTTTTTGACATTTCCTTATTCACCCTGAATAGATAGGAAATTGTCGCCAAAGGTGTACTAAACATTGATTTTAGAGAGAAGGAGAAGTGATTAATGACCATTTTACTGACGTAAGAACGGAATTACGAAAGAAATCTTGAAAGAGAGTAATTCTGAAACAAAGCCTCTAACAGCAAAGTCGAGGAGGCATTTTGTTGGAAATAACTTCCAAATTCGATCACTAGATAGATTTTTGTCTATTAGGTTCGTTACAACCTGTACGTGTAGAGGTATAATTAGGAAGGATGGTCGGCCTCATTCGGTTTACCTTGCCGCCCCTACTTTTTTGTTTCCTATCGTTTCTTGGCAAAGTATGAAAAATAAATCTTCAATTAAGACAATAAGAAAACATCCTCCTTCCCTCTCAGCCCTTCTTCGAACAAGGGCCTTATTATCGGGAATAAAGCGACAATAGACCGGAAGTCGGTGTTGACCCAGAAGGGGATGGGGAAAGGTGTGGGGACACGGGGGGGGTGTAGTCAAGTGAAAAAAAAGGGGTGAAGAATTTCTTTTTCAAGAAGAAGAAGGGCGAGAGGAGAAGGAAGAATGAAGACAAAAGAAGTGAAAACGAAAGATTTCTTCAGGAAAGAAAACCCGAGGAAAACGAACCCTCCGTACACCCCACCGCCGCTACTCCTCCACTACCTCCAAACCAACACAACTTTCCATCATTTCCCACTGCTAAGTGGGGTCCCAATGTAAACAATTAAGCACACAAATTAAAAAAATAAGAGTTTTTTTTTCACTCCGACGATTTAAAAAACGACAAGTCGAGCGTTCCGCGCGGCAATCCGGCGACAAATATTTGATCGTTTTATTCCCTCGCGGGTATTGTCACACTAATTGGTGGAGGGTGAGAGAAAAAGGAATCTTGGGAAGATCGAGAAAGCGGAAGACATTTCCTGGGAATAGAATGTCAGGCCGGGTTGCATTTTCGGAGGTCCTAAAATTCCAGGTTGGCGAATATTTCTTTCTTCATCTGAGAGCCAATTTTATTTCTTTATAAGGTACTTAAGTTGTGATGTGAAAACGTTATGAATTATTACACAAAGGTTTATTGTTTCTGTATTAGAATAACCTTTCCATGTTAATAACTGAGTTTTGTATATTAAACGTAGTCAGTGTCACCACCACTGTCTCCATATCTTGTCTTGATCACTTTAGGCTCGTTTATATTTCAGCACGTTAGATCGATAGGGAGCTAAATTAGCCACAAGGGAATTCAGCTGATCACTGATCTTCTTGTGATTGACTCCTAGAGGGGGACAGGTTGTCCGAGCGAGCTAAGGCATCAGTCCGGATGCCGAATTCAAACGGAAAAAGCCATTGACAAGGTTTGGCACACTGGGCTTTTACTCAAATTAAAACCACTTGTATGCGTTACGTACTACCGTGTGATCCAATCATTTATAACGAATCGTACGTTTCACGTGAAATGTGATTATAGTACCTCAACTAGCAAGTGTATAACTTCCTCGGTGCCACAAGGGAGTGTGTGGGGGCCCATCCTCTACTTAATCTGAGTTAGTCATATCTCCTGAAATTCAATAATCACTCTATCACCTGTGAAACACGCACACTCCAAAGCTTAGTAGAAATTCAAATCATGAACGCAAGCCAATTGAATAATAAACCCCAGCGAAAGAATTTGCAGCGTTTCTTGCGTATCAGAATGCTTCAACCCGTGTATCGGCTACAAAGCCCTTTAGCAGTTCACTCCAGTATCCACATTACTACATCACTAGGTTACTGCAATAATAAACAATAAACAATAATAAACCAAAAAAGCCTTCCGGCCGTCTATCGGGAATGGTATGAGCTACGAACCTGGGGAAGGGCTCATTCGATTCCTCATGGAAAGTTCTTCAAAAAGAGTTCACATTTAGGCCGCTTCGCCTTTTTTTGAGGTTTTCAGGGCACTTTAAATTAAGTAAGAGTGCCGGCTAAAGAATTGGGGCGTTGTCGGAAAAATATTGATTTTTCCTGAAAATTTCAGATATTTTGCTCCAGCCGTTCGGGAGAAATCGTGCGTACGGCGGACGGACGGAAAAATTTGTATTGCAGATTCGGATTCTACACCCTTTGAAACGTAAACCATGAAATTTTCAGGGGGGGTTAGAATTTTTTTTCCAGAGCGATTACAATGGTTTATAATTGAATAATAAACCAAAATCCTGTATTTATCTATTTCACAGCCTCATCTTAGTTATGTACTTTTGAATTTCATTATATTGTCTTTTAAATGAAGTAGTCAAATTCTTCATGGCACTAACACGTTTGGCTGACCATTTGAGATGAAAACTGCCATTAAATCTAGATTAGATGGCTTGATAAATAGATCTCGGTTGATCAACTTTTAAAAAATCCCCTGTGAAGTAGAATTGTTTGATGGTATACTGACTGGTACACCAGACTGATTCGTATAACCAAATGAAGTTTGTATCTGTGTAATATTTTGTTCATTTTTCACTTTTGGGTGTGTCCTCGCTCTTTGAATACACTCACGTTAGAATGCAAAAATAACGAAACATGGGTTGGTTAGGACTGAAGTAATTGAATTTTGACCATAAATACAGAGTATTTAAATTATGTTCCAAACTTGTTTCCGCTACCCGCATCAATTTGTAACATTCCAAGAGCACATTTGCTTTGAAGTTGACATTTATGGCCGCCTCTCTCGTTTGTGGGGAGCCGTCAAAATTCTTACTCGGGGATACCCACATGCGGTCCCCTAAATAAACAAAAAACCTCGGTCGATTGTCGACCGACTTGAGACGTGACTCCAGGTAGGCCAACTATTTCCAGCTGCTCTGCTCACTATCTTCCACAGCTCGTGATTTTCGCAGACGAGTCAATAAAGAAAATAAACCCAAAAGAACACCCCTCATCGCACCCTTCGCAGGTTCATCCCTCCCTCAAGTTTTTTTCCTTTACACCCTTATAGATAAATCTTCCGAGGTTTCCATTTCTCCTTCAGTTTTCGGCCAAAATGTGTCGGATGTCGTCGAAGAAAAAAATGAAGGAATGACAAAAAATTTCGCCGCTCGAAGATGGAGGACAAGAACTCCACTACCTGCTTTTCCTTTAGTTTTACTTTATGTTGTATCTACATTGCGCATACGAAATTTGAATGTCTCACGTTATATTATTTAATAAATTCACCCCTAGCCGGTATTTCTACACTGCAAATTACCAACTCAAAGCTCCAAATGGTTTTTACAAAAACACTGAAAGCAAAGACGGACTCTCTAAAATGTTTTTCAAATGAATCAAAGAGATCAAAGAGAACGTGAGATACTTCCAGAACTGTTATCATTGATATTGTACATCAACTCCATTAGAGTTAACAGTGGTGAATACTTCCTGGAAGTTTGCTTTGGGATACTGTTCGAGAAATGATCCGAAGATCTGTTTTCAGAGACTCATAGCCCTTTCGGCCAACTTTCCTGACCCAAAATTTAACTGGACGCTACAGCTTAGGGATGTCCTGAAGGAGGCTGGTCTTGAGGATTTGTGGTCCCAGAATGACGTCGCGGTGGTTAGAGGGGCGAAGGAGAAATTCCTGTCATCGCTTCTTTCTAACCTGCACCAGGCTGACCTGAACAAGGCTGCTGTTTCCTCGTTTAATTATTGCCCAAGAGGTTCCAACATTCAACCCCTTCAGCGTGAACCTTACCTTACCAGCGACCACCCTTTGTTTACTAAGAGACTTCTGGCCCAGATCAGGTGCGCTAATCCAGCCTTCTGTAGAATAGTCCTTCACCGGGTGGTTAACCGCTTCGACGGCTCGCAAACATGTACGATTTGTAATACGCACAGCCCAGACACCCTTTTTCATATGCTCTCTACCTGCCCCGTTTACAATTACGAACGTTTCAAGTTTTTTGGCTCCCCTCATTTTGATGAAAATTTCTTTCGCGCTCTTCTCCATTTCAAAGACAAATCTGAAATCACTAGGATCGTAGGGTTCCTGCAGACAGTGCTCAGGCAAAGAGCGTTCACCATAAATGAAGGCTTCATCATAGCCTAAATATTCTGTAGGCGTATGCCTATTTCCATTGTCACTAATTTTACTTGAACTTATGCTTTAGTTTTTATGCCAGTTGTTCAATCCATAATCAATTTTATTATTAGTTGACCCAAGCTGTATTTTCTGTTTCATTTTATATACTTGTATTTCTGCACATTTCTGAACGCGAACTCTTGTGAAAAACGTATTGTTTACCACAATAAAGTCGTCTTCTTCTTCTTCTTCTTCTACTGTTCGAGAAATGGAAAAAGCCACAGGTGACAATGTAAGGTTGGGTGAGGATTGGAATGACAGAGCTTTTCTATATGAAAAGCTACCTTAAATGCATTCGAGGAACCCGAAGAGAGCAGTGTAGATCGATTCTATTCGATTATATGCATTGTTTTGGTCTCCAGGAGGGATGCTGAACGAAATCCCATCAGAACCAACGTTCAGTGTAGAATTCAAGAAGAAATCCCTTCCCCCAATCCAACTCTACTCTCTTAGCTCGATTTCGATCAAGAACCTAACTGCGAATTCTGACGTACAACAGAATAAAATTATTTACAAAAAAAAGAGGATTTCACTTAGTTTTATACACAAGGATGTTTGGCTTACTTATAATACTCCAATACATTCCATGTTGCACCTTTTGGGAATGTTGTCGCTCAAGGCTTTCACCTGAAGATAAAAAATGATACAAGTGAAGTTAATATTGGGCCAACGAGGAATTGAAATCCCATTTGAACACTCAGTCTGTATTTAAAGTTCTATCAGTACGTTAAGATATCGCATTAACAATCTGCAGAACTAAACTTGACCTGAATGAGTCACATTCCTGTTCAGCTGAAAAATTCATCTTTCGCCTAAGACCTTGATGAGAAGTGATTACTCCTCACACGGACCTATTTAGTCGTATGCCTAACAACCACGACTGGGCCAGTTCCTTCGCTCTTCCTCATATTTCACGCAGAAGGCGGCAGTTAGTCCGAAATACTCGACCCCACTCGTTAAAATTAATTCCCACTTTTTTCTCTCCTTTAGGCGGCGTCAGATCTCCTCCTTTCTCCTCAGCTTAAATTAGATTACTTTATCATTTGCAATAGTAAAATTTGGTTATCAACAAACGAAATTGCTTCGCACGTCAATTTTAGTTAAGAGTGAGAAATAATGATTTTTTAAAAATATACCCTTAAATGAGGGTTGACTGAAATTGATGCCAAGTTTGCAAGCACTTTCTTAATTGGTATGAGATGTTAGCCACAAGCTAATTGATGGACTTCGATGCCGCAACTTGAAAGAAAGGTTTCTACATAGGCATAAATTCGATTCTGGATGAACAACATTTTCTCCTGTATTTTGAGAAAGAAAACGCTAATTCCGAATATTCTTCGCGTTTTTCTATCCGAAATAACCCTTCTATGCGTTTGTAAAATAAACCTCCAAATACCTCATTTTTTCAATAAATATAATTCAACTTATTTCTCTTTCAAATACGAACTAAAGATGATTAAATTTTGCGTTGATTGTCATACAGAAAGCTCCTTTCTAATAGTAACCTCAAATCTGAATTTTTAGTGCAAATAAGGGAGTTTGGGCAAATTCCGTGAAGTAAGGTCGAAAAAACGAAAGGAAGATTCTAAACAAAATTGTTTACGAGACACTTTTGGTCGGAAATGAGTTGCAGAACACATGGGAGACCGATCGGCCTCTCTTTTCGAATCCAGTCTATCTGGCCTTGCTTAAGTAAGATCAGCCTATCTACATATCAGTATTAAATGCGGTGCTGAAGAGGTCCAGTAGTGAACTACAACGACGAGAACGTGAGCCAAGTTGTTTTTATTAGACTCCCCTGTTACGAGTACTCATTGTCGCTTAGGACTCGGAATTATTCCGGAAGGGGATAGAAGGCTTTGACGGAAGGACTGCGTAGGATTATTAATTACGAAAAAATGCCGAGGAAATCGTTAATAACTCCGGACCGGCAATTACAACGAACCAGAAGCCGCAAGTCGTCTGAGACCTTCCCGGGCCCGATTTTAAGGGGCGTCTCATCGGACGTCCTTCGTGAAATTGCTTCGACATCGATTAGGCTTCGGCGGCAACAGACAGACGGACACCAGAACAGGACCCGAAACGGCGGCACGAACCTCTAATTTACAGTATTTGAAACTTACAACACATGTGAATACTCTTGAAAGAAAAGTGATGGCTATTGTTAGAACTCATTAAATTGCGTTCTCGAGAATTTTGGATTGTAAGTGTAAATTTTGTATCCTTGAATTAATTTAAATGTTGAATGTAGCACTTAGGTTCTTTGTATTGGTAACATGCATTTATAAAACATTAAAATGTTTTAAAGCATCTTGGAAGATATAGAATACAAGCTTGTTACAACCATTCACAGCAAACAAAGGTCGCGAAATATATTTTGGCAGAGCACAACGCCTTCAAAATGGGAGTAGACGTGTGGCGGGTTGGTCTTTCTAGTAACTACAGCGGATGGATAATGGTGCGATCGAGTTAACATTTAAATGAGGTGAGTAAACTACTCTCCGAATCGGAGAAGGATTAGAAAGTTATGATTGATTTGTGAGTATGAAACTGTTAAGGAACCACCTATATTCTACCCAGCGCATTTCTTGAAAATATCATCAAAATCGGGGGAAAACTACTCAGAAATAAGGCTTGTTAGTAACATTTCACGTTGGCGTTTAAGCAGCAGGTACTAATGACATAGTGTTGAAGTTGGATTTTGCCAGACCGTTCTTCTGAAGACCACGCTCAAAATTCGAGCAAGATCGCACCAAAACCTGAAAAAATTATGCTTGGTGCATTTTACGTGTCCGTATGCGCAGAGTGTAGTATTGGTGTGTGAGAGAAGACAATTAACGACAATTATAGCCTAACTGGCACATTCCCTAAAATTTCATCAAATTTATCAGGTTTTCACCTGATGTTGATGATATTTTTAAGGAATTTGCGTTTTTGAGTTGACAGTTTCTCAAGAGATTCAGATCTCACAAATACATCACTCTGCTCATGCCCAAATATAAAATCCGTCAACCAAAATTTCATCACTTTCTAATTTTCCGATATTGCTAACATTCTGCAGGGTAGTGGGAGTCCTGTAGTGGGAGTTCTGGGTTTAATACCGGGGAGTTGGTATTAAAATCTCGTATTCATTTCAAACCGATCATATCATTCTATCCGCTGCATAATTAGAAAGACGAAGTCGCAATTAATGCCGACTCACCTTTTTAAGTTATAGATGTCTGCCAGAACGTGTCCTTTGAATCGATGTAACAGAACATTCTACTTTTTTCGAGATTCTTTAAAATATTCCAATCTATATATTCATTGTACCTATATCTGTGCCTCACCCGACTAGCAGCAGACTATTCTGTTTTTGTGATATTTACTGAAATATTTTTTGGGGGAACGATGGTCTTCAAAATCAATACATTCTATTTGCGATGACCCTTGTCAATATCACGTTATGATGCAGGAGCTGACGGGAAGATCTACGTTTGGGGTAGAGATTCAACCCCAACATAAGAATTAAGGTCCCAGGATCTAACCTTGTTTATGGTTTAACGTTACCAAGTTTCCGATACATAAATAGGAAAACCATTAGGAGGTTCCTTGGAAGGGAGAGAAGAAAAAACTTGGCACAGGGGACCGAACCTCCGGGAGTCAAGTGTGAGATTATAACCAGAAGATAGCGTGGAGTGGGCGGGGAGGTAACGTGCAGGTTACATCGAGGAAATCGCTGTAAATATTGAGGAAACCCCAACGGGGAAGATATAAAGAGCGGTGAGTGCCCTCTCTTTCACACTGCTTCATCGACTCCCGCTCTTCCCATTTTCGTCCTTTTCCACTCTCCCTTCGTCCTGTTCTACTTTCCAACTCTTCTTCTCGTCCTCTTCTCACCAGTCGCCCCTTTTTCAAAGATTCTCTCCTCCCCAAGAATCGGCCTTATCAGCATTTGGGTCAGTGAGGAGGAACTGCGGATGACGGCATGATCCGACACTACATCAGAAATCACCCTTCTCTCCTTTTCTGGTCTCCCGATTCGCACCTCCCCTATCTTCTCCGATGGTAGCCTCCTCTTTTATTACCACTTTTAATATTTTCCATGTCAATTTTATCATAAATTTCAAAGAAAATACCATGTAATTGATATCTACAATATAATAAGTTATATCATTTATTGGCAATACCATTGCTTCCATCAACTATGACAGTAGAAGGGACCATTGAAGGAAACACCAAAATTTACTGTTTTACTTGTATTGACTCAAGTCTCCAATGGCTCTAATTACAGTACCTAACGAGAGACCAACCAGCGAAAAGGGAAATAGTAATATTATTTTTATTAGGGGAGAATGATGTTTACCTCGAGTAGCAGCAGGTGTTTAAAGAAAGCTAAGATGGGGATCAAGCCAACATCCAACATTCCAAGATTGAACTAAAAAAAAAACGCTGCAAATTCTTTCACTGGGGTTTATTATTCAAGTGGCTTGCGTTCATAATTTGAATTTCTACTAAGCTTTGGAGTGTGCGCGTTTCACAGGATAGAGCGATTATTGAATTTCAGGAGATATGCATGGAGCACGTAAATCTGTTCTCAAGCAAAATACCTATTTGGATTGATCAGTTGATCATATTTGTGTGCCTCCTGAAATTCAATAATCGCTCTATCCTGTGAAACGCGCCCACTCCAATGCTTAGTAGAAATTCAAATTATGAACGCAAGCCACTTGAATAATAAACCCCAGTGAAAGAATTTGCAGCGTTTTTTTATTGAATCTCAATCCCCCCCCCCCCCCCAATAAAAACATCTATAATTTATCAAGTCCTTTAGCACTCGTATTGCGTTAAAACTTCCCCAAACCCAAATGTAAACGATGTAGCCAAAGGTAGACTGATGTAGAGGGGGCACACAAATATGATCAACTGATCAATCCAACGTGCTCTATGCATATCTCCTGAAATTCAATAATCGCTCTATCACCTGTGAAACACGCACACTCCGAAGCTTAGTACAGATTCAAATCATGAACGCAAGCCAATTGAATAATAAACCCGAGCGAAAGAATACTTATTTACCCCAGTAATAACATTTACTTGAATAATAATCCCCAGTAATAATATTTACCTATATATTATCAGCGTTTCATACATATCAGTGCTTCAACCCGTGTATCGGCTATAAACTGCAAGTATCCACATCGGCTATCACTCCAGTATCCACATTCACTACAACTCGACGCTATCGGCCGGACATCACTAGGTTACAAACAAACAATAATAAACGAAAAAACGCAAATGTTGGCACCATAAATCGGGCCATACATCGGGAATGGTTTGACCTACGGACGTGGGGAAGGGCTCATTCGATTCCTAATGGTATGTTCTTCAAATAGGAAAATATTTAGGCCGATTCGACTTGTTTTGAGGTTTTTAGGGATTTTACAAAACTTTTACAGCCCTTAAAGGGCACTTTAAATTGAGTGAGAGAGCTGGCTCAAGAATTGGGGCGTCGTCGGACCAAGATGGATTTTTCCTGAAAATTTCAGATTTTTGCTCCAGCCGTTTGGGAGAAAACGTACGTATGGCGTACGACGGACGGACGGAACATTTTTATTGCAGATTCGGATTCTACACCCTTTGAAACATAAACCATGAAATTTTCAGGGGGGGTTAGAATTTTTTTTCCAGAGCGATTACAATGGTTTATTATTGAATAATAAACCAAAAGGCCTTGTATTTTGTATAAAATGCTTATGATACGACAGAAATCTGTGGTAATGTGTCGAATCTAGTCGAGGTTTTTCACTTCAACATTATCATTTCTTAATTTAGTTTAACAATTGCTTCAAAAAGACATTTGTAGTTTCATCTGTGGCAAAAATATTCACGTGCTTGTTGTTAAAATCGGGCCAGGGAAGGTCGGGCCGTCTGTAGGTCCAGACGACTTGCGGCTTCTGGTTCGTTGTAATTGCCGGTTCGGCGTTATTAACGATTTCCTCGGCATTTTTTCGTAATTAATAATCCTACGCAGTCCTTCCGTCAAAGCCTACTATCCCTTTCCGGAATGATTCCGCGTCCTAAGCGACAATGAGTACTCATAACAGGAGAGCCTAATAAAAACAACTTGGTTTACGGTCTTGTCGTTTTAGTGTACTAGTGGACCTGTCCAGCACCGCATTTAATAGTGATATGTAAATAGGCTGATCATACTAGAGGTGTTTAAAAACTGGAGCTGCGATAAGAGCGAGGAAAGAGAGCAAAGAGAGGAGCGAAGAGAGCTGGCCAATTCAGGGTGGAGCGATGCTGCAAGAGACCGGTTCAAATCCTACTCGACGATGACTATTTCTTTGCAGAAAACCCGTCATTGAGAATCTGGTATTTACTTCGGGGGCAAAAAGTAGAAGGGATTCACGCAATTAATCAATCGCGACATTTTCACTGGAAATTTCATCATTTGTACGATGAACTTCGAGAAGATTCCAACATGTTTTACGAGTATTTTCGGATGAATATGACGAAATTCGACTATTTGGTGGATAAAGTACAGCGCAAATTGCTGTAGAAGTGGTCAAATTGCATTTCAAACCCAATTTTGCCTGTGGAACGTCTTGCTGTTACCTTGAGATAAGTACCTACACATTTTTAAATGTGATAAATGTTTTATTAATAAACGTTGAATTGATAACGTGAATATTCAGTTCAATTACTTCAACATTAAAGGAGACTGCTTCGGTTTATACAAGAATAAAACACGGTATATATACGTTAATTAATATCCCATAAACTGGCTTGGTTTCTTCGCTCTTAGCTTTGCTCGCAGCTTCGCTCGATCTTGAAGCGCTGCTTCTCTCTACGCCCCCTCATCTGCCTCCCTGTATTTGTTTTCTTTGCTCTGTTTCCTCGCTCTTATCGTAGCTCCAGTCTGTAAGCGCCCTAATGCATAGTCAGATGGACTGTATTCAACAAGAGAGGCCAACCGCTCTCCCAAGTGTTCTGCAACTCATTTCCGACCAAAAGTGCCTCGTAAAGAATTTTTTTTAAACGCTACGTTCCCGTGTCATTTCACATTTAAAATTCGTTCCTTGTTTTCGATCACACTTCACTGAAATTGCCAAAACATCCTTAATTTTCACAAAAAATTCAGATTTGAGGATACCATAGGAAAAAGCGTTAAATTTCTTGTCTTTTAAATGCCTGACAATAATTTATTAGTGCGAATTAAGGCGTGAAAATTGAATCCAAAAGCAAAACTTGTCAAAATTACCTATTTTTCGAACTCTTTGTGACTATATTAGTTTTGAAGCAGGACTACGCAAAAATCTTAAAAACAACGCCAAAATACTTCTAATGGAATGATTCATTTTGTTGTTGCAATGGAATTTCAAAGAGAAAACCAGGCCTGAATGTGGAAAACGTGGGTTTTTGCGGTGATATCCCCAAAATTAACTTTCTTTAAAAGAAACTATTTAGAAACAGTTTTTATCCATCTTGTTTTGCTGAATTGAATAGTGACTCCTAGCGCATCCTCGCTCAACAAACAACACTTTTTGACTATGTATTTTCCGAATCCTAGACTTGAATGTGAAACCATTATCTTCCGAAACTTATAACGTCGCATTGCATCACACCTCGGTCTTCTGTAGCAGGCTTTGGAAGGAGTCTTCCGCCCGGCCCGTTCATCTGAAGCCGACCGCCTCGTGACTCATCGGCTGTCTTGTCAGGTGCGGATGTCATAACCGCGAGCCCGATGTCTGATTGTCTCGTCCGACGTAAATAGCGCAACTGAGTGAGCCCCTTGAAAAAGGTAAGTCACTGAGGTATTTGAATTGTCAAACGGTCCACCTACCTAAATACTTCACAGAACGACGGTTGACTCTGTAAAAACTGTACGCGAGCCCTGAGCTGCATAATTGATAGCTCTAACAGGAAACGAAGACCTCAAATTGCTCAAACTTACAAGACCTCATTTCAGAGTTCAGAGTGCGGTTCGAAAATTATGCAAATTACTACACAAAATTGATCATATTGCTCTCTCTCTCTCTCTCTCTCTCTCTCTCTCTCTCTCTCTCTCTCTCTCTCTCTCTCTCTCTCTCTCTCTCTCTCTCTCTCTCTCTCTCTCTCTCTCTCTCTCTCTCACTATAAATGGATGTGTGTCTTTCAGTTTTGGATTACGAAACGGGTACAAAATGATCAGCGAGTTTCTGGCCCGGTTCAAGTCATTCAAATCCCCAAAACTGCCCGTAGCATCTCGATCGGGAAAATTCTAACAACGTTTGGGGGTCTAGTTAGTACTAGAGTTGTCAGAATCGATATCAGTCAATCCTAATGGGTGGAATTTCAAAAATCTCCATTTTGAAAACTTTCGAAATAGCACTATTGTTTTTATGTTCGTCATTGCCTTCAAAGAATCGAATGAGCCCGTCCAGACCGGTTTATGTTTATCCGTTTGCTCTTCCTCAATAAAAATCCTTTATGCATGGTCTAAATCAATTTAAAATAACGATAATCACAATCACGTTACCTATTACATAAAATCGGTCTTCATATTTGCCTGATATTTAAATGAGAGGCCAGAATCAGCGAACAGTTCGTGAGGCCGAAAGTATTTTATCTAGTGGCCAACGTGGCGTATTATTTTTCATGATCTACATGTCCGATCTCCCTCAAATTCGGAGGTTAGTCGAGAAATGACGTTTCCATTGCCCCTTTCCATGTTAATGTAGTTTTCTCCAAACTATACGCACCCAAAATTAAATCTTTGAAGAATACTGAAATCATTTAAATTATCTATACATTTATGTTAAAGATAGAAAATGTTGATGTGGCACACCTAACATGACAGAATCGTTGTCATTACTGCAAGTATGACAGAAGACTCAGCGATCAACGTCTACTGCAGTCATCTCTCAGTTCACATAAATGGTGTTAGAGAGTAACAATTGTGCAGACCGACTCGAGCGTTAGACTGAAACTTCTCCTACAATCCGTGAAGGGTCTCACTTCACCATCACTGCCAATGAGCACGACCCCTCGTTTTTCTACACATCCTGCGCCTGGGTTTTTTTTTCTGCCGACAAAAGAAAAATAAAGGCTACCGTGTCTCGGAAGACGGGTCATCGAGTTTGAACTACTGAAATTCTTACATGACCCTGTCATAGGTGAAGAGCCACCGTCTGTCGAGAGGCTAACCATAATTCAATCTTCTTCACACCCTCCACATGTTTCCGTTTAAAGTTTATCACAGTCACGTCGGTCAGTTATATTGTTCTGAAGGCCTACATAATATGCATTTTGCAGTTTAGAGTTTCTGAATGAGCATGTGTCCGTTTGAACTTACAGCTTGCCTTTCAGGGTTGCACCAAGAAGAGCAACTTGAAAACAAACAGGAATCAGATTTCATTAACCTGAATGGTAACTGACATTTCGTTTGTTTCCTCAAAATTCAGATTTTAAAATTTTATAGGTTACGAGAATGGTATGTATCCATGACAATGAGCTTTGTCAACCAAATAACGATAGAATTACATGAACGATGTGTAGGTAAGGTTGAATGAGACAGATATCTGATTTCAGTTTTTCCTGACTTTGTGCTAGAACAAGTATCACATTTTAATATTAGTATTTATTTAGTATCAAATACCAAAATTGAAAAAAAAAATTGTTTCAAACAGCCATGACGGCTTTTGTGTAGCCACAACAATGAAGTTTAAAATCGCCACGACGATTAGAAATCAACATTAACCTCTGCAATTAGGAGTCTAATGAAAACTTGTAGAAATTAGAACTTGCATTAAAGAGAGTTTTTACATCTCTATCCCAAAATGAATGCTAAACGAATCAATAAGATTGATTAAGAGTGATTTTCAAACCCATAACAATGAGAAGTATGAAACGTACACACCTGTTTTACAAACGGCTAACTTCATTTTTGAGCCCCAACTGTATAGAAATGGCGGAAGCATGGTGTTTCCTCAAAGGGCAGGGTTACCAACGCTGAAAAAACTTTGAATTGCCAAAAATTGGCCTCATTTGAGAGAGCTACGATGATTTCCTTCAAACCCATGACAATGAGGCAGAAGGTTTGGGACAAACTTTGAGCACTTGATTCGTACCGACTATCTAAAAGTTAGTCCCACTTGTAAGCGCACTAACATCCAGTAACTAATTCTAAAAAAATACTAGTTAAAATATTTCCGGTAAAACGTACTTTGAGCGGATAAAATTTCGGATTAAGTTCAAATTCTGACTCACGGACAGACTATGACAATGAGATTAGAGGTACATTTCGATCAATTACCGGCATGTACAATGAAGAGTAGCCGAACTTTATGACAGCCATGAGTAGGCCTAGTTACCACATAAAATCTACAACAATAATTTTTGGAAAAAGTTGAACAGAAAATTATTTATCAATGAAGGACAGCGATTGTCCCGTTAAATGAGAATCACCCAGTCTGCGTCATAGCCCCCTTTCCCTGTGGGCACCCCTGGCTAAACCTTTCGGAGAGTTGGAAAAGTAAAACGGGCCATTTTCACCTAATGTGAAAATAGTATACCTTCAAAATTTAAGTCTTACATAACCGCGGATACTTGTTGTGTACTGGTGTTGTGTTCACGTTTCTTTTGCCTGCACCTATGTATCACGTTGAAATTTCACATTGCATCTTCGGGCAATTATAGATAAACTGCCCCAGGTCGTAATGGTTTTTTTTTACTTTTAGAGAGTTTGCGTTCGATAAAACTATTACTTTCAATAATTTTCCTTATCGTATCCCTGACGTTATTGAAATAATTGCCAGATATGGATATAGCGAATTTGAAAAAAAAGGAAGGAAGAAAAAAACCGTTCATTGCAGGCGGTTTTATTCACCGATTCCTGGAATGCGCTGAACGCGAATGAAAAGGAAGAGATTTCTTGAGGTTGTGAAAATAAGCGGTCTCAGATAACCGACTCTTCTATCAGGTTCCGAGATAATGAATAAGATTAAAGTCTTACAATGGCGCGTCTTTGTACTTACCGCAGCTGCATTCTGAAATGGTGTACCTACCTACCGAGGTACCTACCAGCCTACCTTCAACAAATATTTACATCCTCGTGCACTGGTTGGGATAAATGGGTGGCACCAGACGAGAAAATCACTAGTCTTATGTTAGTTTACATTCTTGAAGCTATGATGCTATATTGTCGATGAGCCTTCAAACTGTTACAAGCTTTCAACTGAAGAAATTTTATCAATTTTCTGAGGTTGTACATTTGTTGTTTCTTCAAAATGGTAATTTTTAATTAGTCTCTGCCAAAAATACATAAGTTAAATGCAATCCTGCGTGTGCTCCACCCATTTCTTTAGTAAGGCACCTCATCGTAGCGTTTACTTATATTTTCTTACATGAGAATTAGTTACGATGAAAATTCTAGAGATGAACCATAGAGTCAGCGCAAGATTAGAGACGCGAACTCACGTAACAACAGTGAATCCATAATTGGTTAGTTTTATCGAAGAAATTTGAATTACTGATTTAATTAGGGTTGTCAAATCGAACCAACAAAATCGATTTTGGGATCGATTTCACAATCGGCGGTCTGAAATCGATTGAAATTTAAACGTTGTCAAAGTTTCACTAGGGTTTATTATTCCCGCGTTCATGATTTGAAATAAGTCGTGCCAATCATTACAGGGCAAAAAATCGATTTTTCTATTTTAATCGATTATTATTTCTTTTTTTATTCTATTTTATGGTTCACTTTCAAACTTTCAAGATGTCTAGATTCAAAAAATTTAATGTCCGGCCGCCGTGTCACGCACTTGTGCGTTCTAACGGCCTCAAAAATGGTGCAAATATTAAACCACTGACATGGTGGTCATTCATTTGCAATATCAATAGTTTTCAGGAGCCAACATGGTGCCCGCAAGGTTTTCAGCTCGATCTCACAAAAGCTGCGGTTGTTTCGACATTTTTATGTGTGCTCAAGAATATGATTGCGGGAAATGTAAACGCATATCAGAAATATTAGAGGCCCAATCCTTTCTGCGCAAACCGTTTCGAATTCCCCGTAAGTACCGTAAAATTAAAAGTAGAAACCAAAATGCTCTAAAAACTGTCCAATTGTTCAAAATTCAGTAAAATACTTCTCTGGAGAAAAAAAGTGTATAATATAGACACATGAATAAAATAAGTCCAAATGAATAGAAATCGATTTAACGTCACAAAAAATTGATAGTCGCTTCAAACCGACGCATGAAAATCGATTGTAAAAAATCAAAAATTGGTCAAACATCGATTTTTTGTGAAAATCTAAAATTGATTGCCAACCCTTCATTGAATGTCGTTTTGATTCTGTATCAACTTCATTAAGATCAGATCAATCCTACCAGCCACTACGAATCCTCAGTTTGTCAGACGTAAGTCAGATGTAACTTCATTAGTGTTAGATTACATATTATAACCGTTTATCTACAACTTCAAGACACACCTCAACTGTTTCGTACTTTTCGGTTGAAAACTCGATTTTCATCGGTCTTTTTCAATGTATAGAGCACGTTTTGAGATGAAAGACTTCATTTTTGTGAAGCAACAGTCCCCCAAATCCGAAACCAACTACTAGTTCGAAATTAGAAAAAATGGCGTTTAGTACTTTTTGCGGTGCAACCTCCAAAATTATTTTGATTCCATGTCCGTCTAACGAAAATGTTCGCCAATCCCAAACCTAAACTAAGTTTCAATCCGATTTTAACGAAATTTTCAAGATTCTGCGAATCAGCTCTTGGAAGATCACTCACAAAATTCGCTGCCGTCGGATACGTCTAGTTGTGTAGTGCGATGTAGGTTTTAAGATCATGCCATACTGTTTTATTTCTAAGAAGAATAGGGATATTGGGTTTGATAACAACAGAGAGTTTGTAGGCACGTAGGAGTGTTGGGTCTCGTCGAAGAGATGACCGCAGAAAATGCGATGTCATGGTGTTGCACCTTTAAAAATGCATATCGAACGCGTATTGATCGCCGGACGATTAAGTCTCGGTTAAGGTTATTCGGAGTTGGATGGACACTAAAGATTAAAATCTGGAGTTCCTTCGCACTCAAGCGATGCGAGATCCTGTCAATCAGGTAAAGGAAGATAGAAACGAAGATTATCATCCGTGAACCTGAACGGAGGAAATAACTAAGGAATTTTCACAGTTAGGAATATTCTTAAACGTGAAAGCTGGCAAGCCAAAATGGTCCCACAACCTTCACCTACTCAAAGACAGATATTCAATTATTTGGAACCTGAAGCGCAATAGCCCATTCGACTGTGATATGGATATTTCCCTTATCGCATCTTGAAACTACTAAGCCTGAGCAAAATTATTAAGCTCTTCAAGTGTCAGAGGTAGCCTGAGGGTGTTGCTGGCTCATCGTCCGAGCCCATGGAAGGGGCAACTAGTTCATTTCACTACCTCCTTCTTTTATTCACAGCATCAACTACAAAAAGAATCGAGAAATCAAGAAAAACTTTCTGCACTTGATGGAATGCACTCATTGTATTCCAAGATCCTCATTATGGTAGAAGTAGATCTTATTTGCTTATCTGCCTTGGATAATAAGTGATACTTAATAATAGAGAGGTAAAAGTGATGACTGATATAAAAAAGGTACAGTTTAAATTTATAACAAACGCAGGTAACTCGTTAGGTAGAAAAGACTGCTCGTAAGATCGTTTCAGAATAAGTGGAATCCAAAAAGATAGAAAATCGGTCACCTCCAATGAATTTTATCAATCAACAAATAATTAAGGAAATCAATTAGGTAAATGAAGTAAGTGAATCAATCAACCATTAACAATGTTCTCATGTGCAAACTCATTAACCGATTTTAATCAATTGTTTTCTTCTCATGGCAAATTCGTCCAATTTCGGCATCGGGTGGTTGGGAAATTACGATTCGATTACACCTTATGAGTTTCATTATGATCTTATAGTCAATAACTCCTGCGTATGCGCTTTCCTCGAAGGTGACTCCTACAGTTCTGACTGTTTCTGAACAAATTTTCTGGGATTAAACGGATTGGGCTATAAATGGATCCCAATGGGCTCCACGTCTTCCAATCAACAGATGGAGTGTGAACTGCTTTTGAAAATCCACAACAAATGACGATTTTCTCGATGCCTATTTCCATGACCTATCGTGTTACAAATACGAGAAAGCTACGTAGCACTCCCTGCCCTTGGATATGTATTGGGTAGACTTTTTCATTAGCTTTATACAAAACTCAGTTCAATGAATCGAATGAGACCGCCTGAAGGATTGATTGTAAGGACAACCATACGATTTTCACTAGGTTCTAGGAAAGAAAAATGATTATCATCTAGACTGTGAATGGCAAACTGAGTCTTACGAGCAGGAGAAGGTTGAAATTCCTATATATTCCTAATTGGAAAGCATGGAAGATACGTTTTTACGATAATATCATAACAGGCGTATTATGTCTTCCATAAACGCCTCCTGGACTCTTAGACACTCTTAAACACCTCCTGTTAGGATGCACTACCAGGAGTTGAATTCACTCGAGGGTAGTCGGCATTTTGAAGGCACGATATCCCTCTGTAAGTACTAAATGTGTGATTCTCAAACTACGGGCAAAATCGTGTAAATGGATCGCTGTGCTATTTAAAGTCTTCCGAACTATCAACTTTTTCCCCTTGACTACATACATTTATTGAGTACTGCATTGACCAATAGCAAAACCTCGGAAGCTAATATAATTTCTATGTTTTTTTAGGGTTGAGAACCCCTGATTTGCCATTTTCATGACCTGCAACTGAATCGAGGTTCCTAATTCCGAGTTGGTTTTTCGAATGTTCTACCTGAAATTTAAAATTACATGAAAATTCTCTCGTCTTCTGTTACATTTGAAGAGCAGCTGTCAGTAGTTTTTCAAACCCTGCTTCAAGTTTTTAATGTCCTCACGCTGCACTTTACTTAGATAACTTAGTCGCCTTAAACGGTAGCTGGTGTGTTTTCTGATCGAGCGAGAACATCTGAAAATAGCTAAGTTTGTTTACTCAATGTCATTTTAATGGAATAGTTGCTCACTTATTATGTTTGATCCCAAAATTCACTTTCTACCCACTTATTCTCTTGGAAAGCCGTATCACGTTGCATTTTTAAAACCCACAAAAAGTCCGATGGTATAGGAAGAATCTTTGTTGAAAGCCCGAATTGTCATTGCCATGTAGGTGAATACATACCAACATTGTCATTGTCGTGACCAAAACCGCCACGCCATTGTTATGACTTCTGTCATTGTCGTGGAGGTGAAATTTCAAATTTGATGAATTTGATAATGGGATGCCTTGAATGATTGGGTATCAGAAAGACATCCAGGGAGGCCAATTAAGAGATGAACATCCAAAAACCTAGCAAAAGAAACACTTGAATTTTTAAAATGTCAGGACCTGAAAATTGCCCGTAGCTAGAGAATCACACAAATAACTACATTGACTTCCCTTTGCCTTTATTCTACGGGTATTAAGGACAATCAATGTCCAGCCAGCTACCTCACTGACAAGCATAAGATGTAAGGATATGCGGCATGAAGATAACGCAGCAAGTTTCCATTCAAACACTGACATCTTTGACGTGGCCCCATCTCTCATGACTCGGAGACCCACCGACTCCCGCTCTAATTGGAAAACGATGTTCAACTCAACTAATAAAAAATAAACATTAAAAAAAGCTCGTATAAAATTCATTTTAAAAAACCTCGGCCACCAAAAAAACGCGTACTTTCTTTTTTGACGAACCGTAAGGTGTGGCCTCCCAATCAGAGTAGGTAAAAACTTTTTGTGGTCATTCGTTGGCTCCTAGTAAAATGCCCGAGGGGCGACTTTACCGTTTTCAACCTGTTAGCGCCTGTTACCCTCTGAAGAAAATTTATGGAGATTAAAACTGGGGGAAGCAGGTGATTTATAAGAGCGCGTGCTGGCGGTCCGGAAGGCGCCTCTCGTTATGATGAAGAGCGTTTTCGAGGGGGACGTAAAATGCATCGTTATCGAGCTAATTGAAAATTAACCGCTTCCACGTTGATTAACTTCTTTGATATCTTTGATAAATGCGCGGCGCGTTGAGGACACCGAGCGGACCAGTCACGTGGGATCGGTAGCAAATACGAGTCACATTCGTTCATGCAGTGACGTAATCGGGATGTAATGAGCTACTCCAATAGGATGGAACATTCTAACGATTTTAGGTTCAATGACTATACATGAAATGAAATGCATATAAACAAATTTGGCTTACAGCGGCCCAGCTTGCAGATCACCAAGCTCTTCTTTCCCGACACACGGATGCAGAACTAGCACTCGCAACCCTGCAAGATTACACTGACCGTCTTTCCAAATGGAGTTCTCATTGGAAAATAAATCTCAACCCTGGTAAAACTTATCTAGTTCGCTTCACTTATAGAAGAGCACTACAGCTTTTGACCTACAAATCAACGAGACTGTATCAAAATCTGAATCTATCAAATATCTGGGCATTACTGGATGAAAAACTAAGCTGGAATGATCACATCAAATCCAATGTGGTCAGTCTTCGCCATCACACTCGTAAACATTATTACCTACTTGTAAGTAGCCAAGTCCCTCTCATTACAAAGCGCGTAATATATCTAACCCTCCTGAAACCCAATTGGCAATACCTCTGCGCCATATGGGGATCAGCATGTGACACTCAAATTCAACGCATCACCATACAACAGAACAAAATACTTCAAGCACCGAGAAACCATAAAATAGGTATCTTTATGTGATATAAATTAAATTAATCTATAGTAAAAAACAACCACTGGGTTGCAAATATTCCACAAGTGTCATATCACATGGTGTATAAGTCTAATACAAATATGCAATATGCAAATTCACATCTTTGTGAAAAATGGGGAATTTTGGAAGATGTGGAGCATATCATGATGGAGTGCAGAAAATACGGTCAAATTAGAACATTTTTCCCACTACCTGTATGTATAAATCTATCTATCAACGATGAATCCGATTAATGGAGAGCAGCGTTGTCCAAATAATGAGTTTCGTTTTCAGAGTAATATGCTACCCTTTGGCAAATATTCTTAGAATTTTATTGCACGAATATAAATACCAAGAATATCGTATGTCTGACTATATTTCATTTTAGATGACAACTCTCCTTAGAATTGAGATTAAAACGTCTTCCTTCCGCTAAAAAATCAATGAGTTCGCTGCATAGCGCAAATAGATCACATGGAAATGGGTCACTCTGGAAGTCTGCACTAAAACAAATCGCTAAAATTGGCAAAAAAATAAAGTCCGAATATTGTGAAAATTTATATTTTAAAACAGAATATTACTCCCACGACGAACCAGAAAACAAAAAAAATTTTAACTCACTTATGCTGAAAAAAGTATTTACATTTCACTATTATGTGCTTTGAAAAAAATCTTTTCAAAAAACTTTTTTTTTTTTTTTTTTTTGAAAAGTAGGATTATTTTTAGAACAAGCCTTTTTTTGTATAAAATGTTTTTGGAAGTGATTAGTTTTACAGAACAATTTTTAGATCGAGTTGGTATATTCAACATACATGCCTGGAGTGCCTGCTGTCGTTATTTCTAGACATGATAATTGTGGTTAGTAAACTGATTTTGAAAGAATGAAGTGACTGGATGGGGCCTTCTTCAAGCGTCGGGCCATTCAAACGAAACATATTCCTCGCTAGGTAACCTTAAACTTGGCCTGGAATCCCACGGGACGTTAGTCAGCAATGATAAGATGCCCAAGACGCCCCTTGCAGGGCTCGCGATTTCTGCCGGATATCGATGAGATGAGTAATGTGATGACATCAAACAAGAAGCTCCGTCCTTGCATAAGCTTCAATGTTCTCAAGAGAAGCATTCCTCGGCATACCGAAATATCTTGAAGGTTTCTCTTGCTCATTCCAATGGAACATACGATTTTCTCAAACTCTTACTGAAATTGTCTACTGACTTGCTTGATGGCCATTCTCAGGTGACAGAATCGTTCATTTGTAATGTAAAAGGATACGTCAAAAGTAACTTCCTCAAAAAATACTTCGCTGATTTCATTGAACGTGTGTCATGTCTAATTTGTTTATTTTGCTCTTTGAGAAAACCCTATTCACATTCTTGTATTGATGCTTCAACTTCTTATCAGTGCTGAATAGCGGGAACAGATGAAGCACTGACGACACAATCATAATGGCATTGTTATGGGAAAACTGAATTCTTCTTTTTTCGACTACATTTCAAATTTGAGCAAGCTCTGACTAATGAAACAGGGAGCGAGAAAATCGTGCTAAAACAATTCTATATTTGCGGATGTGCAGAAATGGTACGAACACTCTAGAATAGAAAAGAATACAGGGACTGACAGCTCAAGAAACTATGTACCACATCCTTGGACTTGACAGACTTTTTGCTTCTGGGTGTCAGTGGTGTAGCAACAACAAGCTACATTTCTATAGTTTTCAACCGATGTTGATTATATTTCCAGAGTGTTGTTTAGGCAGAGAAATAATACAAATGCGTGAATTAATGACGGTTTATTACTGGAAAATCGAGAATAATTTTAATACCAATGAAAGTTAGATAGCGAATGAGATCAGCTGGCACTCAGGCCAATTAGAACCAAGTGGTTGGGGCTCAACATTTCATTGCCTCTAGGGGCAGTAGTAGGATAACTACGAAACCCCCTCTTTATCCTACATTGGACTCAAAGATTAATTTTTCAATACAACTATCAATGCTCGAACACCATACAAAACGATACCATATCGAAACGAATCCCTGAACGCTAATACGATAAATGAAGAAACAATGAGAATACAACATATTTTATTCGATATTAAGCCCCTTTCTCAATTTTTCAATTTCAGTGCAGGAAAGACCTTTGGTCAAAATATCGGCGATCTGAAACTCAGTTGGAATGAACTCAAGTTTGAATTTGCCACCGACAACAAGGTTCTTTACGAAATGACACTTAACCTCAATATGTTTGCTACGATTTGTTTCCAGAGTTGAAGCCATTTTTATAGCTGATTGGTTGTCTTCATAAATTATAACATAATCATTACAAGCAATTGACAATTCCGTGATGATAGTATTTACAAAAAGCAATTCTTTACCATATTGTGTTAAAGAAACAAACTCAGCCTCACTGGATGACAAAGCAATCATTTCATGTTTCCTGGGGCACCAACTTCTAACTTAGCATTCAATTTTATTAAATAAACAGGAATACTCTTTCGGTCGTTCGTATCTGAGGCAAAATCAGAGTCTGCGTATGCAGTAATTATAATTTCCTTTAAATTTGATCTGCATTAAACTAATGCTTCGGTTTCCTTTCAAGTAGCGAACTACATTTTTTAAGTCATTGAAATTACCTACAGAATAACTGTTTTGGAATCTTCTAAAATATGAAACAGCGAACCCAATAACCGGGCGAGTGCCCAATATGATATACATTAAACTTCCAACTGACTCTCTATAAGGAGCAATAGTATCACATCTATCAGTTTTCATCAACTTAAGATTTGGAATATCATGGCAGGAATATTATGCACCTAAGTGTCTTGCATTTGTAACATAGCCTCTAGGGGCAGCAAAGTAGGATAACTACGACACAGATAATGTGCAAATTGGACTGCAGAAGGTCCCTTTTAGCTTCATCGTTCATAAATTACTACTTATGATTGGACAAGCGCAAACCTGACAATCATCGATATTTTCCTATGTTCTAAACATCCAAGTTGGATCAAATTCGGAAACTTAAGAACGACCATTTAATCCTCTCATATTTAACACAACCATCCACTAGTAACTTCTGCGCGTAGGTGAGTTTGAAGTCGTTATAACGAGCTTACTAGGTAACGACTTCAAACTGGATCCTCAAACAGGATCCAAAATATTTCAATGATCTACTGTCATGATACGTACGAGGAAGCTGCGTCCCACATCCTAGTCGATGTTAATGTATCGCTAAAATCATTTGACACCTTTACATGATATTATATATTTTTGATAATTATTGTTCATTGCCTGCAGCGTGGAAACAATGATTCTGCTGCTAATGAGATGCAAGGTGCAAGGGAGGTGACGAACATTGTTCCGTCCATCTGTTAACCCGCTAATTAAGGCTTAAAAAGTCCTCATTTGAGGCGACTGGGCGTTAATGAACAGTTTATTGGTGTATTGTCTCGTAATGCGTCGGGGATGGAACAATGAGCCGAAGAAACTGCTATGGGAAAGAAATCCCGGTCGATATTATAATTTTAGGTGTACGAGGCCGGACATGCGGTCCAAACCTACTCAAATATGCAGTGGGAGGTGTTGGAGGTCAAGTTCACGTTGGACGAAGTAAATTCATTCTGAGACAACTACCTTCAATAGTACAAAAAACGCTAAATTGTCATAACAAAGCTTCATTATTTCTGTATTATATTTATGGCCCTTCTAGGCAGATCACTGGCGAGTTGTTACGCGTAGTTTACATTACGCTATCCTAATTTGGAGCTTCACACCTCCCCACCTTGTAATTGTTTTCCAGGCGCTTTAAAAGCTTTCTATTTGTATTTCATTACTGTAGATACCTATGGAACGAAATTTGTATCACGAAACCATAAGCTGGTCAGTGTGCCTTCACACCTTCTAATTGTATGTATTCTTGTATGTCTTCTGGAGCTCCCAAGGACAATTAGAGAGTATGTAAGCTGGTAGATTCCTCAGTTGGTCGTGTTCCTTCATACTTTATAATTGTATGCAGTTTGTCCATCATTGGATGAAAACGGTAGAAAAAAATGATTGCATCAAGGATTTGTGGACATACGATGGGCACAAAACGAAAGCTGTTCATAAATATTTGAAACATAGAATATGAGTGAAACATTGGATTTTGGAGTCAACCAATCTTCCATCTCCCGATAATGGAATGATCCTATACGAATCTCGCATTCTACAGATAGACTAGAAAGCCAAAAAGTTTCATATTAAATTAAGTACAATTTTGACAACTCAAAGAATAGGACTTTCCCGCAGTATTTTTCCCGCACTTTTAAAAGTAGAAACTGAACCCTGTAAACCGCAATTCTTTCGTTACTATCCCAGGTTTTTGGACCGAGTCTGACATATGCACTACGCCTGACATGCCATCCGATTTCATGATTTGTTAGCGTTTTTTGATGGAATCCAATCATCCAATCGTTTCATTATAGTTGTTTAGATATGTGTGGTATTTGCATTTTAGAACTCCCACAAGTGAACTGCAATACTAGTTTTGGACTCTTATTGTAGGTATTGTAATGCTGAGTGAATAAGGCTACCAAGCTACACTTGGAGTTGTATTTACCGGTCCATCATTAGCTAAGTAGTTGAACTAACAATGATATATCCGTCAATCCAGCATAATTACTGCGTAAAGAATTTATTTAGGATTGTGTGCAGAATGGATGATTGTGGACTCATCGCTGATCCAAGTACATCCCCTGAACCTAAGTTATATGCCACATATTAAGAGATGAAACGACACCAGTTTAGTAAATAAGGTAGTCAAATTAATTGGTATTAATGGCGTTTTAGACAACTTCAGGAGTCAAACAGTTACTATATCGGTCTCACAATGGCAATCTCTAATCTGACGATCTCCAGTGATTGATGGTCTTAGCAGCTGAGAGGTACCGTTCCGATTTAATAAGCCGGAACTATCTACGCCTTGGAATCTATTCAAGTTTTCGGCCATTAGTCAAGTTCTTGTTGCCACATTCATCCATCTATGGATTTATCTGTCCCTCGAGGAGGCCAATGGATTCATCCAGAAATCCAGAAATGATGCTCCCCAGTTTTATTTCTTAATTTATTATACCATCCCTATCCCGCTGTATCTTTTTCGCAATAAATAGACACTCCGGCTATTTTATATCAAAACATTTATTCAACCAATCAACGTTTTTTAAAATAGTTGTTGAGTCGAACAATCCACTTATTTTTATGACTGGCGACACTCAACTGAAGAGAACAGCTAAATCATAACCACGGTTTTTCTGTAGAGTCTACCGAAGGTTTTATTTCTCCACTTTCAGCGCATTGACGTGCTGTTCCGTTAACGCCGATTTTACCGATCGAGTTCGGTTAAAGTTTTTCCTCATATTGGGATTTCAGTTGTTGCCGCGAATAACAGCCCATCCATCGTAGAATTTTTACTACCAATCGGGTAGTTCCGAACGCCTCGGAATTCACCTTTTTCGACGCGTTTTTTTGCCGACGAAAAAACAGTCACGGATCGTTGCCGCTCCGTTTTCCCCGATTTACTGAAATATCGACGAATGACTGTACCGAAAGATGATGTAAAAAGTCACGGGCTATAATAAAATCAGGACCACCCACGCCTCGTTTGTGGGATTTTTTTTTTTAACGATGTGTGTCTACTATATTCGGTTCGTGGAGCGGTTGTTTGTGCTCCTCAAGCCGACAGAAGTTGTAGCCACTTTATTAAACTTCAAAAAAGCTCTCTGACTTGAAAAAAAGAGAGCACACTACTTTCCATACACATATTCCGCTTTAACAATAATACATCCAACCTTAATGGTAGAGGGAATGAAGATTCTGAAAAGGTCGCACAATGGTCCGAATCGCAAATGGACATAAAGCTGGACAAATGTCCAAAATCCGTCTTACTCAAGACGTCCAAAAAATGTTCCGCTTGGATGTGAAATAAACAAGCCAAGGAGATAGAATAGTTCGATGGCCTTTTAGTAGGTAAATGTAGACTTTTCTTAACGCTCTCTTAAGGTCTTTGCTACGCGCGAGCCTGAAGGTCCCACATGAGTTTAGTTGCAATATTTCTTGAGTTCAGTTCAGTTAATAAGGTTTTCGTGCGATCCTGTTGTTTCCTCGATGGAACACACCCCTGAAAGTGAGTAGAAAATGTTCAAATTCAGTTTTAGAACGAAGTAATCAAAGCGTCATTTGATGACAACACGAACTGCCTTGTTTTTGTTGTCAATACTGATGTGCAAGGTGCTGCAACAAAATTGTTTTACGGATGTATTCCAGAAGGTCTAGCGATGATAGAATAACCTTGATTGGTTGCCCGTTCTTTCCCCGTCTTGAAATTGACTTGAAATCCGTTTTCAGGGAGAACGGTAACTCTACCTTTTCGGGACCTCATAGTCATGGTTGTAGAAAGGGAGCCTCCTTATTTTTCCAATTTTTCCCCTCTTCTGGACCTTTTTGGCAAACATTCATGAAATTGGTCATTTAAATTTTAGTACCTACACTTTCGCTAGCGAGAACCCAGTTACCTCACCTTAACGTAGTTACCGTATCAGACAATGTACTACAATTATTGTATCTGCCTATTAAATTATATCCAAATTTATTCTAAACCTTATTTCCCTTCCATTTTGAGGTGAAAGGTATAATAAAACGAGGTTAAAGTTGACATATAAAGAATTTGGGACTTTTGCCCTGCTAGATTTGCGATTCAAACAACTGTATGTCATCGACCCAAAAAATGTATTGTGGATTGCTCTTGGCTGCATTACCCGTACGAAATTCGCCCATATTTTAACAATTCTACGGTTGAAGATGATCATGTTCCACTTTGAGTTAGTTTGAGTGGCGTCAGATGAGACGCCATTTCCAAGGGCACACAATCTGATTCCACCAAGTGCATTGCAGTAGCATGACGTTTTCTGCATCCTCTGTTTATTTATTTATACAGTACGGATAAAAATCCCAGGTTACAGATTTCAATGTAACATTGGAAGGATCGAGCCGAATGGTTGAATAAGTTGAAAAGGAAAACCAGATAGAAACACATTAAATACAATTGAATGATGTAAAAATGAAAGAAAGAACAAAAAATCTACAGGGGGTTAGAAGAGCGATAATAATCAGCCAGCTTCGTCTTCATGATTGGTAGGCTATCATCAAACAAATCCACACCCCGGATGTCGTTGACCGACTTTTGCATCCTGATCAATGGGCTGTTCATCCGATGCGTGGTGCGGCGAAGCGGTAGAGCGAACGTGGTTGGATTTCTGGTAGTGCATGGCGGAGTATGGAATGATATTAAGAGCCAAAATATTAGGGGCATCTGTGTCACCCTTATGCGATTTTGCCAGGAACACCACATCCGCCACAGCTCGTCGACTGGACAATGATTCCAGGATCGTATGATTCCGAAGCGAAGCATCACTGAATTCTTCATCATAAACCACGAAGCGATTAAAGATGAGCTTCACAAACGTAAGTAGTACTCTCTCGATGGTATCCATGTAGGATGTATGTTTCACTGAACTTGTTCTGTGTTAGTTTCCCTCCCTTCTTCTAGGATACTTAAGTCTACTATGACATGTTACCACGCCTGCAAGTATTCTAGGGTGTTCATTAGGTATGCCAACCTATCCAACCGCATTGACGCAGAACGTCACAAATAGTTTGACCTGTTTCAGGGCTGAAAGACTTTTCCAGTATTCTACTGACATACAATCATACCCCGAAATTCTCCCTGTTCCCTCTCTAAATTATTGACCACATTCTGCAAGCAGATTTCAATGGTTTCAAGAATTGGTTTTTCAGGAAGGGACTATGCTCCCCTTTATCCAGACTCTCGTGGCCTCCAGTGGAAACCGACCTGATTCTGGGCACAATCTCTTGAGGGTTAACAAGATGTGTTAATAGTAAAATGGACGAAATGACTTGAATGATATCAACGTGTCTTCCACGAGCCCCTTATACATCCCAGAGCTCGTCATCGTCATGTCTTGGTTCCGATAGCGTTGGAGTGTGGGACAGTAGTAGAGGTTTTGTGTTTGTTTATTAAAAATAATGTTGAAGTGAAGCATGATAATCCAAATCGATAGTGTCCATAGTGTAGACGACAGAAGTAGACTTCCATTAATTAATCTAGCTACCAACTTCAAGAATCAAAATCATCCACCAAAGTCAACCAGCCAGGGAAACAGCTAGAAAAGGAACAATGGACTGTTTTGTTTGAGACCGATGGTGGGTAAATCTGTAAGATTTAAAAAATTTCACCCTAAAAATAAGTTTTATTCCACAAGCCTGTTTCCAGTTCTACCAAGAGCTATCCGACATTCTGGGACACCCCTAACTGTCACAACCTGAAGAATACTTTTGAGCTTACCAATGAAACTTTAGTCAATGTGAACGAAAAAAGTCTCGTTTTCAAGTTACTACTTCTCTGGACATTATCCGACAAATTACCATGCTGTTGGCGTACAATACATTTCATATTAGCGAACTATGTTTTAGATTCACCATTATCATCTGACCATACGGTTCTGATCATAAAACATCCTTATTAAGTACTTACAATACATCGATATGGAATAGTTCGTTGTACTCCCCGTCGCGGTTTCCTTTTCTCCACAAACAAAACCTGGAATCCTATTTTTGAAATTCCCCAACCAATGTAGAGCAATTTGTCAAACAATGGCAGTTCTAAATGATAACGAGGCAAAACACTGCCTCTATCGCCCCTTTAGTGCCAATCTGACGGGTCGTTATCGCTTTTGAGTTATGCGTTTTTCGAGAAGAATGTGAAAGAAACGGACTGTTGGTATACGTAGGTTCATAATGAGTTGGGGCTGAATTAACACGACAGATTCAAAAATTCATTAATAGGTCGCCCTCAAAATTACTGCAGTATTTGGTGTAAGTAAAGTGAAATGGTGGTACATCATTTTTTATTAAAAGAACCAGTGGCGTAACAGTTTTTTTCGGCCCCCCCCCCCCCCCGCAAACTTTAATCTCCCCCCCCCCCCCCCCCTGAATTTATCCCTAATACGGGTGTTATCACACCTTTAAGCGCAATTAAAGTCTAATGTATAGCGAACCATGACCTAACTAAACCCAAAAAATCGACTAAATTTACCACAAAACTAGACAATAGATTTAGATGACGATTTACAAGCAAACACATCCATTTGCCAAACTGTGTACTGTGAAGTTGACTCAAAACTCGAGGCCATTATGCGATAAACCAGAAATATTTGGATAACAAATTAACGACGAACACCTAATTTCGATGATTATCCTCATCTCTGCTCACATGACCGCATTCTCGTGAATTGTCGGTCTAAATTGTTTTGAAATTTGAGAAGTTAGTGTGCCTAGAAATAGCCAATTGTTAACTATCAATTTTTTGACCAAAAATTTATTTTCTAAATAATAAGAATAGGTAACTTAATAATCCGAATGTTTTGGTCTCAGACATGTGCAGTTTACGAAAGTACTAAGTACGGTTGCATAAATAACATTAATCAGGAATTTAAACAATAAAATTCGTCCCTAAATTGGCCCTAATTTTAAAAGCCCTAACACTTTATGCGGGAGGAGGCCTGCGGGCCCCTCTGTTACGCCACTGAAAAGAACATTCAAATGATTGAAAAAGCTGATTTTAAAATTTTCCGAAGGTGTATGATTTTTTAGCCAAACCCTTTTTTGAGAGAGCGGGGAGGGGGGAGAGGTTAATAAATTTTTCAAATACTTATTACTCGAACATTCCATCCGGATGGACATCCGTTCATCTCTCGTAAATGAAGTCAGTACAATAATCTGGAAATCTGATTTCAATCTAAACACTCACTTGACTTTAATTATTTGACCTGGTATAGAAATAATGAGGCTTTGTATAATAATTTGCAGTGTTTTGACATTTTCATGTCTTTGCTATGGCACATAAACAAAAAATCGTCACGAAAATTGTCTCAGTTGTGCGTTCCGGTCGCCATTGATACACAAACACAAACATAAACAAAAAAATCATTATTCTTTGCCTCTATGTCCAAGGTTTGCGAGTCGGTGGGACATTGTAGTTTATACGCCCTTCATGAAAATGTCTCAATGTTTTGCGGACTCGTACGCAAGCGTTTTCAGTAATTTTGATGTAATCTTTCAATAACAGAGAATAAAGAACTCTCTGTGGGTTTTTTATTCATAGTTTCAATTCCTTAAGTTGAGTTATTCTGTGTAAAGTGTAAATGTAGTCTAATAGTGTGATAAATAAAATAAAGTATTCTTAAGTGTGTGTTTTTGAAATTGGTGTTTGATCGCTTTGTTATTTTCTAGAACCGAAATTCAACCAAAAATCTTAGTTTTGAAGCTAGGAAATTGGTGATTTGAAGAAAATGATACCACGGTTTCTTAGGATACTTGGAATCAAGAAGAATCGCGATCTCATACGATCCACGAAGAGAACGCTCACCTGTAATCATTTGTCGCCACGATAGCAAACGCCTTTCTCAATAGGCCGGCCTATGAGCCTCGGTACGTCACCGAAAATGGTTCGATACAAACAGCTATGGACTATTCTTTCTAATGGATCCTCATCATATCCCTACAACACGCGAACGGTTTTAATGGCAGCTATAAAATCTCGAACGCAGAGACAAATCGACTGAAGATGAATAAACGCCCATTACCTACGCACAGTGTGTAACATAAAATTTTTACTGCGGGCGTCTTATTGCTATTTTACGGTAGGGGAATAAAGTTATTGTTATTAGGATTAGACATCAGGTTAGAATTTCACCTGTAAGAGCGTTGTGATCTTAACTAATCTGCAAGCAGTTCGTACGGAATTCATCAACATGCTATGGAAAATAGATGAAAGTGTTTTTCCGTGAAAAATAATGATGTTGGACGTTGCTCATAGCTTAATCATGAATATACAGCCCATTAACTCACTCGTATCAACTTATTGAAAGAGAGTGCCACATGTCCCAGCTATCAACGCCTTCATACGGGTTAGTCGACACCTATTGTGTAGCGGATACAATAATAATATAATCGAGTTGAAAAAAAAACTGATTAAATCGGCATCCATCACTAGAACCAGGGAAAATGATGCTTAAAGAACTTCACATCACAGAGACGTATTGGTTTAAGAACGGCGAAATTCATAGGAGACCACAGGGAGTTTAACCCACACTTTCCCTGTAAATTTCACCAAGAACACAAGGATTTCACGTCCGCGCATGCGCAGCAGTTACTAATGGTACATTTGTTTTCAGATTGTAAAAGATTGTATCATCGTGCTTCCGTATAATGAGGTTTATATAAGATATCAAATTTTATATGAGATTATTAGACCAGCTTTTCAGAACTACCCTCCGAATTTGACCAACATTGGTACTCTAGAAAATTGACGGATTTTAAGTTAGCTCAGGGGGATATGCTGGGCTTAAGGCAGGGAACTTAAATTTGTTGGTTTAAGTCTCAAGGCACGTAGATTTCGAAAATCAAATATAAAAAATTAAAAAATTGAATATTTGTAATCCCTCCGCCCGCATTCAAAATTTTAAATGATGGTATACACGCACCATTTTCGTCCCTTGAATCGTTGTAAAAAGCTTGTGTTTTACATCTTTTGAAATTAAGAATCTTAAGAAATCAAGATTATTTACAACATTGTAATGGTCTTTCCCTTCATGTTATCTTAATGTCAAGTGACTAATCAACGAACGAGGCAGTAAACCGGGATTGGCCCACGAGCGGGATTTATAGACGGGCGTCCTCCCAATAAAACAAGGTGTCCGGATCAAACGAACGCGTATCTGGATCACAACAACTGATTAATTGCCGAATGAATACCTAATGTCCGAATAACGCATTTTCGAGGGGGCTGGCCGTCAACCTTTCTAGAAGCGAAAGTTCCCATTCAAAAGGATGAGACCCCCGGAACGAGATTGCAACACGGTATTGGAGCAGAAGGCGCGTGGGATCTTCTACCGATTTATTTACAGAAGAACAAGGCTTATTCCCGGATTAGACCATAAATTGCTTTGATTCATCCAGTAATGTATTCCGTGTAGATGACCACGGTGGTCTCGTATTTACGATGTCCAGGCCTACCCGTTATTAGCTTTTACGTGAACAGTACGAGATAGGTACGAACCCAGGAAGGACTTATATTTCACTTGGAAAGAACTTGGTTTAGAACTTAGGTTTCACTCCCTTTTCCGGTGGATCAATCCAACCGAAATAACCAGAAAAGTTGAAAAGTCAAGTAGCCCTGAAGCATTCATGTCAAAATGAATGAATTAAAGAAACATATATTGGCAGCAAAATTATAAAAATAAAACGGTCCTATTGCCGCCGACGGTTAAGCATGAGTTCCCTGTGAGCTTCGCAATCCACCCCAAGAGAAACTGGAAGCTTTTTGAGCCTCAATGGTCAAATCAATGGAACCAATGTAAGACAATAATTACAAAATAATTTGTCATACTTATTCATCTATCCTAGACAATCCCATGAATATTCCTGGCAAGTTTGACTACAAATCTCTCTCGAACTATTCCATGAAATTCTGACTACCAAATCTGCTCGTCTTCTTGGTGGGGGATTCTACCCACCGTTATGTATGAAACTCAAAAAACCTGTTGTTGATCAGTTTTCCAGCACAGGAATAAGTAATGACTCAGCTTGCCGTAGAAGTAGATGCAGGAACCAAATAGTTTGGAGGAGAGAGTAGATCAGTAGATTTGCGTGCTACAGGACTCCATGCTCCAATCTTTACGGTGACACCCAACATGCTTATTGCAGATCAGCTTTCTTGCACGGGAATCAGTAATGACGATAGCAAATCACTCTAGTTGTAGATATGAAAACCAGACAGTTCAGTCCATACATGAAGGAGTCCTTCAAATTCTGACTGCCAAACCATCTGGTGAAAACGAGAAACCAACATTTTTCGCCGAACCATGATTCCTGAACCTATTTCACTTCGCCTCCCATACCTGAGCGTCACTACAAAAATTACAAAATAAAGTATCTTCAAGTAATTAATTATATAGTAAGAAAAAAAGCTAATTACTTAGCTAGTAAGAAATGGCATCAAAACAAATTGTAAAAACTTCCTGCTCACCAACAAATCTGTTCCATGAATATATGCTTATTGGTGGTGCTGCTACCCCCCCCCCCCCCCCCTCGCCAAAATCTACCTATGTAGTATAAAATGGAAAAAGAGGAATTCAAAAGGACTGCAAAGCAATACAAATTCATGGATTTTATGGTGGTAAATCAAATTTAGCGTTACATTGCAAGCGGAACGCTTGATTCTTCCCGTAATATCGAGTGGACAATGGCTCAGTCCATGTAATTTGACATCGATAACGATAGAGAAGAGCGACAGCTACAATCAGTTCAAATGATATCACTATCCTTGGGATCAAAATTAATTCCAACCTCAAATTTCATGGACTTGTTGATAGCTTGACATCTTGGCTCTGTGGTGCCTGTGGAGTCTGTCTATAGGTTGCGGACTCTTTTATGGTTTATACTTTTTTACCTTCGGTTGTTGAAGTTGATGAGTTACTTTCTCAATTTCAGCATAAATTATATATGGCCAAAACCTCTGTAAATATGAAAGAAGCTGTAGATATACCCGTAAGTCAAAACAACTGCAGCGGTTTCAGTTGTATACCATTCTGAACAACTTTCCTATTCTGTCTGTCTGTATGGAGGTTCTGTTTTTTTCCATTCCTAATTTATTTTTAGTTTTGGTACAAACATCAGAAATTTCGAATTTGCTGTCAAGACTGGGAATGAAGGGGGCAATACATCTATTCACGATCTACAAAGGCTGTAATTCTTACAAGATTTTTTTTGTTGTTTGTCAGTTAAAAATTTGGTTTTTGGAACGCGATTTCACTTCAAAGTTCATTGTGAAATAGTGGGGTTGATTCGGAAGATTTTTTTGAAATTGAAATGTAGTTTAGACGTGCGAAAAATCAAGGATGTAATCTTAATGGCTGATCGTTTATAAGGACGATTGATGGAAGGGGGAATGAATTGTCCTTAAACACACTAACGTCCTGTGACGCATGAATTAAATACCAGTGTGTTTTCCTGTGTTTTCATAAAAAATATATAACTTTCCCATCAAATATCCATAATTCAACTTTTTTTAATATAAACTTAAGTTTTCCCAGACTGAATACAACTTTCTCCTTTACAGTAAAACCTGTTTCACAATAATGGAAATGTGGTTTTTCAAAGTGAGTGTATGAGGGATATAAATGGGCAGTACGTTGAAATAACAGCAGAGACATATTACAGGAGTAATCAAAGAATAGAAATTGCATACCTTTTTAGGATTTCAGCTATGAATGTTTAATGGATTTTAATGATGAATATTTATTGCATTTATATTGCATGTTGTTGCGTATTCGATTAGAATGCTTATTGTACATTCACTGGATATATGACTCGATTTTTATTATAAAACTCACGCATTTACACATCCTTCGAAGCATCGGAAATAGCCGTACTCGCGAGACCGTCAAATTTACCGGAGTTGAATTGAATATGAAAGTTGTACTCGAAAGTAAACATTTATAGTCAAATCGAAAAAGGTTGAAATTGATGGGATTCATTCATTTAATCATGTGTAATGGATCATGGTGTGTGGATTTATTGAATGAATGAATGTGATTCATTCCTTGAAAATAATAGATAGAAGAATAAATTTCATATTGCATAAATGCTATACTTGAGATAGCTCTTCTGGAAAGTTCAGACATCATGAGTTCGATGCGCTCAACGTAAAGCAATTGTTTTGATTTCATTCTAGCTTGCTGGTATATGAAATTGGAATTCAGTCCGATCATAGAGCCAGTGTCACGTATACTCGTTTTCTTGTCTTTTCATAAAAATAAAGAATTTTTCCGTCTTATATGAACTGAATCTTTACCCCACTGAATACAACTTTTTCCTTTTTCAGTAAAACCAGTGAATTATTCCACGAATGAATGTGGTTCATTCCTTGAAAATAATAAATACTACACTTGAGATAGTTCTTCGGAATAGTTCAAGATAACCTACGATACTGCTCATCGTTAATTATTTGAAGCAATTGTTTTTATTAAATGTCTTGCTTGTTAGTGTGTAACACTGGGATTCAGCCTGATCATAGAGGCAATGTCACCTACACTCGTAACGCAGTGAATTCGAATATTGAGTAGCCTAAATTTAATACCGACAATGCAAAGATAAATGCATATTACATAGTTTTACAGTTCATTTATGCTTGTGAGATTAATCATAACAAGATCAGCAGTTTAGTGAATTATAGGGAAAGACGTATTACGGAATGTTGCTGTCTTTTTTCTCTTGTCTCTGTGCATCTATACAGTGTATCATATTATAGTTATGTTCTCCCTGGTCAAGTCTATTGAATTGAGAATTTTATAGCTATTGACTTGGATGTGGCCAATAAGCACGAGTAAATGTAAAGAAAATTACAAAAGGTAAACCGTCCAGAGTTATGTCGAATTTTGATAAAAGTTTTCAGCATTATAGGAACCCCGCTTTTATTGGCGTTGTCCACTATCATTTTGGACTACAATAATTTATGACAACACAATAATGAAGGGCCAGTGTTGTTAAACCATTGAACACTAATTGTTCTTCAGATGTTCAAATTTTCAGCTGATCATGATTCCTATTTGATTCGATTTCCCCACCCTCCCACCCTAATTTGAGAGACACAGCATACCTGTTCATGTCAGAAATCTCGTACGGGAATGAGCGATGATCGATGCCAATTCATTCTACTAGCAACTCTCTAGTAACAGACTAGTTGACTGAATAGATCACATGACTCCCCGATTCCACTCCACAGTATACAAGTGCATACGTCGGGTATCTTCCTTCATTAGTACACAATATCATATAATCCATTGTCAAAACATGCCCCTTCAGAGCGTCGTTCAATTCGTGCAAGATTTTCATTGTTAACAAGGGGTGAATTACGTTAAATAGACCATTAAAAACCACAACCATTCGGTATTTAGGGCTGCGTTAGATAGAGTACATTTTCTTTTCGAGAGTTCCATTCTAGAAGCAGTTGTGAATTAATATTATTTTTTTAATTGAGGATAACTACAACAGCTTTGGAGTGTCCTTGCGACAGTTTTGGGAAGATTAATAAAGTCCTTGACAGGAGGAAAAGATTTGATTTCAAAACGTACTATATCAATTTTGTTTGGTTTCAAAAAGTACTAAACGCCAGGTTTGACTCCAAAAAATACAATATCCCAAATCTTGAAATTTCAAAGCTCCACATAAATTAATTGACGTCTCGACATGACTTGCTTCTTTTTGCGAATTTGTAATATTAGATGTACAATACATTTTTTTTAAAGTTTTTTGACATGGGGCAAGTTTTTTGTGATTTCTCACTTATGACCGAAACGGATATAGTTCCTTTCGGAAACAAGCTCCTCAATTGGTTGATGGAAGGTTGATAAAACGACTTTAACACCAATGAAAATATGGTTTTTACTCACATTGCGTAACCAGAAAGAGGGGTTTCTTTTCCAGCGACAGTTCCAGTGAGGTAGTAGAGGACTCGCTGTCCGTCCTCCAACGTGCTGGCGACGCTGAGGTCAGCAGCAGAACTCAGCGCGAGGAGGAGGAGCGCAGCCACGATGCGAACCGCCTGCCCGAGAGACGCGATCCGCGTGTTCATGTTAACATTCTCCCGAAAAAAAATCCCCGTCGATCGTATTCACCGGTCGAACGTGTTAAAAGATCACGCAAGTCCGTGTGTCCGATCCGAGCGCGACGAGCCCCTAACTCCGACTGACGAGGTCCCCGGGGTAAGAGAAGGTCTTCGGCGGGCTCTTCCTCCTTGTGCCGGCTTTGGGAGTTTTCTCGGGAGGTCCGCCCCCTTCGCTCCCCCCACCGCACGGCGCTCATCCCCCCGCGGAGCCCGCCCGTTCCGGGGGTGGTTTCTCTCTTGACCACCCCCATGAGTCTCCGGGGCGGTCGTCGTCCTCCGGGGGAAGCCGCCCTTCCAGCTGCTCCGCCTTCGCCACGCTCAGCGTCGCCATGAGCGAAGTCGTTCCATCACCGCACAGCTGGAAAATGATTTTAAAACGAAATTGAATACTTAGAATGGAAAATGAATTGGAATGGATTGAATACTTACAAAGGAAAATCACTGGGGTTTATTATTCAATCGGCTTGCGTTCATGATTTGAATTTCTACTAAGCTTTGGAGTGTGCGTGTTTCACAGGATAGGGCGATTATCGAATTTCAGGAGATATGCATAGAGCACGTAAATCTGTTCTCGACCAAAATACCTATTTTGATTGATCAGTTGATCATGTATGTGTGCTTCCTGAAATTCAATAATCGCCCTATCCTGTGAAACACGCACACTCCAAAGCTTAGTAGAAATTCAAATCATGAACGCAAGCCAATTGAATAATAAACCCCAGTGAAAGAATTTGCAGCGTTTTTTTTTTTATTGAACCTCAATACCCCCCCACAATAAAAAACATCTATAATTAATCAAGTCCTTTAGCACTCGTATTGCGTTAAAACTTCCCCAAATCCAAATTTAAACGATGTAGCCAAAGGTAGACAGATGTAGAGGGGGCTCACAAATATCATCTACTGATCAATCCAAATAGGTGCTTTGGATGAGAACCGATTTACGTGGTCTATGCAAATCTCCTGAAATTCAATAATCGCTCTATCACCTGTAAAACACACACACTTCGATTCTTAGTAGGTAAGATTCAAATCATGAACGCAAGCCAATTGAATAATAAACCCCAGTGAAAGAATACTTATTTACCCCAGTGAAAGAATACTCATTTACCCCAATAATAATATTGAATAATAAACCCCAGTAATAATATTGAATAATATTTTCCTATATATTATCAGAATGCTTCAACCCGTGTATCGGCTACTAACTACACTACAAGTATTCACATCGGCTATCACTCCAGTATCCACATTCACTACAACTCGACGCTATCGGCCGGACATCACTACGTTACAAACAAACAATAATAAACCAAAAAACGCAAATGTTGGCACCATAAATCGGGCCATACATCGGGAATGGTTTGACCTACGGACGTGGGGAAGGGCTCATTCGATTCCTAATGGCATGTTCTTCAAATAGGAAAATATTTAGGCCGATTCGACTAGTTTTGAGGTTTTCAGGGATTTTAAAAAACTTTTACAGCCCTTAAAGGGCACTTTAAATTGAGTGAGGGAGCTGGCTCAAGAATTGGGGCGTCGTCGGACCAAAATGGATTTTTCCTGAAAATTTCAGATTTTTTGCTCCAGCCGTTTCGGAGATATCGTGCGTACGGCGTACGGCGGACGGACAGAAAATTCTTTATTGCAGATTCGGATTCTACACCCTTTGAAACGTAAACCATGGAATTTTCAGGGGGGGTTAGAATTTTTTTTTTCCAGAGCGATTACAATGGTTTATTATTGAATAATAAACCAAAATAACTGTAAACGTATTGGTATGTGGGTGATTCTCATTTAACGGGACAATCGCTGTCCTTCGTTGATAAATAATTCTCTGTTCAACTTTTCCCAAAAATTATTTTTGCAATTATTATGTGGTAACCAGGCCTACTTATGGCTGCCATACAGTTCGGCTACTCCTCATTGTAGGTACATGCCGGTAATTGATCGAAATGTACCTCTAATCTCATTGTCATGGTCTGTCCGTGAGTCAGAATTTGAACTTAATCCGAAATTTTATCCGCTCAAAGTGCGTTTTACCGGAAATATTTTAACTAGTATTTTTTTAGAATTGGTTACTTGATGTAGTGCGCTTACAAGGGGGACTAACTTTTACATAGTCTGTACGAATCAAGTGCTCAAAGTTTGTCCCACACCTTCTGTCTCAATGTCATGGGTTTGAAGAAAATCATCGTAACTCTCTCAAATGAGGACATTTTTTGGAAATTAAAAGTTTTTTCAGCGTTGGTAACCCTGCCCACTGAGGAAACACCATGCTTCCGCCTCTTCTATACAGTTGGGGCTCAAAAATGAAGTTAGCCGTTTGTAAAACAGGTGTGTACGTTCCATACTTCTCATTGTTACGGGTTTGAAAATCACTCTTAACAAAATTTTATTGATCCGTTTAGCATTCATTTTGGGATAGAGATGAAAAAACTATATTTAATGCAAGTTTCAATTTCTATAAGTGTTCATTAGGCTCCTAATTGCAGAAGGTTTAATGTTGATTTATCATTGTCGTGGCGATTTTAAACTTCATTGTTGTGGCTACACAAAAGCCGTCATAGCTGTTTGAAACATTTTTTTTTTTTTTCAAGTTTGGTATTTGATACTAAATAAATACTAATATCAAAATGTGATACTTGTTCTAGCACAAAGTCAGGAAAAACTGAGATCAGATTCTGTCTCATTCAACCTTACCTACACATCATTTACGTAATTCTATCGTTATTTGGTTGACAAAGCTCATTGTCATTGATAGATACCATTCTCGTAACCATTCTTCGTATAAGAAAAATTAAACAAAATTAAAACGGCAACTTTTGGTAAAATAAACAAAATTTGATTGAAATTAATAACTTCTTTGGGTTATTTTGATAAAATACAAAATAAAAAGCCTAGCTTGGCCAAGGGAAAGTATAGGTAGATCTAGATATTATACTTAGATGAATGGGTGCACCCTTCCTGCAGACACTAGCCGCCCCTTCTTCGGGCCCAGAATAAAATATTACAGTAACCGGAATCGTTCGGAGCACTTAATCCCGAATATATTGCTTTAAGGGAAATTTTAAAATAAAATCAAGGAGGGGGATCGTCTTGTACCGTCTACTCCACGTGGAGAACCAACTGTGTAACTAATTCCTTTCTTTCAGTTCATGATGGAATAGAAGGCAACGAAGAAGCTGATCGACTAGCTAAAAAGGGATAAGAGTCCAGTCCAATTAGACCTGAACCGCAACTCGGGGTTACCAAGAGTTATATAACTCAACAGGTCGAGAAATGGGAGGACAAGACTCGAACAACATATTGGCCAGATACTCCTAAGCAGAGACAAGCCAAGCGGTTTCTTACAATCTCAACGAAAAGCGCACACTCCCTATTGTCACTGAGGCGTACAGACCTTCGCAAACTTCTGGGACGCCTCACTGGCCACTGTCCTCCAAGGTACCACCTTAACAAAATGGGTAAGGCCAGGGCAATAGAATGCCGGCTCTGTTGCGAAGAAGCGGAGACAGCTGAACACGTACTCGGCGACTGTCCTGCTGTTGCATCGATAAGATTCCGTCATTTCGGAAAGGGTACCCTAACACCCGCCGATATTGCCGAGGAAGCACCTGAAAACCTCCTTCACTTTGTATACTCCTTCATTAAAAAAATTCTGAAGTGAAACTGGGAAAGTGTCACAATAGATCACAGTGGTCGCAGTGACCAGGGGTTTTCCCCCATCCCATATCAGGAAAAAAATGCCTTTCTCTGCTGTGATTGTTGCTGATCCTGTTTCGCGAGATCCATGCGTCGTGTAGATTAATAGATAGATAAGTAGTTTATTTACATACTTTTACATGTTTCATTCTTCAATTGAATGATCACTGATGACCGAGCTGGATAGTGTATCACTGTGGCCCAGCTCGGAGTTGGTTCCTACATCCAATTTATATAACGTAACTATACTACTAATTATTAATATCTACCTTCCAATAACACTACTTGGTTATACAATTATATACTGCTAATTAATTAATTTAATTTTAGTCCATAAAGTACTTATATGGGTTATCTCTCATTATTTTACAAGTTTCATTTTTGAATAGCGGCCACTATTTATCTTCATTATATTTCTAGTTTTTCCAAAATCTTTATTGACTATTTGCATGCCTGTGTATTTTGCCGTCATTTGAGCACATGTATTTTTCACTTTGGCAACTTGAGTCTGTATGATTTTGATTGCCGCTGTCTCACATCAGCAAAATATATACTGTTGGGTTTACGAATTAGTTTAATCATATTCAATGTGTACAATTGGAGGGCAGTTAACAAATTCAAATCATGAAATAATGTATCGCTGGGATGGTGCCTGGGCTTATTGAACAATGCCCTTAATGTCATTTTTTTAATCTTAAAATTTTCATCAATTAGTTACAGTAGAGCGTCGAAAATCTGAACCAATTGGGACCGTAGGTAGTTCGGATTGTCGATTTGTCCGGATTTTCAAACATATCCTACAAATACC
Organism: Creontiades dilutus; assembly: GCA_031894815.1. Lineage (NCBI taxonomy): Eukaryota > Metazoa > Arthropoda > Insecta > Hemiptera > Miridae > Creontiades > Creontiades dilutus. The sequence goes on from JAVIWC010001515.1 coordinate 2,367,229, forward strand.
TCTTGAACACATAATTAGACCTACAGTATTAATAGTGAAGTTCAAGAATACAGTTGAATGAAACAAAATAATGTTTTTTTGTACTTACAGTACGTATATCAAATGAGCATTACTGATTTTTTTCCAAAAAAAATGTAAGGAATGAACAAATTTGATATAAATCACTGTAAATCACTATGTGTACAAAACATTAATATTCACTAAAATTAATTGTTCTATTAATACTGTAGGCAAAAAATGTGTTCAAGCTTCGGTATTTGTAGGATATGGAAAATGGAATAATCGACAATTAAACTACCTACGGTTTTGGTTCGGATTTTCGACGCTCTACTGTATTTGAAAGTGCTTTCCCATATTACGGTGGCATACTGTAAAATTGACTCAAACAGTGCTGATAAATATTGATCTTCAGTTCTTCTGATAGAAATTTGATTGTATACAGGGTATAGGCGCGTTTTCTTAGCTTTTGACACAAACTTTGAATGTGGTGGGTCCATTTCATTTAGGAATCAAACGTCACTCCTAAATAAACGAAGCTACTCACTGTTTTGGTTTTCAACCAGTCACACGGTAAGTCATTGGAGCTGTGTAATGTCAGAGGGGCACTCGATGTTGCAGGGAACCTGGATGTGAGGAAAAGCTCTGCGTAAGCAGTAATTTTCTTGCAAAATTTTGCAAAAAAAAGCCTATATTTTAGGAAGTCTTTTACTTTCACGTAAGCAATCCGATTTGCCCACTCGATTCTGGGGAACCTGGATATAAGGGAGAGAGACCGCAACATAAGAAAGACAAGCCAGCTCAGAGTAAGCAAGTTTTAAGCTATCAATATTGATTGAAAGGCTATTCAATAATCACTAAATCAATATCGATTGACTTATTCGACTAATGTTCATCGCGCCACCTTGTCACATTGCCACCAATTTTATTATTCAAGCCGTTCCGTCTGAACGTCGTCCCTTCTCGAGGCAACTGCACGATGCCTGAACGCAAGTTCCTATCCGAGACAGACGAATTTTCGATTATTCAGCGAGCGGAGGGCGGTAGATCTCATAAAACTGTGTGTACTGAATACGGAATATAGGAATCCGTGATACTTCGAATTACAATTGCATCCTTTCAGAATGGCATTTTCTTTCAAACTTCCAAGAACTTCTACATAACGAATTTCGCTAGTAGATGCTTGGTTATAAAAAAAAAACCTCTAAATACTGAAAACAAATCCTTTTCCCCTGCGATTCCTAAAATATCGTAAATTTTAAAAATAAAATACAATCATACATTGTTTCTCAGTAGGTCCTTGTATAACGTGGAACTAACCTTGAAATGCATTTTAAAGACATGAGGCGAAGATGCCGGGGAATCGCTTGCTTGAAAATGAACATGTTAATAAGATCGGTTTTAGCCAGTCGATGAGTGAGGTTTTATCTTCTTATAAATGTGTTTAGTTGAAAACCCGGCCAACTCCTAATTCTTTCGAAATGCCGTTTTTCTGCTTTCTGAGTTCTAAGACACATGATACATCCATCGGAGCTAAGAAACCAAGTCAAAACGGGGCAAATCCCCGTTGAACTAGCATTTGAAAATCGTGATACGCTGCAAAAACGGCCATATCCACTTTTTGGTGAGTTTCATAGCCGGCCATCTCCACATCCGCACACAGATCTGAAGTGGGAGCAGACAGTCTGTTGTAAAGAATAAAAGGGGCATTTCGATCATCAAGCTCGCGCCCGTGGTGATGGGTAACGTGCTCAAACCTTTCTTCGGAAACAATTCTTGGGAAATTTCATTTATCACCTAGGTCGATATTATGAGACCTCTGACTACGCCTGCCTCACTTGAGTAATCAAGACTAAACCTGTTGTAAACAAATTTTCATAGGTTCTTTTGTTATTCGTTTGCATTCAAATTGAAATTTCTCGATGAAATTGATAAGGAATAACTTACAATTACATTATTCGCAAGTATTTTCAGAATTTTTTTTTGTCAATGTTTGAAATGCAATAGCAGTCCTTAGGAGTTCGTTTTTTGTTGAGAATGTGCAGTAGACGGATACAAAATTAAACGTTGGATCCAAAAAAAAAGCTTCCATCACGTGTAGGTAGACTTGAAAGTGGAATGTGACCCTCAACGAAGGAGTGAAGGGTTTCTGTATGAGAGAAAATTCCGGTGCGAGACGGCACAGTTGTGTAAAATTGTCTGAGGAAAGATGTGTACATAAAAGTATTGATTCACCTGTGATATTAAAATAATAATAATAATAATAAACTAAATACATGACGTTATTTTAATTGATTTTCCAGTGATAACTTACGTTCTACAATCTAAACCGTATTTTGACAATAAATTCGATATTGGACATAAACTGTGAACGTCTTGCGAGTTTTTTTAAATAGAAATTTGAGGTTCTCGCATTCCCCAAGTATCCTCCTTATTTGAGAGAGACCGGACGAGTAGACTATGGAGAAATGTCACATTAATAGTCTATCAGTGGCGTAACCAAGGCATGGGGACGGGCCCTACATCAGCATTTATAGATGATATATAACTTTGAATTTTACTGTACCTTCTTTATTATGTACAAAACGGTTCACGGGCCGAATATAGTATCCACGGTACTCAAAACTGGTAAAGAAATAGTAGCGTTTTTCATTCCAAGGCAACCGGACGCCACATTACAGGCGTGAATTAGGGATTGTATCCTCGTCCTACGTGAGCGGAAGTCGGGCGATTTCAGCGTTATTGGCGATACCTGCGATTTACGCGAGTGCATGCGTTTACAGCAGGAACCGCCACTAGTGTGACACTAGTAGTGTCCTATGTGCGGGCGATGCCGCTAATAGAGGAGAGCGCGTTTTACTTGGTATAGTTCCGTACCTACCGTGTCAGTCAATACGACGATTGTTTTTTCTGAATTTATAACACAGAGACTATTTTTGTTGGCTCTAGTAGTCCAGCAGTGGTAACAATTTCAAAAAACGTATCAATCAAGGACCTAATTCGGGGAATTCATTACTCTTCAGCCTGTTCTTGAATTGAGGATTTTTTTTAACCCACAAAGATGGTTGTTTTCTTATTTTGTTGATAAGTAACTACAACATTGCTCTGACTAGCCTTGCAAGATCTCGAGAAACGATTTTGACTCCAAAAGACTTGAACAACTCCAACAACCTTGACAACAGATGTAAAAAATCGCGCGTTTGTAGCGGGAGTAGCGAGAAAAAACCGATTTCAAGCCGCGTGTAGCGTGTGCGTGTTAGCGATTTGCGATGGAGAGCGTGTGCACGCAGGACGCGCAATCCTTTTATCATAATTTGATCGGAAAATCGCCCGCCCCGCAAAAAATGCTGAAAAAACGCGAAAAACCCACCCGACCCGCTGGTATAGCATAGTTCTCGCTCACGTATGGCACGGCGTCAAATTGTAGGTTAATGATGACTTTTGTAACGTAAAATAAATTTGTCCACACAGCATCTGTTTCAACACGAACTCCTACATCCTCTGTGTTCGTCGGGGGCTCTGCCCACCCTGCCCCACCTCAAATTATGTCAATTAATTGCTAGATCTTACCTTTCCGATGAATCACAGTGATTCCCACTTGGTAATGGTTTCTATTACTTTACGGCTGCTGGAAAATATAGGAACTGCACATTCCCTGAAAATGTCATACAAATCAGTAAAAACTGCGCTCATTGAGCTTGTTACTACATTTCACTTTCAGTCATGCACTGGACTTACTGTTGATAGAGTCGTGAATGCGATGATCAACCCATCATTTCCTGACTAACCTCCAAATTCTTTGAAAGGTAACTCGGACATCGAAAACAAAATGAAATAACAATAGCCCCTTGCATTATGCAAGTTATACATAACCCGCACGGCTGACACGTTGTGCAAAAAGTATACACGCGCGCCGGCAGGAAAAGGGAAGGTGGATGACAGCTCCTCGTATAGTTTAATAATACCCCAACAGAGCGCACGACAAGCGGTTACATGGATCGTGAGCTATGATTCTTTCTCCGCTTGATACATTTTCAATTGTGCGATGATCAGTACCAAGTTCTGTTTATGAATTATCGATCCTTCGAAATTAATTCTATGAGTTTGATGCATCGAAACTTGAAATTCGGCCACTTCCGAGAACACTTATAAAATTAAACAGAATCGTATAGCATCCATTCGTTTTTCGTTATCTGTTGGTTTCTTATCACAGTCAAAAGAGTGCATGTCGGATTCGGTATTTTTTCTTTACTCGTTACTTATTTGTTATTTACACGTAATTCATCTTTTAATTCCTAATATTTCGGTAAGTTCATCTTAGATTAATCAATCAATAATATCGTAAATTATTCATAACACTGAATTCCACCTCTGAAAATGTGCACAAAAACAAACGGTTTCGCGTAAGTCATCTGATTAGCAGCCTCAAGTTTTCCGCAGCTTATCACTCTATTAGTGATTACACGAATGTCAACCTATTTACAACAAAAGGCGAACGATATCTCTTAACACTACGTGGCCTTTTTTGAAAGGTTCAATAACGATTGATCCGTGTGTCAAACACATTTTCGTACTGAGATCTATAAGAAAATTTTTAGTGGGTGTTAGAAACGGTATTCCGTGAGTTATTCAGTGAAGTCGGTTTAGGTATCACCAGTGGAAGTAGCTTTGATAAATTTCTACCATGTCTTTGAGGTTCATCGGTATTGCTGGCGGCATTTTCCTATCGTTCTGGATATATGGAATACTTCAAGAAAAATTGTTCAAAGGGACGTACGGACCCGATGGTGAGAGGTTCACTTTCGTTATGGCCCTCATATTCGTGACCTCCTTGGTCAACGTAGTTTACTCCTATTGCATGATGAAAGTTCAAAGCGTGCAGTCGGATGTCCACGTTCCGGCTTTGTACCAATTTTCGATATCTCTGACGTACTTGCTGGCCATGGTGTCTTCCTTCATGGCTCTCCAATGGGTAAGTTATCCAGCTCAAGTGCTAGCCAAGTCTGCCAAACCTATCCCGGTCCTTGTCATGGGAGTTCTACTCGGCAAGAAGTCTTACCACATCGCCAGGTACCTTATGGTGCTTTTAATCGTCATGGGAGTGTGCCTTTTCATGTATAAAGACGACAAAGCTGGTAAGAGCGAAATCGGTTTCGGTATAGGTGAAATATTGATCGTCCTATCGCTGGTGATGGACGGCTTGACGAATTCCTTGCAAGAAAGAGTAATGTCGAAGCACAGCATAAAATCCGAGCGATTCATGTTCGACATCAACTTAGCTTCATTGATCTTCGTCGGAATCACCCTATTCTTCACTGGTGAAGCTTTCCATTTCGCTCACTTCGTGGGAAAATATCCGATTGTGTTGATACAAATCGCCGCCGTCGCTGTGTGCTCCGCTCTGGGCCAGTTCTGCATTTACAAATGCATCACGGAGTTCGGCACGCTGACATGTTCAATTGTCACCACAACGAGAAAGTTCTTCACAGTTCTCAGCTCGATAATCATCTTCGGACACATCCTTAAAGGGCGTCAATGGTTCGGAATCGTCCTCGTCTTCTCCGGGCTTCTGCTGGACATTTACCACGGCAAAGCATCCAAGAAGAGCATTCAGAAATGAGACAACGACACTCCATCACAAACTGTTTAGGTACTACGATGTACCTATCTACTTTCCTGCTGAGCAGGATGAAATTCGATGTTGGTCGGAATGGCTGTGATGAAGGTATTAGCTTCTTATCTGGACAAAATATTGTTGCCTGATTATATGTTCGACATTGGTACCTAAAACTTGTACGATGCCATAAGTAGTACTCTTTAGTACATACAAAACGGTAGGCATTCAACATAATGCTAGGTATGACAGATAACATTCCTATTACAGATCAGATATTGCATTATCACTCAATGCCAAATTCCTTTCCATGTTTGCGTCCGGCAACTTGTATTATTGGATATTCAGTAGGGTCCTTGAAAAAAGTGCTCTTCTATGCTACCTAGCTTTGTGTATATGATAATCACAACCCTGCTAAACGTTCATCCAATTTTGTTGCGTTTTAGAGCCCACGAAACCTTATTTTTTAGAAACAAGCAAGCTCCCTGTCATTTGAATAAATGTTTTTAAAATCGCACATCAGAAAATATAAAAAATAACATTCGCACGCCGGTTTCCAATTTATTAACGAGTCAGCTTTTCATGGTGAGAAAAGTCTTCCCCGATAATGTAGTCCACCCCAAAAAAATGAGGAAAAATGAAGAAAAAAAAACACAATATTTCGCATTTTGTGGAAAATTTCTAATAAAATAGGTTTAACATTCGACAGCAATTATTTCAAAAATGATATTTCAGCATTTTTTCCTGTGGGATCGCGTGTTACTATTTGTTTGACGAAATAATCACTTTAACAATCGTAGAAAAGTCTGAAACCCCGTCAATGTATTTGGCAAAATCGAAATTGTTTATGATTCTTGCAATTGATTGTTATTTACATTGGAAACGATAGAAGACAATATTTATCAACACCTGACTTCTCAACAGAGGAATACTACTGGAGAATAGGTTTTAAAGATGCAACGTGATACGGCCTCTCAAAATAATAAGTGGGTAGAAAGCAAATTTTGGGGTCAAACATAATAGGTGATTAGAATGACATTGAATAAACGTACTTAACTGTTTTCAGATGTTCTTGCTCGATCAGAAAACACTCCCGCTACCGTTTAGGGTTTGTGAGTCACTGCTACCACCGTAACAAGAACTTCCTCAAAAATCCCCGTTTTGTTCCCTCAGGAACACATTCTTTTTGAGCCATGACCATAGACTAAAGTGACCTGAATAAAGTGCTGCGTTAGGACATTAAAAACTTGAAGCAGGGGTTGAAAAACTACTGACAGCTGCTCTTCAGATGTAACAAAAGACGAGAGAATTTTCATGTAATTTTAAATTTCAGGTAGAATATTCGAAAAACCAACTGGAAATCGGAAACCTAGATACAGTTACAGGTCGTGACGATGACAAATCAGGGTTCCTCAACCCTAAAAAACATAGAAATCCATACGAAAAACATAGAGCTTCCGAGGTTTTGCTATTGGTCTATGCAGTACTCAATAAACTTGTAGTCAAGGGAGTAGTTGAGAATCACCCTTTTACTTTCATTATACAAAGCTGGATGCAGAAGAGCTCTCCAATTTGAGAACTATTTTTTATTGTAAACTCCCTAATATTCAGAAACACTAACTAAACCCTATTTACATTAAATGTTAAATGGAGTAAATTGTACTCCAGTCATCGCACAAGCAAGTAAGTCAAGGCAAGGTTATGTTCCAGCTGAACTGTGTGGCAAAGTTGATGTTTTCTCGTGTATAACTCATTTTAATTCATTTATCTATATTTTTATCATTCATATATCAACTACGTACTTTCAAATCAGAGGGATTTTTATACATAATCTCACTCATCCACCAGATGTGTATCAGCTGTAACCTGACCTTCCTTATAGAAAAGCAAATAGTTGTTGACTGCTGTCAAGACTATGTAGGAGGCAGCATCTACCTCCGACAGTGAGACAGGCTGGTAACGAGTTGGTTTCGTCATTAGTCATTCTTGGATATCAGATCTGTAATAGGCATATCCCTTTTTGTTATTGAAGGGGTTCCCATAATTCCACTGTAATTTATTTAATTATTTTATATGGCTATACAAGGATGAACCCAAAAGTACTTTTATCTTATTAAAAAAAAAAACGAACAAAATTTTATCTACTTAACTCAGGTATTTTTTTTCCATATAGTCGCCATTTTTTACAAATGTTTTGGTACCTAATTAAAAAGTCTTTTAATCCGGTCTTGTGCCAGTCTGCAGCCAAATTAAGCTACTAGCTTTCGACTTCCAGTTTGTGCTCCGCTTCTACTGCATACTGTTTGATCCGTAGATGATTCTATCGATTGATAACCTCTAGAGGAACGACTACTACCAAAAATCGTCGTGAGGTTTTAAAAAAAATGTTGACGAGCGATCCAGAACAAACTTCTAGGGCTGTTGTCCATGACAACGTCTGCTCTACTCATATCACTGAAGATCTGCTGCAGTCGTTTAGTTGGGAAGTTTTTGATCGTCCTCCGTATTTCCTCCGATCTTGATTTCCACTTCTTTCCTCGTCTGGAAAAGCATCTAGGGGTCAAACAGCTGCCTGGGACCTCAAACAGAAAGTGAAAATCTGGTTGTTCAACTTGCTGGCGGACTGGTACAACACTGAATTACAAAATTATTGACAGGGTGCAAAGTAATAGCGACTACGTGCAAAATAGTAACCCAAATTGTTAGAAGCATTTCTAAATTTTTTAAAAATAGGGGGAAAATGCCTCTTGTACTTAGACTGATGATTAAGATGTACTACATTATTACTGTAAGAATGTATGCAACCACACGTACCATTGTCCAGGTTGACAAGAGTGCTTGAACCGAGCAAGCACCCTTGAACTGCTGCGTTAAAGCTAATATATTCGAATGTTTCGCACAACGTGGTCCCCATTATGAGATAACCAAGAACATTTGTCGTAAAAAATCCTCAAAGCAGAGAAACTTCCATTTGTACCATTTATTATAGAATTGGTTATTCATCTTATTATAAATAAAATCGACTTAATTTAAGTTCTCTGTACAAAGAAAACGCTGGTAATTTCAAATTGGGACCAGTGATCGAGTGCCTACCTCTGACAATTGCCATGAAATTTCAATTAGAAATAATTAGATAAATTCTCGTCTAGGCAGTGGATAGCCATTCTGACCAACATGTAAACTGTGCAGGTACAAAACGAATCAGAACTTTCGGTGTTCCTGTGATGAAGTGCGTTCAAAAACACTACACTACTTCTCGTACAAATTTTCGGAGGATGTGACCCTTTTTTTCCACGGGTTCGGCAAACCTTTGAAACCTCGATGCTCACCGTCCTTTAGTTCATCCTCAAAATGAACGTTTATTGATCTTTATTGGGTTTGACATGAGTTGTTTTTAGATCTTCAAGAACTATAAACTTTCCTCAACATCTGTGTTATTAATTATTTTTAATTCTTATATTTCTATAATATAGAGTTTCTAATTTCATTTTATTGTTTTTATTTATTTTTATGTGAGTATAAATGAATGAGATTATATATCGATGAAAGTTTTTTCTGTTTTTATTCTCTTTACCCTGTTATATCCAAAGAAGTAAAATTGTCAAATGATATGAATATTGCACCTTTGTCAACCAAGAATTCTTATTCAATTAAATCACAAATGATCACATAGTGAAAATCACATTGTCTCCTGTGGCTTGACTCACTTGAATCTTTGTTATTGGATGCCCATGACTACGGACTAAGCAACCAAGTTGTGGAAACCCATTCCAATAAAGATGGAGTAAGATAGAACATAGCCTACGTTTCCACGAAAATAGTGAGTTACACAGTTAAATTGATTTCTACAGTTAGGTCATCATCAGAAACAAACATGAACTGAAGGTACATCACAGAAAGCACAACTTATATTGGCCCAAGTGGAAGGACATCGAATCCTATTGGCTCAGGGAAGTGAGAAGGGGACCAACCAATGCCATTGAATGTTACAAAGTGAAAGGGGAGCCAAACTTATTGCAAGAATGAACCCTATAATGGTGAAATATTTCGAGGAATAACCCCATTTAAAAATTTGCCTGACCTATCACTATTAACAATTTTGAATTCTTCTAGCATTCAAATTGTTAAGAGTGATAGGTCAGGAAAATGTTTAAATAAGGTTATTCCTCGAAATATTTCACCATTATTGGATTCATTCTTGCAATAAGTTTGGCTCCCCTCTCCATAATGTTACTGTTTGTGCCCCTTTCACTTTGTAAGCCTTGAGTGGCATTGGTTGGTCCTCCCCGTCCCTCTCACTTCCCTGAGCCAATAGGATTCAATCTCCTTTCACTTGGGCCTATATAAGATGGTCTTTCTGCGATGTACCTTCAGTTCATGTTTGTTACTGATGATGACCTAACCGTAAAAATCGATTTAACTCTGTAACTCATTATTGTCGTGGAAATATAGACAACGTTCTATCTTACGCCGTTTTTATTGCCCATGTTTAAAAAATGCAAAGGCCGAAGGTGAAGGAATAGTGGTACAAGACACAAAGTTGCGTTTGACGATATGAAATTATTTCAGCTTTAGTTGAAATAATGAGGTAAAATATCTATTTTCATGTTAAACTCTCCCGTCAAAATTTAGACAACTCAACAATGGTATCAACTTTTTCTTAGTGCATTACCGTTTATACAAAAAAAAAAGTATTATTAAATCTAAAATAACATAATTCCAGTCCTGCAGAATGATAATACGAGCAAATTTCCATAGTTTGTATTATATATCATTTTCCAGTTGAATTAAACCTCTTCCCGATACAATCACTTTTTTTTTTTTTTCAAAATCATTAAACCTTTCAATAGAAGGGATGTAATGGAAAATAAAACTAAGAACCAGTGAAACATTAGTGTGCATAGAATTAATTCAACCTAATTCATGATTAAACTCTTAGGCCATTAATACACTTGCAATTCCTCATTTTTCCGCTAGGGGTTTAATTATTTCGGAAAAAGATTTAATCCTTTTGAAAAAAGGTTCTATTCAACTGAAAAATTCTGTATTCATACAAAAGTCAAGCTCTTTGGGCGCACAAAAATCATTTCATTCTATCAGCATTCATTTTATCGTAGTTTTGTAAGTAGGACGGTTTTCCTCCAAGAACCGATGCACTTATGAACCTTAAAGGTAGGTATAAATTCAACAGTTTCAATGGAAAGAACGATCTCTCTGAATCCTGAGGAGAATCTAAGAATCATTTGAATTCCTTGAAGAAATTTGTAGGGAAACAAAGAATATTAAATTTGAAGCAGGAGAAAATCAGTTTTTGGTAGAAGAACCTATGCTGTATTTTGAATTAACGTGATAGAATAGGGATTAAAAACTTGAAAGCTCTCCTAGAACTACAAAGTATATTGAAAATGGTAAATTAGTAATCACATTTCTGCACTTAACCCCTACTTCGTTCTCTTCTGAGAACCGAGGAATTAGAAATATTTTATATATTACGGAAACTGTTCGGAAAACCTGGACATTCAATGGTGAGTCAACATTTAAAACACAATGTTGATAGAAGGGACGTATGGGCTTTTGTGTGCAACGCTACAGTTAATGACATTTCATTGGTTGGTTCCTGCGGAAATACAACCGTCTGTAAAATTATAGGAAATCACGGAAATTATTTGTCATCACGATCACGCCCGACCTAGGACAGTTGTTTGTTCCTAATGGTAAACACCACTGTCATAACCTAATAACCCGCTATCACGTTCATTGCTACAATAAAATGGCTGAGTTCGAAGCCCAAGCTTAGAGCTTCTATGGGTCAACGAAACTCGCAACCGATATTTTTGCTACCTAGGTATTGGTAGCCTCGTGCTGTGTGCTCACGATCTGGATATCTGTTAATTTCTGCGTCAAATTAAGATATTGTAATTGCTTCAAACATTTAAAAAACGCTGCAAATTCTTTCACTGGGGTTTATGATTCATGATTTGAATTTCTACTAAGCTTTGGAGTGTGCTTGTTTCACAGGTGATAGAGCAATTATTGAATTTCAGGAGGCACACAAATATGATCAACTGATCAATCCAAATAGGTATTTTGGTTGAGAACCGATTTAAGTGCTCTATGAAATTCAATAATCGCTCTATCACCTGTGAAACACGCACACTCCAAAGCTTAGTAGAAATTCAAATCATGAATCATTGAATAATGAACCCCAGTGAAATAATTTGCAGCGTTTTTTTTTTTTTTTTTTCAAGAGCGATCACAATGGAAAAATATTCCATTTGAAAATTTTAAATTTCGTAAGATGGAGCATGTATATCAGAATGCTTCAACCCGTGTATCGGCTATAAACCGTTTTAGGAGTTCACTCCAGTATCCACATTCACTACACCACTAGGTTACTGCGATCAAAAAAAAAAAAACAACTCTTGTGTTTGTTTTGATTGCAGTAACCTAGTGAAGTAGTGAATGTAGATGCTAATGTTGGCACCATACATCGGGAATGGTTTGAGCTACGGACCTGGGGAGGGGCTCATTTGTTTCCTCGCGAAAAGCTCTTCAAAAAGAGTCCAAAAGGCCGCCTTGACTTTTTTTTTGAGGTTTTTAGGGATTTTACAAAACTTTGACAACCCTTAAAGGGCACTTGAAATTAAATGAGAGAGCTGGCTCAAGAATTGGGGCGTTGTCGGACCAATATTGATTTCCTGAAAATTTCAGATTTTTTGCTCGAGCCGTTCGGGAGAAATCGTGCGTACGGCGGACGGACGGAAAAATCTTTATTGCGGATTTGGGTTCCACCCTTACAGGTTACACCCTTTGAAACGTAAACCATGAAAGGGGGGTTAAAAATTTTTTTTTTTTCAAGAGGGATTACAATGGTTTATTATTGAATAATAAACCAAAACGGAGGTAGGTACCTGTCAGGTTTTTGGGGGGTGTCTTCTAGGCGCAGGAATTCACGATTATTCGCTATGGATGACTTTCTAAAATTATGAAACTGGTACTAATTGTTTTTTGCGTTCTACATTCCTAGGAAAATGATACCCCACCGACCTATGTCAGCATAAACCTGGAAAAAAACACTTTTTTACCTATAACATGGCAAGGGGGGATTTGGCTGGACTCTCAAATAGAATATTTGAGCTTCAAAACTGTCTATTTTTCAATGTATGGTACCTATGTAAATGGGACCTAAATAATTTTTAGTTTTTAAAAATGGCTAATACATTTAAAATGCAATTAAATAAGAAAATTGAGTGAAATTGAAGGTAAAATTTAAATTTTTAGTAGTTTATGGAAACAAATTTTGTAGTGTGGTTGACTTGAACATTTCTATGATACTCCTAACATTCCAAGCGCTAGGAAAGGTCATTTGATGTAGGTATTTGTAGTTTCTAAAAAAATGTATTAGTCTTTTAGGGTTAATAGGTTTAGGAGAAAATACAGCCATGAAATGATGTCTCCCTTCATACTTTGGATCAGCAAAAATAGCTTTACGGAGCTTTAGGTCCACGAGTAGTTTTGGGTGGTTGTATACATAAAGGTGAACCTGCAGTGTAATTCCCAGCTGCCTATACGTGCCTATTTGGAAATTCCAATCACTTGAGTGGAAAACTCGGCGCCTCGCCAGGACCCCCGATTCTTACTGTTCCGAGCCTGCGGCTGAAATTCAAAAAGTTTTATGGGAAAGAACTATTTTGTGTCTGAATCTTGAGGAGAATCTAGGAATCATTTGATTGAATGCCTAAAAACGCATTTCCTTGAAGGAATTCATAGGCAAACAAAGAATAACATAAAATAAAGGAAGCTTACGAGTATTTTTTACATTTTTGTTTGGGGGGGGGGGGGGTACCAACTTGTATGGGGGGGGGGGGGGGGGGGGGGCCACCCCTGTGTTAGTGATATTCCGATTCTTGAAATGGCCCTTTCATTTAGCCCTGTAGGTGTGACTGAGATCGATGCCGAAAATTCAGTGCCTACCCACCAAAATGCATCAACTTTCGTTTAGCAGTTTCTGAGAAAAGCTATCGACGGACGGATATTTTTAATTCAATTTCCGGATTCTTCACATCTTGAAACGTAAAACAGCACATTTTGAGGGGGAGGGGCTAACAAATTGTCTTGGTCCAAAACCCATTTTCTTGGTACATTATTGAAGAATAATAAAAGGAAAAATGCATTGGAAAGAATACAGTGCAGATTCGAAATGCTCGCAGCTTGGAATGTAAAATGACAGAATTTGAGGATGGGTTATAAACTTTTATTGCTATGCTATTACAATGGCTTGTTACTGGAAAATAAATCGTCGTTTTGCGAATATTTGCTACGGTTGAATTTCTACAGATCTGAAACCTATCCTAATCGATTTTCTGTCCAAAATTAGGTGCCTACCTAGGAAATGACACCATTATTGCCCATGTCAGTAAAAACCTCGAAAAACCATGTTTTTGGCCCATAGCATCTATGAGCCAGGCAGGCTAGAAGTTAGAGGCTAGATCTAACTAGACACCAACTGGTGTCTATGTGCGAAAGACCGGATTTTGTACATCGATTCCTAGGCATTTTATGGTCCGTAAGAGGGACTTAAATTGCAGATTTGCAATCTACGCATCTTGAAAAATAAAAGTTTATGAAAAACGTTCGCTGTACGATTACAAAGGCTTATGTTTGAAAATAATAAACCAAAAAATAACTATCCAAATTGTTGTGTATGAGATGACTAAATTTAGACCGCTGGTTTTCCAGTTTTTGCGATCAAGCCCCCAACAATTTTGAAAATTCTATTAAAGAGGTATCAGTCGTATTTAGTAACTTGGAGCTAATCTTCAGAGGAAATAACTTGAACGCTCCTGTGCAAGATATGTGATTTCATCTCTTCTATAATTAGGCTTGCCATAAGTTTAGATGGCCAAACCGGGACACCGGGGGTCTGGGGGGTTCGGGGGTCCTCCCCCGGAAAATTTTATAAAATAATCCATTCAAATCTGCGTTTTTTACCATTTCTATACTTAAAAACGTTCATTAAAATATCTTATTTTTTAAGTATCAAATTAAAAAAGTTAGAATAAACTAGGCCTAGTTAAATTCTAACGCAAATACCACTAACAAGAAGAAATAATGAAATAAGACTGTAAAAAGTTGTGATTGATTCAGTTAAGTTCATTAGTGATTATATTGCATGCAAGCAACATGCTGCCTTCCACCTCTTCCAAGCATAAAATATTTGACTTTTAATTTTTATATTTAGTTCTGATATATGATCATGCTCTCTTAAAAAGGCGGTACCACGTGTACTTGCTACCACTGCCGATTTAAGTGTTAAACCATGAGCTAACAAAGTTATAAACTTTAACCGGGACATGTGCAAAACCGGCCGGGACAACGGCAAAATACCGGGACTGTCCCGGTCAAACCGGGACGTATGGCAAGCCTATCTATAATCCACTTGTCCGTTTTCACAAGGTCTTGGCCTGCTTGGAGGGGTAGCGAAAGGTTCCTGCCTACCTGATGTTAGAAAAGCTCAGCCGACCTACGCTTGCCTACAGGGCTACCCGTTCATCCTGATGGGTTACATCACTAGGTGACTGGCCTTGGTTTTGAGGTCTGGTCTCAACTCCCCCTACCGACGTCGAGATTTCTGCCGGTACGTCTCGGATCGACCGCTGTCCGGTTCAGTCAACACCGGGACGTCGACGACCGAATTCGGGGATGGAGAGCGGACCGACCTATGAAGAAGTCTTCAGCCGGGATACTTCGGAGAGGATTCGCAAGGAATTCAAACGGTTAGGAGGTAAGAATCCTAGATGGTCTCACTTGCTCTTGTTTTTTACTCTATAATATAAAACTGTTCAAATGACTGCAATCATTTCCAGTATTTCATCTAAGTCGATAGTTTTTCGCATAACAGACACCTGCTAGAGTTGAACAGAAACTAATGCCAAGACAATAACGATGCGAATTCTAACATATGGGTTTATTATTTTTTTAATAATGCTTGTTTGTTGCTTGGTTGCTCGTGTAATCGTAAGATTTGGGAGTCAAATTCCAGTTCAGAAACTGCGATTAGTTGGTACGGGTGAATTTCTAATGTTCTGAAACCTAGCCTAGTCGATTTTAAGTTCAATTACCGGGAAATAACACCCTACACACTAATAGTAGCAAAAAATCTCGAAAAAATACGTTTTAGACCAGTTTCGGCCCATAGTGTCTATGCATGTGAGGCGATCCGGCTAACTAGAAGTTAATACCAAGTAGCTCCTAGTGGAGTCCATGTGCGAAAGATCGGATGTTTTATATAAATTCTAATAGCCGTTTAATAGCCCATACGATGGACGGACGTTGCAGATGTGAAATCTAAACGCTAATCTAATCGACAAAAAAAATTATTATTGTATGGCCCGATTTATGGTGCCAACATTTGCGTTATTTTGGTTTATTATTGTTTTTGTTTTGATATCAGTAACTTAGTGATGTAGTAATGTGGATACTGGAGTGAACTCCTAGAAGGCTTTGTAGCCGATACACGGGTTGAAGCATTCTGATATGCATGAAACGCTGCAAATTCTTTCATTGGGGTTTATTATTCAATTGGCTTGCGTTCATGATTAGAATTTCTACTAAGCTTTGGAGTGTGCGTGTTTCACAACTGATAGAGCGATTATTGAATTTCAGGAGGCACACAAATACGATCAACTGATCAATCCAAATACGTATTTTGGTCGAGAACAGATTTACGTGCTCTATGCATATCTCCTGAAATTCAATAATCGCTCTATCACCTGTGAAACACGCACACTCCAAAGCTTAGTAAAAATTCAAATCATGAACGCAAGCCAATTGAATAATAAACCACAGTGGAAGAATTTGCAGCGTTTTTTTTTTTTTTTTACATTTTTTTTTCTTACCTTGGAGTTTTGTCATATTGTGTTGAAAATGCTGATGAGTATTCAAAATATTTTTATGATTGGTTGGTTTTCTGGGTTGTTACTCATTATTATTATCTGCAAACAGAATACACGTTTTAATGAATTTCTATCAACTACTCAAAGCGTAACGCATACAATTATTGCAATATCTAAAAATAAACAATATTGCTAGGTAGGTATTTGTATGTTTACTGGAATTCGTAGGAATCTATATCTGAGCCAAGCCTTCGGTTATGCAATAATCGTTCAGTAAAAACCCTCGTGGACCGCTCATTATCTAACTCGGCCATTCGCCTCGTATAATGCATTATCCACAGATGATGACCTTAACATTCGTCACTATAATTCTCCGTTGGCATTACACCGTTCAAAAATATTTGTTTCGGCAATAGAAATTGTATAAATCTCTTTCATAAGTTCGTGCAGCCAACATGAGCAAATTATTTATTTTTTAAATCAAATTCGTGATGGATATGGTTAGTTGGCCCTTCCCAATTCTTGAATCCGTCACCTTGGGAGATGAATCAGGCGCCTTCAAGCACCGTCGGGTATTACCGCATTCAGCTCAATGGAAGGGGCAATTATGCCATTCGCTCATCTCACAAATTGTAACTATTTCAATTTTGAGAATTTTACGTGCATTGTAGGCTCAAAAATGGTCAAATATAAGAATTTCTGGCAATCAAAATTCACATTATACAAACCAACTTTAGGATGTCTAACTATATTTTCTGGATTTTTCAAGAGGTTTTTTAGTTCAGCACATTTTGACAGCACAATGTTGTGCAAATGATTCTGAATGTTTGAGCTCAAATTCGATCAACTTTTTGAAAGTACTAGTATGCTATAAAAACTGAGTTGAACATAAGTTTTTTGAAAAACTTTTCTTTGTCATTAATTGACAACTTTACTGTGATAAAAAGCGCTGTCCATCTCATCTTTTCTTTTGGATTGCTTGGGACAAAGAACAAATTTTTAAACTCAAATTTTAAATGAAAGAGGAGATACCTTGTGAACTATCACACGTAGTTGCACATCTTGTTACCACAATGCTCCAAAACTATCAATTTCTGTTTTTTAACAAATTTTTTTTTTTTTCAAGATTCATACTCATTGCAGTAGCTCTTTTTTAAAAAGAAAATTTTGTAAAATTTAGATTGTGACACACAAGGGTGAATCAAATAAACGAGACTTTTGGATGTGCAAGGTTGTGGGGTGTTGGGCTGGCTTGTCAGGATTGGGGGAAGCACTTGAGCTAGCCTACTTGACCCTCTCAGTATCTATCATGACGATGACTGAGCACAAAGTACCCTTGTCAATTGCGTAGTTTACTGTGATCAAGTTTCTAGCTGCAGTAGGAGTTGAACCAACCAAAACCTTGATATCAACTGCACGGTTCAGGGGAGAGACATTATTGAGAGCTATGGCACAAACAGTTTGTGGGGGGTCGCGAATGTGTTGAAAATGAGAGCCACGACCGCAGACCTTGCACCAGCATTACTGCAGACAACATACTGCTTGCTACATCTTGATTTCTCACATAAGAGCAAAATACATTTTGAGTGAAGTCAGACTTGCTTATTGCTGCAAAAGACGAGACCTACCAACGAGAGAAGTGATTTTTCTCCACGACAATGCTCGCCCCCATTCAGTGACCCTAACTCAAGAAAAATTGGTGCAGTCCAGTTTCCCTGCCACCTTCATGTTTTTGATCCCCTTGAGGAAGCTTGGGGAGGGCATAGGTTCCACATTGATGATGATGTTGACATCTACGTGCACAATTGGCTACAGCCATGACATGACTTTTTCTAAACGGAGGCCATTAAAAAATTAAATTCACGCTGGGAAAAATGTGTTTCCAAATCAAAAAATTACGTTAAAAAATAATTATTTTTTTTCAAAATTAAAGTAAATTAAAAAAAAAAAGAGTCTCGTTAATATTTGATTCACCCTCGTAGGTGCTTATCTAGAATGAAGTCTCAACATTTCCAATCGTTTCCTGGAAAATTGTGGGTAATATAACATAAGATTGGTATATTCTTTCTTTTTATGCTTACTGATATCACAACTATTAGTACCATTGTACTTGGTACATCAATGTAAATATTATATTCTGATTTTGAAGTAAAATGTTAGTAATGATGTTAATGCCCACTAACTTCCCAATTACTCCTTTTTTACATCTTTACTTTTAAGTGGGTTTCATTTTTGCCGTTCCAGACGAAAAGTTTCCCTGTTGATTGAATACCTGCAAATTTGATGGTGCAGTGAGATTGCGTTGTTGACCGTTAAGGCCAAGTCGTGACATTTGGTAGCAAATAGCTTAGCTCGACGGCTAATCAACACAGCGGAAACTGTTCCGGCCAATTGACAACTCAGTGGCTCGACCGCTTCAAATGAAAAAGTCGGATAGAAAGTTGTGGGGACATTCTAAACCACAGTTCGATTCGACAGAAGAGCACGATATATTTTCTACCCGGATTCTCAACTTATTCCAAATGCGTTTTAAGATACTTCAAAAAACCAACTTCCCTTATTAAATACCTCAGTACCTTCTTAGCAATTAGGTTTATGAGGGCGAGGCGATAGATATTCTTGAACCTACCTTCCTTCAGACATATATTAAGCAGTCAATTTCTGAGAAGAAAAGTGCCTCCAGAATGTTTTGTTTAATCTCGTATTCATCCAGCTGTTTTTGCGGTTCATTTTGTTCGATTCGCCCTCATTTTTGTTACCAAAATGCCCATAATTCTCTTAATATAATCGATAACAACAAAATTGATGATACTGTTTCGCTCTGGGAGAAAACGGATTGCCATCATCTTACTTGCATTGTCAACAGATTTTCTTGTATTTTTGGGTACCTTCCTCCTAACCGAACTAACGGTAAAACTTACGATATGCATCTACTAGCAAAATTTGACAACCTACCACACACACCTGTTTAACTTGACAAATCAGCAGTAACATCTTTCCAGTTCCAAACTATAGTTTGTCAAATTCTACCTCATATCATCCCTCCAGATCTTCCCCAGCCAGCCTATTCCTCTTGATCAACCAATCTTTTATTAAATTATTACAAATTATTGAATCCTTCATGGTTCAACTCCTGCCTCCACTGTCCACTCCGTAACTCTCAACTTGCGTTAGTGGGTTAACAGAATCTACCTTTAAGTGATTCAGTTCCATTAAGGTACATTGGAATTTTGAATTTTCTAATCAGATTCGAATCACCCACCCTTGACAATCCTTGAATTGAGGCGAATAAAATCCACTTAGTTTGATGATTTATGTGACTGGGACAACGTCAATGACTTGAAGGTGCTGAGGGCACTCCCAGGCAAGGAATTGCTTTCCAATGCTACCTATTCGTTTTCATCCTTACTTTATCTTTGGTTATTCATCAAATATCACCTCCCTGGAGAATTTCATTTGAAAATTGCAAATAGGGAATGATAGTATTAGGTAGAATATTCTATTTTGTATATTAGTTATAAATACTAATGTTAACAAAGGATTTTAAAGTAGGTAGGCTTGTACCTGCATGTAACCGACCGTTTCTTTGCACCTGTCTATTATTTTGGTTACTTTTTCAGACTTGTGTTATTTGGACCAAACCAGCAGCGCTTTGTACGCCAATTCCTACATTGAAAAATCTTTGAAAGATTTATCCTCGAACGTCTACAGCAACCCTCACTCCAACAGCACTACCAGCAAACACTGCACAGACTCGATCGATCAAGTTAGATACAGGTTGGTGGATTGTCGCATTCACAATTTTAGTTAGTAGCACGGTGGATATGAATAGTTCCCGTTTCTTGAAACTGCTGAGCTTGGGCATAAACCTGAAGCGTTTCAGCCTGTCCTCTGGTTGTTGCAGGCTCACCGCCTCAATCCATCACCTCCTTGGTATATTTTAGTAGATCCCGGTAACCAACTACTTACCTACAGCCTGACTCCCCTTTTCCTCCACTTCACTCATGGTTACACACCTTTTAAATATTACCCCTTATCTATCTAGAACGGGTGGCAGGGGTTATCCCTTCGTGTTTAGGACACCATGGCCGCTCTGAACGTTGGGTTACACCACTGACTAACGGGGTGAGCTCTTTGATTGGCTAGGGCAGCTGGACGAAAGGATGATGGCGCCATATGGAACTTTTCTGGAGTCTGTGGATATGTTTGACAGGAACCCAATGAAAAACTCGAATACAGTGAACGAATGAATTAAATATGAATTCTGAATGCCAGGCTTTTATATGATTGGATGTACTTCTGACGATCAGCACGAAGGAAACAGCAACTAATCATTTATGATCAAGAATAGCGAGATTCTCACCCCACATCTATCGAATGGAAGGTAGAACTTCCCTCATCTCTGGTTTGAGCGATACATTGTCCGAGGCAGGCAATACAGTTTGAATGTAGGACGAACACCATCTCTAGACGTCTCTGATATATTTTCCCAATGTTTAACAAATCCAAAATGATTTGACTCGAATACTCATTATGAAATTAAAATGGTTTCAAAAGATAACACAGTGATAAGGCCAAAGGGATGGAAGTCCGGTTGTCAGCTGCAGTAAGTAGCTCTTTCCCATTCAGCCCCTTCTTTCTCCATTTTGAAAGCACCGGGAGTGTCATGGATGTGGATAGTTGATGAAATTGCTAAGCCTGAGCATACACTTGAAGCTTTTCAGTTTCAGGGATATCCTTCGGTTGCTCCAGGCTATTGGCCTCAGCCCTTGGAGGGAGCAGCTAGTCCCTTCCATCACCTACATTCATTTTTCAAGTCATTATGCCTACTAGAATAATACCTGGTGCTTATGTCCTGGTGTCCCCACCCATAATAGTGAGGCAAGAAACCCATTTCAGCATTATTCCAGCATCGCTGCCTAAAATACAACTGTGGAAGATGTATTTTATTAAATTGACAAGGTTTCGGTCGACTTTGCTCCCTTCTTCAATACATTAACTTGTCAATGAATCTCCTAATACTATTCAAAAAACCTCTGCCAAGTGGGTGTGGCACATAGCTTCCTCGTATCCATAACATGACTGTATAGATCATTGAAAATTATTATTGACTAAAGAACTTCGTTCAATTAGGTGAAGTAAATATTGAATTAGGGTAAATTTATTGTTATGCAGGAGCATAACTTGAGAAAATAAAGGTAGGCATGTTCAACTATTGAACAAACTATAAAATATACCTAATAAGTCCGAACGATCCCTGAAAATTTCATCGAAATTGGTCAAGAACTCCCGAAGTTATGCTTGTGGCAAGGATTTCACGTTTGAGCATTCGCAGAGGCTACTATTGATCCGGGGGTCATGAAACTCATAGGGGACCATCTACACATCAAACCGAACAACCCCTGAAAATGTCATCGAAATTGGTCAAGAACTCCCGGAGTTATGCTTGTGGCAAGGATTTCACGTTTGGGCATGCGCAGAGGCTGCTATTGATCCGGGGGTCATGCAACCTATAGGGGACCATCTACACATCAAACCGAACAATCTCTGGAAATTTCATCGAAATTGATCAACAACTCTCAGAGTTATGCGCGTAACAAAGATTTCACGTTTGCGCATGCGCAGAGGCTACTATTAATCCGGGGGTCATGAAACCTATAGGGGACCATCTACACCCCAACCCGCACAATCCCCGAAAATTTCATCAAAATCGGACTGTAACTTCGTGTAGTTTTGCCCGTAACAAGGATTTGCTGACAGACAGACAGACACACAGACAGACACGGAACCAAAATTGTTGAGAAAGGTCTAAAACGCAAAATGCAAGTGGAATTTTTGATTTTGGAGACAAAAAAATTTTTACATTCCGAAAGTGAAAACAATGCTTCTGCTACTTTAGTAGACTCGGAAGCAAAATCTTACTCAAAGCGTAGTACAAATTAACACAGGAAACACATATTACTCAACAAGCAGCATACAACTAGATACTGACTCAGTTGTCTGTATGATTTGGGTTTGAGAACCTAAGTCATCTTGCAGTTTCCTCATATTTTGAGTAAAGACCCCAACAAACAAGTAATATTTTGTAACCCCCACAAAAAATTATGCAATTTGGTAATATTAGAACAGAACCTATTTACATTGAAAATAACGATATGGATTTCACTGACTAAATTAATAGATTGCTACTAAATTTGTACTCACTATTGTTATGATTTTATCGACATACTTGAATGTTTAAATAAGTGTTTCATCAATTTTACAGAGTTCTTCAACACTTCAACACAGATGTTGATGAATACAGCGTGATTTTTACGTCAGGAGCTACCGATTCGCTCAAAATACTCGCTAACTGTTTCAAGTGGAGGAACAATGAAAACCATGTTGGTAAGGCACTCAAGTTATGAATCTACATATACCAAAAATAATTTTGAATGGTAGAGGAAAATATAAATATTTGCAGTAACAAAAAACAAATGGTCACTCAAATTTGATTCTAAAGATGAGTGAAGGGAAGAATCTGCATGGACCAAATAGTTTTAAAACGCTCTCAAATCATGTAAAATTGAAATGTCTATTCTGCATGTTCTTATTCTAGTTGTCTCCCTTTTTCCATATTTCAATGATACCTATCTACCTACCAGTGGCGGCTCCTGCCCTGAAAATAAGGGGGCACCGAGATCTTTACGACAACCATGAAGGGAACGTGAGACAAAAATGAGCTTTTCTCGCCCAAATACAAACTTCAACTACCAATATGCTAAGGAGATCAATCTTGTCCGCTTTCTCGGCTTCAAATCGTGAAACAAACGACTCAATCCTACCTCTAAAAGAAGTTCACAAGACATGTAAATTCCTTTTAAATAAAAATTCGGAAATTATTGTTGAATTTTACCGTGTTTAGCAACAGTTGGAATTCATATCTTCCCGGCAAGAACCATTGTGGAGGTGAAGCCCCAACTCCATTTTTAACCCAAGCTTCATTCCTATTATTGCAACAAAGAAGAAAAGGGAAGCAGAAAAGTTGATAACTTACCTCACATCCACAGAGCCAACCAACCTGAGGGTTCAACTTGCGAATCGTGGAACGATTTCTGCTTGCCTTTGAGGTACATTGCAGTGCTGTTAATGGTGGCATTAGGAGCCCTGCATCGCAAATAATCACTCTTTGCTCCACCGACAATTTAGCAAACTCACGTTTCATAGCACTTCCAGTATTCATCTAACACAGTTCAGTCAGAAGGGTTGTGGACAATCAACTAATAGTAGGATAAGAGTGTGTTTTGGTGATTCCAGTGCACTCTAGCGGGTGAATCAACAACTATTCATGCTCCTGTGTAAGCTCTCTGAAATGTTATACGCTTTATTTCGGGCCCTCTCGTTGGTTCTTCTTTGGACCCTGATCCAATCAACGCTGTTTTCGCCTTCCATTTGGAGCACAAATGGGGTTTAGCTCCCAGACTGAGAACCCCCTCACCAAACTCACAACTTCACCATCCTCTCACCCATCCTGAGACTCTGTTTGGCTTGTGGATTTGAAACTCTTCAATGAGGATTCATGGGGAAAAGTTGGAAAACAATATGATAATATTATACTTATAGTATTATTATTATCAGGTATGTTTTTGATATTGGCCAGGGGGTGCAGATGCGCCTGTGCTCCTGTTAGCAGCTGCCTCAGCTACCTACTCTGAATAACGTTATAAATTACTTGTTTTGAAGAACAGAAAACTTGTAGTTCTTTCAAGTTATTCACAGCTGATGAAATCGTTTCGTAAACCCTTTTCTGCATTAACACTTGTTATGTCATTAAGGAATGAGGGAAAATGTCAATTTAATGGTAACAAATCGTTATAAATCTATACCTAGTCTAAGGAGGTGTATAGGAGGTTAAAGAGTTCTTATTTAATTAATCTGTAATCATGAATAATATCATTTAATTCATATCTCACCGTAATTTATTTGGACTTCAAAAATGAACAACTAGAATATTTTCATTTTTCCAGAATCTTCACCCTCAACCAGTGAATTTGTCTACATGGAAGACAATCACACGTCCATTCTCGGAATGAGAGATTTAGTCTCGGAAAGAGGAGCTACAGTCAGATGTTTATCGCATCAAGAGACTTTAGCAGCTTTTCGGAATGGAAAATCCAGGAATTCAGAAAAGAACTGGGACTACAACTCTTTGTTCGCATACAGCGCTCAATGCAATTTTTCCGGCGTGAAATATCCACTTTTATGGGTAGACCACGTTCAAAACGGAATTCTGAATGAGAAGTAAGTGTAATATACCATTACGATGAACATATTAATCATACTTTTCTCCAATGCCGATTATTTGAATTAAACTACATTTGTTATTGCTCAGCAACTGTGCAGAAGACTGTCAGACAGCATGAATTCTCGAGAATTGCATTCAATTTTGGAATTTACGTAAAGAATTGCATTCAAGAGCGATTACAATTGTTTATTATTGAATAATAAACCAAAAGGGGGACCTATAAAAAGACTAATTTCAAGTGGCTTTTGTTTTTCCATTTGTACTAGAGCGTTCTTCTCCTCTTTTGGTGCCTAGTTGAACTCTCAATTTTTATGTTTTTGAACATTTGCTTAAAAAGCACACAAGGCTGAAAAAGCCAATATTTAAACAATATTGCTTTTCAGGAGTAATTGGTACTGCCTGCTGGACGCTGCTTCTTACGTGTCTACTTGTAAACTGGACTTGAGTGCTGTACACCCAGATTTTGTGTGTATCTCATTTTACAAGATCTTTGGGTTCCCAACAGGCCTCGGTGCTTTACTCGTCAGAAACAAAAGCGCTGGAGCGTTGGATAAAAAATATTATGGTGGGGGGACTGTTCTTATGGCATTGAGTGCCGTTTCAGAACATGTGCCCAGGCCAGCACTTCATGACAGGTATCTACTAACTGCTTCAATATCCATTTTATTTAATTTTTTAAAATTATATTCTTGTTCTGCACTAAATTAATCCTGTGACGTGATGATGGTGAAATCGTTTTTTATAATCTCAATCTTACTCCTAACACTCCCTCTCCTGTCAGCAAATGAAAAATTTCCGAGGTTCGTTGCACTAAACTATTTGGATCAAACAAAATAAGTATATTGAAAATCAGTTGATAATCGTAGGATTAGTATCATCGACATACTTTGTAGCAAAAAACACGTTTTTTCGCCATTGCCCCTCCTATTCCTTTCTCTTGTCTTGAAATACGAAAAACCTCAAGTTTGTTGGATAGGTAAAATTGGGATCAAACAACAAAATATTAATGATAAATCAGTTGAGAATTACAGGTTGCCTTGCGTCGACAAAATTTGATACACACAGAGGCAATATTTTATTGGTTCTACTATTTAATTTTCCCTCGATTTGAAGGATGCGAGGTACTGGCTTTTTCTAACACTCTCTAAACAATATTCAAATGTAACATTAATATACGACTGTTACCTCTCCAGATTCGAGGATGGAACGTTAAACTACTTATCGATTATAGCGTTGAATCACGGATTCAATACCATGGAAAATATGATCGAGGACCCCTCCCTACTGCAGAGGTAAGTGCTTACTAAGTTTTAGCTATTTTGATGTCCAATAGATTGAAAAGTGGTGATATAAATGTGCGTGTTGGTAGCGTTAATTGCGATTACCTCAAATCTGGTTAGTTTTAACATAAAATCAATTTGGGTACCGAAATATCTTTTGATTTTTAGACATTGTTTCAATTTGGCGAAGTACGCGTTCTACTCTTTGCTAAGACTCCACCACTCTAACGGATCTCCAGCTGTGCAATTGTATGCTGACACGCCCTACGACGATGATAACTACCAAGGGAATATAGTTAACTTCAATATGCTCAGATCCAACGGAGAATACATAGGGTACGCCGAGGTTAGAATTTTAGTTATTCGAATTTTTCGACACACAGCTCGTTGTATCGATTTCCTTAATGAGTTGGATCTATAAACCTCTTAATTTTCATCGTTATGATTTGTGTGTCAATACGGTGTCAAACTAATGAAGAACGTTCCTGTTTATTTCAGGTATTGAACATGGCGAACATGTATGGCATTCAGCTGAGAACAGGATGTTTCTGCAATCCTGGTGCTTGTCGAAGGCATCTTAACCTCACTACCGAAGACGTCAGAAAACACTATGCGGTAATTAAGTTGCATTCAGTAGATAGCCGAATGAGTTTTGCATTATTACCAGTAAATGTGATATGTTAAACAAAAAAAGTGTCGTGTTACTCTTAGATTGTTTTAATTTCTTATATTGTTATTCGATTTCCAACAAGTTTTTGTTGATGTCATTGTTGCCGTTTCGCCAATAGCACCTTCGTTCAAAAATGTCGAGTGATGAAGATGTTATTTTAGGCTTGTGCTGCTTTAGTAATTGCTGCTAAAGCAGGGAAACATTGTGTTCGTGGCCCCAATATCGTTCAGGGGAAGAAAAAGTACACGGCCCGTGATTCCATGAGGGACCTGCGGATTGATAAGGTTAATGGATTGAATCTTGAATACAGGAACGATTTGGGATTCTGCAACTTTTTCAGAATGAAGAGTTCAGATTTCGAACACCTGCTTACCATGATTGAACCAAGTATCTCGAAAAAGAATACCTCCTTCAAAGAGGCTATCCCTGCAAGTGAACGCCCTGCAGTTCCATAATGCTTTTTTTGCGACTGGTGATTCGTATCATTCATTGGTGTACGCGATAAAGATTTACAAACAAGCACAAACACAAAAAGAAAGAACAACGAAAGCAACAGGCGGTGGAAGCTCGACTGAAGCAGGCTGACACATCCACACTTTGAACTGTCATTTGGTTCGGATCGGCTTTCATTGAACTGGACCGACTTAGATCGGTTTGGGTTCCGCGTGTTTTAGATCGGTTTCAGGCGAGTCAGCGATGCCGCCCAGCAAGTCTATATTAACTCGGCCCTGCCGATTGGCTCAGGCCTAATGATGCCATTTTACCTTTAGTGCCTTATTATTTTAACAACCTTTCTACTTTGAATATGTACATATAGTTTCAAGGAATGCCTAGGTGACCACATATATTGAGCATGATAAAGAAAAGTGCACGATTTGTTAAAGTCTCTATTGTTGCATTTTGAGTGACATCCGTTAAATTTTAGTGATTCGAAGATGGGTAAAAACTAGTTCAATATTCACCAAAAACCTAAAAAATATTTTGATAAAACTGCTAACCAAAATCTGTGCATAAATAAAACTTGGCAGTTATAGTTTTGGTCTTGAGCTCAATACTGGTGTTACACCCCAACAATTTTGGTGTCTCTGACTGAGTTCGAACACGGTTCGGTTTTAATCAAACCTCTTCGACTGTGGGCTATACTCCTTGAACATCAATGTGGTAACTCCTTAATATGATCATTTTTTTGTTATCAGGCAGGTCATGTGTGTGGGGACGACAACGATCTCGTCGAAGGAAGACCCACGGGTTCTGTGAGAATCTCTTTCGGGGCTCACAACTCAGAAGAGGACGTCAACAGACTTTTAAACATGTTGGAAACATGTTTTATACTTCAACCAACCATCCGCCACTTGCCTGAATCTTGGAAACAGCTGTCTCATTCGCTGAAACAAAAATTCGCCTTAAACCATACAGAACAGACGGAATTGAGAGATTCGAAAACACGCACTTCGCAAAATTACCTAAACAAAATGGAAAATGAATCAACAGATGTTTTACCGAAGCCTCATTTGTTGGATCCCCCACCTTTAGTGAATTTAAGGATCGTTGACCAATACAGTGTTAATTGCGTTGGTCTAAATGACAGGTAAACCTTCAACATCCGTTCCAACAAAATATTTCCAGCCTTGTTCTAAAAAGAAATTAAAATGGATTGAATATTTTAGAAAGATTTCAAATGCTAAGTTCGTTGTCAAATGAAAGTTCAAATCACATTCCAGGAGGCCTTTCATTTCCAAGATATTTCTTTATCCCGTAAAATCCTGCGGGCGGTTTTCGGTCGAAAAATGGGACATTGATGCCAAAGGACTCAAGTAAGTCTTTGCCAACATTACTTCGAAGTTCAATCAATCATTAGATGTTTTTCAAAAGTCAATATACTTAATAAAGTTAAGCAAGCCTCACGTTTTATAACAAGGAAATGATGGAATGGTGTATTTGCCCCTTCCAAGGGCTAAGGCTAGTGACCTGCAACACTCATGGGATACCCCTGAAACTAGACAGCTTTAGGTTTATGCTCAGGGTAAGCAGTTTGTGAAACGGGAAGGCTATCCTTACCCATCACAACTGCTAGCTTTACTCCAGCAAGCTGATTCCATGTTACTGTTGTACAGGTTAAGATGTTGTTCCGATTTTCCAGGCACCATTTTTTTCACATTTATGGTCTTGAATTTAGTAGGTAACTAAAAACATCGATTTTGGAAAGAAAGGAATCTGTTCCTTTAACAGAAAAATTCTTCAACTAGTTTTCAGCAACTATGGTGCTTGGGGACCCTTTACAACGAAACAGTTTGAGTAATTTAGTAGTAACATTTAATTTAATGAGTCAATAATCTAACCTCTAATAGTTAGTTGATCTTGTATGTTCAAGTTTTGGATTTTGATAAGGCATCACTTTAGGGTAAGTAATGTGGTTTTCCAAAAAAAGGAGACCTACTTCTCCACACCACTCAATTAAATTGTAAATCCCCATTAAATTGTTATTAACCTATTTCTCCATTTAAACAATAGTGTATTATCACTAAATTTGACTGATTGCAGATATGACAGGCAGTGGATGGTAACTTCGGAATCTGGTGTTGCGCTAACGCAAAAGTCGGAACCACGCCTGTGTCTTATCCGGCCCTGCATTGACGAGGCAAATAACAAACTGAAATTGTCATTTAATGGTTAGTTTACCTACCTTGTTTTTTCCAAACCTATTGTGATCAATGTTTCGATGCTGGGTACAAATTTCTAAAAAGTCAGTAACACCAATTAGTTGGAAATCTTTCTTTGGCTCTCATAGATTCTGGTTCGACCACTACTTATATTGAAAATGAAGAACGCTTTAAAATAATTTTTGAAGGAAGAAAAATGTTTTAGGGGCATCTCACTCATTTAAAAATTCTGTAGAGTTGAGAGCTGCTCAGGAGCGAAGTTGTTACAATTCAAGAAAAGGCCAAATAATATCAAGTTCTGGTCAACAATTAGGAAACTGAATGACATTATGGTAACCGCCGTGTATGAATCGTATTCACTGCCAATAAATTAACTAATACTACCTTATACTTCTGAGGAAGTGTACTGATTACGTTACTTTCTGACCAATATTATCTATCAGGAAAATGATTTTAAAATGTCCAGCAAGTTTCACGTTTTAGAAGCTGCTGTTAAGCTAATAGGAGTATAGATCCAGAATGAAGACAAACTTTCGGGCTGATTGCATAATTTTTATCACAACCTCGCAGATAGATAGATACATAGATTGTCAATTGAGGAGCTTACTTTCAAACAGGCACATATCCATTCCGACAAAATGTTCAGAAAGTGAAAAAAACGACTTGGAGATTAGTGGAGATGTTTTTCTGCAGTATCTCATCGGTGTAATGTGTGAGAAGGCACAGAGAAAGATGCCTCGGAATATGAATCAATTTTCTCCAAAACACGAGGCTGTATATCCATCTTCACTTTGGAAATGTGCCCTTTTGATCAAAACTCATGGATTTGTGCCTTTTTGAAAAAGAAAGAATTCATTCTCCATTCTGTAGGTTTTATTGAAAACTTAACCTGACTCCATATTTCCATTTGTCATGCCTGCCATCTATCGAGTCTCGTGTAAATATTCAACGTCAAGACGAAGGCGCAATGCTTCTTTTTGGATATGTGCCTTTTTGAAAACCCACATCTTATCGCCTGACGAAATTCGGAGGATATGTGCCATTTCGATTGCAAGGCACTGAAAAAAATGCAGGGGACGGATTTGTTACCTTTTGATGCAAACACATAACTTTAGCCCCGTAATTGACGTGGATGTGTTCTGTTTTGTTCGGAAATGATAGGGGGATCTGATTCAACTCATATTCAGAGATGGAAAATTGAGAAAAAAGCGTTTTCTCCCAGATTTGGATATGTGCCTTTTTGAAAGTAAGCTCCTCAATTGATCGCAACGTTCAGCAGGTTGGACCTTCATTGCTCTGTGATCACCCAGAAATCCAGCATACTTTCCGATGCACTTTTATCCATGCACTTCATGTATCCTTAATTGTGTATATCCCATCAATAAATAGCGGTAATTGTTAAAAGTTTAATTTTTTAAATTGTTTAGTTTAACTCAACAAGTAAACTGTGTTCACATCATTCGTGTAGTAAATACGATTTTGATAAAAAGACAGGTTCTCCGAGAAGAGGAGAATAATTTCCTAGGGGCAATTGTGAATTACACCACTTTAGCAACGACAGTTGCTT
The DNA here is from genome assembly GCA_031894815.1 of Creontiades dilutus. Taxonomy (NCBI): domain Eukaryota; kingdom Metazoa; phylum Arthropoda; class Insecta; order Hemiptera; family Miridae; genus Creontiades; species Creontiades dilutus. Next base: position 2,398,196 of record JAVIWC010001515.1, read on the forward strand.
TCGAAACTTTTAGCATATAGCGAACATTTTACGAAGTTGAGACATTATTTCAAGATGAATAAGATAAACCACTAACCAATCAGCTGCTGCTTAATTAATTATGTTTCATTTTCAACAGATAACAATATAGAGATCCCTCTGAATCCATTAGACGACGCATTAATCAAGGATGGCTACACTTTGTGTCAGAGTAAAGTTTGCGGCGATAGGATACGGGGATACGACTGTGGAGATGAAGTTTCCAACTGGTTATCCGAAGTCTTGAATCGGCCACATCTCAGACTTATTAGGCAACTACCCGATGATAAAAGAACGAACAAGAAAAATTCAGGTTTGTAAGAAAAAAGTATTATTGAGAATAATCAACAGAATACAGGTGTCTGATTGGTCGTACATCTTAATTTTGAACCCAATAAATTGCTACTTGACAATGATAGATCAATTCAATTGCATGAAATACACAAGGCAAACAATACCTTTATTTCCATTTAGTTATTTTATAATGTTCAAGGTTATCCTTTTCCTATAAGCGTCTTTACTTATTTTTAAATTTTAGGTGCCCTCACACTATCTAATCAATCACAATTCCTATTTATAAATGAAGCCAGTGTGAAGTGGTTAGCAGACAAATTAGAAGAAAATTCTGAATGCAGCAAGGTAAGTAGTTTAAAAATGAAGGTATATAAGGCCCCTAGTTTCAAAACCGGACACTTGCAAAAAAAAATCAATTGTCGTTTTTTTCGCTAGTTGTGTAGAGAATCATAAGGTGCATGTGCCTTTACAATCTTATCATCTTTCCGGGTTAAAACCTATCCTGAAGATTTGCTTCAGTTTCAAAACCGGCCTTGATGTGTTGCCAGTTTGTCCGCTAGGTGCGCGTACAAAAGACATGGCTTGGTTCAGCGATTGGGAACTCTAGAATGCAAAAACTTTGATTGGAAAATGGAAAGCAAGTTGGTGCTCAAAAGCGTGCAGCAATGGCATTTCAAATTCAACCCGACAAAAAGGTTCTTCCTCAAGAAGGCTGGGCAAAACATTGTGATTAAGGGGGAACCAAACTACAATAATGATATAGCTGTGTTCAAAAACGTTTTTAAGTCAGGGGAACAAGCACGAAATATTCGACCGGCGGAGGTGGTTCAGGGCAACCCAATCGCACCTGCTAAAATTGAGGACATCCACAATTTGCTAACCAAATCTTATGGAGATGACTGGAAGAAGAATGAAAAACTGAAATTTTACCTAAATCTACCTTCCAACGCCAATGTACCAGGATGACTGTAAGGACCTGCCTGACGAGCCACTACACTGATGCTGAGATAATATTATTTGAGTACCTACCTATTTTACTGTCTTTTGTCTTAACACTCAAATTCTATTCAGTGACTCCAGTTTTTTGAACTGATTTCACTTTTCGTTTACCAAGAATCCTGATTTGAAAAAGTTACCTAATATTTTTAAAAGTTTTTTTAATAAAGATTGATGGACTGGTTTATTGGTGTCGTTAGTTTTTCACCCCACTGCAGCCATTTCATGATGCCAGAACGGTAAGGTGAGGTTCAAAAAAGGATTATTGCAATTTCAGCTTCAAAATCGGACTTTTTCCAATTAAATTTAGCGATAACTAATTACTGAAAAATTTTAAAATTTGAAACTTGGGATGATTAACTACCAAGACACTGTAGAATTGCAGCAAAAATAAAGGAATGGGAAATCATCTCGTTTTGATAGTGAAATCAGTTTTTTGTCCCTCCTGTAAAATTTGGTATTTTGCAAGTTTCCGGTTTTGAAAATAGAGGCCTCATATATAGGGTGCTTCATTAAGGTTCATCACATTTCAACCACGAATAGCTCAGCAACGGATGGACGGAGGTCAATGAACCAGCTGCCGTTCGAAAGATGGGACCGTTGAGTTTTTTTCAGTGCCAGTAGATGTCTCTCGGATGTACCTGGAAGGCGAAGGGCCGCCCTGTTAGTTGATGCAGTGATGGCGAATGTCAGTGATAGGAACACGGTAAAGGGTGATTCCTAACCTACCTTCAGATACTGCAAAACTGGCTGTTCCCTCAAGTGCAGGAAGACAGCGACGTTTTTGTTTTTCAACGACTCATTGGTATTCAGCAGTGAGACGATACCTCAACGAGCAGCTTCCCAATCGAAGGATTGGGCGAAAAGGGGATTCAGATTTACCTCTTTCATCTTGGCCTCCTCGATCTCCAGACCTCACTGTTTGTGACTTCTTCTTGTGTTGATGTGTGAAAGAACGAGTTTTTGTGCCACCCACAGCAGCCAATCTGGACAAGCTAAAAAGTCGAATAACTACCGCCATTCGAGAAATGACTCCAGATATGCCAATGCATCTACACAACCATGTGATCTATTTAGTCATGTGATCGATTACAGTCAACAAATCTGTTGCTAGAGAGTTATACTGTTTAGTTCCACAAATTGCTAGAAGAATGCATTGGCATCTTCAGCAAGTATGGGAAGAATTTGATTATATGCTAGATATGCCGTGCAGCAGGAGGGTGTCTCATAGGACATTTCTAAATAAAACTGGAAAATATTTAAAATATTTCAAGATTTCAATATTTCATCCATTCCTGCACCTAAATTTAATAGAAAAATACAGATTTTTGAAATGTGATGAACGTTTTTCAAACACCCTGTATGTACAACAATTTAGAAGTTGATATGATGATTACTAATGGTTGCATGAAGTTTCTTAATTCGTTGTGTTCTTCTGTATTTAGGAAAGTATGATAAATCGATTCAGAAGTAATTTGGTAATGAGCGGCCTGGAAGAAGAATTTGTGGAAAGAAATTTCACTTCAGTCACCATAGGAACGACGCGATTCAATGTGAGAACCTTGCTTTCTTTTTTGTGCCTGAAGTAAGACACTTCTGCATATTTTTGAGAAAATATATTTACTTGGATATTTGAGAATGAAAGAACACCCAACGAGGGTTGTAAGCAATAAGAACGACTTAAATACTGCTTTCTGAAAGTATAATAACCATCTTAATCATGGGAAATCTTTAATATTAGGTCTGAACCCATCATGAATATTGGAGGTTTTGGATTTTAGTTCCATAAATTCTGGTAAAGAAACCACAAGGCTCCTAGAGACTCAGTGTTAGCAGGAATGACATTATGATTTGTGAATTGTTGAGAGAAATTCCTTAAATTTGTATGGTATCTTAAAAAAATAAGTTGGAAGTCGCTGTTTTTAAGTTTATAGTCGTAAATTTGTGTATTTCTGAGTATCAAGGCAGCAAAAAGGAGTTATTGGACGAAACAAGAAACGGAAAACAATTCATGAAGATATCTCTTGAAGAGGAATTTTTAGAACATTATTAATTCAATCATCGTTATGTTGCATTTCCAAGTTTTTGCCTCTTAACAAAGTACTTCAAGATCTCTTTTGAAAATGATAGAATAAACATGAATCTCAAGAGCTACTTATTGAAAAAGAACGCCTGTTCAGATTGTGTGAACATACATTTAAGGGGAGGGGAGTCCAAACCGTTCTTCTCGACGACTCAACAAGTTTTGTTTATTTGTCGAGTTGTTGGGAAAGTAAAAGAGAGCGTTGGAAATCCAACAAGCTATGATTCCCATATATCATTGATTCCCAAAACAGATAACAAAGGCAGTCAAAGCTTCGAGATTTTTGTACAATTGGTATTTTTCTCTAGCTGAAGCCATCAAAACATCAACTGAGTGTATTTCATCTATTTCTATGCACTACACTCCTGCATATAAGCATAGAAAACTTTAAAATCCCTCAAAATCCTGTCTCTGCTTATGAATCAATCTTCTTCTACTTGACTGTTTTCTTTAATGAAATGGATACATGTAGATTTGATCAGTCACTGTTTCATTACTCAGGTAAAGTTATGAATGCATGTTCTAATCAATTATTATCTGTTCAATATATTCAAGGTGGACGGTCCGTGTTCGCGATGTCAAATGATCTGCATTGACCAAGAAACCGGTTTGAAAACCAAGGAACCCCTCACCACTCTTACAGCAGCGTTTCAAGGAAAGATGAAATTCGGGATATACCTGTCGAGATCCGAGACAAACACGGTCTCAATATCAGTCAAAGATGAAATCATTCCCAGCGTTGATTAGGGCATTTTGAAAATCTCGTGAGTTATTGACGTGTAAAACATACTGAAATGTGCTACACAAAAACTACCTTGCAGGTAGATGATAAATCGAAATTATCATGGCTTAGGAGTTTAACAACATATGTGTCAAAATGGGGGAACGATCAACTATCAGTGTATCATTGAGATTGGAGAAAAACGTTATATGTAGAATGAAAAGCATTCTATTACCAATAACATAGTCCTTATGCATGATGGCATGCTGTGGCATAGCTCACCTTGTTTACAGTAAAACTAGGCCTAACCCGAGAGCAACAATCAATCATGCATTTGATATTCTACGTCATTGACTAGAGAATTTTTTCTGGATCCATTGGGATTCTCACTGGAATTGGACCACTACCAAGTACAAGAAGTGCACTTTACTTATTAGAGAGTTCCTGCTGCTCACGGTTGCCGATTTCACGGAGACTGTGAACTCCCCCCACGTTCTACTCAGTTCCCGCCCTTAACGTTTGGATAACCTGAAGAAGTTTTCAACTGATAACACATTGCCGGTAGCTGTAGTTGTATTGGTGCGCAAGAATGTATTGAGTGTTTTTGAAATTGAATTCTTCATTTCTTCGTTTAAATTTCGTTGGTAATCTTGGCGCTATGAAATACAGAATACATCATACTATAAGTTATAGTATGCCTGTCAACCCTGGTTTCAACCTAGCTCGTTTCTACATCTTCTTTCCAACATCATGTTCCACTACAAACTTACCTACCTTGATTTAGCAGATCGATTTGTTAGGTATCGTTTTCACTTTTTGACGTCTGGAATGGTAGCAAGTGGGAGTGTGCGGTGTAGGGCTAGGGTATTCGATGTAGATACCTACGTACTTACATTGGTGAACGAGCTTGACGACACTCAAGTTCTTCATTAAGTTAACAAACATAAACATCTACCTAACAGAGAGCTCGTCATCGTATGTATGTTCTAATAAATTACGACGTAACTATGTAATTCAGCTATGCTTATTCAAAAGCAACATACTGAAATGAGGGTGGAGAACTACAAATAGAAGCTGCATGAAGATACTCCTCAAACACATTCGCTAACTCGCTGTCCGTTAGGAGATCAGCATTGTACAGATTAATGAAGTCCACAACTTCTCCTTCCATAATCCAAACTTGAAGACGAGCAAAACGTACAGTAAAAAAACTCGACACAACTGGGAGACTTGAACTGAAATTGCGGAGCACAGAGTCAGGTTATGAATCTAATGATAAGAAACAACGCGGAGTAACACGGAAACTGTTGGGAGTTGACGTTGAAAGTTAGCATCCAACTCGATTGTGCCTAGATTCCCGTTCACGGTAAGCGAACTCCGTGAGAAGCAGGAACTCTCTATTATTCATTTACTTTTACCGTAGCTTATTTACGGTACGACTAAAGCCTAATCAATCGTGCATTCAACTTTCTAGGTCATTGACTTGGGACATTTTTTTTGTGGATACATTGGAATTCCAATTGGAATTGACCATCATAAAGTACAAGCTGTGGTTAGCAGGGTACCTTCTTGTTAGATAACGCTTGAATATACCTTATCAGACTGAGCCACAAGGAAAAAGTCGAATTTTAGTGACTTGGTGGCATTATCATATTGAACAATTTTCTATTTCCACCAAGCCACTCCCACAACTCTTAGATGCGTCACTCAGTCCTACTAGTGGGCCATTAGTTTTCTGTTCTATGATAATTGAAGGAACAAGTTAATTATTTTCTTAGATGTTTAATAGCGTTGAAGTGTATTTGTAAATTTTAGATTATGCAAACGCTAACGAAATAAAATGTCGAACAAATCTAGAAGGAAATGGCAAAATGATTGTTCTGGACTTCGAATGTGATCAGCAGGCTGTAAAGAAACAAACAGAAAGTGCAGGAAATCATTACACAAGGTTATTATTTCTGTATTGGATGGCATCGTTGGTCTAAGGATGATTATTAAACGGAGACTATGGTACATAATCTAAGTATATGCACTACATGAAAGACAATAAATGAAGTAGTAATAGAGCAGGAACTGTGTTTATCTAACCTCCCTGATTTGGGGTTTTGATTTCACTCGATTTTTGGCTCGTCACGTAGACCTGGAGAACTATGTTTATTTTTAATCATTCTGTTAACAAGCATTATCTATTAATCGAACAAAACAAAATCACTTTTGTCCTCTGTTAAACCACCATAGTCTACACTCATGCCAAAATTGTTGTCGAAAGATACATGTTTATAAGCCGAGACTTAAGATGATAATTCTTACTGTGACCAAATCAGAGCTTGATTGACTAACTGATGACTGTGATTAGAAGTATTTAAATATTCAGTTCCATGCAGTAAACTATGTGATTCCTTTTTATGTGACTGTAACTGATTTCGGATTCATGACAAGGTATAATGTTAAATATTTCAGGTAATCATACTTCAGACTCAACACCCACTGAAAGTACTGTAAAAAATAGTTCAACAGTACCTTGTTTAAATCTACTAATATATTTTTCTAAAAGATCACAATGGCATTTCATTTTGTTGATCCCTACCCATTTTCTCAACCCATTTAAAAAAAATCTTATCCAAAAATTAACTGATGTTAATCAAACTTATAACTCATAGTTCATCATCGCTCTCGTCTATATGACCAGATTTGAATCACTTCCCCGATATTTATACAGCGTTGGCTGTTTCTATAATTATATTGATAATAACCAATGTAAATCTTTAAATTCTGAAATAGAATAGTTTTGTTCCTGGAAAAAGAATAGTGCTGTTGTTGGATTCAGGCGAATAACCAATTAGCATTTAAAAAGTAACAATCACGCACTTTATAGTGTATATTTGTTTAGCAACATGATACAAAAGTACGAAAAATTACTTGATATATTCTGGTATAAACTATGGACGCGTAAATGGAACATATGTACAGACTGATTAATTACTATATAGTTTAGACTTTTATTTGAGTTTCTATCAAGAAAAAGTAGATCACTTTCTTTTTCGGGTGCGAGTTGACCGGCCGGTTCTGGTAGGAGGAGGTTTTTTAGGAGTCATGAAAACATCTTCAATCTCTTTTGGTTCGGCGGAGACCGACGAACAAGGAGGATCCTGAACTGGATCGACTGTGCTGGAGTCTTTTTTTACTGACAAGAGTTCAGAAAGTTTGGCTTGGCACTCTTGAGCTATTTCCTGCAAAACAGATTTATTTTACAACTGTAAGCACCAAGTAATGAGTAAGTTTGTGGTTTCTGAATAGAGTTCTATGAACGCAGAATTGAGATGCGAGTCCTACAGCTTACATGAGGTTCATTACAGAATTTTTCTCAATTGCATGGTTTCAATATTAGGTCTTTATACTGACGCAGTTTGTTGTGTGCATTTCTACCAATATTGTCTTAAGCTGGATTCACATCCGTCCGGCAAGCTATCCGGAAAGTAAATACGAGCAGCTGATTGGTTGGACACTAGCTGGGGAGAGGGAATATTTTTTCTGGACAGCCAGTTTTGAAGCAAACTCTACGCATCAGATTTTTCAAATATTTTTCTTTCCGGATGGCGCAGTTCACTACTGCGCATACGGAATGGCGTCGGGAACCAAAACAGCTGTTGGAGGAAGCACGGGAAATGATTTGGTTAGTTGTGTTCGGCCGATTCCCCTCCATCCCCTCCACTGCTTTTTACTAGCTTCCCCTATCCGTATTTCCGAACGATCCGGATGGATCTGAACCCTGCTTTATTGGTCATTATTTACTTCTTTACATTAACCTGCTGGCTATTCGTACTAGGGTATACCGACTGATTCGTAAACATCCTATACTAAATGATTGAAGTTCCTTGTGCAATGCCCCCCGACATGCAAACATCTACTGAAGAACATCAGCTAAATTTGACAATTTTCCAAGTCAAAAATTTCCCCAGAGAATGAAAAAGTATGTATGCTCTGTAGAAGAGAAAACCTACCAAGTAGTTTATCCCAACTGTAGCCTTTTACTGTAACAAGCTTCGTTCCATTCTAAAATATATTATTTGTTAAGTTAGGGCGGATTGAAGCACGAAGTCGGAGTACCATTTCAATAAGCAAACTATGGAAGTGCGTTTGAGTTGCAGTTACTATGGTTATTGATTAGCAAATTGGCAACGTTCGCACACTCCTTCCACTAAGGCAGTGGTTCATTACATGCAAAAATATAATCCTTGCTTGAATTTTCGTAAGCCTATTAATTTAATTGAAGTTCATCTTATTTAGATAGGTACCTTCATTTCGGAGAATATCTAGATATTGATGCATTTCCTAGATATTGATGATGATAATACGTGAAAGTAAGTATTTTAAATGGCAAAATACCCTTATGTTTAATCCATGATGAATCGCCAATACCCTCCCCGACAACAATAAGCCTATCGTAGAGAAAGCAACCCAAAGCAGGTAGCTCATGTTCCAAATCGTGTCATCAACATATATGCATTTGAATCAATTTGATTTGAGAATAAATTGTCAATCTATCTATCTATGTCCGACAAGGGAAATATTTGGATTTGTTCTAATAACATATTTATTCAATAAAAGAGGCGCCTTTTGATTAAAAAAAAGTTCCTTAAATGTTAGGTATGTTGAATACCATTTGAAAGTTGTAATTTTAGCTGGCAACCTGCTTTGCTCCAAAAATATTAAGTTGATTTGTTACAAAAGATCGAATGTTACAAATGTTTTTAAAATAGGGTTGTAAATTTACAACCAATTATTGCTAGGGAGATTGTAACTCCCTCATTTTGTTCATTAGTTGGTGATCTCTAGATTCTGGTAGTAAACATCACACCATCTCTCGTGCTCCTGTGAGTATTCATAACCCAATCGATAACTAATAAGTAGCTGGGTGGGTTATCAGTGGTTAAACTCGTAGTTCCAATTAATGCTTCTAATCAAACAACTACCACTCGTAATAAAACAAATACATTATGATCCGGCCCCAGGGATTTATGAAGATGACCCCATAAAATGACGACCAGTTCAGCATGCTGTACCACTTACTCTGAGCTGGGGTTTGTTGATGGATTTCTGGGCGACGCTTATTATTCCGGTGATTGCTGAATGCACATCTGGGCACATCAGACGGTCGTTTAGTGTTGACAGGGACTCGCACAGCTTTTTGAGACTCTTCTCGTTGTAAGAGAGTTGAGAGAGGCAGTAAGCTAAGTCTTGCCACTGTCGTTCCAATGTAGCCTCTTTCAGTCGCATGCAGATTTTCTCAACTAGCAGTTCGTTTTGCCTTTCTTTTCCAATCAGGCCAAGAATGAAGCTGCAAAAAAGACAAAGTTATTTTATAAACATTCATTAGTGGAGGTGGAGATTATCAATGAAGCATAAACGTTATTATTCACCTCACGGACATTTGTAAGTTATCGCTATACTCCTATGAACGTCCTAATTCCTAAAACTATATATATGCCCGTTCTTATGCTGCTGTTATACAATTTTTGGGTTTTGTAGCTTCTCTAACGATAGGCCAAAAATTTGGTCAGCAGATATCAACCAGCCCCAGCCTCTGAGAATTGTGGTGCTCAACAGCCCTTCTTTGGTGGAAAGATCCAACTTGTGCGCACCAGTTGCACACATCAAACAGAGAAACGGGATATTCGTGTGAGGTATTTGATAGAAATGTTCGTTTGTGACATAAGGTTGTGATATAAGGTTATGGTGGAGGGTTATTACACTCTATTCACAGGGGCTTCGCTAGAAAAAAATACTAATAATAAGGGAGGTAGTTCGATGACATTTCTGACTAAACCAAAACTTTTCTAACTCAAAAGAAGAAAAAAACTCACTCGCAACCAGGAGGGCTTTCCCCTCCTCAACCCCGAGTTGCAGATTACTTGAAGCTTAAAGTTATTAAAACAAGCACATGTTTTACCCAGCTGGTGAATTATTTGCAGTAAACTGAGTTTCTGAATGTTTTTAGCTAAAACCTTTCCGAAAACATCAGTAAACGCTAAATATTCATGGAAATATCAATCAAAGAACATTCATTCGATGTTCTCCATTCAATGTTTCTCAGAAATGCTTTTAAAAAGTTTCAGGGCTTGTATTGTACAGGTATGAGCATGCTAACACCTCATGTTCGGAACACAAATTTCATAACTCTTCGTATGTTTCATTATTGTAGCGTTTGCAGGACGGAGCAAGTACTAAAACATGATTGTAGTAGGTACAGTTGGAAAAAAATACAGCGCCTAAGAAGTCATTTAAAATGACTACTTATTAGAATAAGTAAGAAAATATGTATGCAATTACTTGGAAAAATTGAATTGAAGAGTTCCTGTTCATGTACAAAATAAAGATATAGTAAAGTTGGACAAAATCAGGATTTGATTATGATTAGACTTTCATATAGGACGCAATGCCCAACCCAACCCAACCCAATACTCTCGAAAGAGGATTGTGGTAAACACCTACTTAGCTACTTAGTAACTCTTTGATATTCTCTGTAACGTGTGGTACACACTTCTGCAAACTAGCTAGCAAGAGTAAATACTCACTTCATGATGCGGTTGAAAACTTCTGAACTGACTGGGTCAGGTCGATCTGGGTTGGACAACCTGGAGATTATGTCCACGGTGATGTTATACAACGTGTTACCTTTCTGCGAGAGATCGATCATGAGGCTTTGCACTTGAGCTGAAAATACAGAGATAACCAATAAAATATCCACTTCGTACGGTCTTTGATAATGAGCGAGTTATGAGCAAGCGAAATAACTCACCAACGATTGCAGGCTCGGGGTCTTCTAGACATAGACAAACTTCTGCTATTTGACCTCTAACTTTGATCATTTCTCTGGTAATGAGATGACAAAGTACAACTACAGTGCTTTTCCTCACCAAAGGAGACTCGTCCTTCAGTCTAAAAACAAATGAAAGACATCAGAGCTGACAATAATTACAATGATAGTAAATGGTAAGGCCAAAAAATATTTATATCTATGAGTTGGAACTAAGTAGAGCCCTTACTACTAAAGAGAAGTTTTTCTTCAGTAGCAACACTCTAACGCATTGAACTGTGAGGACAACTTAATCAAAACGGTCGCCAGTCGATGAGTCTGTGGGTTGTACTCCTTGAATATTACACCTCCCTGGAGCCAAATACCAGCCGTATTGACTGATTTGGATCGGACGAAATGACAGAGTGAAATTAAGTGCAGGCCACTGGTACAGCAGATGCTTGTTGGAAGAAGTTCAACTATTGAGTGAAAGTGTGATTCAAAGGAATTCGGAGAAACCTGCACTTGGATCCCTTGCAACACCGGTTAGAGGGTACGCAGCTTCGGACATGTATTAAGAATGCCAGGCAACAGATATCCGCGTATAGCCTGGGAAGCACGTTACCCAAGCAGAAGAGCAATTGGTAGACCACGTCGCACACGGGAAGAAAACGTCCAGTACACCTCCCTGGAGCCAAATGCCAGCCGTATTGACTGATTTGGGATCGGACGAAATGACAGAGTGAAATTAAGAGCAGGCCACTGGTACAGCAGATGCTTGTTGGAAGAAGTTCAACTATTGAGTGTCATTGTGACGGTGTATTTCGATTCAAAGGAATTCGGAAAAACCTGCACTTAGATCCCTTGCAACACTGATTAGAGGGTGCGCGGCTTCGGTGGTTCGGACATGTATTAAGAATGCCAGACAACAGATATCCGCGTATGGCCTGGGAAGCACGTTACCCAAGCAGAAGAGCAATTGGTAGACCACGTCGCACATGGGAAGAAAACGTCCAGGCCAGTCTGCAAGCCAGTTCAATGGGGCCGTACTAGGACCCTAGCAGAAGACAGGAAAGGATGGTCTGCTCTTTGCAAAAACCTCAACACCGCCAGGTAGAAGAGGACAGACGAAGTAAGAAGTAAGGAATGAGGAAGTGAAAGATGCAACATCAGCAAATGTGATGTTTACAGCTTTTTGGGTCGTAAGGGATTTAATTAATTATTGTTTCGTTTCCTACTGACTGCTCTAACTGTTACGGCCCAAAATATTGACCCTTCTGACTGAGTTCGAACTCGTAATTTCACCACCAAGCGGAAATTTCCCGAGTTGAGGTACGACAATTTAATCAAACCTCTTCAACTGTGGGTTATCCTTTTTGAATAAGCATGGATATTTATATCCAAGATTTTCCTTTTTTGTTTTCTGTAGAAACGTGGAAATTCTTTATGTTAAACAAATAATGAAATAATTTCTCTCCACCAGTGTCATATTCCAATAAAAACGGAGTAAGATAAAACGTTGTCTATATTTCTACGAAAATAAAGAGTTACACTGTTAAATCGATTTCGACGGTTAGGTCATCATCAGTAACAAACATGAACTGAAAGTACATCACAGAAAGCATATCTTATATAGGATCGAGTGAGAGGAGATTGAATCCTATTGGCTCAAGGAAGTGAAAGGGGGCCGGGAGGACCAACCAATGCCACTCAAGGCTTACAAAGTGAAAGGGGCACAAACAGTATCATTATGGAGAGGCGAAGCCAAACTTATTGCAAGAAAGAACCCAATAATGGTGAAATATTTTGAGGAATGACATCATTTAAGTTTTTTCCTAACCTATCACTTTTAACAATTTCGAATTTTTCTAGCACATCCAACATACCTCCCTTTGGGCCAAAGTGAGGAAATTCTACATATTGCCTGTTTGTCAGATCAAAACTGAAACTATGATTGGATTCATTCAGATGACTTGCAAAGGCAGAATCACCCTTGTTGTCCCTGAAATCCTTTTCATGCTCTTTTATTCGTTCCCTAAATTTCCTACCAGTTTGACCACAGTACTATAGCCCACATGAACATTTTAGTTATAAATTTTATCTTTTTATAAACCCCATTTTTTTCTTTTATCCTGAACGTTAATTTTATCCTTAACCGAACCCAAAGAAGATTTGAGATTATTTTTATTCTTAAACCCAACGTTGAAACCCCTAGACGACAGAATTTTACCGAGTTTATCCGAAATTTTCCCATAATAAGGCTTTCTGTGATGTACTTTCAGTTCATGTTTGTTACCGATGATGACCTAACCGTCGAAATCGATTTAACAGTGTAACTCTTTATTTTCGTGGAAATATAGACAACGTTCTATCTTACTCCGTTTTTATTTGAAATGGGTTTCCACAACTTCGTCGCGAGTGACTTAGTCCGCAGTGTCAGATTCTTTTCGTAAGAAGGGTCTACCAACTAAAACTACGACTCAACTGAATTCTTGTTGACTACCCCTGATAAAGGAATTACCACTCACATGAAACAATATGGAATCAAAACTGTTTCAAAACACAAAGAAGAAAAACTACAATTTTGACGAAAAAACAATTTCTCTACCTCCAGCTTGAAAATAGCTACCTGTACACATCAGTTTTTTTTTTTTTCAAAGACATCAAGATATTAACTTATTATTTGCACCATTAACAAAGCAGTAATAAGTGAATATCGATACCTGGCATAAATATGAGAGGTCCAAGGTTCTATTACATTGGGGAATCTACAAAGGAGATCTCCGATGCCAAAAACCAAGTTGCTACGGACAGTTTCTTCTTTCGATTTTTCCATCAGAGTCATATACAACTAAAAATAAATGAAACAATCAAAATTATTGAAAAACGATTAGGTCAACATATGATCATTTATATTTAAGTATGTTAGAATAAATTTGAAGAATGAAATCAACTTGATTGAAAAATTAGAAACAATAGACACTCGACTCCCATATTACGTTGGGATGCATTTATCATAAAGGTTTCAATGATGACATTCTTCAATCAATGATTGAAGTCAAGCAAGAAATTGTAAGAGGAACGGATTTGAAACTTTTCGAAACATTTTTGCAACAATACCAATTTACGCTTTTAGTCCAGCTCATGGACAGACATTCTGTCAATAAGACAGTGAACATGTTCCATGTTGAACTACACTTTAAGTAGCAAAATAGTCGGGTGTAGAGCATAGCTTCCTCATACCCAGAACGTGGAAGAAGATCATTGGAGATTATCGACAGCCTAAACCGCCCAGTCCTTGACAATTTCATTGACAAAGGATGAAAACTGGACGATGGTCACAGACGTGATTTAAACTAAAACCGACGTTGTTGAAGAACAATTTCCTCCGATGAAGAAACCATTCCGATGGCACACAGAGACTAGAATCCCAAAAACGTGATCACTTGAACACAAAGGAAATGAGGAGATCGCCTAAATATGAAAAAAATTGTTCACGTGAGGGAATGTTGGAATCCTTCAGTTCAATTATATTTTAGGGATGACTCATGAATAGGATTCGTGAAACAAATGCGCTAGTAAACGTGACCAATACATCCAAATTGAAAACTCGGTGCTGGGCCCCTCGCCAGGGGGCAAGCGCCCAGGGCCCCCGGATTCTTACTGTTTAGAACCAGCGCCTGAAATTCAAAAAACATGGAACATACTTTTTATTATTATTATTATTTATTGCTATCGCACCGGGTGCATAGTGCCGAAGTGAAAGTCTTCCACTGGGTGCGGTTGGCAGCTATTCCTTTTACCTGCTTCCAGGTTAACGATTGGTCCACACATTTAGCCTCAGCCAGGATGCTCCTGCGCCATGTTCCTCTCGGTCTTCCGCGGCGGCGCACTCCTTGGGGATTCCAATCCAGTGCTTGTCTCGGGATTTCATGCGCCTTTTTTCCCAAAGTGTGCCCTATCCATCTCCACTTTCTTTCCCTGATGCACTCTGATATGGGCTTTTGGGAACATCTTTGGCTCTACATTGGTTATCCAGTTATCTGGCCACCATACTCGCAAGATTGATCTCAGGCATCTATTCATAAAAGCTTGGAGCTTATTGTTAATTTCAGCTGACACCCATACAGAAGGACAGCTGGGATGAACGCAAAACTGGTCGGAGTGAAGCAAAAGCTCCCCTTGCCTTGTTCAACCTTGCTTTAACAACAAGGAGTGCACCCCCATCTGCGGTCACTTGACTACCCAAATAAGGAAACACTTCGACCTCTTCAATTTGATTATTTCCAATGGTAAGTCAGTGGGACGAGGGACATTAATCCTCAGGGCTTTGGTCTTTGACGCATTAATTTTGAGTCCTGCTGGCTCACTGAGCTTACACAGGTCATTCATCTTACTAGCCATGTCTTTACGTCTTTGAGAAATGAGAACCACGTCGTCTGCAAAATCGAGGTCGTTCCAGTGATCCATATTTAAGGGGTGCCAAATTATACCCCTTTCCGGGTTCTCATCAAGAGTAGCACATAGGATGATTCATGAATAGGATTCGTGAAGCAAATGAGCTAGTAAACGTGACCAATATATCCAAATTGAAAACTCAGTGCTGGGCCCCTCGCCAGGGGGCAAGCCCCCAGGGCCCCCGGATGGTTACTGTTTAGAGCCAGCGGCTGAAATTAAAAAAAAACATGGAACATGCTTTAGCCATGCTATTTTTGAGGTTTTCCTTTCGTTAATTTCTTATCATTCTGCTGGTTTCAATTTGTTATTTTCGTGTCTGCTATTTCGGCTTTACCTATGTGACGGATGTGCCCTAATATTACTGATCTCGTAATAATGCCGTTGGACTGATTATGTAAATGAGGACTCGCAGCTCAGGTTCTCGCAGAACTATAAAGGATTATAGCGCTTATGATGACTCACCACTAACTTCCATAAAAGGAAGTACATATTCCTATCTTATAATATCTCGCGTCACCCTTCCTACGGCACTCTCCTGCGTTCCCCTCCCTCGTGACATTTTTCGGCTAGTTAGTCCAAGGCTGAAGCTTGTTCCATGCTAAAAGTTTACCAGAGAATAGTAGAACGCTCTGGACAGTGATTTGCTCTTTCTGGTGGATTCACCCATACACATGTAACATCGATTGAGGTTTCAAACCACCCTCGGAATCAAAGAGAGATCGGAAGATTGAGCCTCAATTCTGGATCAATTATGCGCTTGCATATGCGTAGAATGAATGATTGGTTTGTAAGAAATGAAACTCACGAATGTCATCTAAGCCTAACCCGCAGATTCCCTGAAAGTTTCATAAAGAAGCTGTAGAAGTTGAGATTTTCACAAGGATTCCCAGATAGAAACGAAACACAAGTTATTCAATAGTTTCCAAAACGAAAATGCGAGAGAAAATTTTTGATTTCGGCGAAACATTTTTTGTTTTCATCACCCCAAAGTAGCAACCCCTTGGTAGATTCGAAAGCAACATAAAATGGATTGAAGAACTGGATGATACTGGATGTTTATGAGAGCATGAAGTACTGACATGCTATGGGGTAGAGTTCTGGACCAAGATAATGAGGCAATACGGAATAGCGTTATAACAGTAAGTAAAAGTATGCAATTAATAAAGTCAAAAATGAAGTAATTTACTTGAATGTTGTTTTCGCAAAATTCGTGAGAAACCATCATCAGCTTGGCTAGCGTCGTGGCAGCTGCAGTTTGCAAAGAAACTGAAACGGGTTCTATTTGTCCTCTGCAGCAGCTAACGATCTTATCTCTAAATAAACAATAAAATAGAACATGATTATTGCTATAGTTTAAATCATACGGCTTTTTGATGAAAGAATAGAAAAATTAAATAGACGAACCTGATGTGCGAAGTTACGTTTGAATCTGTGAGCACCAGCTTTTCGCATATTTCCGATACAGAATTAATAATAGCATCATCTTCAGCTTCTCTGTTATCGCTTTCGAATTCGTCCTGAAAAAACGAGAAAATAGAACTATACCTTTCTTTTGAACGGATAGTGAACGGAAACAAAAGTGGTTCGTGTTTTTTGAAAGCAAATAAGTAGCATCATCATCACTATAGTTTAGTGTCGAAATTCAGGGTTAAATGGTAGGTCAAAACAAGAAAAAATAGCAGTAAGCAATAAATACAGTTGCAAGACTCTACTCTTATTTGAGGATTGGTCTCAAGATAAATATTGATGGATGACTATCGTTTGACAGACTAGCTAACTTTAAAACTTAACCGGCAACATGAACTTGTTGGCAACAATAATTGTTTGATAGCCTAAATTATATCAAGTCAGATAGATTATCTTACACGCTAGATGTAAAAGATCAAGACTATTGATGCCCTTACAATTCAAATAAGCACCTTGGGATCCACATATTTCTAAGCCAGGCGATTATGCGTAGGAGTGCCTGGCGAATCATATGACAGCCAGACTTCAAGCGCCGAGAACTCACATACTCATTCTCGCTCACTATTTTTAATGTTGCATCGTGCAGTTGGTGTCTTTCAAGACTTGTCAGATACTGGAGAAATATGATTAGGAACTAATAGAACTTCTAAACAGCCCCCACCCATCTCTGAACTCCGACTACCAGAACTTTTCTGGAAGCCCAACAAACCAAAAAGGTATTGTCCGCACATGAATCTATAGAGCAACTGGTACACACACTGGTACAGGTGAGATTAAATAAATGTGCATTAAACCACCCAAATATTCCCCCCAGTTACTACTGGGAATCGAACCTAGGATAGTCGAGAGCTCAACTCACAACCACCATGCAGCCTAAACTAATTGGTGTGAATCACAGTGAAAACGCTCCCAAGTTGAATGGGCCAAATAGCTTCCTCAATTACTAAAACATGGCACAAATTATACATCAAAACAGGTAGTAAAATTTGTGTGTACATTCTAATATGCGAAACAGGGTGGTGATTCATGTTTCCACAAGCACAAACTACACCATCAATCCTACGACAATCACCATCTATGTGCAATTTCAAGTTCAGGCATTCTGAATTGTTATTATTACCAATTGCAACTAAATTGATAAGCAATGCAATATAAAATGCAAGTGAACATTTTGATTTTAGAGAGCAAGCATTTTTTCGACTTCTTGCACGTTAATCTTCTGTACATTTGGTGCTGAGGAAGCAAGAGAAAGGCTTGAAACATTAATAGACCCGAAGGAGACCGAACGTTGCCGAGCGAAGGAACTTTGGCTAAATATAAAATGGTAGGACTACCATTTTTGACTAACTTACTGAACAAACGTACGTAGCAAGAACAGCGAATATTGGCTCACCTATTTGGTCCATATACACAACTATACCAGATTGTAATTGTGTTCAAAAGTTTATACAATGTATATATATATAAAATATCTGCAACGGTATAGTATGGAGATATCAGAATTACTTACCATTTCGTCGTCACTGTTTTTTGCCACGTTTTTATTTTTTCCTATTTCCGACTCAGGTTTCTTCAAAGCATTAATGACGTCCCGGTCGAAATATATCCATTTCCTGTAAAAATTAGTCAAACGAGAAGATAAAACAGTACAACTCAGTAAAAAAGTAGTATCTAGCTTTGAAGAATCCATAATCAGATATCAGGTACTATAGATATAAGACTTCTGCAATTAAACTCTTTTGCACTTGGAGAAAACATTATTGAAGTATACTTCTTCATACCTGAATATGATTTCACCGTAAATGTGGAATAACCGAGCCAGTACTATTTCGTTCACTGAGGATCCGAGAGCAACACTACTGCTTGATCTCTGACTATCATTCAGAGATACTAGAAACGAAAATAATAAAATGTGTAAGTGAGAAATGAAATAACAAGCTCAAATCGATGATAATCAACAAGGAGGATTTCATCAGGAAGTTTAAAGATCTATTTATACAATACGAAGAACTTGACATTGAGTGAATACTCACCTGATGACTCTTCCGATGTTGAACAACACTTTTCATAACAGTCGACTAAAATTTTGTCAGCAATTTTCTCTGGGTAAGTGGAGACCTAGAATAAGCAAATAAAAGTTCCAGTCATGCAGATCTAATGCACGGATTTTCCAAAATTGTCGTAATACATTGCTGACTGATATACTTCTACTGCGATTATTAGCATATCCAGAGAGATCTATGCTGACTTAACGAGTACGATTTGACTTGTAACTTTTGGGTACAAAAACGCGCGTCCCCTCTGGCTTCAAGTTTTGTAGATGTGCTGGAATACAGAGGGGTCATTGAATTGAGTGATGGCTCGACAGGGTTTCAACATGATTTCTCCTTGATTCAGAACGATATCGAGTACTCCATCATACAACTGGGTTTACACGGTGGAACTACAGAAGTTACGCAGCTTTTTAAGGAGCAACTCCTTTCCGTATACACAGATGTGCTTTACACAGATGGCTCAAAGAAGGGAAATAGTTGTGGCTGCGCTTTTATGATCCACAGGCTGGAACTGGTCGATGTTTCAAACTCAACACAATTCATCTATTTTTACATGCGAAGCAGTAGCGATTTGGGAGGCTCTTCCTTATGCGGAGGTCACTAATGAGCGTTTAATCGTTGTAGCAGCTGATTGCAAAACGTTTTACTAAAGCTCCCCAACTTCAAATTTGTCAGCACCTTCAACCATATATTGTAGGAAATTTTGAAGATGGTCAAGCTCATGAGAATGTCAGACCAACATCTGCAATCTGTATGGACGAGAGATCATATTAGTGTGGGGGGCAATGAAAGAGCAGATGTCCTATCTAATGAATCCTGTCGCTCTGGACAGCTACTAGACGTGGAACTTTCATATACAGATATGTACATCCATATTTATCAAAAATTGAGAACCCAATTGCAGTCCCTGTATGATAGGCCAGAAACAGAAGAGTCGTATCAACATCAAAATAAAAATGAAAAAAATCTCCTGTGTACTGCATATTTGCATAGGATATTACTAAATGACACCCTCTACTGCAACAAATGCGATAACTCGGAAACAAAGACACTTCTGCACATCTTTATGGAATGCCCAAGATAGAATGCTAGAAGAAAAATGCTTGGTATTGCCTCTCAACACCTAGTAAACCCAGTTCACTACCATCACTTAATTCATTGTAAAATATTGTCTATAGTGCAGTATGTTCGTTCATTTACGAAATAAAAGTAAACATTTAATTTTCTAGAATTCATATTTATATTATTTCAAGTTAAAATTTTAAAAACTGTCTAAATTTAGTTGCTTGTAATGGATTTGTGATTATAAGCCAATAAATTTTTTTATGGCTATGGCTGCCAATTGAATTGAAAAGAAAATATATCGTAATACATTCATGTTATATTACTTCCGCTGAAGTCGGATTTACATTTCATTCCTTAAGAAAAAAACATTTTCTAAATCTTATTCTTATACTCAAACAAAGATTTTGGATATTTAGGATTGTCTGCATTTTATCGATATTTTAGCACATTTTGATAAAATTTAAGAACACTGTTTTGAGCATACAATTGAACTTCAATTTTTAACTGACCCAGTTCATCGTTGATAAAGTTTTGTTGAGTAGTAGTCTGTTGTAACATACAAATTTACCAATTCTTAGCCGTTTTTGTAATTTTTAGAGATTTTTTTTAGTACATTTTTCAAAGTTTGACCAATTTTTGTGCTCAAAAGTTGTTGTCTAACAAACACATCTTTTCTTTTGGATTTTGATGAAGAAAATTGTGGAAAACTTGCAGAGCCATTGCAACAAGCTTTCTGAAATAGCAAATGAGTATTCAACTGCTTGCAAGGGTGTAAACTTAGAGTTCCATAAAGTCAACCTACGAAATTTAGTAAGGTGAATCATATCTAATTCAAGATCACTTACTTTGAAAATCATTTTTATGATCGTCAAGGCCATTTGCAAAAAGCCCTTCTGGTTAGACTTTGAAAATCTATCAACGAGTATGGCACTGGACTTTTCGAACATGGGATGATGCGGAGGGCACCTGAAACAAGGAGCAGTTAAATTCACATTCCCCACACGAAAAATCCCGTAAAACTCTGTCAAATTAATACATGATCAATGAAAAGAACCTCAAGCTGGATACCTCAAGTATTTTCCATCCTGCTTTGTTGTACCTAGTTTCATCAAAGTTTTACAAGTTTCCGTGACGCACATGTTGCTCGAACTGGTAGAAAGTCCAAAATCCATCAACACAGACATATTTGAAGAAACAATCGCGGTATTGGCACTGGGCAAAAATAACCAACAATTAGAAACAATTATTCTGGAAATCACAAAGAAACCACCCATTATACGTACAACAATTTTTACAATTTACCCAGCTATCATGTTCAGCAGAATCAAAGCTGCTAAACTCTCTTCGTCGGTTGTTTGTGATTGTTTTTTAGAATACCTCTCCCATAATACCTGCAATAAATATACATGTTGTTGTTGTAAGTGGGTTACAAAATAGCTTACATTAGGTTAATGTCAGCTCTTGGGAGTTTTGTATAGATACCCGCTACAAAATCTCCATTCACTCTCATTTGTAGGTACAGTGGGTCCCGACATTTAGTTCATCAAACTTTTAGGGGCGATTCTAGAGCTCATTTCCAACTATAAATTCCTCTTAAACTTTTTTAGAGGCTTTTTTTCGTTATTTAAATTTTTTCGTGTTTCCAATCTTACGGCCTAGGGGCTGTGATTCCCTTTAACTACTCTCTAAAATATATTTTGAGGACGCCGTTGGGAATAATCAACGTTTTTCGCCCAAAATCGGATTGCTACAAAAATATATATAGTTTACCGAATGGTAACTCTCATGCCTTCTACCTTAACAAATGAGAGATTTCCAGGCCGATTCTCCTAGAAGAAGGAGTTGAATCAACAGTAAACGAATAGGTTCTTACCAACCGAAGTTTTTAGCTTGAAATGTCCAGTTTAAAAATTCAGTTTTCTGCACTCAAACGTTATTTTCTTCAAACAAGTTTACATAAAAATGTTTTTGCTTACACCGTTGGAAAGCTGAGGTCCTGGGAACTTTTTTCTTGAGATTTCGGAGTTACAAAACTTTTTATTACACAAGAAAACATGGAAATGAAGACGTTTATCAAAAATTCTCAAATTTCATCTTCGGACTAATTTGACACTTTTCAAGTCATGTTAAAAGTTTCTTAATTCGCCCTAAGGAGAAAGGAAATATGATTATTTTTCCTGTGGTGTCCTCAAAATTGGTTTTAAAGAATATGAGGGTGTTGTTCTGTTTTACATTTTGGTAACGTAAGATCCGGAAAAAAATCTTAAAAGTTGAATAACTCGGAAACGAATCATTCAACAAAGTCAACGGCATTTTCCATTGGAAATTAACTCGAGAATAAACCCTTAAAGTTTGATGAACTCATGTCGGACCACCCTGTACAACCATTATGATCAAAAGCAAAAAAGAAAATACAAATGACAATTTTCACGTGAAATTAAGAATTAGGTAACGTTAAGAATGTGCTGATATATTTAAGTGTTGTTTAACTTACATGAATAAATTCGTTGTCCAATTCTCCGTTTGCAAACCATTCCTGAACAAGATCTTCCAGGGCCATTTTCTGCTCGAGGTCTAAATCTTTAATCAATTTAATTAACCTTTGCGAAACCTGAAAATACAGACGGATATGCGTGACTAATCTTCAATTCTATTCAGATTCAACGGAAAAAATGTTCTTTGACATACCGTTACAGTACAAAAAGGATAATTTTCACTACCACTATTTTACAGAAAGAACAAAGCTCCAAGTAGTGTAATCTGCTTGTTGTACGATAATTAATTTGTTTCCACGAAAGAACCAAATTGATACATAGCAAGCACAATGATAGGTGTAAGGCGTGATAAATTAAAGAATAGAATTGAAGGTAAGATGATATTACGTGTAATGCTCTTCCTTTGGGTGTAGGCTGAGCGGTGTTCAGATAAAGCGTCTTGTATGCAGCTACAACTGCTTCCTTGACCCCTGGCTGTTTGCACTTGACGTAAGCCAAGATTTCGCGTACCACAGGTCTTGCATTAGAAAGCCCGAACTGGTATGCCGTTGTGAAAAAGTCTATAGCCTCGAGGACTTCAAGCAAGCTCTTTCCTTTCATGACTTTCCCAACTTCGTCACAGACAGAGCACATCAGTTTAGCAAACGCCGTTGCTTCCTGGACAAGAGATGTTTTACAATTTAGACAAACAAGCTGCATAATACGAGTATTCGATTTCTATCACATCAATAGAATTACAGAAGTTGATCAAGCATTCCGTCAGTGGAACTGGTGAATTCATTCTCATGGTAACAAGACAATGAGCCTAACCTCTGCGTATTCAACGATTTTCTTTTGTCTCTCATATTCTTCGGTGAAGCAGTCATATTCCTGAAGTATTGGTTCAGCGCTATCAGACACCTTCATGAAGATTTTTTTCAGAACGTTTGTGTAATATTCCGCTTTATTATCCAAGTCATCCATGTTACACCTGTAAATTGCATTAATTGTATTTCATAAAGGTAATGTTAGCTTGAGAATTGAAAGTAACTATGTTGGGAGAATGAGGGTGTTCGCCAGCTTTGGCAGTGGAAAAAACCAACATATTAGCTAAGAGCACAATCTGATCGGTATGTACCCACCTTTAGGGTACTTGCAGAACCTACTGAGCGGGGCATGCTCATCGATGTTGTGTGGAGTCGTTGCAAAAACCAGGATGATATACATCACCTTGCTTCCTGCCTCTACCAGGCAGATTGCGGTAACCACTGAAAGGGTCAGAAGAGCAACCTTCCAATAGGTGAACATGGAAAGATAATAGTGATATGGGGAAGAATCACCTTCTAAACTGGACAATCAGCAAGAGAGAGTGGGACTCTTGCATCTTCGTTCGATGAACATACTGCAATTCGTATGTTGTGAACATAATATAGATCGTATAACACAGAAATTTGGCTTGATAAGCAGCTCAAGCGAGCTGCGTCTTGCACATTTTGAATGCAACTTAATGATGGGTTTTATCCCAAACCTTCAAATCAAATATCGAAAGAACTACAACTACGGAGCCTATTCATTAAATTAGACCTAAAACAGTGGTATCAAGGAAGAGACATAATGATGGCGTTAGCTTACTTCAGTTCTTTTGCATTTGGAAATTGAGCTTCACTTTGCCGTAAACAGTTGAAAGCTTCATTATAGTGTCCCTCTTGAATTAGTTTCGCTATTATGACCATCACATCTTGAACACTGATATTCTGAGTTGGAGTGATATCTTCTGTGGCCTCCACATCACCTGGAAATGCCAGTTTTTCGTTAGCAAAATGTGAGTTCAGCTAAAGTAATCATTTATATCAGGTTGAATTAACTATGCTCTTGAAATATCAACCAGGTACATGAATATTTATGGTCATAATGATAAATGAATAACTAAAAGGCAGTGTTCCATAGACTTCCTTCCAGTGTATTAATTAAACAAGTGCTCGAATTTGTTAAAATCACGAAAAATGCAGTCTGTAACTAAACGCTTAAACATTTGTTGGTATTACATAATATATTTACAAGTTGGTTTGATTTAAATTTGAACATTGCAAATTTTGAAGTACAAAAACATGCACAAATTCAGGCGGTAAGGGCTCAACGAATTACTGGAACATGGTAAATGGTTAAACTTCTATTTGTTAGTATGGCAGACGATTATTTAAAAACATTTTTTGGCCCAAAATAACATTTAACATCTTTTTGCATACAATTTTTCCCAAACCCTAATAAACTTTGCAAAAAATCTCTAAAAATAACAAACATGGACAAAATGTTTGAAATTCTGTGGTTCATTGTCATTATAACTTTGCTACCGATCCGAATGAAATACACTTTGGGGTTCAAATAATACTAAAACGTCATTTGAAAAAGGTATATAAGCAAAACTAAGTGAGAAAAATTGACGAAAAAATTCACTCATACGACCATGATGTTATGTTTAAGGAAAATATCCCACAGTCAAAGAGGTAGGACACTATGCTTCCAAAGGGAATCAGATTACCAATTTGGGCCGTGCCAATGTGGGACGATGCTGCCCAACAGGCGTTTTTCCATGAATGGAAACTGGAGGTATGAGAAAACCTATTACAATAAGTTTTTCTGGCTTTTGAGGATTCTTAAAATGATTTGAATACCCTGAAGCTGCAAACTTATAGCTTTCAGAAGAATTTTGAGATATAAAACTCAATTAATTCAAAACTCGTAAGTTACCAGCAACTCTAAGAGCACCAGGAACTCCTTATAATCAACATGTTCTCTGAGTGGATCAATCTTCTGCCTCTCTTGAACTACATCTCCCTTATTTGGCAAGTAATTTTACTAGGTAATAATGGACTCAAGTTCACAAACCGAAAGGCCCTACATTCAGCACCTACATACAAACGCTAAAACCAACTAAATTCTCGGCTGCTATAACCGAATTGGGACATTCATAGTTAATGGGCTCGGTTAAGATGAATAGCAAATTTACAATGGAATTTACCTTCTTCTTCCAATTTTTTGGTCACTGCAACAATGACTTCAGGTTCAGCTTTCCTCCATGATTCTTCTCTGGATAGCGTTCTTTTGGAATCGATAACGTGAAGCGCTGCTTTCGCTTGGAAAAGCTCTTGTTCCAATGTTGATATTTTCAACTGAAACAGCAACCCATCATGATAACGTGCAACACCATAATATAATCAAACACAAGTTAATTTTGCATCTAAAGTGAGGATCTCCTTCTAGAGTTGGCTTTTGCTCTTTCGTATACTACAGTAGTTCCCTGTATCCAGCAAGTCAATCTTGACCCTTCCTTAGGCAGTAGAGAGAAGATACTATCCATCAAAGATAACGATCAAGTTTCGTATAACATTTACTAACCCTCTCTTCAAAATGGAGGCAACAAAGCCTAGAAATGTACTTCATTTACTTCTCGTGCTGCTTTTTACTGACCGAGATCTCTATAAAGCTCATAATTTGGACTGTACTTGACAGCCATCAATTACATGGAGCCTTTCATATCAAATTACGTAGTAGGGGGAAACAATTACACTTACTAACAAAACAAAGAGTAAGAATGTTGTACAAAACTCGAACTCATATGGACAGAGAACTTCTTTTTTTTACAAGGAGTGTAAATTACAAGATGATTGAATCGAAATGTGAGCAAGAAATGCCCTAATGATCTATCAATTAGCTCACTACTGTTCGAATAAGTTAGAATAAGTAGATACAAATCATATTCAATTATTCAGGCTTATTAAGAATACCAAGAAAACGTAAGTTCGTATAGAGAACACGATAATTGGTTATAACAAAAATAAGGTTAGCATTGCGGATTATTAGTAAGGTCACCAGGGTTGAGGTTTCTTATCAAGACGAACAATGCCTTGTGATTGTAGAACTTCTAATTCCAGAACTTCTAGGTCGTGTTTTGGTTAAAATGTTCAAGACTGAAAGGAACTTGGAAATGAGTCGATGGGGTAGCTTACCTTTCCAGCAAATGGGTTTTGTTTCAGGAGAACACAAAAAAATTGAACTGCGCTCTTCACAACAAATGCGCTTTTATCGTTGATCCTGTTCATTGCTGTTTTAGTCACTTCCGATATGAAGTTCTTTGGAATTACATGAGCTCCAGCGAGTTTGGTCCAAAGTTGTAAATCCTAGAAACGATTCACATTACATTCAACAGCTGTACAGTTAACAAATAAATGAACAGGTAAAGCGTAGGCAATATAGTTACGAATGAACTTGAAAATAAAATAAGTTCATCTGAATTTGCAAACGCAATTGAGTTAACTCTCATTTAAGATCAATAATTGATCTTATTATTAGTGACACCATGCCAAATGATTTACAGGCATACAACTTTCGTTCTTTCCTTTTTTTCGAAGGAATAAGTAACTTGAGAGCCATATGAATAATTCAAAAAAATAAGAACGTGACAGGAGAAAATTATCAAGAAATAGATGATCTAAAAAATGTAAAGGCTGAATCAGTGAGCTACAACGCGATCAGCAGATTAAAACACAATTCACTTTATGCAGGGTGTTTCAAAAATAATGTCGGAGTTTGTAAGCTCTATAACTTGGCAACCATGCATCGAAATATGGTCGGAGACCTATCGAATTGTGCTGGGGGTCATTTAGTTTTATTTGGCAGGTTTTCAGTTGGTACGATCACTTACCATAGCAGTGTTATTGCCTTTTTGAATAGTTATCTTTACTTTCAGTTGCACTTAATTATGACTATAAACCAGAAAAAAGAATCGGTAGCACTATATCAGTAATTAGAATGCAGCGAGCATTTTCATCGGGAATATGACACTAATCCGCCAAGTGACAAAATCTTTCGGCGATATTTTCAAAAATGCTGTGACCCCGAATGTCTCTGCAAAAGTAAAAGCACCGGCCGGTTTCGCACCACTTCTTCGGCTGAAAACATCACCCCAGTTCAGCCTGCATTCACTCGCAGCTCCAACAAATCCGTTGGGCGTGCGAGTAATGAATTAAGAATGTCGCCTACAGGTGTTTGGAGGGCACTCTGACTACCAATCATCAATCACAATCATCGCAGTTACTCCTAGCACTTCGACTAAAGGCCTGTTAACACGCTCATGCCGTTTGCACAAACCGGCTTGTGCAAGCCAGTTTGCACAGTTATATCGTTGCGTGTGAACAAACCAATCGGCTTGTGCAAACCAAAAAATCTGTCTTGGACAGACAATCGGCATAAGGTTGGAGCAAAGTTTGAGTGTGTAAACGTGGTTAAAGCCAACCCATCAATCTCGTGCAGGCGCATCGTCCTTTCAGTGCCCCTCCTCTTGAGGGAATCTATGTAAACAATGTGACGTCATCTGATGTAGGTACTACGACCTTTGTTTTGGCGTTTGTTTAGTTCAGGAACAATAGGACTATTCTCGCGATGCAGCAAGAAAAGGAATTCCTTTGTGAATTTAAAGACACTTGCGGAAATCATTCGGTTCCCCCTTCAACTGGACGATTAACTTCGTATGTGAAAGGAGTCCCTGAAAGGAGTGTGAAGGGTCCCTCTTCAGTAACCAATCCTTGGTCCATTTCCTCCGTTTAGCCCTTTTAATTTCCAATGTCTTTCTCACTAAATACGCTGCAGTCACACATGGGATAAGCTCCTCCTCATCCATTTTTGATCAAAAAACAGTAGAAACCACAATTAATCCACGTTAGTAATAATTTTGAGAACGATCCCACCAAACGGCTTGCACAAACTCAACTGAACGTGTGGACGCTACCAAGTTGTTCAGTTCAGTTTGCGCAAACTGGCTTGTGGAAGCCGGTTAGTGCAAATGGCATGAGCGTGTGAACGGGCCTTAAGAGACAAGATTCGGCGAGTTTGCAACGACCATTCTGCAAACCTTGGACACATATGAACGTTTCTGTTTGAGAATTAAATTCAGTGACGAAGCGACTTTCCACTTTCACAACGTACGAATTTGAGGGCTGAAGAACCCACATGCGACACTCAAACACATACACAACTCCCCGAAAGTCCACGCGATTTGTGCTCTTCCCAGGAATACCCTCTAGGGACCTTTCTTTTTTGAAGAAAACACTGTGACAGGAGCATCCTACAACAAATACTCCAAGATGTTTCCTCAACAGCAAGAAAATGAACTAACAGATTTCATTTTTCAGGAAGATGGGGCCTGGTACCTTTCAGTACGACGTTTTTTTAATGAAACCAAAGGTGGATTGGCCGGTCGGGAGATGGGGATCTCAAATATGACGCTAAATCAGTAAAAACCCATTTTTTGGAACGTTCTTGGCCCTTAGCATCTATGCAGATTATACGATCGGGTTCGCTAAAAGTCAGGACCAACTGGACCCCAAGTGAAGTACATGGCAGTCAAATCGATATAAATTGAGCTGAAAATTAGTAACAAAAATTATAGAAATCTCATTAGTTAGGATTAAACGAGTAATAAGAAAATGGATACATACTTTCGATCTGACATATGCATTATGATCTCTTAAGTGATTGTAGAGGTACTTCAATAACTTTTGTCTCAGTTTCGAATCCTCTTCATTCAAATCTCCCACGAGACATTTTAGTAGGATCTCGCAAAATGCAATAAGAGTTGCGTTTCTGACAGCGTACGGCTGGAATTAGTAAAACAAAAATGATCATCAGATGAGCATCCGACACAGAAGCTTTCAATAAAATCGATGATGCTTCCGAAGCATTGGAGATTAATCATGAAACAAAAAATAATGTGAATTGGTGAAATAAATACGTAAGCTCACTTCAACGAGTAGATTTTTGGTGAGAATAGGTACACAAGGATGGAGCAGTTCGGGATACGTCTCAGCGATGTCCGTGATGAAAGAACTAACAGATTTTGATAAGCCAGCGATATCCTCGACTTGAATTAGATCGTTGAACTCGGAGAGAAGTCGGGGAAGAACGCTGGTGCACTTGTGCTCTCGCACCATTATGATAACTGAATTGGAAATGGCAGCCACGGTATTCTCATTTTTCTTGACAAGCTGGAAAATTGAATATTAATCATGAAAACCTTGGACGAGTACAACAAATGAGTCGAATAATCCACGCAGCGGCTTATGAATTGATTGGATAATTAGTTTAAACCCTCCTCTTCTTGTTTCTAGTAATGAACTGAGTCTCGTATATCTTGACTTATGATAACCGAATTAGAAAATGGCAGACGGTACTCATTTTTATGACAGTTCCGACAAATAAACCGAAATCAACTTGAGAGGTCGGCCCGTGAATTTAATTGGATAATTAATTTAAGCCCTCCTTTTGTTTCCAGTGAAGAATCGAGTAATTTATTTCGTTATACGGAACTGGATATTTAGGCAAGGTAATTGATCGCACTAAAAGTATCTCATTTTTACTGAGCAGAACAAATTTTAATCGAGTTGATTGAACGTTCTAGACAAGATTTTTCTAATAGTTCAAATCTTACCATTGTCCTACAACTGGATAACAGAAACAACAAAACTGAATTTGGTCCGAAACAACAAATTATCAACATTGCAACACCCAATGCTACTGCCAAATCAGATTGGGGTTCATAATGCACGGCGCACAAAGCAACCCCTCCTTCAAGACCGGGGGGTCGTGCGGGTCATTGCATATCCTAGCCCCTGACCAAGACATTGCTTCCTCCATAGCTTTCCCAATTTTCAAACATTAAGTAGGTCTTTTTTTAGTTATACAGGGTCTCCCAGGAGTTATGCACAATCCGACTCCTACGTGTTCTAAAACTCATTTCCGAACAAAAATGCCTCTTAGCAATTTTTTGCCAGAGGCCTCATTATCGGGTTATTCGCAATCTAAGATTTTTTTTCGTGTTTTCGATCTTGTCATTAAAACTGTCCTAACTCCCTCAATTTTGGAGATACCTCAAATTCGATGACACCGTTGGAAAGAGCGTTAAATTTTCTATCTATTTGATGACAGAAAACATTTTTTTAAATTGCATTGTAGATGTGCAATTGCTGCACGAAATGGCAGTTTTGTCAAAATCTTGAAATCGTATGTTTTTCATCTCGCCTAGAAACCCTATTAATGCTTGACGCAGAACTGTGCTGGCCTGGTAAAAGGTGCGCCAAAATGTCAGCTTTCCAACGGAGTAGTCGTTTTGGTTTTTAAAAATATGTGTAGTTAAGGAAATGGTGTTTAACTGCAGAAAAACGTGTGTTTTCTGTTAAAATTGAGGTTTATCCAAAAGTGTCGACGAATAAAGGTTGGAGGCGGGATATACGTAACTTTTCTCGCTGAATCGAATGACAACAAAGCCAGACCTATCAAGTGACGATTTAAGTTAGTTTTGTCGGATGCATAAACCGATAAATATCTTTCAAATCCACGAATCTTGAAAGGTAAATCAACAAATTTTGAGGGAGAGGGGAGGGGATTTTTCTTGATCGATTAAAAAGGTTCATTATTTGAAATAATAAACGGAAAACATCCCCCTTAATCCAGTACTGAACCTCTACAAAAATCAAAATATTATTTTGATTCTTCTTAAGTTCATCCAAGTACAAAGTAACTTACCTCAACGGCTCTAGATATGAAGGTCATGCCGTGGTTGTATTGACCAACAAGGATGGCCAAAACTTGAGAAACACTGTCTTTTAGCTGTTTGTTTTTAGCTTGAATAATATCTGGATTTTCAAAGCATTTGTAGCAACAATTCGCCAACATACTATAAAAACAATAATAATAAACAACGAAATTTATTAGGTACATTTCCAAGTAGAGTGCTCATCCAATGTTGAATATGAACAAGTAGGATACACACATTCAAAAATACAGTCAATTTAATGGACAATTGAATTCAATTTTTAAAAAAGAAAGAGCTCTAATTGTACAAGTGTACTTTTTCCAGGTGAAGTTAAATTGAATGCATTAGTTTGGGCGCACCGTGCGACTTTAATTATTACGAAAAAGTTTGAAAGACTATAGAAATTAGCATTGTGTAAATTTGCTACAGTTTTTAGTTTTATGATGTTAATAAATGATCACATTTTCTGTTTGAGTTGAGGGATAATTTATTTGAGTTTACCAAGTATTATTGAGTTGTATTTACAGGCACGTACCTGGTAAAAATGTAAGCTAACCGAAAGTGACCCCACTGGAGACTCAAGGCCCTTCAGGTCTTACATTTCCATGGGCACGCATATTTTTAGGAACAGTAAAAATGGGTGAAAACTTTGGTATTTATAATGTTTCTGTTTGAAGTGCATTTTTTATTTGATTTTCTCCAATAATTAAGGAACTTCTAGAGACTAAAATCACACACACACACACACACACACACACACACACACACACACACACACACACACACACACACACACACACACAACGACATAGATATATATATATATAGTGGGAAAAAATGTTTGGTTCATAAGCGAGAAATTCAAGGAAAATCATTAAAAGCTGAAAACTTTCCCTCAGGTCACAAAACTTTTTTTTTAAATTTATTCTACATTTAATATTTAAAATTTGGCAAAGAGAAGCAAGTAATTTCCAGACGTCAATTAATTTAAGTGGAGCTTTGAAATTTCAACATTTTGGATATAGTTGTTTTTGGAGTCCAACCTTGCGTTTAGTACTTTTTGGAAAAACAATTTTTCTTTCGATTCACACAAATTCCTTGATACTGCACTCTTTATATTCAGTCAAAATTAACGAAAACAAGGCAACAAATACTAAGCTCTATTGAAGCAGCGAGTGACAGTTTTTGATGGTGACAATGTTATGGAAACCACCTCGGAGGTTACACCATGGTTGTCAACATTCTTTTTATTAAAACTGAAAGGAGCAAACTAAAAAAATACAGTTTAAATAATTGAAAAACGTTCAAAAATGGCTTGAAAATTGAGAAATCCTATAAGATAATGGATGTAGTTCTTTACGCTTAAAATATTGTAGCCACTGTGATACTCTTTAATGGATGGGTACTTTTAGAACCCAACCGGATGGATGTGCTCTTTTATGATGGATAGAGTCCCTTTTGAAATAAAACTGAATTTGCGCCCTAGTTTTTCAAGGGAATATAGGTAGTACTTTTAGCTACAACCTGATTGTATTGTTACGAAAAACTCGGCCCTCGATTTTGAAAAAAATGGTCTTTAGTACCTTTTGGAAACAAGCTCCTCAATTATGATTTGTTTACCATTATTATTTGTGTATTAACAAAATATCTATCTATGCCAATGAGTATAATATTCTATTATATTCTGGAAAACAGTCCAGCCGAACGCGCAATAGCTTTGAGCCAATCCAAATTGATCAAGTGTCCCTATATAGGTCCGGACCTGGGTACGTTATTATTATATTGTACCATATTAGAGCATCATTACATCGACTCAAAGTTTCCCTTGATTTGAGGAGACAATTGGTTTGGCGTATACCTGAACCGAGTTTGGCAGGAGATTGTTCGACATCAAAATTAAACTAGTTCCAAGTCAAATATAGATAGACATTTTTTATTTTGTAAATCAATCTGTTGAATAATGAAACATGGAACCAACGATTTTAAAGGGGTTTACGTTGTCTTGGTTGATAATAAAAGTAGATTTATAATTGAAAATTATAAACTAAATTGATGAAATCCTGAACTGAACTTTGTTAACTAACTGAAAATGTTTATTCTCAATACAGTTAGATTCAGTTAACTTAAAATGTATTGGGATTGCGATCTAGGCAAAACGTTGTCTTTTAAAAGGACAGGCTTGATCAGCGGCCTAAACACATTCCTTCCCAAGACCATTGAGTATTTATTAAGTACGATTAATTATACTTTTTCGAGTGGTATGTACCTATCTGCTTCAAATCAAGGTGAACCGAAATGAAAATAGTTTGATCTGTTACTTTCCACCGAGTTTAGCAAAGATGCTATAAATTCCTAAAGCATAGCGCGAAAGAAAACAAGATTTCAAGTAGTAGGAACATAAACTAACTTCACGAAGGGCTCGTCAGCAACAAGAGTTGGCCACAAACAGCTGATATTGAACGATAAGACAGTCAGTAACAACCGAAAAGCTTCCAGCTTGTATTCCGTCCAGTCCCACAGCTCTTCTGGTCGAACTTTACCTTTAGCTTTCTTTTTGGCTACCTAAACAACATTAACTCATGATTGACATTAATCTTGAGTCAGACTTAATTAAATTTTAAAATCATTCAAAAGAAATGGGTTTACATGAAGCGGTGAAACATACTTTTGGTTCGGATATGAAGTTATCAGCATTCTGAGCAAGTTTGTCTTCGTAGGTTTTCACGAAGAGCGAGAAAACGTACAGAATCATTTTGATGGTGTTCAAGGATTGCTGCTTGCTAGCGGGATCATCCTTTACTAGTGACTCTTGCACGTATCCCTTCAATTCAATTAAATCTGGGAATCAAAATAATTCACACAATATTAATGATAATTTACATGTAGGTGGGGGATATTTTTTGGCAGCTGTACCAAGGAGATAATTCTCAGAACTATCCCTTGGATAACTTAGAAATACAACAATCACTTACAAAGAGGTCCATACATTGCCTTCCTTCCCCTACCACAGGGTTGTCCAACTGGCGGCTATGCTATTATTTGTAGTCCGCGTAGGTTTTACCAAAATCATACATTTTCTTAAAATCATGCTATGATAAAAAAATATTTACTGTGCACTGCTTTACAGTAATCCTCTTGGAGCATTCGTTAAATCAACCTGCAGAATTGCAACTTGAGGTATGTGACGAGTTCACAATGTTCGGGAGCACATATATGTGTGAAAGTACCTTTTCCTCCATGAAACACATGAAGAACCACAACAGATGCAACCTTACAGATTCTTCCTTGAGAATTTTACTGTAAAGTACAGTACAGAACTGTACTGGCTGTGTACATTTCATCATTGATGGACCAAGCCGCTCGACCACAGTCCTCGCATTAGATAAGATTGTCCAGTATTCATGTAATGATTGTCTTAGTTCTTGATGAAATCTTTAGGGTTTAGGTGTATCTAGTCCATTCATAGTCACATTTTTGCCTATTAATTAATTTCCAGGCCTCAAGACAATAATGCTAATTGAAACAATACTTTATTATTTTCAAAGGGAATCGATGCTCAAGCTCTTAAACTCAAAATGTTCGTAATTCTATTCTCAATATCCTGTTTTCTCTAAATGTTCATTAAATCGTAGCTTCAATTGAATCATGTTTATAAAGTCCAAGAATAACATAGTAAAGTTCACAATAAACGGGGTGGCATTGGTTTTTTCTCGTTTCCTAAGTTATAACCTTGAAGTAATAAGTTTTAAAAACTATTAATCATTTCGGCACTGAATGCAAATAGTTTTGAAGTATGTTGGTTTCTGGTTTATGCCAGTCCTGAAGGATATCTTCCAGAAAGTATCGAACCAGTATTAATACAAAATAGCAGTCAAAAGCTGATGTGAGCCCAGTTCATGCCAAAACATTCTTTATTGATCGTATCATTGGTTCACTCATTAATCTGCTCCATAGGTAGTTGGAACTTCCTCCTCTATCCTTTTTTCACCAGATCAGCTGATAATATTTGTAATTTGTAGCGTGAAAGATTAACAAAGAGTACTTCACGATGCACACCAATCATAATATTTAGAATCCAACATGACGGAGGAAACTAAGGCAGAGAAGGTGCAGAATTAAGAAAATAAATCCCCCTCTCTCACTAATCGCACCTATCGCTGGTAATAATTATAAAATGGATCCTTACAAAGATATTTTCATTGTCTACATGTAACCTCTTTACTCTACTAATGCATACGTGGGGAGTAAGTCTCTTGACAGTATGGAGACTTAGTTTTGCCACAGCCACCTCGTTTCTGTCTATCAGGAGTAGTATTTAAACATAAGAATACTTATAAATATTGAATAAACTTACACCGGCTGATAGCTAAATCGTAGACTTCTTGAAGTTGCACGAAATTGACATCCGACTGACAAAAGACGGAGTAGAGCACGTCAAAATGCTCCAAAATTGAAATGCATCCACGAGAGCAAATGATATTTTTTAACGCTGAAACCATAAAATGAAACATTTACTAAAAAGGATGATCAGAAAATGGAAGTATAGAGTAAAGTTTTTATAAATGTGGTAAAGCTGTGATAATGTGGAAGTAATAATTGTGAAATTACATAGATGAGATACAAGTCAACTCGTATTTTTTTTTTTCATCCATTTTATGGGGTACATTTCCCCGTGAATGGCTCCTACAATAATAATAATAATAATTTAATTGAATGATTATTACTATTTCATCAAGTTCATTATGCATTTTTAATCCGATCTTGAAGGAGTACATTTTACCCGTTGAAAATGTTAGTGCGACAATCACTGAAGTTTTATGGACAAATTTACAAACCTTTAGACGCCTTCAAGCTTTTCTCTAGGTTCAGTACTTCTTCTACATGGTACTGCGATTTAGCTTTCTTCTGCAAATCTTCTTTTTGGAGAGGTACATTGAACTCCCAATTGTCATCCATTATTTCTGCTGGCCTAAACAAAACGTATGTCAAGGAAATGTCAGAAATGTAGAGTGCATTTATAAACGTAAAGAGGATTATAACCTAAAAAACTTGTATAAAAATCCGTTGCAATGCAGGTGTAGACTCCATTGCACGTTAATTGCTGCTGATAAGACTTGGCAAGGAGATACAGGGTTGCTGATACGACTCATCATCAACACCTAACACGTTCTAGAGCAGGGTAAAAGAAGTCGTTCACTACTCAGGATGACTTTCTAGGTCTGTTTTGAATAAGTGGTATTAACAATTGTGCATCGGGGATCACAACAGACCTATCAGGGTTAACGTCTAGCATCAAATCTAAGCTTGGTACCTCCTTCTCCATCTAGCCCTTACAGCCACAAGAGCACTTGTTTTCTGTTTGACAGCAGTATCAAAACCTAAGGTACAAGCATAGAAATGGATGCGTTTCAGAAATAACGCTATAAATTGGTCATTGAACCTATAATTGGTATTGTCATGAAGAAAATTAAAATAAATGCATGAGCAGTTACAACGGCATTGTAGGTTTGACCATCACTAAGTAATTGTAAGTAAGTAATTGGTAATTAGTAATGTTGTTCAGTTGCATAAACAGATAAGAACCCTGACGATTGCCGAAGGAGTACCTACTCAGAAAAGTAATAACTCCCATATCCGTCATTATTCCCACATTGTACCGAATAACATGACAAATTGAGTGTCACATAAATTGTGTAAAACCATGAACACAATATACATAACGAGCCAAATGTATATCTAAGATGGAGCTTCATATTACCAATCAATTGGGATCAAACTCATGTGCCAAGGTAACGTCAAAAATTTACTGCCACGCATACATGCATTCTAATGAATAACGGATTAAACCTCGACCTCGAGAAGGTGATAGATGGGATCTCAGGACTGTTAGCACGCGGAAAAAGGAGTTTTTTTCCTTTAGTGAAGCCGCAAGACCAGTGACCGTGAAATCATGGTGATCATGGGAGTCGTACAGAAATTGAAGAGTACGAGCACGGCATTCTTCTGAATTCCAGGCACGACAATGAAGGAATAGTAGACGATATGTTTTGTATTATGGTACTTTCGTTAATTAAATCTGATACGGAATTGGTCATTCAATTGTTGACTACATTCTACAGTTATCAAATTAAAGTTTTTAACTTAAAATGTATCTTAGGTAAATATCGTCTGAATTGAGCGTTTCCTGGACTGTAGCAGACTTCAAGGGTTCGCAATCCCTTTGACAACCTCTTAATAAGTAAATTTAATAAAAAATCAAATTAATGGTTCTAAAGTTATTCAATAGTGATACGTATAGACACACTATGGACTGTACGCCTTCCTCAGGGGATGAAGTTAGCAAGAAAAGAGTAGATTTAATAGAAAGGAACTGTAATTTTTTGCCGTCTGACAAAATCAGATGCCGCTTCACATGGCGGTCATTAGGTGATTAAGCGTTTCAGAAAGGTATACTGCTGGACATTCTAAACATACGTAAAACCACAGAAATAAGAGGAACTCTGGATTTTAGGTGTTATGTACAAGATTAGTTGAAACATGGGGGTTGACTCCCAAAATGACTCTGTGGGCTTATACAGCAATTGTCAGACCCATGGTCACATACGCCTCTTTAGTATGGTTGCCAAAAACCTGCCAAACCTCTGCTCGTCTGGAACTTAATAAACTTCAGAGGCAGGCCTGTATTGTCATTACAGGGGCTATGAACACCACTCCCACAGCAGCATTAGAGGTTCTCTTAGACCTCACCCCTCTGCACATTCATTTGCAGAGAACAGCCTACCTGGGGGCCATTAGAATGCAGCAAATGGGGAAAATAAGGCCCTCCCTACAAAAAGATAGTCACTTGGAAATACTGGACAAAATAGATACAGATCCATTGACTATGTCCATCTCTGACGTAATGTTAGAAAAGATGAACTTTGATCTACCTTTTAAAGTAATCATAGATGATCGTGAGTTTTGGAAAAGAGGCATGCCTAAATTTAAACCAGGCTCACTTGTGTGGTACACAGATGGGTCCGTGATGAACGGGGCGGCCGGCCTGGGGATCAAAGGCCCCAATTTCAAACTGGCCAAGCCCCTAGGTTTGACTGCAACCATATATCAAGCGGAAACCCATGCTATAGAAATATGTGCACGAGAGATTGCCAGGAAACGACTCAAAGGTGCAACAATATATATACTATCTGACAGCCAAGCAGCACTGAAGGCTATTTCTGCCTTCTCGGTAACTTCAAAGCTGACTTGGAGTTGCCTGAACTCCCTCAAGGCTGCAGCCCACGGCAACAAACTGACGCTGCTATGGGTACCGGGTCATGAGGGAATAGAGGGCAACGAGGAAGCTGATCGCCTTGCTAAAAGGCACCAGAGTCCAACCCAATTGGACCTGAACCCCAACTAGGGGTTACCAAGAGTTTATATAACTCACCAGGTTCAGAAATGGGAGGACAAAACACGCACAGAATACTGGCACAACACTCCTAAGCAGAGGCAAGCCAAGCGGTTCCTCTCTATTTCAAGGAAACGTGCAAAAGCCCTTCTATCATTGAGGGGCATGGACCTTCGCAAACTTGTGGGTCTTCTTACTAGCCACTGCCCTCTAAGGTACCACCTAAACAAAATGGGTAAGGCCAGGACAGTAGAATGCCTGCTCTGCTGCAAAGAGGCGGAAACAGCAGAACACATCCTCTGTAATTGTCCAGCTGTTGCATCAACTAGATTCCGGCATTTTGGGAAGGGTGCTTCAACACCCTCTGATACTGCCTTGGAAACGCATGAAAACCTCCTGCACTTTGTGAATGAAGAGGTTATTAATAAGGATTTGAATTAAAATGGGGACAGCGTCACGATAGATCCTAGCGGTCTCAGTGACCAGGGGCTCCACCCATCCCTTAAGTAAAAAATTAAAAAAAAAAAAAAAAATTAGTTTTGTGTTTCCCTACACTCCCCTCCCATTTGGGGGTTTTCCTTGACTGACCTCCTATCTCTTGCGCTGGAGGATGGTTCAGATGGTAGAATTTTGGTTTGTGCACTGCACTACTCGAGTTTATGCTGAGCTCAATTCTAGCATAGGTGCTTTACCAATTACAGATTCAGTGCCGCCCAGCAACCTCAGGCATAGAAAGCAGTCACCCAGGTGCCAAAAGTTCATGACCATCTCAGAACGAGCTCTAGGGTGTCCCAAGTAATCATGAGCATACATACTAACTTCAGCTACCTCAAAAAGACTTACTACGACCGTTGGGTGTAGTACATTACCTCACAAGTGCACCAACCATTCAGATTGCGTCTGAATACAACTCATTAAATTTCTTCTAGCTATAGAGTTTGCTGAGTTCTTCCACAAATTTTCAATAGCAACGCCTTGTGGTAGGTAGTGAAGTGACCGAGCAGCCCTTAGAGCTCCTCCTACACCAACCGATAGGTTGCTCCACACATGAGCCATAATTTAAAGCTTTGTGCAGTTCCATTCAAAGCCCAATAACCGCGAAAAAGGGTAGCGCATGTACAATTAAACTAAAACATTATAAAAATGGTGTTATACACATTATTTGTTCTTCAATCCATCAATCAAGAAGATACCAGTTCTTTCCTAAAGCGATCAATATTAAAGACTGGTCTTATACCTTATAAATGAGCCCTGCACTATCTTCACTCGGCACCGACATTTGCTTACATATTTTAATGAATCCGCTTCATGGCAAAACTAATCCCACGTATGTGGTACCTGACTCTTCCAAAATCAATCATAACTCCGCGTAGGTACCTGCTGAGCACGCTAATAAACACCGTAGGTAAACAAAGTGTTTCCTAGTGATTGGGTGGAAAATGCGGATAGCAGGCGATGGCTACAGCTCCCGGGCTGTGGCCGACCGTTGCGATCTTGTCACCCTGGAGACACGTCGCAGAATCACGGATATGATGTTCTTTTTCAACCTGATTAACGGCAACATCCACTGCCCTCACCTTGTGTAGGAAATCCAGCTTCAAGACCCCACTTTTTACTCCAGAAGCCAGCCTACCTTTCATATCAACTTCGCTTCAACCAACTACCTTCAAAATCAACCGCTCTATAGAATACCTCGCCTAGCCAATAACTTACTGCACTTGACTTTTTCTCCAACCAATCAATTAACTCCTTCCGCACCGAAATTGTTAATATTTTTCACCTTCAAGAGAGGTAACAGGAGTTGTAATATTTCATACATTTTGTAATTGGGAGTTAGCCCGTTTTGTAAATAAATAGGGCTATTTTAGGGACTGCCATCTCATCAACTTTCCAGCCTTAGCCTGGGACACATGAAATAATATTGAGGTACATAGCAACTATAAACCTTTGAATATGAACTACCCTCAACAGTATCCACGCAGAGTTTAAGCTGTATTTTAAGAAAAATCAAACATTAGTTCGACTTCATTTATAGTTACCAAGCCGGTAGCAATTTCTGATGTTGACGAATATGATTTCAAACTTCGGGGATGTTGAACTATCTCTCATTCATTCACTCTACATTTTAAAGGACAAAAAACCAAATATTATTCAGCAAAGAACTATAAAAACTTATGGAAAAGAATATATTTCTACTTTAGTTTGCTTGGAATGTAATCAAAACAACCGTTATAACCTGCTATAGTGAAACCTTACAATAAGTTTCCCTCCATTTTATTTCTATCTTCCCTCGTTCTTCTCGAGTTCGTTTGCTATTTTCAGTTCCATGCAGGATCGGTTTGTTCCATACGTCCAGATTCGTCGAAAACTACAGCGAATTTTACAAATAATTCACCTTTTGAGTTCTTTTTGCAAATGTTTCTCTAGAGTAAGAAATAAAAGTGCAGATTTTGCAGTCATTCCCCTCAGTTTTAGTTCTTTGGTGCCTCCATGGATGTGAAAGTATCAGAGGTGTGCGATAATATTAAATTCCGCTTAAGATGGCAGTCATAAGCTGATTAAGACGTACAGATTCGTAGAATGATGCTCATTCCAGGCATACGTAAAACCACAAAAATAAGAGGAACTCTGGATGTTAGGTGTTAGACCTGTACAAGATTAGTTGGTTGTATTTCCCAACACTCCCCTCTCGTGTGGGTTTTTTCCTTGACACTGAAAGAGCTCTTCTTGCACTGAAAGATTGTCCAGAAGCTGATGTGCACTGCGCTACTCAAGTTTATGCTGAGTTCGATTCAAGCATAGAATCTGATGCATCTTATGCTTTGCCAATTACAGACTCAGTGTCGCCCAGCAACCTCAGCCATACTGAAGAAACTCCAAATAGGTATTTTGATTGAGAACAGATTTACGTGCTCTATTCATACCTCCTGAAATTCAATAATCGCTCTATCACCTGTGAAACACGTACACTCCAAAGCTTAGTATAAATTCAAATCATGAACGCAAGCCAATTGAATAATAAACCCCAGTGAAAGAATTTGCAGCGTTTTTTATGGTTATCAGAATACTTCAACCCGTGTATCGGCTACAAAGCCTTTTAGGAGTTCACTCCAGTATCCACATTACAACATCACTACGTCACTAGGTTACTGATATCAACAGAAAAACAATAATAAACCAAAATAACGCGAATGTTGGCACCATAAATCGGGCCATAGATCGGGAATGGTTTGACCTACGGACCTGGGGAGGGGCTCATTCGATTCCTCGTGGAGTGTTCTTCAAAAAGAGTACAAATTTAGGCCGCCTTGACATTTTTGAGGTTTTTAGGGATTTTACAAAACTTTGACAACCCTTAAAGGGCACTTTAAATTAAGTGAGAGTGCAATTTTTATTTCAGATTCGGATTCTACACCCTTTGAAACGTAAACCATGAAATTTTCAGGGGGGGGGGGGGGGTTAGCATTTTTTCAAGAGCGATTACAATGGTTTATTATTGAATAATAAACCAAAATGAAACAAAAGTAGCGCATATTTTTATAATGATTTTCCTTACAATCGATCGTTGTTAAGGAAATTTATTTTCGCCATTTTTCATAGCACAAAAATTGTTCAACACTTTTTGGAAAGCTGTGGATTTATTTGACACCAGACCGCCGATTTCCCCCTCCTTACATCCCGGAGAACCATTGGTTACGAGTTCGTTTTGTTGACAAAACTTCTTATTGGAGTGAAGTTCTGGCTTAGTTACCTATGATTTTCAGTCACAACCGATCGTTGCTAAGGTACACATTTTGTGCACATTTTATTCTCTTGTGAAAATTTGTTGCTCAGGCGCTTAGGTCGTTTTGCCACTCGGATTCTCCAAATCGTTTTGGGGTCTCTGGAAAGATTCAGGATAGATTGAAGTTCCAGGCCAGTTACCGGGGTCAGATCTTTAATAATACAATACAATGAGAGTTACAAAAAGGTATCTTATATAATACAGTGTGTGTGTGTGTGTGTGTGTGTGTGTGTGTGTGTGTGTGTGTGTGTGTGTGTGTGTGTGTGTGTGTGTGTGTGTGTGAGTGTGAGAGAGAGAGAGAGAGAGAGAGAGAGAGAGAGAGAGAGAGAGAGAGAGAGAGAGAGAGAGAGAGAAAAACCTTTTCAAGGTACATCACATTATGGGCGTTAGGCTTTAAGCGGAAATCATCCGGGTTTTTTATTTTATTTTTCAAATCAAGTATGTGATCAACTTAGATTTTTCAATACCAAAATACCTTAAAATACTAGTATATTTTTTACCGTTTAAAATTATAGTTTAACACCAAAGTTAAACTAGTTCTAAGTCAAATGTTACAACTGATATAGATCGCAATTTTCTATTTTATAAACCAATCTATTGAATAGTGGAACGTTGGGCCAACAGTTTTGAAGGGGATTCTTTTTTTTTTTTTTGGTTGATAATAAATATAGGTATATTATTGGAAATTATAAACTAAATTCAACTCCTGAACAGAATATAGTTAACAGACTGACGTTTGTTAGACTCAATAGAGAAAAATTCAGTTTTAAGTAAGTTGAAATGTTTTGGGATTCCCCCCCCCCCCCCCCCCCCTTACACACTACCCATACATTACTCAGATACAGTAAGAATTAGCGATCTAGGCAAAACGTTGCCTCTTAAAAGGGCCTTGATTAGCGGCCTAAACGTATTCCTGCTGAAGACCATTGAGTATTTCGTGCATACTTTTTCGAATTTTGAGTGGTATCTACCTATCTGCTTCAAATCATGGTGGAACAAAATGGAAATAGTATGATTTACGATTTCGGGTTGAAGGTGTATTTTGTTTTGTAGGTACCTACGTAGATTAACAGATACCTACTGTACGAGATCGTACACTTTGAATAACTTTTATGATCAAGTCAGTACTGTCAACGTATCATGACTCAACTTGACGTGACATATTAAGTACCAAACCCATTACTGGACTAGCCCAAGAACGACATTGTGGGATCAGGCTGACACCAACACGTTGAATTTGAAGAGAATCATCCGTTTTTGGGAGCCAAACTTGATTTTTGCCATTTTCTAAATTTCCCAGCTTTCTTCCAGTCTATTTCTCTCCCAACCCCCGGTCTGTCGTGTTTTAGTTTTTGATGAAGTGACAAAGAAATGACTCAGGGGTCATGTTGACCCCACAGTGCAATTGTCGGCTTGTCCCATTTTTCCTAGGAGCCATTTCGTGCGTATAGTTGTCGCAATACAGTTATCTACTATGTCTTTGGCTACTGATGGTGGTTGTGACGTTTCCATTTGAAATTCGAACGTTTTCTTAAGAAAAATACCAGTTTGGACGTCTATTTCTGAAATTTGCAGTTTCCAATGTTTTTTCCGAAACAGCTGCTGG
The DNA here is from genome assembly GCA_031894815.1 of Creontiades dilutus. NCBI lineage: Eukaryota > Metazoa > Arthropoda > Insecta > Hemiptera > Miridae > Creontiades > Creontiades dilutus. The sequence goes on from JAVIWC010001515.1 coordinate 2,441,989, forward strand.
TTCGGAGGTTTCCTTCTGAATTCAGCTGTTGGATGTTATCTTTTTGTGAGATAAAAGAAAAAACGTCTGCCAAGTGGGTGTGGCACATAGCTTTCTCGTATCCATAACATGACTGTATAGATCATTGAAAATTATTATTGACTAAAGAACTTCGTTCAATCAGGCGAAGTAAATATTGAATTAGGGTAAATTCATTGTTATGCAGGAGCATAACTTGAGAAAATAAAGGTAGGCATGTTCAAATATTGAACAAACTATAAAATATACCTAATAAGTCCGAAAAATGAAAATTTCATCGAAATTGGTCAAGAACTCCCGAAGTTTGCGCGTAACAAGGATTTCACGTTTGCGCATGCGCAGAGGCTACTATTGATCCGGGGGTCATGAAACTCATAGGGGACCATCTACACATCAAACCAAACAATCCCTGAAAATGTCATCAAAATTGGTCAAGAACTCCGGAGTTATGCGCGTAACAAGGATTTCACGTTTGCTCATGCGCAGAGGCTACTATTGATCCGGGGGTCATGAAACCTATAGGGGACCATCTACACCTCAACCCGCACAATCCCTGAAAATTTCATCAAAATCGGACTATAACTTCGTGTAGTTTTGCCCGTAACAAGGATTTGCAGACGGGCAGACAGACAGACAGACACGGAACCAACATTTTTCAGAAAGGTCTAAAAAGCAAAATGCGAGTGGAAATTTTGATTTTGGAGACGAAAAAATTCAACATTCCGAAAGTGAAAACAATGCTTCCGCTACCTTAGTAGACTCGGAAGCAATATAAAGGTAAGAACATATAGCAAATCATGTTAAGGAGATTTCATAAGCTCTACCGTTCCTTTATTTACCTTGAAATCTGCCAAATACACGTTTGATATTTTTCACGGAGGTGTTCTTATAATTCGTTATTAAGAACTGTACAATTTTTCATTCAAAGTCGCAACATTCTATGATTTTACTCCGTGACAATAAGAGGGTCATTCCTGGGCTAGAAATCCGTAAAGCTGGAAAGAGAATGAAAAAACACACCAATTCTGGATATTCCAAACTTATCGCGAATTCGGAAAGCCTGTTTAAATTGATCTTTGGGCTGATGATTGAAGGTGGGTAGGTACCTAGCTACTGCGATCTTAAACTTTCACATCCGTTTGAAGCGTTTTTGAAACCAACCAAGGGAAACGGGTCTGCCAGACCTTGGTCTGTGGAAATCCCATCTAGCTGTCAATGTCGCGTTCATTCGGACGCCGTTCACGTTCTGTAGTGGTCCCCAAATTTTCCTTATAAATTTTCTGTCTTGAAGTTCAAGTTGTTGAATAGATTAACGTCTTACCTATTAATGGACCAACCTTTATATGATATATTTTGCATATTTTGACATCGGTCGATTCACATAACTTTCACAACTTCATATTAATAAATTGGATCTGACTATTGCAGTTGAAAACCTTCACTATTAAATGAGTTTAATCTTATCTGTAGTCTATTTTGTACCTAGTGCGTAAAGTTGACGCAATCCAGATAGCTATTATATCTTTGCCTACCAATGCTAGTTCTGACGTTTCCATATAAAATTCCATGTTTCGAACGTTTTCTTAGAAAACACATACAAGTTTGAACTTTTGGAGCGTAATACCTTCGCTTTAGAATCAATCACATAGTTGAAAGTGTGAGATAATGTACATTTATACGTTTGAACCTTAACTGTAAAATAAGTTTGATGCTTACAGTGTGCCTGCATTATGTATGGATCATGCCTACAGTTCAGCTCTATCAATTATAGATTCCCAGAAGGGGAAACTCTTCAACATATTGTACTCGCGTGTCCAACATATTGAGAGAATACGTCCAGGGAATTCATATCGCATCCGTAGCTACCCATTCTACTTGGATTCTCAATTAGCAGCAGAAAACAATGAGGTCTAAGAGATTATTGCGGGATTGAATTGGAATTGGCTGGACACTCTCTATGAGTAGCTGATTTTCATATTCCGTCATTGATGCCTTCAACAGGTATGACAGGGGTACCCACAGGGGGGGTCCAACAAAATGGGGGGGAATTAGTTCACATCTACATGAAGTTGATTGAAACAGCGTTTAACGTGACGACATTAAAAAATATAGTACATCACTAGATAGCATTCCTCTGCAGCTCACCTAGAGGCGAGAGAGCAGGTTTGGAACTCCAGTAATATGCACATGACTTGAATGAGTGGGCCTTGAAATGTAAAATAAAGCTAAACACACAGAAGTCCTGCACTGTCCTCTTCATATACCTACATATCCACGATGATCCACCCCTAAGCATATGAAATGATGACGTTCCATCCAAATCGGAGGTCCGTTACCTAGGTATTATCTTTGATTGACGGCTCACATTTAATAGGCATATAACTGCAATTCTCCACAGATGCCGACACCGCTTGCGACTGTTACCCCTCTTAGAAAGACAATCTACATTAACACTTCACACTAAACGACTGATCTATTTGGCCCTAATAAGGCCTATTTGGGAGTGCGGTAGCCAGATCTGGGGAGGTGCATCAATCTCGCAGGTAAAAAGGGAACAAAGATTTCAGAGCCGTGTGCTGAGGATAACAACCGACGCACCTTGGTACATCAGAAACTCCAATCTCCATAAGGATATTCTAATGCCAACAGTAGTAGAAGTTCTGCAGTCATCCTACAGTCGATTTCACCAACGACTGAATCATCACCCGAACCCACTTGCTGTTGGCATTTTGGAATCAATCCCTCCAGACCGCCAAGACCGAAGACTCAAGCGAAAACGCCACACTGATCTCCTTCGTGCGCCTCAAAACGTGGCCACTATACAATATCCTTTGTACAACAAAAATTACTCATACCTATATTGATCTCTTTCTCTTAATGTTTAATTATATTTAATTTATTAATAATTTATATAAGGTAGAAAGCCAATGGACTTATTCTCCCCTTCATGTTACATATTGCATTGTGTTTATTGTATATTCAAAACTGTAATGTATTTTAATACAATAAAGTATATATATATATATTTTTTTAAATCACTGGATAGAACGTAAATAATAATGAATCTACTAATAATTTAAATATGTATGGTTTGTTTTTCTATCTGAAAATGTATAAATGACAATGACAGTGCTGGAATATTGTCCGTGATTTTGGCGCCGGCACACGGCATGGTTTTCATACCTGTATAAAGGGCTGGTTATAAGTTTAGGGGGGGGGGGGGGTGCGTTATGACGGTTGAGAGGGGTGGGTACTCCTGGATTTGAACATAGAATGTGGGTTCATCCACGTCGTTAATTCTATGACTATCTGACAATCATGGAAATATATGCTTGGTGGATTTTACGTGTGTGTGCATACGCAGGATGAAAAACGATTTGTGAGCGATGCAACTCATTGGCGAAACACACAAACATTTCGCTCACATCTACTACGTAACTCGCACGATTAGCCCACTTCTACAACCTAACCCACACAAGCCCAGAAAACGTCACATGAATCGAATGAAAACTGAAGATATTGTGGGTGTTGCAAGGATTTCCCTTCATAAAAAAATCAATTAAATCTGATTCCTACTCTTTGACCATATGGCTATTTAGAACGAAACATACTGATTCGACCTCTGGATTTGAGTGATGGGCCCTTCACCTCTCCGCCCACGCCGGTCGTCACGCTTCCTTTGCCGTCTCTTTCCTTCCTTCCGGCGGCGCTAGCTCCTTCGGAATTCCCCCGTCCGAGGAGCGTCCAGGGAGACCTCGCCGATGAGCCGGAGGTCGACTTCCATCTCCGATCACGGCCACCAGGTCCCCTCTCGCTGATCCTCCCGCTCTCCCACCACCAAGCGCTACAGCACATCAACCCCGCAGGCCTCCGGTGTTTGTGCTTCAAAGTGTTGAGTGTACTGCTGGACTCAACTTCCTTTCTTTAGTTTTACTGCTGCCGATCATGGCGAAACGTAAGTGCACAACATTGTTTACATTACAAACTAACAGATACTTCTGTCCAAAGAATAAATACAACTATTCATTATTGAATTATTTTATGACATTTAAGTGAAAATTGCCTTGAAATTTTAGCAAATTGTTTGCATAGTCACGGTTAACTCTCAATTCTATGGCAAACAACAACTTGATCTAGATAGTATACTCCATTTCAAACAAACTTTTTGCATTTTTTTCGCACATTTCAACAGTTTCTAAATCTGCTATTAAAAAGATCGTATATCTGCTACCAGAGACAGTTGGTGCCACGATTACTCATTTCACAAACGATCATGTCGGGTGTCATACATAACGGTGGGTGGGGGTACGCAGAATCAGCATTTCGGCCCTAAAAAACAACCCTTTTCCTGCTCAAGTCCGGAATGTCTTCATTTTAAAAAAAGTTGCATATTTACGTCTCATTAAAGTCCCCTATTACTGAATAGCTCCCAAAACCACCTCCCTTTTTTTCCACCGATCAAATTTTCTCAAAAACCCTGTCAAACAAACACCGATTTTTTGCCTTTTTTAAATGTTCTAGTTAAAAGTTGGTGAACTTTTTTGAGTAATATCCTACCAAAGAATCAATTCAACACTTTTTACACGTTTTATTTCATTTCTGGCATTTTTTAGCACGGTTTTTGGAATTTTACCAAGTTAATGTGCTCAAAAACTGTTGTCCAACGAATTAATTTATTCTTTTGAAGAACGAATTAATTTTTGAGAAAGAACAGATTTCACTATTGAAGAAACTCAAGTTGGTACTCGGGCGCCTTCTCTTTAAGCACAAACTGAAACATTCTAGTTTCAAAATTTACTTCGTAATTTTGTTTGCTACAGAAAAGTTGTACAAATACATCATTCTGTGAATTTTTTCCACTTCGCATATTAACCAAACTCTTTAGGTCTTGGGCCCAGAACGATTCTACATTAACTAAATTCCATAACTACAACAATGTCATATTGGACAAGAGTATCTCGTATTGGAGTAGAAATATTTTGAGTAGAATTAGAGATACGTCTCTCCTAGTTTGAATAATTGTTTAACGAGAGTGTGGAATATCCAAATAAGAAAATTCCTGAATCGATCTGAGATTTTTATTAGATGTTTCCTGCATCGAATTTCATCCCCCTCGGATGTGAATCCAATAATTATTATCCACTCAGGACACGCAGTGTAAACAGGACCTCTTGATCTTGAAGGATGGCTAGACCTTCTGCAACGACCCGAGTTATTTCAATGACCGATTACTGCAGCACCGTTGTATGCTGGCTCTGATAGGCACACATGACCCGTATGCTTGTTCTATAATGCGGTATGCACAGACTGGCTTTACTCGATTCATTTTTCCAGACTGAAAGGTTTCAGCAAACAAACCGGTTAAAAGCTTTGCAAAGAGATTGTTTCTGCGGATTCAGGCAAATGATCTGGGGTAATATTATCAACCCTGCTTATTAGCTAACCCTTAGCTCTGTTAGTCAACGAGATGTAGCCACTGAAAATGACAACGTGCATGCGTTAGTACCTTCGTTGCTGTTCAGACTTGCAAATCTATCGTTAATGTTGGATTTTACATTTTTTGTAAAAATACTGAAGGTAAAACATGAAATTTCATCTTACCTTGCAACTAAGGCTCACAATTTCTAACAGAATACAGAAGGTTAGACAAAAACTGTTAGGTCTTTTCTCGATGGATCCCAAATTTGATCAGTTACTAATAGCTTCATATTTGACTTGTCTTGTATGTGACTGGAGTTTATTTTAATTGGTAATTCCTCCGACTCAGCCTGGAGTAGAGATTAGAATTAATTATTGCACTTTGTTCGCCATCCGGGAGCAATTAATTCATTTATCCTGACAAATTGATGGTTAGTTTAAATGATTTTTAAAAATTTGTTTGCGAGTGCTCTGTTGTTGTTATGTAGTTATGGATATTTTCATTGACAAATCGCTAAAACAAGCCACTCTTACATTACACTAATTCATTACAGGAACTTTGAAAAACGCTGCAAATTCTTTCACTGGGGTTTATTATTAAATTGGCTTGCGTATGATTTGAATTTCTACTAAGCTTTGGAGTGTGTGTTTCACAGGTGATAGAGCGATTATTGAATTTCAGGAGATATGCATAGAACACGTAAATCTGTTCTCAACCAAAATACCTATTTGGATTGATCAGTTGATCATATTTGTGTGCCTCCTGAAATTCAATAATCGCTCTATCACCTGTGAAACACGCACACTCCAAAGCTTAGTAGAAATTCAAATCATGAACGCAAGCCAATTGAATAATAAACCCCAGTGAAAGAATTTGCAGCGTTTTTTATGGTTATCAGAATATTTCAACCCGTGTATCGGCTATAAACCCTTTCAGGAGTTCACTCCAGTATCCACGTTCACTACATCACTAGGTTACTGCAATCAAAACAAAAACAATAATAAACCAAAATAACGCAAATGTTGGCACCATAAATCGGACCATACATCGGGAATGGTTTGAGCTACGGACCTGGAGAAGGGCTCATTCGATTCCTCATGGAAAGTTCTTCACAAAAGTCCAAATTTAGGCCGCCTTGCCTTTTTTTTTTTTTTTTTAGGGATTTTACAAAACTTTGACAACCCTTAAAGGGCACTTCAAATTAAGTGAGAGTGCTGGCTAAAGAATTGGGGCGTTGTCGGACCAATATTGATTTTTCCTGAAAATTTCAGCTTTTTTGCTCCCGCCGTTTGGAAGAAATCGTGCGTACGGTGGACGGACGGAAAAATTTTTATTGCAGATTTGGATTCTACACCCTTTGAAACGTAAACCATGAAATTTTCAGGGGGGTTAAAATTTTTTTTTTTTCAAGAGCGATTACAATGGTTTATTATTGAATAATAAACCAAAAGGCCTACAGAAAGTTCCAAAGCCAACCAAAGAGTTTACTTTCAAAATGTTCGGATCTCAGTAACCAACTGAGCACTGTATCTTACATTCTTTGTAGGGTATCTTTTTAAAACCGTTTTAGATTTCACTATTTTACTGGGTTTCTAGTCGTTTCTGCGATTAAGGACCGAATTCAGGCTCTTCACCTGTTATTAGTTCTAATCAACTATTATTAGCGAGTTATCTAATGACAGAGTTCTCATGATTGCTCAATAACGCGAACATAATAGCGGAAGAATCAGATAAAAGAACGTTCTTCTTTTTAGGCTTTTGATAACTTCACATTGGAATTCTGTATTGTTTCCTGTTTCTTTGAAATATAAATATTGAATTACACTTACTTTATTACGACAAAGATCGGAATGTTGATTTTTCCTCACATGCCAAAATTTAATACTGGAGGTATTGTTTCAAGCATAAGGTATTGTCTTAGTTGGAGGTTTTACACCACTTTCCCAATACAAACCTAATCTAAATTCATAGAATATGACGCCAAAATCGACCTAACATGTATATTGTTATTACTTGGAAGTACTCAACTTTTAGATATTGAGTTTCATTTTCCTCAACAGTTTAGTGTTATATCGATAAAAATAGCTGGAGTTTACCAAAAGAGGAATTTAAGTGGCTATTTACGATTATGTAGGTAGGATCATTGTTACAAAATTAGCGAGTTTCTCTCAGTCATACCACCGGAGTCCATGATTGTGTTCAAAGAAATCATCACACTACGATAGTTTCCCAATAAAACGGTAATATAATCAATTTCGTTGAGTGATAAAAAACGCACATTTACGATTTCTGCTATGATTGTTCGAAAAATGTACATTTACTGTTACGGTGAGATCTTAAGTACAACTTAATTCTTTCTAAACAGAATTATTAAACAATACCTATGGTCTCACGGGCAGCACAGACAGACAGACGTAAAATGAGATATTGTTGAACGGTGTGCATGATACTTGATTCGTTCTCTGCCAAATTCCGGCCAAGTTGATCAACTCCACCAAAATGCAAGTAGAAATTCCGTTTTTAACCAAATAACTGTTGAAACTTTTAGGCATCACCATATTTTTTTATTCTTACAAAACATATTACAGAAAATCAACAACCCTTAAAATATAGGAATCCAAATCCAAAATTGAGTGTATTTACAATGACCCCATGTAGTTCTACTTGACTGTATAGTTACTGTACTGTTATCATTACCTTGTCTAGCTCTAGTCAGTAACGTGCAATTGAAATAAATTGTGGTAGAACATGTGGTGGACACGTTAATTGATATGGAATTCTTTCAAATTGATATGGAATTCACACCACAAGGATCATTAAAGCTTAAAATCACTCCAAATTTAATGTACAATGCAACGCATATACAATCATTTATCTTAAGACCAATTTCGAGATCTATATTGAATTTTGATTAGAGCCTATGCTTCATTTCAGCATAATTAGAGGGTAACCCGTTTATAATAAATGAATGACACATTGTGAAGTAAATGAATCCAAACGAACAAATAGCACGGGTTAAACATAAGCTTGTAAAAAATACATTAATTATGACCAGACTGTAGTAAAATATATTATTTTCCTGGGCTTTTTTTTTTCAATGGGGATAAGAGGCCAACCTTAAAGAAAGAAATGTAAAGCTTCGGTCTAAAACTGGGGAGTAAAAAATGAGTGTGTGATTCCACGTCCGTTTTAGGAAGAGATAATGAACGCAAAACGAGGTTATTTTCAACCAACTCAGCCACCGTTTTTATACTCGCAAACTAATCAAAGCTTTGGTAATTGAACTGAGTAATCAAGCAAAAAAGCGTATCGGGGAGGTTCGCACGAAAATTATGGATATCCTGTCGGAAGGAGTAGTCCTTGACCGACACCGGTCCATACGTAGGATGTCAAGTCCTTCGGGGCACAACGGAATATTTAAATCGACCTTAAGAACCGAGATGTCTAGTAAGTGCACCGAATAACATTCAATCAGAGGTTAGTCGTAGGTAATGCGGGGGCATGATTGGACGTTAGATGGGATTGTGGTGTTGTAAGATGTTGAACGTGCCCATTAGCGTGATTGAGTGCTGGATTTTGGACACATTAACTGTGGCGAGACAAGGTCCTTTCTTCTATCCTGCCCACGATGATCTAGATAGGAGTACTAACTACTTCGATGAGAGTTTCTGCTCTTGATTTCTGCCTTTAATTATCGTTTATGATCTGTATTATCATTTAAATGATTAACAGGAGTACAATCCAGTTGTTAGCGACCGACCCGACAGTTCCACCCCCCCCCCCCCCCCCTCAACACTCCTTCAACAAACCTTCGGGTGGGCTCCTTCCGCCCTTTGTTATCCCGGCATCACCACTTTTCCGTCCGCCCGAGGGGGTCATTATTGTACCTGCCAACCCCCCCCCCCCCCAGACTTTAGCTTTCATATCTGTTTACTAGCTCCCCTCCTATGAGCTAGAATCCCATATTTGTAGGTTGCATAGGCAATTTTTCATCTTCGGTACTTAAATGAGTAAAATTAATCATTTAAATGATCTGGCTGTAGAACCATAGACAGGGGTCTACTGTCCCGTTTTTTTTTCGTCTTCCATTCTTTTCAAATATACGTGAAAATAATATTAATTATAACTACTGTGTTTGCCCTGATTTCGCGTGAAAGAGTGTGGTTGCATATGGATTATTTCCTTTTTCCTGTTTTTTGAAACTGCTGCCTTGAGCATATACCGGTCTCTTTAACTTTCACCTGTGTATTGAAGGCTAAGGCCTCAACTTAAATCCCACATACGATGATCCAGATAGGAGTGACTAAATAGTCTTTCTTCAATGATCATTTCTGCTCTACATTTTTTGTCTTTAATGATCATTTATGATCTGCTCATCGTAGAATATTTATGATCTTTCTTTCTTTTCAAACACACATGAAAATAGTAATTTTAACTACTGTATTTCGGTATATCATATGCATATTGTATACGGACAGTTTCGCGTATGCATTTACGTATTGCATATTAATAGTTTCATCATTCTCGTTTCTTTGAAACTGCTGCTCTGAGAATGTACAGGACATTTTAAATTTTCATCTGTGTATTGAAGGCTAATCACCTCAACTCTTTGAAGGGGTAAGTTCTCCATTTCATCATCAAAGACGTAGAACAAAGCGATTCCTTCTATCGTATACAAGATTTTGTCGATCTCTTTTCATTTCTTTCTACTAGAGTCACCGTACCTTGTTCGATTTGCAGAAACACCACAACAACACATTCCACAATTTGGCAAGAAAAGTATATCTAATAAATTAAATTGGTTACTATTTTACAAGAATGAACTTCTTTTCAACCCAAGCCTTTACCTACAAAACCTCTCAGAAAATGAACAATGTTGACACCGGCTTCAAAAAAATGTGGACAGCGAGGAGGTTGGTGTACAGGAAGCAAAAAATATTTATTTACGCAGAGAGCTAAAGACAGAGCAGCTCCATGAGAAGAAGTCGAATTGTCAGGATTTTCCCTTGACAAGCCTTCGCCAGCAGAGGGGCGCATGTTAGAATTGATTCAATGGGGTGTGGGACAACCCTAACGTGAGAAAAAACAAAAAATAATAACTGCATACCAATCGTTTCAGACCATTCCAAGACCGAATCCGTGAACAAACGATAATGTATGTCTGTGTGATTGACAATTATTCGTCGATGCTGCCCCACAACAATTCTTCATTGATTTTCATGATTCTTATTTTGTTTGATCCCAATTTCGGTCTACAAAATTGGTCTTACAACCTCAGAAATTGTGCTTTTGCAGACAAAAGGGGTTAATAGCCAATCCTTTCTATCGCTGCTTAAGCGAAATTAATTTAATTCTTCTTTTATTCAGTTAATATTTTCCTGCAGTATTTAAAAATATTTTATATTAAAAATTGAAAATATTTTATATTGAATATTAATTTTGGATTTTCCGTTGGGAAGGGCAATAGCCAATCCATTCTCTTTTGTTCGATTAAGAACTTTGCTCCAGTTTTGAAAGATAAGTATTTCAGATCTTTATAATTCAAATATGGAAGGGGGTAAATGGAGGGGGTAATATTGATCAATTATTATGTCTTCACTATTTTTATCTGTTTGTTTTTCGATCCCGATTTTAGTTTCTTCAGAAATCTCTCTTGGGCAATAAACCTCAGTTATGTTGAATTTTAAATGTGGATGGATAATGAGGGGATGGGGGGGGTGCGAATAAAATAAAATCCATAAGGCACCATCTACAACTCTATATTCATCGATAGATTTAATATTTACAAACGCGTTTGTACGTTTTCTTCTACAAATTTAGATAAAGAACGAAGCAAAAAAACGCCACGAGCTAGGTACCTACTTGAAATTCTGTCGTCGCACTTGAGCTTATTGTGAGGAAAGGTCTTTGAATTTTGACCTTCTTATGGCACAAGGTTGTATCGCACTCAAAGAGGAAATAAATATTCCTCGCAATTCCTTGACCGAAATAACTTTTCCTGAATCCCACTGTTTGTCTGTTCCGATAAAGAACAGTCATCTACAAACTTTTCCGCCCACCTATTTTATCTGGTTTTTGGGTCATAAATTCAACGAAAATTGACAAACAGCTACTTTGACCATTCCGACAAGAGGTTATATTACTCGGTGGTGATATGGTTCGAGTAACTATTCCTTCGGAAACAAGTTGTACATTTGTACAACCGTATAAGTATACCCATATATCGTGGGGTTCCGAGTAAAAGTGACCAAGTAACATTTGCAAAATTTTACAGGGGAGCGATCTGAAGTTTCACCTATTTTCTTCTTAAGAACACTGGTTGTGTGATGTCTCATCCGACTATGTTTCGATTTTTCTTTATCCTGTAGGTAGTAAGCTAGTGCCCGCCTATGATATCGTGCTTCAAAATTCACTTCAGATTAAATAAGAGCTGTTTTCCGGAAAACTCTATTTGATAATTTTTACCTGCCTGGAGTTTCAAGCTTTACTCATTTGGTCAATTCAATTCTTCGAAAATCTGTCGCATAGTTACATGAAATTGAGGGATTGAATAGTTTTTTCGTTAATTTATCGTGTTGCCAAGCATCTAATAACAATTATATACCTATTTCTGTTAGAAAACGTTATCCGTTACCTATCACTGTAATTGGTCATTTTCACCTGCCCACTATGCAATCTTACAAATCTTACACAGTAAAAGTGATCAAATGGCAATTGATAACATTTACATGCACCAGCGAGAGTACATTTATAATCCATCTCGTGTTTTGTGGTTGAGTTCAAATGCCATTTGGTCACATAAAACTCTTTGGGTCAGGCAGGTAAAATTTATTTTCAAGTATTTCTTGCACATCAGTTTGAAGATAACGTTCTTAGCAACAACACACAGTAGAAAACGTTCCTTATTACCGGAATGACAAAAAAAGCTCATTTTGAAAAAAATGTTACTTGGTCACTTTTACCCGGAACCCGACGATATTTCAGTAAATTTCCCCCACTTTGTGGAAAGAGTTCATTCAGATCGTCGAAGAAATGGAAATTGCCTTACAACAGTTCATTATTTTAAATTTTAATTCACCTCTTGTGCTTTTCTGCTGATTAATTGGCAACCACGATTATTCATTTCCCCTCATTCTTGAAAATTACATCAAACGAGGAAATTCAGCGAGTAGTGCTTATTGCACTTATCGCTTATGTGCAACAGTTACCATTTTTCAGTTGGTATGAATTCTTGAAAAACCATCTCGTTCAAATTACTATTGATAGAATTAAGTATCTAAACCACGTTTATCATCAACCACGATTTTTTTTTTCTTTAAAGAGCTTACATCTGTATGTTTTGAGCCTTGGAAATATATTAATCATAACTAGAGCACTCAACAATCAACAATTATTTTAAGCACACACTGATAAATGTGCTTGAATTCCATTGAATCATGATTTTAAGAAAACAATAGAACTTGAACAAAATTGCTAACGATTCAAATTCTTTGTTTCATCATCAGAATTAGCTTTAGAACAAGATTTTTGCCTTCAAATTGACAGTTCATAATTTCATTAAACCCGATTAACTCAATGAATTGCATCTTTGGTTATTTCTTATTCTACAAATGTTCTTTCGGTTTCCAGACTTGTTGCTGACGTGCTTCCTGGTGAGCATATGGGCGAATATATCTTCGGCAGAAGACAAATGGGTTTGGGGTGGCAGCGGAAGATCGGCGAAACTAACCCGGTGAGTAATAGATAAATTTCACTGTATATAAAACAGTTTTTAATAAAAAATAATCATTTAAAAAACCGACTCCCAAAATTTAAAAACTACAACTTGGAACATTAAAAATATTGAACATCAGAAATTCTTATTCAGCACCGTCACCAACCATCAAAAACGTCGATTTTCCTTTAAAAAAAGTTTTTTTGGGCTCAAACTACATTTCCTCAACGGTTTAATCACAAAATTGTTTTTTGATTTACCAGTCGACAGCTGACATTCTATCGGATATTAAAGGCTACGCATTCGTAATCACACATCGGATTACAAAGGCATAATGAACGACACCTTGGAAGATCCAAAATCCTAATTTTGTTAACTCAATATCTAAAATAAAAAGGCCTATTTATTTGAAATCGCCGCCATGCATAAAACCGTCAATTCTGAAAAAACCCACGTGGTTTTCTGCATCCAAACAAAATTTTTCCATCAATTTTAATAGGTAGTTGCTTATTTTTCGGGCTATGCACACTTAATTACACGCTGTACTATAGACACAACCAACGTTTGAAAAAAAAAACCACCCATTTTCAAAAGTTCATAAAGTTTGATTTGTCGATTAATTTTTGCTATTTTAACGTGAGCAAACAAATTTGACACTAAAAATGTAGGAAATCTAACGCTGTTTCCAAAGGTATAATCAAATTTGAAGTGGGATCTCTAATTCAGGGAGTTGTGTTTCTATATTTTACTGATACAAGATCGAAAACACACAAAAAATGTTGGAACTGAAAAATTTAGAAAACAAATCTTTTAAGAAATAACTCTAGGAGGTACTTTTACAGACTGGACTAAAGAAATATAATGTATGTTTGGAAAAACAAACTTTTCTCAATAGTTCATCAAGTTTACTTTGTAGAGTGATTTTTCCTAATTTATTGTGGGCGAAAAAATTGGGTTTGACAGTGAAAGGATAGGAACTTTAACTTTCATTCCGGCGGTATATTCCAATGTGAAGTGGAATCTTTAACTGAGGGAGCACATTTTTACTGAGCCACGAACTGAAACACAAAAAGAATCTTGAAACTGAAATAATTCGCGAACAAATCCTCTAAAACAACGGTCTCCAAACTACGGCCCTCGGAAGGATTTGGTCCGGCCCTCCGCCCGAAGAAAAAATGGATGGATGGAAAAAATTAGGCTAACGTCAGAACGTGATGACCTCAAGGGAATCAAGAGTTTTTCCAGACAAATGATAATTTTTGGTTCAACGTATGTTTGCAAGCAAACCCTTTCAAAAATGACGGATGTCAAAACCAAATATCGAGCCATGTTTCAAGAAGAACACTTGAAAATTTGCTTATGATTGGAACAACAAACTTTGATCCTACGTGGAAAGACATTGTAAGCAAAAAACAATTGCACACTTCACATTAGATTGGTTTTCCAAAAATAATTTTTTGAACGTAATAATTTTAAATCAATAAATACAAAATATAATTCTCTTAAATTCTTAAATACTTTGTTTTTATATTCCTGAAAATTAAATTGTTATTATTTCTTGTTGAGCAATGAAAAATTAATAATCATGGAATTAAAAAAATATATATAATCACTAAAAACTAAGTTTTGGTTCCTATATTAGGCCTAATTTTGAATTTGTCAAATTCGTCTGGGAGTAGGTACTTAAAAACCCTGTTTTCAAGTGTCTGACTTTCAAAATTTTCCATTCCTGAAAATTCAATTGTTATATTTTTTATTGAAGAACGAAAAAGTAATTAAGGAATTGAAAAAAAAACAATCACTAAAAACTTATTTTTTGTACCTAGATTAGGCCTAATTTTGAACTTGTTAAACTCACCTAGGAGTGCTTAAAAAAATGCTGTTTTCAAGTATCTAATTTTCAAAATTTTCAACATTTTCCGGGGGCATGGCCCCCAGACCCCCCCATTGGCCCACCCCACCATCTCCACAATATGATACGGCCCTTGGAGCTAATAATTTGGAGACCACTGCTCTAAAAAAATAACTCCACGGGGCAGTTGTTTTTTGCAAATTAGTAGTAAATTACGTGGGTGAAGTAGTGCGCACCTTATCGTGTTCACCCTGTGTTTTATATACATATAAAAAAAATCTTTAAACCCAGGAATCAATTCAGAATCCCTCAAAACGGATTTTGATGAAGAACATGTCGAAAAATTTGTATCTTAAGATTTTTGGAGCTATTGCAATAGTTTCATATTTTAAGAAAATTAGCTAAAACAAGCAAATTAACTGTAGCATCAATGAGAAGAAGAATTGATGAAGGGAAGGGGGAGAAGTGGCATCATCACTTGAGTAGGTGGGTACCAATGGCTTGCACAAGTTCCTTTAGTTATAATTTAATCGGTGTAGTTTGGCACTCCTATTCACATGACTTTATAGTTCCGTGAAATGTTTGATGAACTTATTTCCAATTTCCAATAAAGTGATTTTTCACTAGTGAGGTTTGTGCATGTTGCTTCAAGGTTCATCTATTTTCATTTGCAAATTCTACGACATGGGTGACACGGGTTTGATTCATTTTCGGTCTCGGATCGTCTGAGTTCCCCCATTTCCAGTAAGTACTTTACAGCGCAAGACAACTTGTTCGTTTCTTGTCTTGACTTGAGTCTTGACCTTCCTCAATTTCCGGCACTCGGGCTTTTAGTCAGAACCCGGGAAACCCGCTCACCCGCTGATTGACCGGTCCACTTCCTGGGCCGCATCATTTATTAACAACGGATTACACCTCGGCGAATGAGGAAACTAGCCCGTCGAGTCCGAGGGAACCCTTTGATTACGCTACATTTGCACATATACGCCACAAGGTCCCGGCGTTCCTTTGTTGGGGCTTCGGAGCCCATTGTTTCGCCAGTTTACCGGCCGAAAACCTTCTTTCGAGGCGATTGCGCAAAAACGAGCGTTTTCATTCGTCAAGAGCGGTAGCTCAAAGCAGATAAGTCTTGCGATAACGGCAATGTACCTCCTCCGTTATGTGAAATACATGAACGGTTCGTTATTGGGTTGTGATGTCAATGTAATACAATATAAATCCTTTAATGTAAGAGTCATGTACGGACATAAAAACGATCTCCCTTCTACCCCCAATCTTCCTGACAAACAGTTTTCTCAATAACAATGTTCGCTTTTCAAAAGAAATGTTAAATCCTCATGAGAGCCCATGCGACGTACAGTGGATAATATGACCGATTTAGGTGGACAAAATTCTGAAACTTGTCCATATTCAACCTTCAAGTTCCCAGATTACGGAAAAAAAAATCGAATTAATTTTTTGACACGATTGGCGAGCACACAGTGGTCTAAAATCAAATTGATTTGCCAAAATTTGACTGAAAACAAATTATGTATCTCCCAAAACGCAAAAATTCTTTGCAACATTTAAAAACTAGAAGGATTGATGAAACAATTCCTGCAAACAAATCCTTGGGGTAACTTGGGACGTTAATATAGTTTTTCGTTATTGAATAGGGGCATACATTCACAAATTGCTAAGTTAAATCTACAGGTAGAATGTAATGTATATTCAATAACGAATGTAGACATTTAATTTCTTACCTGTCTCAGCAATGTCCATTGTTGAAAAAAAAGCAATAAAACTTCGCGCAACACACACCTTGAACATAATGAATGGCCATCGAATAAAGATAATCCCACTGCCGGTTATCAGACACTTGTGCAAAACATGACTGATTCACTCCTTTATTATTTGTTTGTAAACACGGTATGGGGGGAAATATTAGTATCAAGAGTCTCACTAACTAATAATAAAAAGGTAAAGCACTCAGAAATTCCAAACTTTTGACTTGACTTTTGTCCAACTAAATTGGTGATTTTGCCCACCGTGCGACGGTTGAAAATTATCGAGAGATCTTTTAAAAATAACTTTACCCCACTGCCAGAGAATTCATTATGAGTAATGAGAACTGCGCAATTCCTTTTGTCACAGCTAAACATTATCAACAGATAATGTAATTTGAAATAATGCTTCCATTCATATATATTGCTGAAAGTAGGAAGAACACATGGCTTTATAGGGCTTTATGTAGCTGTACTACGAGGTAGAGAACTTTATTTGACCTCTTAGTTGAGGCCTCAAAAGCAAATAAATATATTTTTCAGTACACTTGAAACTAAATATTCTTTCATTTTGACAAAACTAGATAATAATGGGAAATCGCTTTCAATTGTTCACAAAGAAATTATGAAGTTGAGTCATGATATATAACAAAAGATAATAGGTAAATTAAAAGAAACGCATGTTTCTAATCCAATGAAAGATCTACGTTATTTACATTAGCGTTTAAGAAAAGGAAAAACTTGAACGATTTGAAATTAACAGAGGTTGCTTCTAGGGAACTGTCTTGTGACCAATGCGAGTAATCTCCGACATTTTAAGAAGGATGACAGTTATTCAGATCGACATTGCTGGTAGTAGGCGATGGAATGGTTTAGTTGTCCTTCTAAAGGCTGAGGAGATTAGCGTGCAACACCCAGAATATGTCCCTCTGGGGGATCGGGAACTGCCCATATCCATCACACTCCCGGGCATTTAAAGAACCAAGTGGGAATGGAGGGGAAAAGTTATTAATAAGTAGTACAGGGGTAAGTAAATGGTAATTTTTGAGGGATAACATTTAAAACGCTTGTATCATTAACTAAATTCATTTTGTCTTGCATTGTTGACGACGTGACACGTGGATCGGATCAGGCCTCCCCATAGGGGACAGGTTGTCCTCCAGCTGTTTACTTTCAGTGGGAGTACTGATTGCCCCGGTTCGGATCCGGCTGGTTCGAAATCCTATCAAGTGTTGTATACCTGTCCTGTCGTTAGACAGTTCACCTCTGATCTCGATTTCACGTGAATCCAAAACGCTCCCAACCCAGGGGCGTGAGGCAATGGGAAGCCACGAGCGAAATCGTCAGACCTAGTTCAGATCCTCTCTGGAGGACGGCTGGCGACGTCCGCGACACCTCCGGGTAGTCGGACGAAAATCCAAGGTGAAATTCCTTGTTTACTTTATGTAATACAGTAGGTACCTAATTGCAATCCATCGCGGTTGTTATTATAACTATTCGAAGGATACAGCTGTGTAACACTTGCTGTAAACACCTGAGATGGAGAATTTCAGAGATTCGTCTCAATATAAAAAAAGTTATGATTCTTAAAAAGTGTTTCCATTCACTATAATGTTAATACTTTCAATGTAAGAAGTAGTAGACCCTTACACTTTACTTTACTTACTTACATTTAAAACGCATTGCCCATTTTTCCTATGCTACAGTGCAAGGCAAACGGGCGGCAGCACAGTCAATATTAGAGAGCAGTTGGTTCGTTATCACGTTTTGCTACAATACAACAAAGAGAATGGAATTTGTAATGGAATGGACTAGTTTCCCGTTCCAAGGAGCGAGACAATTAGTTTGCAACGTCCAGAACATACCCCTGTAGCCAAAAAGCTTCAGGTTTACTCTCATGAGTAGCTGTTTCAAGAAAAGGGAGGATGAACTATCCATTTCCTATCCATAGCCCTATTGTGTGCACCATTTGCTTGGTTCTGAGTCAGTGGTAATTAGATACACATCTGATTGTAATCCTAAAATTTACTTCAAATTTAAACAAAGTCTGCAATTATGCCGGGAGATATTAATAGTTTCAAGGTAGTTCAGTAAGGTAGAAACATGCTGAGGTTCCTGTGGGTACCCTGTTAGGTTACATCTCGATATCACGGTCGATTCGATTTGGTAAGCATATAACGAAAATTGTCCCATACTCTTTTGTCTGTCAAGCATCAACAAAGCAACAGGTGAATATAATTCACAAACTCAAGAATTGGACAAATCTATAAGAACCATTATCTTTCACTCCTTAATCCTATACCTGACGACAATTTACGCTTTTTTCAGTCTGTTTGGTAGAAACGCAGGTACGAAATGATGATAGAGGGAGGAGAATGGAATAGCACACTACCGTTTCAGCGTCATGCGGTACTTTCCGTTTTCTCATAAACTGGACATTAATGGCGTGAAACATTCTTCTGGTCCCTGCGATTCACGGTTTATAACTTCCATACTAACCAAGGTCTTGGAAGGTTGTCTCTTTAACAAAGAAAAAGTGATGGTCTCTGAAACCAAGATTTCCAAGCGTATTTTGCTTTTAAGATAATTTTTTTTAACAATTAAGCTCCTGTTTCAAACTGCATATGTGTCTACAAATGTTTACCAGAAGCAAGGATCCGTCCTTTTTCGATTAGAAAAAAATAAACTAGGGTTTAGGCCATATTTATTAGTAGAGTAGATTTCGTAGAATTCTTAACAAAGATATGTTCTGCTTATGTAGAGTGAATTTTTGAATCCAGAAAGACGGAAATAATACCCTCAGCTTAATGTAATATTTCCTCCGACCAAAAAAACTAGCTAAGGCATTTTTCAAGGTCATTTAAAATATTATAAAGAACTCGAAGGGTGTAAAATCTTGTATGCAAATGTAAAGGAATATAAAACCCTACAAATATGGATTTTGTAATTCTTTGCGAAATTAACAATTCAATGAACTGCTTATTCATAAAAACGTTGTCTATATTTCCACGAAAATAATGAGTTACAAAGTTGAATCGATTTCGACGGTTAGGTCATCATCAGTAACAAACATGAACTCGAACATGAACATGACAGTGGTCTAACAAGACAGAGGAAGCTGTCGTATCACGTACTGGTGTAGGCAGTTATCATTTGAAACTAAATGGATTTGGCAATCTACGAACACGTCCGAATGACCGCGAAGGTCAAGGCAAAAAGGTCAGCTCGTCGTAGCGTGAAAAGCGCTGCCGGACATCAAGCTCTGCCTCAGAAGGTACCTGTTTAACTAGCGCGACCCACCGATTTCGCTTTTAATGATTAAATTGGATTGGGTCCGTCACATTCGCAACGTTAGAGCTTTTCGCTCGATTTTTCGACGGTCAGATTAGAGTCAGTCGCATCCTCAAATCGATTCGCTGGAAATAAATGGAATAAATGAGAACAACAGAACGAATGGGGGCGTGACGGCCAATTCAACTAAGGACACGCAACGACTTTCATAAGCTCCAGATGATTTTGTAAGCGATGCGGTCTTACACCAGATTCGAAATTCATTCAAAAGTTGTTCTGAAAGGAGGACGAACAATACCAACTTTTATTATACTGCATATTTCACTGCAATCATAAGGTAGTGGTAAGAAGACTACCAAAGGAAATTACCTAGGTCAATTTTTTAGGAAATGTAGAACAGTTTTTATGACATTATTTTTCCAAAATAACATAGTTACTAACCGATTAACCGCACAGAGCACGTAAATCTGTTCTCAAACAAAATACCTATCAGTTGATCATATTTGTGTGCCTCCTGAAATTCAATAATCGCTCTATCACTTGTGAAACACGCACACTCTAAAGTTTAGTAGAAATTCAAATCATGAACGCCAATTGAATAATAAACCCCAGTGAAAGAATTTGCAGCGTTTCATGCGTATCAGAATGCTTCAACCCGTGTATCGGCTACAAAGCCTTTTAGGAGTTCACTCCAGTATCCTCATTACTACATCACTAGGTTACTGCGATGAAAACAGAAACAATAATAAACCAAAAAAACGCAAATGTTGGCAGCATAAATCGGGCCATACATCGGGAATGGTTTGAGCTACAGACCTGGGGAGAGGCTCATTCGATTCCTCATGGAAAGTTCTTCAAAAAGAGTCCAAATTTAGGCTGCCTTGACTTTTTTTGAGGTTTTTAGGGATTTTACAAAACTTTAAAACCCACTTTAAATTAAGTGAGAGAGCTGGCTCAAGAATGGGGGCGTTGTCGGACCAACATGGATTTTTCCTGAAAATTTCAGATCTTTTGCTCAGAAGTTTGGGAGAAATTGTGCGTACGGCGGACAGACGGAAAAATTTTTATAGCAGATTTGGATTCTACACTCTTTGGTTTATTATTGAATGATAAACCAAAAACATTGGGAATACATACATATATTATGGTGCCAGAAAATGTTTGAACTTACAAAGGAGATACCAGGGCTCTTGCAGTTGAAAGAGTGGGTGCACTTGCATTTGTCAAACTTGGTAGGGTCGTGATCTTCGTGGTTTATGATGCCAACCAAAATCAGTTATCTGCGAACTGAAACTTCAAAAAACTGTGTTCAACACCATTTGTTTCGTACACCGTGTACCATTGCATATTAAATAATAGGGAAAATAACGTAAAGCCTCTCATAAAATTTGTTGTCTGTAATCATTGTTAGTGTTTCGGTGAAATTGGTAAAAACCTGGAAGAACTATATGAGGTTAACATGAAAAGGCTGAGCCCTGAGAACCACGGTAGTGATTCTGATTGTATCAATTTCCCTTTGATATTTGTGATGGAGCGGTTATAATGCTCTAAAGCTATTGCTATTGCTTGAGGTAGCTCTTCATGTTATTGGTAAGTGCTGTGGAAAGTACTACTTTCGTTTAATACGATTGTAATGGACATATTGATCTCTGTTCGCTGATAAAGTCGAAACGTGGCAATCAATCACCGTCTTCAAAATCATATCTGAATACATTGACGGGTTTTATGCGAGCAACCGGTTCACCCATGAAATCAACTCCGTTCAACTCCCATTAGAAGATTACCCAGACCATGATGTCACTTTTCATTGAGTAGCCACTGTGGATTATACTTTACAATGATCAATTTAATTTATAGGCACTTGAATGTCTATCCCAACTCTCTTCGGTCTTAATTATGACTCAACGAGGATTTACCAACATAAAATACTAATAAACAGTACACCTTCATTCATCTCATCAGGTTTTCTAAAGGCAGTTACACACCTCGGATCGTACTTCACGAACCAGATTATTAAGTAGGGAAGAGAAGTTAAAGTACCAGTCTAAAGCATGAAATAATAATTTAGTTACATCCTTAAAATACATTTTTTTAAATTCTGCCCTTCTTACCGAATTTGTTGCCTGCAGAAGATTCACCTGTGAATGTATAAAACGCGTCCTTGCTGTTGTGTTTTCAGTTATTGTTTGTCTTAACCGTCGAAACGGATTTAACATTGTTACTAATTTATTTCGTGGAAATAGGCACGGAGAAATAAGGTTAAGCTAAACTAACTTAAAAATAGGTAGTGCACGATGCGATGTAGTATGATATTTTCCACTAACTTCCATATTCAGAGCTCCATTACTGCCATCAGAGTTGAGCAGAAACTAATTCCGAAACTGTATACTAAAATTGGAACTAAATTAGTAGATTCTCATTAAATAAAGTACTTTACATTCAGAACCTTTAACTAAAACTAGTTTCAGATCGTTAGTTTCACAATAAGAACCTTGTAACTACATCTTTATAGGTTTATTATTTTCAATAGAAAGCCTTTAGCAAACGATCATAAAGCAAACATTTTGCTCCCCCCCCCCCTCCCCCCCACACACACAGCTAACGGTCATTTTACGTTTCGAGTTGAGTAAATTCAAAATCGTCAATGTTCATCATAACTTCTACCTACTAGCCACCCTCAAACGCAAAGATGCTATGAGCCAAAAAGTCGCACAAAAACGTTATTTTTCAGGGTTAGTACTGATCCAGGCAAGTGAGTTATCAATTTTTAGTTATTTCGGACACGAAATCGACTGGAATATGGTTCAGATCCGTAGAAATTCATATTGAGAGCCATCTCAATCGTTTTGTCGTCCAAAATGACTAGAAAAGAACACCCAATCTGCCTATATTAGTAAAAACCTCCAAAAACACGTTGGTGGCACGTTTTTGGCCTGCATCTATGCGTGTGAAGCGATCAGACTGGCAAGAAGTTAGGGCCAACTTGTCTCCAAATGGAGTCCAGGCGAGAAAGACCGGAATTTTTACATCAATTCCGAGACTTTTTATGTGTTGCACGGACACTGCAGATTTGGAATCTATACACCTTGAAACGTTAATATGACCCAGTTTGCGGGGAGAGCGGGGGTGTTTATGGAGAATTCATTCGCCCTAATCATGATTGCTTGTCAAGGTTTTGTCTAATACGCTTTTCAACCCACTGGATGTTGTTCTGATTTCGAGTCGGTGGCTTCTCGATAAGTCCATCTCTGATAGTTCTCAATCTGATGTAAACCTCGACTTGAAACCCAGCACCCTCCTTTCTCTTGAAACCTCCTTTAATTCCTTTATATTTTCAGTTATTGTTTGTTACTGACTTAACCGTCGAAATTGATTCAACTATGTAGCTCATTTATTTTGATGAAATAGACAACGTTCTTTACTGATTTCCGTTTTCTTTTTAAGCCTTCCACGTTAGGTGCGCGGGAAGGAAGGAGGCTGAACGGTTTTTTTCATTGCTGTAACTAACTTTGCTGCTTTGTTAGTTTTTAGGTTTAGAGTTTTTCCAGTCAAAACAATTACGAATTTAATTCAAAACATAGTTTCAAAAGTTCAACCAAGGACTAATTCATTTTTAGCAAGGAAAGGAGGAACTAAAACTAACTGGTTGAACTATGACTTCAGTTAACTACCTCCAACTCTGATAGGCACGTTAAACTTAAATTTATTCATCATCTGTGTATTGACATCGTCTTATCATTGGTTTTTAACTTTCAGAGATCCGGTCAGAGGAAAATACGGAGTGATTGAAGAGCCCGATCTCCCGTACGAGCCGTACAGCCCGTTGGTGCGACCTCCACCGTCCAACTTGCCTCCGCTCGTCAGGCCAAACCCGACCGACCGACCGTACGACGGCCGCTTCGATACGAGGCCCAACAACTCGCCCCGGCCCGGTCTCGGCGCCTACTACAACCGCCCTGGTGGAGTCATCGGAAATGACAGACTCCCAGGAGGATACGATCGACCCGGAGGCCTCGACAGGTATACACGTTTCGACTAAATTCAAGCTGTATATCATCCATAAAACTTTCCAATTAACCAACCGACATACTTTCATCATGAGCGTCAGGCATCCTGGCGGAGTAATTGATCGCGACAGGCTCCCAGACGGATTTGATAGACCCAGAGGCCAAGAGAGGCATCTCGACTATATTTAAGCTGAATGCGATCCATAAAATTACATTCTTTCATAATAATTGTTCTGAGGATATTTTAGAAGTTACGAACTTGTTACCTGAGGCTACCAACGAGGTTTTGGAAGGAATGGCAGTTTTTCGTCTAGGCGAACCTGACGTACTTGCAAATGGGTAGTGAAATCAGAAAGACAGAGTTTAGAGACAATAAAG
The DNA here is from genome assembly GCA_031894815.1 of Creontiades dilutus. Lineage (NCBI taxonomy): Eukaryota > Metazoa > Arthropoda > Insecta > Hemiptera > Miridae > Creontiades > Creontiades dilutus. The sequence goes on from JAVIWC010001515.1 coordinate 2,466,431, forward strand.
GAAAAAGACGACGAAAATCTTAAATCGCGAATAGCTCGAGGAAACGAGGCCTCTAAAAAAAATGCTAAGAGGGACAGGAAATGAGTTGTAGTACCCGTAGGAGTCAGGTCGGGCATAACTCATGGGACACCCTATATACAGGGTAGCTGCCTCTCCCCCTGCCCTAGGATCGGGGTTTTATTATTTCCACAGTGTTGAGAATTTATTGTAAACAATAATTACACAGGTGTGCAACAAATTTTTTTTGATCAGCTGCATGGAATATTTTAGCTAAATGTTATGTTTTTTGTTATTGTTTTTTCTAAAACGTAGAAAAAACACCATAATTTGTGTTTGTCTATAAACTCAAAATAAAAGAAAGTATTTGTTTACTATTCAGTACAAAATGCTCAAAAACTTCATTCAGTTTGCTTGTGGAACCTTTTTTTTCTTTGATACTTCGCCGCACACGTTTTCGTGCTCCAGCATTGTTCCCCTCTTGAGCATCCAACAATAGTCAGCTAGCATATTGACGTTCCATCGACCTTGGTAGCGTTTTTCCATATCCCGAATGTCTTGGTGAAATCTTTCTCCTTGCTCTTCACTAAACGCTCCCAGGTTTTCTGGAAAGTATTCGACATGCCATGACTAAATATGAGAGTGAAAAAATTCATGCAATTCATAAAATTGACAACTTGGAAGCAACTGCCAAATTGGGGTTTAACGCTGAATAATACCGTATGTGGTATTCAAAAAACCAGTTTTGCGAGAAAACTAGACGTGATGGAATTTTTAGATTACTTTTTTCGGTTTTAGCATGCAAAAATCCATTGGAAACAGTAAAAAATCGTATGCAGTTTTTTGGTTGCAGACCTGTGTTATTTATTGAATAATCGGATTGACTATCCCCAATCCATGTCGAAAATATACCAACAAGTCCCAGCTTTTCACCCCCGAAATCTACTGACCTTCCACATACGATTCTCCATCTTCGTCGGAACAAATGCAGAAGTGGGTTTTACGTTAAGTGGGTTACGAATTGAGCATTCCTTGGGGTGAGTGACTCAATACTGGAAACCTGCAACCTGTGATCGTTCGAGGCCCGACATGTTTGGCATCCCCTCTCCTCTACAAGCTGGTTAATGGAGCTATTCATTGCTGGCAATCCTCACACAAATTAACCTTCCCTCTAATTTCCCCAATTCTATTCCTACCAATTATTTGGACCATTCCTTTCCGGAATCCCCAGCAATGTCACTCTAAGCTTGAAAACCATTCCCACCTAGATTTCTACACGAATCCGCTTTACCTGTTTCAAACTACATTTGAACAGCACAATCCAATTTTTCCTTACATTTGCTTCCTTTTGGAAGGCTTAATGGTATGATGTCGTTCATAGTTTTTACGATTCAGGAGAAACAAGTGATCAGCCTTCTTGAAGTTAGACTGTGCAAAAACTACGTAGGTATCCTATCCAGCATGTGCAAAAGCTAGCTGTTTATAATTATGAAACTTACAGCGTTTGTTGCAAAATTGTTTAGTATAAGTGTCAGTGTCTTTTGGATGCTGCGAATCTGCAGGAGAGGAAGCGTAGGGACGTATTGGGACTAACGTGTGTCTTTTGTATAACTTGCATTTAATCAAATTATTTGTGGATTTGATACCTAAATTCTAAATAAACTGTTTTTTAATAAATTTGTGTGTGTTTTTAGGCCATACGACCGATTCCCCAATGAAGGTGGAAGATATCCAGGGCCCACGCCGCCATTCGTCAGACCCCCGCCACCAATCAACCCCACGAAACCTGGCATCATAAACCACGAAGATCACGACCCTACCAAGTTTGACAAATGCAAGTGCACCCACTCTTTCAACTGCAAGAGCCCTGGTATCTCCTTTGTAAGTTCAAACATTTTCTGCTACCATAATATATATGTATTCCCAATGTTGTTTTCAGTATACTAATAGTTACCCACTTTTGGTTGGCGCATGAATTTTGAATAAGATTTTATTTGTTCGATCTACAAATTTGGTTCTAGATTAGTTTATATTTGGCGTGCCATAACACATGCCTTAATCCTCCGTAATATATTTAGCTAATAGAGTGAAATTAATGACACCCCTATCTTTCTAAGATTGTTTCCACCATTAAAGCGAAATTCAACATATTCCAAATCAGACTCAACGTATTTTAAGGCAAAATCAATATTTTTAGTACTTCCCTCAAAAGGAATTCTTTATTCAATAGAGGGCCCGTACTTGAATTGATGCAGAGAGTGCATAACAACGTGAACTTGACAAAAAAATCACTAAATACATTTACATTCCAGACCATCCTAGGACAGTACCGTGAAAAAGATATATTGAAATCCTTTAAATTCATATAAATAAATACCCGTCAAACTAACCAAGTGTATGATACATTTTTTTACCACGTCTGATATATTTTTGTCCACGCTGTCCCGCCTACAATTATTAACTGATTACCTTTTTTGTTCGATCCCAATTTTACTCTGTTGTGCAAAATACTGCGGAACTTAAGATTGTTTTGGCTGAATTGAAGATTGATGGATTTTTTAACGGAAAACGTGTTTTGGTTTATTATTTAATAATAAAACATTGTAATCTCTTGAAAAAAAAATTCTAACCCTCCCTGAAAATTTCATGGTTTACGTTTCAAAGGGTGTAGAATCCGAATTTGCAATACAAATTTTTCCGTCCGTCGGCCGTAATACGCACCACGATTTCTCCCAAACGGCTGAAGCAAAAAAGCTGAAATTTTCAGGAAAAATCCATGTTGGTCCGGCGACGCCTCAATTGTTGAGCCAGCTCTCTCACTTAATTTAAAGTGCCGTTTAAAGGTAGTCAAAGTTTTGTAAAATGCCTAAAAACCTCAAAAAAAGTCAAGGCGGCCTAAATTTGTTCTCTTTTTGAAGAACACTCCGTAGGTCAAACCATTCCCGATCTATGGCCCGATTTATGGTGCCAACATTTCCGTTGTTTTGGTTTATTATTGTTTTTGTGTTGATATTCTGATAACCATAAAAAACGCTGCAAATTCTTTCACTGGGGTTTATTATTCAATTGGCTTGCGTTCATGATTTGAATTTATACTAAGCTTGGAGTGTGCGTGTTTCACAGGTGATAGAGCGATTATTGAATTTCAGGAGATATGCATAGAGCACGTAAATCTGTTCTCAACCAAACTACCTATTTGGATTGATCAGTTGATCATATTTGTGTGCCTCCTGAAATTCAATAATCTCTCTATCACCTGTGAAAACATATGAGTCGAATCCGTAATCACACACTCCAAAGCTTAGTATAAATTCAAATCATGAACGCAAGCCAATTTGAATAATAAACCCCAGTGAAAGAATTTGAAGCGTTTTTTCTAATGTTGTAGACGCTATTCAGCCAATAATTCTTAACTGATTTTCGTTGTTCTTATTTTGATTGATAAGTCTGGTTGTATAATAAACCTCGAGAATTTTGTAATCGCTCTCAGAACGGGGGCTGAAAGGGTCAATTGTCCTCCCTTTCAATCTCTGCTCAAGCAAGAATTTTCGACCGATTCTTGTGATTATTTTTCTTTTTCATTGAGAACCCAGTCTAGTTTTGTGAACGATGAGGGTAATTTCGATTTTTTTTTTTTTTTCATTTGTAGTTCCGATGTGCGACAAATTAAGGATGTAATTATATAAGATATTATAATAATTATAAATTATAAATAATAATTATAAAGGCCGACTGTTGCTTGCAGTGGGTATGTTTTTTCTGTGTAAAGTCGTTCCCATTACACTGGCTAACCTTTCTGAAAGCAGTTTCAAAATGGTAGTAGCGAAGAGAGGTAACACATTTTTTCACGGTTTGACATAAAGTTGTGCCTCCACCAAAATCATGATCTATTCGCTATTCCCACTAAAATTATATACAAAGCGGACAGGATGCGTATTTATTGCAGGAATTTCTTACCAATTTGTTTTTTCATAGTTTTGAATTTCTTTACAGGGAAGCTGTGATGTTGGAAAGAAGTATTGTTGTGAAAAATTCATCAATCATTCAAACGGCATCCCGGTCGACGATGGTTCCATCCCTGAGGTATGATAATTTCGTATTTTATTCTAGTACCATTTATTATTAGTTTTATATTTTTGGAAAATTTTCATATTTTTCGTCAATAAACCTAATCAACGCATTGTAGAAAGGTAAAATACAAAGTAAATGACAAGCAAAAAGTACAGAACTTGAATGACAGTAGGTAGGTAGGTGAATGAATCATCAAGTTGGTTGTCCTAATTCCCCTTCAGCACACTTTTGAATTCATCATTAGGTATCTACCTAATTGAATTAAAATCGTGATGCTTCATTTGCTTATTAGAACTTTCTTATAAATTTGGATCTGTTTAGATAACTATCACACAAATTCAACTCTTTCAATCTTTATTATGCGATTTTGGAGAAATCTCTAGTCATACTGCGAACCAAGACCAAAGTTTTATGGACCCCTGCACATTCGATCTTATAAGAACAAATACTGTTTGGTCTCTGCTCCTGTACAACCTCGAATTCCTGCATTACCTGTGTTAACTATTTGTGCATCTTGACCTATAGCTATCTTTTCTAGTTTCGTCCCATTCGAATCAGATGTATCCTCATAAGCGCAAAAAAGAACCATCCCATACTAAATTTTCACCCGATTTCGATAATATTGCCAGAATTGTTGTTAAGATCTTTAAATACGCGAGTCAATCTTGCACCAGCGTTGAAATTAATTGCGGATGGTGTAACAATCAATGATTTCTTAAGAACACGGCAACAAGGACAAATCTTGAAAGATTGAATCTTTGTCATAGGCATACATTTCAAACATCGCATACTTTTCCGCTGAAATAAAGAAATCAGTGTAGGTGACTGACCACTGGAGTCGGTCCCTCACAACCCGGTACGATTACTTTGTCTTCGAATCAGCAATGGGAAAACAAGCGAGTGCAAACATACCAACTGACCATCATCTTTTCTCTTATGCTGACCCATGTCGCTCGTACATTTAATAATACATTCCCAGTTATATGTCCCATTCGATCACGTTATATATTTAAGGTAGCTGATGTGATCAACTGATACCATCCATTTACCACACTTTTATCAAAACTAAATATAAGCATGCACCAGAACTGATTGTAATTGATGTATTAGTTTGTTAAATAATAATTTCCTAATTAGATAAGTGAAGAATTCTTGGTAGTTTCACGACATTTTTCACATGGTTTGTCTTTCGTTTCAGGTTTTGGCTGGACCTGGAGGACCGGTAGACCATCTCAGGCCCCAGGTAAACTAAAGATCCTTCTCAATTTCTATATCTACCTTCTTGGTAGGTATTTATCTCGTTGCTCTACGATTAGTCATCGAACAAAAAACAGTGAAATAATATACAATATAGCCTTGGGTACTTAGCCATTGTAAGTTAAAATTGACAAACAAACTGTTACAAAAACTGTTTATTTCACACTGCGTAACTCTGATTTCTAAAAATAGGCGCTTGAATGATAAGATTACTAAGATCACTCTGCTCATGTTAAAATCCTTTTAGATCAGTTATTGTTCACAATTTAGCTAATCTAATCCTTTCGAAGTTTTAGAACTTTAAGTTCAAACCCGTTTTGACTTTAGGTCAAAATCCTGAACATAATCCGGGGCATACTAAAATTCTGAGCATCCTGAAATATTTCAATTAAATCTCTTTGATTTCAACATTCTTTTCTAGCCATGCTTACCTTGATCGAATAAGCAGATCTTAAAGAAGATGTATCATAGATTATGAAGGGAAAATTTAGCCTTCAGAAGACAAACGTCTGCCAAGTGGGTGTGGCACATAGCTTCCTCGTACCCATAACATGACTGTATAGATCATTGAAAATTATTATTGACTATTATCAATTAAGAACTCCCGGAGTTATGCTTGTGGCAAGGATTTCACGTTCGCGCATGCGCAGAGGCTACTATTGATCCGGGGGTCATGAAACTCATAGGGGACCATCTACACATCAAACCGATCAATCCCTGAAAATTTTATCGAAATCGTTCAAGAAGTCCCGAAGTTTTGCGCGTAACAAGGATTTCGTTTGCGCATGCGCAGAGACTACTATTGATCCGGGGGTCATGAAACTTATAGGGGACTATCTACGCATCAAACCGAACAATCCCTGAAAATTTCATCGAAATTGGTCAAGAACTCCCGGAGTTATGCGCGTAACAACTATTTCATGTTTGCGCATGCGCAGAGGCTACTATTGATCCGGGGGTCATGAAACCTATAGGGGACCATTTACACATCAAACCGAACAATCCCTGAAAATTTCATCAAAATCGGACTATAACTTCGTGTAGTTTTGCCCGTAACAAGGATTTGCTGACAGACACACAGACAGAAACGGAACCAAAATTGTTCAGAAAGGTCTAAAACGCAAAATGCGAGTGGAATTTTTGATTTTGGAGACAAAAAATTTTCACATTCCGAAAGTGAAAACAATGCTACCTTGGTAGACTCGGAAGCAAAATATGATTAATCATGAGGTTTTCTACGTTTGGTGAATGATTATTGGGGGATGCTAACAAGGTTTCTACAATCCACGGCACAGAAGCCTCTGAAAATAGTGACGTTGTAAAAACCTATATAAAGTCCTTTGTTTTTTCATTAATTCTACTATTAATGTTTCAGGGACACTACAATAATCGGGACAGCCCTTACGGACGTTTGGAGCCAAGGAGGCCTTGATCAGCTTGAAGGCGTCTGTAATTCTTTTACCTGTGAATCTCGTCAATTCGACAGATTTACCTACCTCAAACTCGGTACGTGATACTCATTAGTTTCGATTCTGACGTGAAACATGTTGATTGAACGTCAGAATTTATATTTTTAACAATTTACGTTTGAAAGATATACCTACTAAACCGAATGTATCAAAAATCGATATCATTTTAATAATCACAACAAACGAACAAAGTCAATAAATGTTAATAACTACAAGAAAATTGCATTATAACCATTGTGAGGAGAAAATACATATTGTAGGACTGGCTCATTTATAAACTACTACAATCGATAACTCGATAAGTTACCAGATGAATCAACGATAGTGACTGATTTTTAAAATCCTACCAATTAAAATGCAATTTCGAAATAATATTAAGAATAGGTTAAGCTTGTGCAGTAGTAATACAACTAATATTGAAGTCAACTGTCCGATTGGATCGATGAAATGACTTATTTTATCGTTTTGCTAAATTTTACAAGTCAACAATAATTGTTGACATAATTATTATGTCTAACTTGTAGACTATTTCTGAGAATCCTGATTATGATCCTTAAATGTACCACACCATTAGCGGTAAGAATAAAATTACGTAGGTTCCTTTACTGGTGTATTGTGTGTTGTGTTGACGAATCCAACCGAACTACTTATGAACGAAAGCACATGTTAAAAAAGGTCTATCAATGTGAAAATGAGGTACATAGTAGCGATAATTATTAATTTTATTTATTGTATGTTTAATTTTAATTTTGTGTTTTACATCAAAAAATATGTTGAAAAAATTTTATGAAAGGAAGATCCGTTTCTGTCCAACGTAGTTCACGGTTACAATGTCATGTTTTAGAAACTCGTTTGCTGTATGATAAACTTACATTAACATATTGGTACATTGTTTTAACTATTTTGCGGAATCAAATCGATTTCTGGCCCATGTTACCAACATCCAATGTACCATCTTGAGAATTATGTACATAGGTGCCTATTTGAAAACAAAACTGCTAGTATTTATTGTTAAATTATAAGCATAATATAAACAGCGAAAATTATTGGTTGTACTTATTATTTCACTTATTACTACCACTTCCATGTTTCATTACCTTTAAAAGTAATTTTAATGAATCCAGAATAATTTATTGGGTGGAACATGAACACTCAAATAGATACGGACTAAGTCACTTGCAAAGAAGTTGTGGAAACCCATTTCAATAAAAACGGAGCAACATAGAACGTTGTATATATTTCCACGAAATTAATGAGTTGCACAGTTGAATCAAATTTGACGGTTAGGTCATCATCAGTAACAAACATGAACTGGGGGTAATTACAGAAAGCCCTGGTGAAGGCCCAGGTGAAAGGAGATTGAATCCTATTGGCTCAGGGACGTGAAAGGGACGGGGAGGACCAACCAATAACTATGTAACTCATTATTTTCGTGGAAATATAGACAACGTTCTAACTTGCTCTGTTTTTACTCAAATAGAAGTTTTTAGAACATGCGGAAAGTGCAAGGATAACTTTGATTATGGCGAAAGAAAATTCCCACCCGAAATCGGTCTGTGTAATCAGAATCAGCAGTTTCAAGAAACGGGAAAGGGATACTATTCATTACCATTACGATTTCAAGATCCGTCAATAACTCACAATGAAGTTAACTGGTAATAAAAAGGAACGGTTTAGTAAAAGTGTAATCATAACATTAATGGATCAAGAAGCCAATCCGTGATATGTTCAATGACTAGATTAGATTAATCGGTTTCCTAATGAGTGTAATTCAAACATGCCCAACAGCTACTAACAATCATACTGAAATTTAAATTTTATGGGTAATTGAATGGAAGACTACACTTGTATGTGAGCTAGATGAGCAGTGTGTCGGTTTGATTTAAGAACTATGAATCTGATTGGAGACACATACGCTCACATAAACGGGCAGTTAAATAAACTCGAAATTACTGTTGCTACGAATGGTATACAACGTAAAATGTGACGAGAACTTTGATGTTGACGATCAAAAATTTGGAAGCAAGTCGGTCTTAGTCAATTCCTACGTAGTCACCCCTTTATGCGTCGCCGAATTCAATTGCCTCGTAAATTGCCTTTATTCTATTTCTTTCAAGAGGTCGGGAATTTACTAGTCGTCGGCTGACTATTATATTTGTGGATAAAAAGGAGGCAATTGGACTAATCATCACCTGCGCGGACAGCCGCTTCAATACTAGTCGGGTCGCGAGTGAGGTCAGTGAGGTGTCAGCCATCCAAGACCGTCTCGGCCCCTCACGTCAAAGTAAGACGACAATTTCTGTTACCTAATCTTCTTCAGTGTTTCATAATAAAATTGATTGATAATTCAACAAATTAGCAGTTATAATTTAAATATGGATGAAGTTTTGATTCATCAGTTTCAATATTGAACCTTTGTAATGAGCCGAAAAACAATTTACCCTCTCCATTTGTAAATTTTGTCCTTCAAGAGAAATTGATAGCTAAACATTCAACTTTTGACAACCTTACTGTACGTTCCTTAAACAACATGATATGTGCCAACCTCTTACAGATCCTTCCATTCAGACGGGATACTGAATTACTGCAAACGTGCTACCCGAAATATTGGCTAGACTCTTAGTAAGTAAAATCAAGTTAACACATTCTAGAATCGTATAATAATAGACGTTTTTCTATCATTATTCCTATTACGTCTTCTTACATCTGGCATTTAGTGTTACTTTATTAGTGTTTGAGTTCCCAACTACGCATCTACACATTACTTAAATATTATATTCTTTCCAGCAAAAGTTACCAATGGTAAACTAATTAAATTAATTAGTTCCATGACAACTATCCCCTGGACAAGTTGTCAAGATCTATTCTTTATATTCGTCTATTTGGTTTGGTACTTTTAGCAGGTGCACCAGAATTTAGCAGATAATATTAATGAGGTATTGGGAAGTCTTGATGGTGTTTGATTCCCCCTCGATTGGGTGTAGATACCATTTTTGTGGACTTCTACTGATTGATTTTGCGAAATTATCAGATATTTTGGTGGTGAATCGGGGTGGAAAAGACCTACAGACCTTCACGTCTATATCCATTAAAGATTTGGAAAGGCATAACGCATGAATCGCAAGTACAACAATGGAGTCAAATTGTTCTAAATTTATAAGCGAATAAGCAAAAAACCATTCTTTTTACTTCGGGCATACAGTACAATATCAGTAAATGTTCCAAGTTGTCCAAATTCCCACGTACTTCACAGAGGGGAAGTGGTGAGGTTGGTTAAGAAGAGAAAAGATGTGTAGATATCAACAACATTCAGTCTCAATCTTTCCATTATTTTCATACCACTCCTTCCTGTCACTTCATAACTTCTTCAGTTAGATTTCAATAGCTTTATCAAATTTCTTGATTCTGATGCCTGGTGCTCAAGAAATAATCAAAATTATCTTCTGAACAAAACGTCCGAACGTCTTCTGTTAAGTCCCAGTGCTATTTAAAGACAAACCTGCCAAGTTTATTTTTTTGCGCCATTGGGAGGTTTTTAGGAGTCACTTTTTGGTTCTGAAATTGCAATTATTTGCTTTGGGTGAATTTCTGCTGGTCGAAAACCTATCCCAGTCAATTTTCCGCCCAAAACTACTAGACAATAACACCCCACTTGGCTATTTCAGTGAAAACTTCGACAAACCCACGTTTTTGGCAGGTTTTTGATTAGTTTATGGCCCATAGTATCTATGCGAGTGAGATGACCGAACTGGGTGAATGTTCAGACCAGCTAGACCCCAAGTGGAGTCCATGTGCGAAACAACGGATTTTTGACAATTCTGAGGCCTTTTATGGCCAGTACAGAGCGCTGTGTGTAATGGCCTTACGCCGCAGCATATTTTAAGTCAACGCACCTTGAAACTTGAACTAGCAAAGTTTGAGGGGCGGCATAAAAACATTTTTCTATTCGGTTACACAAGAGTATTATTGAAAATAATAAACTAAAAACACGCGCTGTTGAAGTGCGATTTTCCTGTTTCTGGAAACTAACAACGCGTGGTAATCAGGGACTGGACGTCTGTACTGGATGTTGCTGCAAGATAAAAAAGTTGAAAGTTTGACAGGGTAGCTAAAGATGTTTGCCGTTCTGGCCGTTGGTGTCCACAAACGAAGGACCCACCCACAGAATGTTCAAAGCATTTGAAGAAGACCTTAAGATAATAAGTGGAAAATCCCGTTTTCGTATGCAATGGGTTGTATCTGGATAAAATTGCAGGATGACTCTCTCCAGAGAAGTTTATTTTCGGTGAAGGGTGCTTCTCGACAGGTTCAGTATCAATGGTCGCCAGATACATATAGGAAGCGCGGGCATGCCTTCCATTCACCGAGTCAAATGAAATAGGAAAACACTTTTCTTGAATGTTATTTGCATTCATCACAAAGAAACCATTACCTTTCAATTCATACCAGCCCTGGAGACTAAATAAAGAGGTTGCAATTCTACTAAAACGGTGATACAATCACTATAATTAGTGGAATAGTTCAGCAGTAAAGTAGATAATTATCGTGTTTTAGTCAGGTCAAATGCGAAGTTCATCTTCATGGTCATAGACTTCCACGCTTATGGAAATATCATTTCTGTAATTACTTCAATTGATGTTAAAATATGAAAGCACCAATGCTTTTAAGCAGCTCAATTTAGCCGGCTGTTGCATTTGTGACGCCATTCAGTTTTACTTGAGTTGTGATTGCACTAAATCGCCACATTTTTGAGTATCAATAAACATTTTGTGAAACTATGTAGACGTGGTTATGAAATAAATTGCGATTATCAGAAATTGTAGGTTTGACAGTGGAATAAGAGAGGTTATTTTTTTACCGAGCTTTCTTTGTAAACGAAGCGTTGCAAATGCCGTTTTGCAATAGCCAATAGACAACGATAACTCTCGAAAAGGTTGAGATGAAAATTCATTACTTTCGAAAAAAGCATCGTAAAAGTAAGGATGAGTTCGTCGGCATCATTTTGGTTTATTATTCAATAATAAACCATTGTAATCGCTCTTGAAAAAAAAATTAACCCCCCCCCCCCTGAAAATTTCATGGTTAACGTTTCAAAGGGTGTAGAATCCGAATCTGCTATAAAAATTATTCCGTCCGTCCGCCGTACGCACGATTTCTCCCAAACGGCTTGAGCAAAAAATCTGAAATTTTCAGGAAAAATCAAAATTGCTCCGACAACGCCCCAATTCTTTAGCCAGCACTCTCACTCAATTTAAAGTGCCCTTTAAGGGTTGTCAAAGTTTTGTGAAATCCCTAAAAACCTCAAAAAAAGCCAAGGCGGACTAAATTTGGACTTTTTTTGAAGAACATTCCATGAGGAATCGAATGAGCCCCTCCCCAGGTCCGTAGCTCAAACGATTCCCGATGTATGGTGCCAACATTTGCATCCACATTCAGTACATCACTAGGTAACTGCAATCAAAACAAACACAAGAGTTTTTTTTTAATAGCAGTAACCTAGTGATGTAGTGAATGTGGAAACTGGAGTGAACTCCTAAAAGGGTTTATAGCCGATACACGGGTTGAAGCATTCTGATATGCATGCTCCGTCTTACGAAATTTAAAATTTTCAAATAGAATATTTTCCAATTGTAATGTTCTCTTGAAAAAAAAAAACGCTGCACATTTTTTCATTGGGGTTTAGTATTCAATGATTCATGATTTGAATTTCTACTAAGCTTTGGAGTGTGCGTGTTTCACGGGTGATAGAGCGATTGTTGAAATTCAGGAGATTGTTGAAATTCATAGAGCACTTAAATCGATTCTCAACCAAAATAAGTATTTGGATTGATCAGTTGATCATATTTGTGTGCCTCCTGAAATTCAATAATCACCTGTGAAACACACACACTCCAAAGCTTAGTAGAAATTCAAATCATGAATCAGTGAATAATAAACCCAGTGAAAGAATTAGCAGCGTTTTCAAGTAGGTACATTCGATTTCCAAAAACACACTAAAAAATCGACTTGAAATGGCAAAAACTGCTAAAAATTTACTAATTTTTATTCTTCAGCAGATTTCATCAGAAAAAAAAAAAAAAAAAAAAAAAAAAAAAAAAAAAAAAAAAAAAAAAAAAAAAAAAAAAAAAAAAAAAGAACATAAACAAATTTATGCACAAAATTGTCCAGAAAATGTCATAAAAATAAGCTAAGCCCTTAGAAATCCAAGTGAAATCTAACAAAAGCTGATATTGGGCCGTATAGCACCGCCTTGCAACAGGTTTTACCATACACGCTTCTTAAAGCCGTGCCCGAGATTGGTGCACTCCGGATAGCACCCGGAGTGGCATTATTCGATCCATGGAACGGATTTCTCTCTGAATCACTGAATCAAACCAAAAACAGAAATTTTTTGAGATTTCGATTTTTGGTACATTAACCCTGCAGTATAATAAGTCATGAAGATGCCAAGATCACTGTCATATCCCGGATCGATGCTGATTTTTTTTAGCCAAATTTTATAATATTTGGTTAGGAAAAGAGCTTTGGAAGGCGTTTTTAAATTTCACTTTGAAATTTACGTATCTGGAAACGGACACGTACATGGGTTTATCGTGTATTGTTTCAGCACAATGGTTCTGAGCTTGTCTTTGGTGCTCCTGCTTGCGGCAACCGTCATCGTTACTACAAATGCTGAAGTAAGAAGATGATAATTAGTACAACGAGGAAACATAAGCCAGCACAAGTTACGCTCAAGCACAACACACTGTAACTTCCAACCCAATTCAAAGATTAGCTTCGAGTTTGATCAGATCCTGAAAAACTCACATATATCCCAAACTGAAATTAACTTGAACATTCAAATAAATTACTTAATTGAATTCTGCACACATTTGTTACACAGTTCTGTTACAGTGTTCTGTTTCACAGAAAACGTATATCATAACTACTTAAAACTTTTCCATCAAATTAATTCACGTTGATAACAATGTTCAACAACGTATGGAGTTAAAAGCACATGTTCAGGCCCTATTGGATCATTGTCACGCTTAACTTGCCACACAGTCAAGTCACAAGGTCGAGAGGTTTTGCCAAGATAACGGAACGGCAGTATTATTGATTAGTGGACGTAGGTACCTACTACGACTAAGTTTATATGATCATGATCACGTTTAGTGTCAAAGTGTTAGAACCCCTTCAGTAACTATTTTCATCTACAATCCTCATTAAGGTCGTAACTTCATCCACCACTACAAACTTGTTCTGAAATGACCGGGTAACCCTGTCTTTTTCGTACACACCCCGGTCTTGAGACCACAATCCTAAACAGACCTCGAATTTGCATGTATACAAGTAATTAGTTGTGTATTAACAGTTTAGAACGTCCAGAGGAACCGATATAGTTTCGTTTTGCTTGGTCATTTTTATTTGATTGGCATTTTTTAATGAATGAAGTAGTACGTCTCAAATGAACACCAAGAACCGGCCATTTCATAAAGTGCTGTGTAATTAGCGATGAGGTATCTCGACATTGTTAATAGTGTTTTGTAATTTCTTTGTCGCTTCCTTCCTTTGTCGTTCTAATTAACTAATACACATCTATGGTCGGCTTATTCTCAGATAAATCATAAGAAAATATATTAATTCTTTGTTTGGTCGTTTGTAGGGCAAAACCTACTACAGAGCATCTGTAGTGGATTATCACGTTTTGCAGAACAAAACTTTAACACCTCGACAAAATCTGATGAACAATGTCCGAAACTACGAAATGTATCTCAAGATTGCGCAGGAACAAGCGGTTTGTTATCAATCATCACTTACTCTTGATTGCTGTACATGTAATATGATTAGTTATTGCTTAAGAAGGTAAATCTATGATGATAAGCTATCATCATCATGAAAAATGAATCTTTGATAATATAGAATTAGATACTTTTGCATGCAACTATTGGAATTACTTCAATGGTTCGCAATTGAGATTTTATTTAAACTATAGCTCTAATTTGCTGCACCATTTGAAAGTGGGGCGTACTACTTCATAAAAACTTAAACTCTGCGCAATATACTTGCTGTTTTTTGCAGGTAGACATAATAGTATTCCCTGAAGAAGGCCTGTTGGGATCAGATACAACCATATTCCTGACCATTCCCGATCCAGCTCAGAATATTGTCCCTAACGCAAGTTATGATGAAGTAAGTTTTAAAGCTAATCAGCTACGGACCCATCGCACCACAGTTGCTTGAAGTTGAAACAGAGTCGGAAGTTATTTATTGAAAACAGCAAACGATTAAACAGGACTCGTGGAATTTGGATTAATGAACCTCCGCGGTGAACCTACAGATTTGGCTTACTTGTTAAAAAAGTGAATTGGAGGGATTAAGGAAAAATGATTTAATATACCTATCTGAATAATACCTTGAACTATTTCAATTGTGTGTGTTTAGGCACCCAAATAGAAGGCATATCTTTCTGAATCACAAAAAAATTAAGTGCATATATGTGCAATTGCCTATTAATTCATCCAAGATCGGGGGCGTTGCTAAGTATTTTTTAGGAAGTAGCAATAGCCTTCAATTTTATTCAATAACTTCTGTATTTTAGTAGCTACTTGTTCCGTTTTGCTCGTTGGGGGCCAGCCATCAAACCTACAGGGTTGTATTCGCGGGATTGTTAGTCCCTGGCTTCGCTCGCACTTCCTTTGAGAGAAGCAAATACTTGGGCACATACGTCAAATGAGGAAGCCAGGTGACGTTGGCAAACTTGAGAATATACCTACGTAGAAGGTCGCATAGGTACCTTCTTTATTCAAATACTGTTCCACATTTTGGTTTGCTATTTTTAAATAACCTATATTTTAGTACCCCAACAAAGAACTTGTTTAGCCTCAAAATTTTTCACTTCAAGTTTCCAAGAGCATGGAATCCAAACGATGAAATTTCCATTTTCCGTCACCCTGCTGGCTCCTACCGTGACTACTACCGTGTTTGAGATGGTATATCCAGCCCTAAGGCCCATAACTATCTGCTGGCTTGGTCACATCTTTTCTTGTAATTCTTTCAATACACAGCAGGCTTCCTTCTTGTTTGCCCCCTCCGGCTTTTGACAAGCAAGCATAACCAGGGTGCTTGTTCGTTTACCGGAACGATGGACAACGTTCAACACTATGGATAGCGTTTCAGCGGACTCTGCTTGGGGCAGAGGGGTATTTGAAGTACCTCTATTCTCCTATGCCTGTGATGCTCTGCCTCCATACTAATCTGCCTCTTCCTGAAGCTTGCAGTTTTCCATCATTGGCGACACAGCGCTCTTAGCTCTGCTCCAGCATCATCTCTTTTCATAAGTCATGGCTTGTACGGGTTAGGAATAGGTCCAATGTTCGTGAATTTCAGTTGTTCGTCCTATGATATTTCCACATCCAAACTTGGGGTAAACGTCCGCTGATGAGATTAGTGCTCATCCGCTTGAATTCATTCACTGAATTCGTGCAGTTTAGTCCAAAATGTTTCCATGCAAACGGAGTGGTGTGCTCACCTCTTTGACACGTTTGTATTTTGTGTGTGTCTCTTCCTTTGACGCCTAAACGGGTTTGCTCGCGTCATGCATTCATTCTCTCTGCCTCTTTCAGGAAATCCGTCGCCAAATCTCTCTCCTCCGGGTTCGCCTGGGTTGGGTGCCGGGGCATAAAGGAATACCTGGTAACGAGGAGGCTGACAAGCTTGCAAGAAGGAGCACCCAAACCCCATTTGTAGGCCCTGAGCCAGCAGTCAGTTTACTAAAAACCTCCTTTAAAAGGAGCATCGACACGTGGATCAACCAACAAACCACAAGTAGATGGTTCAATATTGAAGGATATATCCACAGTAAACTCATGCGGGCGGAACCCAACACCAAAAAACTTACTGAAAGACTACTTGGCAAAAACCGTTTTAGATTTAATGGGCTGAATCTCCTTAATTAAATGCAAAACTCACAGGAAAGTACAACAAGCCAACAGGCTTCCGTGCTGGGGCCCCAAAACCCCGGCAACGAATCCTCGACTGAGCACGCAGAGATTCGGCCAATATTTTAATGACAATTTAAACAACGGGAGTTGACAATAGTTTTTCTCAGAATCAAGAGACTCAGAAAGTGTCAAATAATTTCCAACAGAGAATCAACCATCCAGCTTAACATGATATGAAATTTACATTGTGACCACTAATATTATAGCTAGTAAACAATAATAGGGGTGCATGGTACTTCGTTGGCCACAATATTAATTTTTGTCCTTTACATCAATATAAATTATATTATTTATTCCAGTCTCTTCAAATTCTGTCTGCCTACGCGAGAAATTACAGTTTGTACCTAGCTGTAAATCTTCATGAAAACTACACGGACCCAAGCTCTAATAAGAGTTACAAGTATAATACAAATATCGTTTTTGATAGAAAAGGAGCTATCGTTGCCAGGTGAATAAATATTTACAGAATGCGATATTCATGTTGAATGAAACCTCGAAGTGTGCTGTAGTTGTGTTAAAGTGTGTACATAAACGAGCAGCTCTCGATCATTTACCTGCAACTATCATTAAATTCGCGCTAAGCATAGATTTCCATTGAAAACTCCACTAACCTCTTTAAACTTCCCATTTAAACTAATTTCAGGTACAGAAAGTACAACTTATGGATGGAGACTGAATTAGATAAACCGAAAGAACCTGAATATTCTATATTCAAGACGGACTTCAACGTTACCTTCGGACAGTTCGTCTGCTTTGAGATCCTCTTCAAAGAACCCGCTTTGACTCTGATCAATAAATATGGAGTCACCAATTTCATCTACCCTTCCCACTGGCATTCTGAACTGCCTTTCCTAGCTTGTGAGTCATATTTAGAGTAAAAGAAAGTAATGCATCTTTAATAAGAAATTGTTCCAAAATCGTACGTCTCATTTAGAAAGTGAATTGAGCGAATTTCCAATGATTTTGTCACGGGTCAAGGGTTATGGGCCAGTCGTTGGGGAAGACATATACAAATAATAAGCACTAGTTATGATAAACTTACCAAATGATGCATTTTCTTTTGTGGGCGCCATGAAAACAAAATTCAACGTTTCTGGCGATATCAAAACTAGTTCTGAGGTCTAAAAATGAGTTTATCAAGAGACCATAAATAGCCAATGTATTTTCATATTATTTGAAATTTTGAGGCGTACCATAAAAACAGTGTAAAAAAATGTCAACGTTTCTGGATCATTGAAAATTATTATTGACTAAAGAACTTCGTCCAATTAGGCGAAGTAAATATTGAATTAGGGTAAATTTATTGTTATGCAGGAGCATAACTTGAGAAAACAAAGGTAGGCATGTTCAACTATTGAGCAAAATATAAAATATGCTTGTGGCATGGAACGTTTGCTCACGCGCAGAGGCCTATTGATCCGGGGGTCATGAAACCTATAGGGGACCATCTACACCCCAACCCGCACAATCTGAAAATTTTTGAAATTGGTCAAGAACTTCGTGTAGTTTTGCCCGTAACAAGGATTTGCTGACAGACAGACAGACACACAGACAGACACGGAACCAAAATTGTTCAGAAAGGTCTAAAACGAAAAATGCGAGTGCAATTTTTGATTTTGGAGACAAAAAAATTGTCACATTCCGAAAGTGAAAACAATGCTTCTGCTACCTTGGTAGACTCGGAAACTGCCACTAAACGGAAACCCCCAACTTATGCTCAGGTAGTAAAATTAGAGAATCAATTCAAAATAAAAAACTTTACTGTAACTAGGCACTACTAAACTATGATATAGCTTGCCCGTAGGAGCATACTCAAACCTCTGCAAAATGAGAAATAACAAGGCTCATATTGTCATTTTTAAACGACATTTGCATTCTTTAGTTGGCACGATTGCAATAGATATTCATTTTATATTTAAAGTCACGGAAACGCAAACCTAAAATTGTTCAAAATAAAATTGTTGTGATGTTTCAAAAGGCGTTGTAAATAGCTATCCGCCATTCAACTGGTTTGTTCTCCTCCGACTATTTACTGGCCACAAAATTCGATATTCTCTTTGAATGAGATATAGCTCGTGTGAACGAAGGATGCATCGGATGACAATGGTGATTAATAGGTTTGTTCCAACAACGACCCTGTCCAACAGCTGTTGACAGCTGTGCGCAGCCTTGTAAATGACTGTTCAGAACCGCCGATTGCGGACAAACGTTTGCTGGAACACTTCAGCCTTCCAAAATACATTTAACTGTGCCGTTACAGCATTTTCTGTTGAGTTCACCTTGCGGTTAGGCAAGAGGTTTCAAATCCCAAAAGTTTCCTCTGTTAACGGCAAGGGACAGAGCCTGTTGGTGCCACATGCGGCATTTGAAAACTGTCAACATTCTGTTAATGGCACCACCTGTTGGAACGAACCTACAAGAAGTAAAATTCTGGGTTTCTCTAGAAAATAAGATGTCGTTTGACCAGGAACATTTTGTCACTTAGTATGATCTAATATGGTAACAATCATCTCAGCGGTCGCATTACTCAACCATCCCCTCCTCTCCATCCATTCCAAACAGACTTCTAAAAGCCTAGAAGCAATAGAAATAATTCTTAATCTCCTTTCTTTGATTTTCGAATCTCAAGATGTTTTTATTTCTTCCAGCTGTTCAAACTCAGTGGGGTTGGTCATTTGGGAATGACGTGACATTGCTGTCAGCTGGTGGTGTGGATCCCATCCAAGGAAGCGGCGGCTCTGGAATTTTCCGAGGAAGGAAAGCCGTCAACAATTTGTATTCCTTTACTCATAACCTGGAGAGTACGATCATGGTGGGAGATGTGGCCATAAGTAAGTGAGGTTATACATGTGGATACGTCCGTCCTGTTGAATTATTGTCAGTTAATCAATTCATAGAGACAGCTTTTAGAGTACTACATGGAAAATTCGAGAATAGAGGGATCCAGAGCTATACATCCTAAGAGTGAGCAGAAAATATTCAACAATTTTCCTTTCAAGTCTTTTTGTTTATTCCATTTACACTCCATTCAATGCAATAAAACTTACTAAAATATAAATTTAAAAGACAACATTCAACGCTTCATTAGACTCACGATGTGTCTTACAAACTCATTATTTTTATTGCTTTTATCGCGATCCTAAAGAGAAATACATACGATCCAGGAGACCTCTCAGCAAACTCCAAAACGAATTAAAAAATTAGATTTCCCAACTTCAGATGAAACTTCAGATACAAATTAATAAAACATAAAGTATCCCGGATCACAGTTTTCAGTATCTAGTCAAAGACAATACACCTCCTAAGGAGTTCTCAGTTTTAATGTAGGAGTTCATAGAACTGCATACCAGTTTAGTGATACAAGATTGACAATGCAAGAAAAGAGTTTCTCAAATTCTGCTTTTTGGTCGATTTCAAAGATTCTTTATTGAAAATAAACCAAAAAGGTTTAGCTGGCAAATGTCGTTAGCAGTTGAAACTCTATCCTCGTCGTTTGAAGATTAAATTTGGACTCCCTCCAAAATGATGATACTATCATTAAGTCAGTCGATTCAGTTCAGTCAGCAAAATAATAAATCATTGATAAATTTAATCATATTGTTTCTGTGTGATTACATTGTCTTACTATAGGGTTTTCATTCCAATGTTGAGATCAATCCAGTTCATACCATGAGAAAGGCTACTTGATTTGTTTTTGGTACTCATCGGGTAGTGCGTACTGATAATATTATATTCTTGGGAATAATCAAGTGCTAAATTGAATAGGTCAATTGTTTTCTCGAATTCGATTTAACAGTTAACAATTATGTCAGAGATCCATCTAAAGATATTTGGTAGATATATTCTACACACAACAGTTCTCAGAGCAAAATTTTGTGTTTAGAAATCGATGAACACCGGCTGTAGTTTAAGCCTAAATATTTTTCATAAATGCAACTTGGTTATGCAGCATTATAAATGCAACTTCTTGAATGTTGGGAGACAATGGGTTATCAAAAAATAAGATATTATAGAAGAATACGCCTTTTCAAATGTAAAACTGCATAGTTCAAAACTCCTGCTTCAATCTACTATCAAAATCTTATTTTGGAAGCGGAGTTCTGAAGTGCAGTTAAGGTTGGCCTTTGGTTTCTATGATACAGTTGATGTAAATGTGGAATCTGCCCTATCAATATCTGACGTTTTTAAATACTTAACTGTATGTTTCAGATGGGACAACTGCTGATCCGAATGGGAAACCTGATTTTAAGAAGACTTTCTACACCGGCGATGCTCGTTTTTCATTGTTTCAGGAAATCGGAATGAATGAATTTGAAAACGCAAATATCTCTTTGCCCAAAAACCAAACCAATATGGGCTTCAAGAGACGGATTTGCCACGGTAAACTGTGCTGTGACTTCGATTTAAGTGTTCAGTACGTCAATGAATTGTCACCTTTTCAGTATCAAGCGGTCGTTTTTGATGGGAGGAGGATGTCTCCTGACACCGCTGCCAGAAAATTCGGCGTTCAAATATGCAGTGTAGTGTTGTGCTCTAACGGATCTGCGACCAGCTGCGGAGCCCCTGCACTAAATGGAGTCCTACCAGACTACAACACTCCTTCGCCGAAAATTATTTTCACTCGTGTAAACATCACTGGGAACTTCATTACCGAGGATGCGAAGCCGTTGCCCAACATCCTTCTCTGGCCCAGCAATCCCAAGCTTCCTACTGTCCCAGGTAGCTTCCTCGCCAATGCCAGTGAAGTCAATTTTACCAACAAAGTTGGACAATCGTCTTTGATCGTAAGCAACGAACATAAAATCATAACTGTTGGCATTCAATCGAGGGTTTTCTCGAGAGATGCGGGAAATGGAGCTTACATGTCAAACGTATCCATGCTAACTTTGACAATTTCAGTGTTTCCTCTTTTTGTCAAGTACTTGTAAGCCGTGGTGAAATAACTGATAGATTCTAATTATAAAAATAGTCAAAAATGGGAAAGAATAGTATTCAGACGAATTCACAGTTCGTTAAAGAACAGTGGTAGAATTGTCTATGATTTTGATTGGAATTTTTTTTTCAAGAGCGATTACAATGGTTTATTATTGAATAATAAACCAAAAGGTTCCTCATTTTCAAAGTTTTATTTATTTGTAGCGTTATAATGGCGATTAAAACTCCACGTTACTTCAGATGCATTCGTGGACAAGGCATTCACACCTGCTTGCTCTGGACTCACTAATACATCGGAGGTTGTTGTATTAATCATGTGCATGGATAAATATGAATTGTTTGTTATAAATTCTTTTATTTTAGATTGTTTTGGCATCTGTAAAATGTGTGAATGATGATTGCATTAGGTATATTTTATTAATATAACAGCATAATGAAGTTTATTCTGGTTTTTAGAACCTCCGTTGACAGGGTCTAAGTTTAAGTTGTTTGTACTTGATATGGTGTAAATTGGTCTGTTCTAATTAAATTAATTAAATAAATACAATTTGTTCATTTTACTTTTTTATTACACGATTAAACAACATTTAACGTATATTTTTTAATCATATATAGCTTTTAAGTTTTCCCCATATAATATCTGCAGTAGATATAATCTTTTCATTGTCTTCTGTCAATGCCAAGCACAGCAATGGGGAAATCAAGGTTTCATCTATTATGAATCCTGATTCTATGATGTATCGTGCAATAATGCCTATATATTATCGGAGATGATACACGCGGTTAGGACGTACTTGAAATGGATAACGAATTGGAGGTGCTGATAACGAAAAGCGGGTAGGTCAGGCAGATAATTTTAAGAAAACATCAGAACGTGTGACAGAAAATTCGATATAAACGGAAAGGCCGACCTTGGGGTGTTTCCCATTCTTGGTGCCTAAAAGCTATCTGTCCCTTTTGATCTCGCCTTAATGGATGACCTCCGATGTCTTGCTCACTATTGGTCTTCCATAATCTCTGAAATACGCGATACGATGTGCGGAAATCACTCAAATTCCGATTCCAACCCGCAACTACAAATGTTTCCCTCACAAAACGGACCTATAAGATTATCAAACCAATTTAAAAACTCTGCAAATCATTACACACAATTTTTTTAAATTTCAGTATCAGGTATAATGTACCAAACTACTATAAAAGATTTTATTTCATCTTTTTTAAAATTGCAGCAGGAGTTCCAATAACAAAAAATTGACGTCATCATTTCGAGGAAATAATCCCGTTTAATCCGCCAGGAATGGATTTCTAAAATCGCTAGCATACCCTGGGAATAGTCCGTAAATTATCATAGCTAACGTTCTAGTAACTGTTTTATTGTCAAGATTATTATACTATCGACATAGTAAACAAATCGGCCATTTATAATTTAATCCTGTTCAGTCTTAGTTTCGACACTAGGATACATAGTGGAGATCTCCTGTACTAGAATTAGAAGTTCATGTTCAAGGAGCAAATATTCGAACGTTGATTATTCTAAAAACCCATCCTGTTTCTTGTGGAGGAAAAAGCTCCTTTAAACTGGATAAAAACTAGAATTTGATAATTCTGAAAGAAATTCCACTGGAAAAATCACACTTAGTTTCTACTACATATACACCCAATTGTACAACTCTCCAACTCAGATCACTGTTCATTAAATAATATCGAACGATATCTTCTAATTATAACTGCCTGAACGTTGGCAAAAGAAGAACCAAACAAATTAAGTATGACAATTCTTTCGATGACGATTGAAATATTTTCCTTTGCAATATTGTTGGACTCCTGTGCGGGTTCATAATTTTGGACGAAAAAGTCAGTTAAGGGGAAGCATAAAATAAAAACCGATCAATAACGCATTCAGATAATGATGCATGATAGAATTAAGTTTGCCCGTGCGCAAAAGCTACCAAAGGGTTGGGATCAATGTGGTTTATTGGCTATCAGCTCGGGAGATCGAACTTTCTGATTACATTTTGTTCCATCTTCAACAAAGATGATTCTGTGGCGGACAATCTGTGCTAATTCTCTTCTCAATCAACTCATTAACCTGGAGGCAACAACTTTCCAATCTCAGACTAAAATCAACTTGTAGGAAGCGAGCGGATGAGCGTACATCGTACCAGACATTCAACTTCCACCTCTTTTCTAACTTAACTGGTACATATGAAATTTATAACGTGTGGCGATCTTAAAGTACATACCTAAACGATTATTTGAACAAGATTACGACTACTGAGGGGAAGGAGGAGAGTGAGAACAATCATGATTTTGTAAATTCCTACTGGTTCCATGGTTGAGACTTCAATGGAGAATTCGTGTCTACTTCTAACGGGTTTGGTGAATTCCGAACCTTAGTATTACGTTCAGAGATAGGTATCGAACGAAAAACATCGATCAGTTACATCGATTACCAATTTTGACGAATTAACCGATTTATCGATTATCTTAATCACAATTATCGTGGGGGCGACTTTTGTTAAATTTTCATATTGACCCCTCTGCGAGGAAAGACATAGTTGACATTTGACCAATGCCAAAAAGCTTCTTCTAGATAATATTATGCCTTAAAATGAAGATTTAAAGTTTTTAATATTCTTCCCATGTTTAATGCATTATGTGAATACTGTTTTTATCATGAATTTTAGCTTAAATTTTTCAATGCCTCTATTTTTATGAGTTATATTCTTCTTTAAAATGAACTGATTAATCAAATCAAAAATTCACCCCCGAACCCCCCCCCCCCGTCCCCCCATCCCCGCCAGTGAAGGAAAACCGGCGTGCTCCCCCCCCCCTCCCTAGGGGAGTTGGAATATAAGATTTTTGGACTTTGCTTATTGTTTTTAAACCCCCTCATTGTGTTATTCACATATTTTTCTTTAACCTGCGTAGCAGGGCCTTTAAACTAGTATCTAATAATCAGGTTTAGAGACAAAACCTCGATTACTCTGGTTAATCGTTACACTAATCCCTAATTATTTTCGTCGCCTTAGATCGGGGTGATGTACATTTCTAACTTCAATCTACTTTAATACAGTCATCGTATTTCGTTCCATCTGCCATCCTACATTCTACTTCAGACAATAAAAAGGAACTACGATTGATAACTTCTTCAAATTCAACATCTCGATCTGGTTACGATTGAAGATTCAACATATGCCAATTTTCCATGCAATTTTAAATTCAAGAAAGTTAATTTAATCATTAAAAACTCATTTCCTGGTTCACTTGTTCGGCTTATGTTTTCTTCATTAAATTCCTTGGTGATTTATACGTAACAGTCAGGTCGTCTCAAAATAGGAGTTTTCTGGAGCTCTGAACCCAAATTTGATGTTTTACTTGAAAATTGAACATTTCATAGAATGATTAGAAATCCGTGATGAAAAAATACTGGTAGCAATGATATCAGAATTCACGTTTAGTCGGAGCGCCATCTTTAGAACCTACCGACCGCCCACCTACTGATGAATCGGCGCTGTTTCATCAACTGGGATCATCCTCAATTCAGGTAATCCTATTAAGAGATTTCCCTTTGTATTTCCAACGCGGTATCTAGAAGATATTCTCCTTGCTTCAGTGTCGACTATCATTGATACAATTCTCGAGCAGCTATAATAACCAGGGATCAAATCTCCCTTTCCAACTTCAAGGAAGATTTAGAAAGGTTGTTAGATCCGTTTAATTATAGATACAGTTCAGTACAGAACAAACGACACACCTGTTACTGCTGGAGAATAATTAAAAATATTTTAAACCACTAGGTGGTCAACCAGTGCATTTCAGAGAATGCTTTGTACTTGTGTTATGTAAGCTGTTATGTGTTATGTAAGTAAGCTTAAGATTTACTGTTTCCTCACTGGTTTTTGGCTGTTTGAGTAACACATCTACAGTAAGGAAGTTATGAATGTTTTAACTGTAAAATATCCACAACTTACTCAGAATTGATTGTTCTTTTATTATGATTCAACGATTAGGATGGTGCAGATGGATCTTTCAAGAGTTATTTTTATATTCGTTCTTTTTGTAGTCTGATACGAACGGAAATGGGGGCTCCATCCTCTAAGCCATACAACCTGATTCTCCGCTGTGAACGTCTCAAATATGGGGCGGCTGCAATTCAGAAAGTATCAATTTTTGAAAACATGGGCTCTTGTTGGAAAAGAAAATAACATGGAGAATCAAAACCCAAAGTTCCTAAACTCTTAAATGCGGGCATCTTGCCACTCGGGCACTGAATGCGCCAAGAAGTGGATTGCTAAGTCTATAACTTCCAACATTTCGGTAAGTAGAGAGCTCAAACATAGCCCTTTCTAGGGTCAGTTCCAATCCTTGGGTGGATTAATTCATGGCCGTGAGTTTTCTTGTCAAAACAGCGAATAGACCGTCCAACAACGTTGGACTCGACATCCGAAAAGTCCAGAATCCATTCGTAAGCATGAGTTAACTCTCGGACCAGCACTCATCTGCTACATATGAAATTATGGCCATCTTGAAATGTGGTCTTAACATGTTAATATGACCGTATTGTCTTTGTTTTTTCTCCAAAATAGCGGTGAGTACAAATCTAGGTATCGATAGTTAACCTCTCAGAAGACATAAAAATATCATCAATCATACACTGTTCTTGAGATTTTTTGAAATACCTAAACTCGCCCATCTAGAACGGCTGAAGTGCGCTGAACATTTTAAAGTCTATTACTACACCCTGATAAAACCCAGCAAAAAATCATATTGCATTCGTATTAGAGTTTAGAACTTCATTATATTAATACAATGTGCCTCCCCAGGTCACTTGACAGCTCTCTTGTGAAATAATTAGGTTCCCACCCAACGAAATTGTTCATCAACGCCACTCATCCAGTTAATCTCGGCCCGACAATTGTGATTTAATAATCAAGTTGGTTCCATTTTAGTATTTTAATACTCGCCAATCTCTCTGATGCAATATATTTGTAAAAATAGAATATAAATCCAACTTTTGTCCGTCACTGATGGTTCAACTTTTTTAAGCTGTATTGTGACATTCGGTGAGTAGATTCGGAACTGGTTTCGGGATATCCTTGAGCTGCGAGAAATAGAATATAGAGTGACCTATCCAGCCCGAATGAGATTCACCCATCTCCTCAACTAGAGGTTAAAACTACCATATTTTCAACAAAAAAAATGTATATTTCTGCTATTAAAATGAATATGTGAAGGTTTTTATCATTTATGTGCAGTTCTATCAATTTTTAAGCTCGTATTGAAGGGATTTAACTGTTTTTAGCGTAACTGTTTTGAGCATGATTTGTAGTTCCACTTCCACGTTGATAACCATATTATAACACAAATGAAACAACGAAAATATTACAGAATGCTGAGAGCTTTGATAGAATTTTGCACTCGAAATAAGGAAGGTTGGTATCGTTTTATCGTATGTGTTTTATGATGGCAAATTACTCAACAATCTGTTGTAACGTGTTATCACCATCAGTTACACATAATTTTATCGTTGTCACCCTCATGCTTAGATACTAAAAGATACGTACGTCTTTGGATCATGAATAGCAAATGAGTGACCAGTGATGAGGCTGTTTAGTAAACAGTGTTTACACTTCAATCTCATTTTATTACGTTTTCTTGTTTTTTCTTGTTTCTGATTGTGTCAAATGATCGCCCGGAATTGCATTCGAAAAGCGAACATGTTCAATGGTTGCCATCTTTTTGAAGAGGAAAATACCTATTGTCAACGAATCAACTAAGTACCACAGGAAAATTAGGTTTTTATAAACTTTGACAATAAAACCTTTAAATTAAGTGAGAAATGGCTCAGTTACATAGATTTTTTGAAAATTTAATTCTATTATTTTATTAATATTCAAACAATTCAAGAGCGATTACAATGGTTTATTATTGAATAATAAACCAAAAATTGCGTTTAGGATGCCCCCCAAATTTTGCTGCCTTTTTGAATATCGTTCTTTCCTCCTTGGTGAACAATTTTCGTCCGATGAGTCAAATCCTACCACAGCCAATACCAAACCGTGCGGATTTCGACATGTTTTTCATTTGGGATGCCCCCGATTTGAAATTTTGCTGGACCAGAACATAACATTTACAATGTTGTCATCACTAATTTTGAAACGTTTAACTGAAGGAAAAATGCATTCCGTTTGATGAACTGGCTTTGAAACTAACATTGATTTCTTCGCGTACTATTATCAAACCAATATTGAAACGTCGAGCAGCGTTTCACGTCTATTCTCATATTTTGTAATCTTTAGAATCGGTTCTAGAATACTCCTATGATTCCAACAATAATATTCCTTCGAACGTCACCTTCATTATCAACTCTCGGCCTTATTTTCTCTACCTTAGACCTTATCTTGTTTTGTTTATTACGTTCACCATGTATTTTTGTTTTGTAAACTTGCTTTCTTTTCATACCTATCACCTGTTGGCATAATGATGACCCCAATTTACCATAATCTTCTTCGTCAAATTTGATACTTTTGCAATACGAACGCGAAATACACAGCATCCCTCCAGGGAGGTTAAACACCTTTTTTTAGGTCATCTTATTTTTTTTGGAGTTCAAAAAAACATTTCAATTTAGAGAGAAGTCATTTATGTCCTTTTGACGCAGTTGTTAACGACCAACATTTTCTCAACACCGTTTTGTTTTTCCTATAGTCGGTGTCGCTGTTTCGACAATATTGCCTCTCACACAATCCATTAATGCCCTCCAATCAAAAATCAACGGCCATTAGGAAAAAGGACATGTGAAAGACAAAAAAAATACCTCACCCTTCGTTATTTTGTGGGAGAGCAATTGTAATGTGACTTTATCGCAAGGGAAAAATATCTGGAAATTATATTGGAGACGTCGTAAACATCTAATATTCTTGGTAAACACCAAATGATGTCCCAAGCCGAGAAATTTCAAAAATTAGGATTCTTTCAATCACCTCAAGCTTCTCGAATTCAAGTAGCGTCGACAAACGGAAAATTTTAGAAAACAAACTGATTTCGGACATGTAATCCTGTATTTTCTTGCCGAATGGCGGTACATTTGACGGTGGACATTTTTTTAACAACGCGATGCTTTGAACTTGACGACCACAAAAGAAACTACGCTTGAGGCTTTTTCCCGGATTGAACCGGACAGAAAAGACTTCGCACGGGGTAAAAGGGTGCCCTAACTATTTAATATCCGAAGTGTGAAACCGAGCATACTTCCTCTTGCACGAAAAGTTACAGAACCTCCTGGTTTTTCTCTACTTCAGATCGAAACCAAATCACGGAGTTCCAGTGAATTAACATTAGGTGCCTATACCAAGTAAATTCGCTTACCAGTAAAGCCCTGAATCATATTTTTTTTAAATCCCCCCAAATATGCTATAAAAAGTTGACATATATGCAAAAGACCTCAAATTTCTCAAAAATATGCAAATCATCCGTCATTGTTCAGACAATCATTAAATCTGTCGTAAATAGGTAAGTTAGGTGTAACCAATCAAATAGGTACCTACTGCGCAGCTACCAAAGTCTTGATTATTCACATCATCATCAAAATTAACCTCATTAAATGGAGGAGTCATGTGCTGCTCAAGATTCTCAGGTGTTAGAGGCCGTCTTTTGTCTGAAGGAAGAGCCTTCAACGCTCAATGTCGACTGAGAAGATAGGAAGACAATTTCTAGCAGCAATATCGTTTGTTAGGATTTGCTGGGGCAGTGGCTTGAAAACCTCAACATGCAATTCAATGTGCTGACTGAGGTAGAAGTGTTCCACACAATGCTTGCAGGGGTGCGTGTGGTACTGCTTACTCCGGTATTGGGAGTTATACGGCTTTGACAAAAACTCGAGTACTAACCTGCTCAGTTGGTAGCGTGGCTGGGCACACGCCACTACCTGTGGGTCAAAACAGGAACTTGGGCATGACCAAGGACTCTGACTAGGGGTTACCAGTCTCCTCTTCGGAGCACTCACCCAAGTTGTAAACAACCTAGGGGGAGGCCACAAGGGAAAATTGCCTCAGGACTCCCAAACACGACGCATGATTCACCAAGTGGAGATATTGGATTCTTCTTTCAGGTGAGAATCCCACTGGCGAAGAGAGAGAGTGACCCCTTGTGAATTTTGCTGAGGTTGACAGGGGCCGCCGAGCCTGGGTTCTTCTCAAAATTCGACTGTCGTGCCTATCCGATTTCCTCTCAGAGTACACTGCATTTACTGCCTCCTGGAGTTACTGCTTCCATGGACTTAAATTTAGAGCATTCGAAGATATAGAAAACATGGAGTGTTGGGAAAACTGTATTTTCTAGAAATAAAATGTTGGCGAATTTTGCGAAAATTCGCCAAAATTAGTACATCATCATATTCTGGGTGGAAACGGTCCTTAAAACATAATATTCCAACGAGTACTTTTTACCATCTTGGTTGTTCCAGATATTTAATGTGAACGATGTTTGTTCATAGGTAATCCTGAATTAAATTAATTACCAACGCGACTAAAGAAGGGTTAAGAACTTTGGTCTTGTTTTAAACATCTTTCATATCTTTTCAGTCCAATTATGGATGGGAGTGAATGGAGGGGGTAATAACAATAAGAAACGGTTGTCTTCACTATCTTGGTCATTTTTTGGTTTATTATTCAATAATAAACCACTGTAATCGCTCTGGAAAAAAAATTCTAACCCCCCCTGAAAATTTCATGGTTTACGTTTCAAAGGGTGTAGAATCCGAATCTACAATAAAAAATTTGGCGTCCGTCCGCCTACGATTTCTCCCAAACGGCTGAAGCGAAAAAGCTGACATTTTCAGGAAAAATCCATGTTGGTCCGGCAACGGCCCAATTCTTGAGCTCTCTCACTTAATTTAAAGTGCCATTTAAGGGTTGTCAAAGTTTTGTAAAACCCCTAAAAACCTCAAAAAAAGTCAAGGCGGCCTAAATTTGTACTCTTTTTGATGAACACTCCACGAGGAATCGAATGAGCCCCTCCCCAGGTCCATAGGTCAAACCATTCCCGATCTGTGGCCCGATTTATGGTGCCAACATTCGCGTTATTTTGGTTTATAATTGTTTTTGTATTGATATTTTAATGGTTTGTGTGGATACTGGAGTGAACTCCTAAAAGGCTTTGTAGCCTATACACGGGTTGAAGCATTCTGATAACCATAAAAACGCTGCAAATTCTTTCACTGGGGTTTATTATTCAATTGGCTTGCTTTCATGATTTGAATTTCTACTAGGCTTTGGGGAGTGCGTGTTTCACAGGTGATAGAGCGATTATTGAATTTCAGGAGATATGCATAGAGCACGTAAATCTGTTCTCGACCAAAATACCTGTTTGGATTGATCAGTTGATCATGTTTGTGTGCCTCCTGAAATTCAATAATGGCTCCTGTTAAACACGCACACTCCAAAGCTTAGTAGAAATTCAAATCATGAACTCAAGCCATTTGAATAATAAACCCCAGTGAAAGAATTTGCAGCGTTTTTACAAATCGGATTGTTGTCCAACAAACGTATTTTACGAAGTGGATGGAGGGAGGGTGGGAGGATAGCGAATCATTCAAGCGGTCCTCAAACCTACCAGGATTCTCTGACGATTTTCGATTAAGAATCAATTCAGTTTAGTTTTTAAGAATGTTCGAAAGTGTTTGTAATGATTTTAAGTGTGATACTACAAAAACCGGGGTTCCTGTACCGCATGTGTTAATTACCAATATGTTTTTTTATTTATTTAAAAAAAATCGTTAAATGATGACTGTTTTTTGGTGGTCACTTCAGTCTATCATTATAAATAAACCATTTTTACCTTCACAAGGAACGTCGTGGAAGGGGAGGAGGGTGGTTCACCCCTACAATTTCCCCCTCCCTTGAACTGCATCATTAACCGCTCCCTCCTTAGCGCTTCCTCATTCATCCCTCGCCATCTCAGCCCATCTGATTCTGAGCGCCCAGCGAACGCGTCTCGCAGCCCCCAACGAACGTTCGAACATGTTTTTCTTTACCGCTTTAATTTTCGTTTCATTGTCGCAGAATTTCGAGGCAACGACGATATCTATGAGTAAGTATTTGAGTTTTAGAATTTAAAAAACGGATTCCAGCCTTTTGGTAGAACTTAGAACATACATTGAAAGCAGAACCGTATTCTAGCCTGCTTATTGTTGTATCAATCTGGAAAGTAATTGATGTAATATCACAGCATGATACCGTACTCTCAAACGAAAAGGGTTAGAATCAAAATTATTTCACTCAAAGTCAAAATTTTCGTTCAAGTCAGAAATACGTGGTTTCTCCAAATATTCGATTCATATTCCAAAACAGCATGAACGGTTCAATTAAGTAGTTCATTCTTCAAATTTGAAACCAAATTAGACAACTTAAGAACAACTTTTTATTACATTTTTTGGATTTAGAACATTTTTTGTTCCTCAATTTATTTGGTCGTTTTTTTTAACTGACTGTTTTTAAAAAACAGTCTTAACGAAACTGTGTTGTATTACACAATTCCATAATAACCAAAGTTCGAGAACCAAATAACTCGGTTTCGAAGGAGAGCGCCGTTCATGAAGTACAAGGATGTTCTGTTGTGCACTGGAACTCGCTTATAATTTTAAGACCGAAATCGGTTCGGCAGTTTAGCCGTCTATGAAACATACGTGCGTACATTCGAACAAACTTGAAGTTCTACATAACACATTAGGAGGTGTTTTTTGGTGAAAAAGTATCATGGAACAGCCACATCGATCATCTTAATTGAAAGCCTTGGCTTTTTTATTTGAATTTTATCATATAGATACCACCTTTAACGTGGACTCTCCGTTTTATGAATAATGCTTAGTTACAATCCATATCGCAGGAGCGATAAGTCTCTGAGATCTAGCGTATACACCTATCTTAGAAACCCCTTTGTACCGTACAATTGGTACCTTAAAACCAATAAAAGGCTGGTAATCAAAATCATATTAAAGAAGCAAAAATTTTCGTTAAATATTCGAATCAACCTTTACCATTAAAGTCCTGTTACACTAAACGGTTAACTTGGAAATCAAATCCCCACCACTGCGTTCCCGCTTCAATTATAACCAAATCACGGAAAATATCGTTATCCGTATTTATGTACAGCGGTTATTTTAAATAAATTGTTCCAAGACACAAAAGTTTAATGTGAGGTCGCGTGGGAGACTGCCAACTTTATCAATTCTTGTTAGGCTTCCAGGACACAGTCTATTGCTTAGCAATAAATTGTGTGTACCTATAGGGAACAATAGCTATGCCTAACTACTATCAATTCAATAGGCACTTGTTAAACCTTGTTTTCTTATGTTGAAACGTTTTGCGGTTTTCCCTCTGTACTGTGCATGTACTTCGTTGAATTTACAGAAAAACTACTCGAAAAATAAATACATTTGTCTTAATTGAGCATACATATGAGGTTTCTACTTAAAAGGATGGGATATTCAAACCTATATTTAATGTAGATTCTTACATTTTTGTGAGGATCCTGGACAAAGAGCTAGGTTGAGAGAAAATGCTGATTGATAGATTTTACGTTTGTGCAAGTGTTGAGCGAAATATTGATTTGTGAGAAATGAAACTGAAAGAGGAGCATCTGCAATTTAATATGCACATTTAAAATGACCACAAATACCCAGAAGGAAGAGGGTTGTGATACCACGAAACACTCCTAAGGGGACTCCCAACTTGAAAAACTCCGTGTCACTTATCCAACACCACCCTCCCCGTCGTAATACGATGACGGCAACCTTGATGTTATAGACTCTCCTTTAAGATCTGATCACGCTTGCCGCAAGTCATTCATTTATAATTTAATTGAACACACACTGACAGCTATACAATAAAAGTTGTTGAAACGGCGAAAAATTCAAGAGAAATTTCAATTTTGAGGTACTACCTTATCTCTTGAAAGTTGAAGAAGTTTTAAATTGACTTAAGTATAATGAGAACACTTTGCTTCGCTTTCATTACAAATATCTTCAAATGAATCAATGAAATTTACGGGTTACATTGGAATGGCAATCGCCAGTACACAATTCCTGCTATCACATCTCAGAAATCACTGAAATATCTTTGAAAACCAAACGAGTTCTGTACATATTGGTGAAGCAATGTGAAACCTCGTTCCATTCTACTTATGCATTTCAATGATCCGTACGAAGACAAATCTCAGTCCTATTGGGTTAGGTGGGGAAGCCGATACCTGTCACCCCCTCTGAGTTGCGGTTTTTATACATATTTTACCTCAATACCCAAGCTTAGGGTTCGTGCAAGAATTCAACGAAATATTAGCTCTCGAAAATCAAAATTTCCACTCACTTTTGATAATTATTTTCAATAATGAGGCTTAGCAGTCTACATAGAAAAAATATGTTTAACCTCCCCCTTCCACCCTTCCACGTTTACAATTTAAGAGAAAGATTTTAAAAATCGAATAAATATAGACAAAATAATAAAATCCGTCAGCTTGCCGTCCCGTGTGAAACGCATTAAATCACTCGTGACGAAATTTGGGGAACCCATGTCAAGATGAACAACAAAACAAGAATTTTTAGAAAACATATCGAGTGATGCATGCAGTTTCCAGGCGCGTTGCAGTTTTTAAATTATCACACTTATAAACAACATTATAGACTAATAGAATAAGAAAAACACAAAAATATATGTGACAATGAGTACGTATGAAAGTAGCTTGAATGAATCGGGCATCATCCCTCTTCGAAATCAAATTCAAAATTCCTGGTGTTTATTGCACAAGAAAGTTCGTTATAAAAATGTTTAAAAACGTGGAAATAGGCAATGTAATAAATTCATGTTATCGATCGGAGGAAGTGATGTGGCACGCCCAACTTGGGAGTCGTTTAGGTATCATAAACGTTTTCTTCAAGGCTTTATAGTAAACATTTTCCAATTAAAAAGTTTATTCATCTCGGTACTAAAGGAATCGTGGTTAAACAAAATTTAAGCTTCCTAATAACTAATAATTCACGATTCACCATACATTTATGTTTTCCATATTTACTGTGAAACGTTTCTCCGATTTAAGACAATTGACGTCGGATTGTTTTCTTCTTTTAACGAGGAAACTTTCATCAAGGCGTCGTTGAAACTCCAGTTGCGTTCTGAAGTGACTTCTCAAACTTCTAAGAAGTACTTTGGTTCAAAACTTCGTTTTTACGTCTCTGTCGCATTCTGAGTTGCATCAAGAGTGGTTCCAGTGTAGGAGGAGTCAAGGGTTTTTTAATTTCCAAGTCCTAATTAAATCAAATTATCTCAACTCAATCGTTATTTTGGATTTTCTAATTATGATTAGTTGGTAATATGGGTGCAAAATCCATTCATTTGTCGGTGATAAGCAGCTGTCTACCTTACAGTAATGCATCAATTATCATCATGAATCCTAAATTCCATCATGCAAGGTAATTTATTTATCAACATTACGCTACAAGATATGTAGATTCCCAAAATCCAATAGAATCAAAGTCCGTCCATCTGCCTCACAGTGTGGCCAAAAGCAAATCTGACTGGACAAAATTATTATGTAAGCTGTCTTTCTGCTAACCAAATTCTCAGATATATGAAGGACTTACTGTCAACCCCGGGAATCTTCCCACAGCGGAATGATGGAAACAAAAAAAAAAAGTTAATTCATTCACAAGGTGATTGAAATTTTCGGTACCTACTAGATGAAGAATTTAAATCTCTACAACTTTTCTTCAATATGAAATTTGAATATTCGAAACAGGTTTTGAATAAATAATGATCGCGGGAACATTGTTTTTGCCTGTATAGTCCAGTGGTCCACTCCTAGTGATTGACTTGGATCCATTAAAACTCAGTCCTTAATAACATAACGGAAAACATGTTTTGATGAATCTAAACAGTTTTGATGATTTTATGTATTATCAATCTTCGAATTGCAAATTATATAGTTGAATGGGACTGATAGCGACAAGTGACGCCAACGATTCTTAATTAGTTAGATAGTAGGTACAGTGAGCATAAATCAGCCCCAAAACAGTTGAACTCTCGATTCCCATTCCATTCACTATCTCAAGATGTCGTAAATAATCTCTTACAAATTTAAATGCTTGAAATGGAGTAAAACCTGAAATGAACGATCAGATATCTTGTACATGTCCATTGGGAGTAAAACAATGATTTGAGACAGTTCTTCCGATGGAGGGTTTCAAGATTTGATGAAATCATTGCTGTTCAACGGCTGAAATATAGAAGGATTATGATATTGTATACTATACAGTCTTTGAAAATTCCGCTTTTACAAATTTGTTATCGTATAGCGCGGTGGTTTGACAAGATGAACCAGGAGTTAACGCAGTTCCAGCAAGAAGCGGCAGAAGCGACGTGGAAAGGAATGATTGGCATTGACACTGGACCCACCAATTATCTGCCCATACGAAAAAACAGGTGAAGGGTTTTATTCATTAATTTCAATAAAGAACATTTGTGATCGACCGAATTAAAAGATTTTTCGCACTCCCTCAAACTTGGTTGTTTTATGTCTCCAATTATTTAGAATCCTAAAATCGAATTTAAAACATGCGTCCATCCGCGGCTCGCAGTCCGGAGCTTTTCTCCGAAACTGCTGGATCCTTTAATGGAGCTTGTATATACGAGCTCGTATCTTAAATTTCAAATTGTCCGAGGATAGTCATAAATCATCCCACCAATCTTGACCTACCCTAACATACAAATCAAAGGTCTGAAGTATGCAAAAATCTGAACATTGAAAACTATTGATCATGTTTGCATGCTTGTTATTGACAGGATGCCTATGTTCATCTGTTCGCTCTCCCTGAGGGGTAGAGAATAGACAGAAAATGGACGTCAATATGATTGTGAATCTTAATGGGTTCAAATACATTCAAATTTCAACTAGTTCAAATACTAGCTCTTATAATTGCAATGTCATCCTGTTTTCAAGAGTTCCTTCTGAAATCGAGTTTATTATAAGTAACTTTTGCCTTAAACTTGCGGAATATTGAAGAGGCGTTGGTTGTTGTAGTTTACCTACTTGATATTCAGTTTTCCTACCATTTTAAAGCCCCTACTATTTGATTACTTGGGATAAATCTTTCCTTCGATTAATCACTCTATGGTGTGATATAGACATCATTTGAGACATCTAGGAGTGAATTACATGATCTAGAAACCCTCTGATCAGCTGAAGAACCTTTATCGGTAGTTTCTTTCCGAATCGTCTTCGCTGCTGAAATATCAAACGGAGCTATTTTTAAAGCATCTTGAATGCAAGAACAAGATAAGGAGGAAAGTCTAGAAACCTACTACAGACTACACGGGCTATGTAATACAAAAATAATAAACCTTTGTGTTGTGATTGACAGAGTTTTAAATGTAAAATTGAGATACTTTGCTAATTTCATTGTAAAAAACATAAATTTAAGGATAAAACATACAATATGAACCAAATCATACTGATTCTGTTCATGTTAGAAGAGAGGGAGCTTCATTCACTTTGAGGAGGCACGCGATTTTGGTGGAATTTTTCAATATTTTGTTTTATTTTATTCGTACATATATTGGGTAGGTGTTCTTATTTTTATCTCGAGTTTCAATGTATGCTCTGGTTATAGTAACAAATGTTTTGTACGGTTGCAACAGGTGGAGGGAGAGAAAATGCGAGGAAGCGACCAGTTTCCCTCCACAAACCCTGAACGATCGCTATCGGAGAATGATCTACTTATTATGCAGAGGTCCGAGGTATTCGGCTACCAGCATAATGTGAGTATTGCCTCTTCAACACAAAATTATGAATTTACCTAACCACCGGATTAAAATTTACAGATTTTGGGCAAAGAAATTGATAACCATCAATGTCGTGACTTCAAATTTGTTCTAAATAATATTCTCCTATACAAAGATGTCGAATTTTCAGCATTTCTGTCGCTTTTTTAACGCATTTTTATGTAAATTTTGATTTTTGCAAAATTTTGGCCAGTTTCAGGGATTTTGTTCAATAGTTTCTTTAAAATTTGACCACTTTTTACTGTTCTCATAAGTTCTTTTCAACAAACTCATCCTTTCTTTAGGAATCCTTGATTTTTTTTGCAAAAGAACGAAGCAATTACCTCACTCCTAAGGAGAGTTACCGTGTAGAGTGCCATTTCTATATTTATACATGTATAAAATATTAAAATCATGTAATAATTTCAGAGCTCCTCAATGTTTCATTTGATGTGGTTAGTGAAAAAAACGATACAATAATTCCTTTAACTAAAAAAATGTCTTGACGTTTTTCGATGTTTTATGTCTACATAAAGACATGAACATTTAAAAATTAGGTTGTGCTATATTTGAATGATAATGAAATATGTGATTAAACATCGGAATTCACATACAATTTATATTCTAGAGTTAGTCAGTTTCAATCCAATGTAGGTGGTACACCGATCGAATTGCAATCCTGGCTCAAGTGGCTTTCCACCAAGGGGCCTGCACGTGACTTGAATATGCCTAACATGAACTTAGATACTCAAAGGTAGAACTGTAGTATTCAACCGTTGAACATCTTCGTAGAATTTGATTTTTTCTCCCAAGTCTATCTGTGGGTGTATTAAGATAAATGTGTTGCGTTAAACAACCTATGAATAATAAAGAAACGGTAATGAATCAGGGTGAAACCAGAGGTTATCAACTTGCTAATTGGGCCCTAATCCTAATCATGAACTACGTGGCGTAATTAGAAGGCGAAACACTTGCCCCTGACCCGGAGAGTGAGTAGGATGAACCGAAGAAGAGCAGTTGAGAATAAGGTAAAGCAAAGCACCATAAACAAAGAAAATGCCGATTTACTCAGTAAGTTGCTCGTACCTGGGCAGAATAGGCAGATATATAAATTATAAAAACTCTAGCAAACTGTAGGTCACTTAACTAAAACCATAATACCAACTGGCTGGAGTTGAATAGGGCATACAAAACACTTGAAATAAAATCGTGTATGTCCAAGCAGTGTAGGATGACCTAAGGTTCTGATTTGTACTGAATCCTATGGTTAGCCGGTGTAATGTTAGGTGACCCTGGAAAATCAACTTTGAAAAGAAACGAATATCAATTGATAAGAAGTGGGTAAATACATAACTGCTTACAACGGGTTTTCCAACAAATGAAGAGTATAGGAAAGATTGCAGCACTCCAAAAATCCTACTGAAAGTAGTGAGAACTGTCTTTATTCTCTGATCACGTGCCATTCGTCTCTAAGAAAAATCCTGCGGCGTATTGTAGATGTTTCCGAGCACCGGTTGGCGAGACACTGCCGATGAATAAATAAGAAGGTTCGTTGTTGGAAATTATAAACCAAAAGAAATAATCTTCCATCAAAAGAAAATACGATTAGTGATGACAGAGGGGATGTTGAGGAGGAGCCAATTAAAGGTTGACTGATAAGAGGATTAATGAAGCAAAGGCAAAGCTGCGGTATCATCCAGATTGGCGCAGTATAAACATCATGATGGTAGCATCGATCGGCTCTGAACGCGTAGGCGTACCTAATAACAGTTCAACTCTCGGAATCCGCAAATCTCAACGGTGAGTATTCTCAGTAATATCATCTTCTTCTTTAAGGGGAAGACTTGGCTCTGAACCAGACGCGGTCTGATCTACGAGGGTAGGCAATGCCGCAATCAAGACGATTTCACAGTGGAAAATACATCAAAATTAGCAAACCAAAACATGGAAATCATTTAAAAATAGCATTAATTCTATACTTGAGATGGTATCAATGAATGTGAAACAGATAACGCAACATTTCCAAGCAAGCAGCATGACTCGTACTATTGAATTGTGTGCATTTGAGAAAGTCAAAGGTGCAAGAATCTACAAACTGTTAGGCCGCCAGGCAGCTAAATGCTATTTTTGTACTTCCCAATAACTTCAAAGCTGACTTGGAGGTGACTAAGCTCCCTCAAGGCAGCGGTCCAGGTCAACAAAGTAACGTTGCTCTCGGCACCAGGCCATCAGGGAAGAGAGAGCGACGAGGACGCTGATTGCCTAGCTAAAAAGGCACCCCCAACAAGGGGTTGTCAAGAATTATATAATTCGGCAGAACCAGAAGTGAGGGGATACACTAACAATATACTGGCACAATACGCCTAAGCAGAGACAATACAAGCTGTTCTTTGCCATCTTAAGGGAATGGGCGAATGCTGTATTGTCGCTCTTCGCAAACTTGTGGGTCTCCACACTGGTCCCTGGCGACCAGAAAAATGGTTTAGGTAAGGACAATAGACAATTCGAAACCGCAGAGCACGATCATCCGCTACTGTCATCTTGCTTTATCGATAAGATTCCAGTATTTTAAAAAGAGAGCCTCAACTCCTGCTGATACTGCTAAGGAAACGCCTTAAAACCTTCTTCCCTTTGTGAATGAAGAGGCCATTGAAAAGATCCTAAATTGACACAATAGATCATAATCTTTGCCACTAGATTCCTGCTGCTGTTCTAACCATTCACAGTAATGAACGTGATTGCATCAGAACTCATTAGTTGGACTGCGTCGTATATCGTGGCATTTTCACCGAGGACCAAAACACCAAGTGTGATAATTTGATATTCAAGATG
Organism: Creontiades dilutus; assembly: GCA_031894815.1. Lineage (NCBI taxonomy): Eukaryota > Metazoa > Arthropoda > Insecta > Hemiptera > Miridae > Creontiades > Creontiades dilutus. The sequence continues at coordinate 2,506,787 of JAVIWC010001515.1, forward strand.
GTAGGAAATCGATATGGATCAGGATATGGTGAAAATTTGAAGTTAAGCATCGCGAACTAAATTTTATTATAGTTACACAAAATTTGATCATTATATTTACCCAGAAATTGTTAGCTTTTCAATATCCTTCCTTAAATTGTTGATTATATAATTGTTTCTTAATAACATTCTGCAAGACAAACTGCAGTTTTTTACCAATTTCGTAACTACATTTAAGATTGATTTTATGTACGAATTGTTGAATACACTTCGACTTCATTACTCGACTTCATATTGATCGTTTCTAACAAGTTCATTCTTACATTCTGAAATTTGAGATATTGACTGAGCAAAAAACAATGTTTTTTTGTTTTTTCAAAAGAAGGTATTGGACGTCACATTCCTACAAGATAAAATCCTGATATCGTTTTCGAATGCCTGAAAACGGATTTTCATTGAGAAAATGTTATAAGTACTAGTTGAATTGTAAATTTTTTTGGGCCATTGCAATACTTTAATTTTTAACTACAATATGCCAAAAGACAGTTTACAATGGTACATTTTATTGAACGTACCAACTACATGTGAGAGATTATACCATTTAATCCTAGCTCAGATTGATATAAATCATTTAAAAATACTGCCATTTGCCCCACTTCATTGATTTAGGATACAGAATCAGAGGTTAATGCATTTTCCACTCAACCCATAATTACATAACATTGCGACGGGAGGAAGAGGGTATCAACATTAGCGTCCCTATTGTGCTCATGTGGTTTCGTGTTCTGAATAATTCAATTTCAGCAGAGACGAGGAAAAATAATGGCATTCTGAGCTACACTCTCGTCAAAATTAGAATAGAATAGCTTTATATGGCTCGTAGGTCAAGGCGAGCGTCAAATTACGAAATAATTATCATGTTGTATAGGTTTGAGAGCGGAAGCAAGAGGATTCTTCCAAATATTTTTAAATTGTTTAATTTAGTTAAAGTTTCCCTAAAAAGTTGCTTCAGGACATCATAATAATGAGCCAAATCGGTACTCACAAGTTCACCACTAAACATTTCATTTTAAATAAGTTACAAGAACAATTAGTGACAGGAAACAATCAATACATTAGATGAAATCTAACTTGCTCTAAAATTAAATTTATCGTGACGAATGTTGCTCTGAAACGTTCAGTAATGCAAAAGTCATGACAACTGCACGTGGCAAATATGCACACTATTCGTGTGCCCTGATGAGGACACCTTTTTGAGCGAAACTAGTCGAGTAGGTAAGTGAAAAAATTTCCCAATCGTCAAAAGAATCCCTCATGCTTCCACTCTCAAACCTATACATCCTCAATGGGAATAGGAAACACATCATCTTACCCGTAAACTTGAGAAGTGTTTTAAAATACCGTACGTTTATCATTTTCTATAATGAAATTTGGTAATTGAAAGAAAAGTTCATCTTCAACGTTTTTTAGTTTACAAACATTTTCAGAAGAGCGGAATGAAAAAATTAAATAGATGAGTTACATTTTAAAAAACAATCTGTTCACCTTTCGGGTCTTTTCTCCCAAACTACTTGGCCCAAAATCTATAAAACCCTTATTATTTCTAGTTTGTTTTAAATCTTCGAAGTCGCTATCGATCAGTTCTAATTAGTGGAATAAGTGTTTGCTAAGATTTTAAAATAAAATAGCAGTTTTTGTTCTGTTTTTATTATTGATAGATTTCTTTCCAAATATCAAATGAGACCACATGGTGGAGCGCCGTAAGTCCATCCGTTCGCTCTCTCCAAGGACTCGACATCTTATATAAGATAAATGGCTTTCAGCATTAGAGTGAATGGTTTTTAATAATTCCATCTAGGCATATTCAGCCATCTGTCATGGATTCCAAATAAAATTTTAAAAATTATTTTATACACATGTAATAGATTTATGATTAAGTCTTTAGCTAATCGAAGTTCGTTTACAGGTGAGTTTAACATTCCAATAACTGGAACATTATTGATTTTGGTTTATTATTCAATAATAAACCATTGTAATCGCTCTTGAAAAAAAAATTCTAACCCCCCTGAAAATTTCATGGTTTACGTTTCAAAGGTTGTAGAATCCGAATCTGCAATACAAATTTGTTCGTCCGTCCGCCGTACGCCCTACGCACGATTTCTCCCAAACGGCTGAAGCAAAAAAGCTGAAATTTTCAGGAAAAATCCATGTTGGTCCGACGACGCCCCAATTCTTGAGCCAGCTCTCTCACTTAATTTAAAGAGCTATTTAAGGGTTGTCAAAGTTTTGTAAAATTCTAAAAACCTCAAAAAAAGTCAAGGCGGAATAAATTTGGACTCTTTTTGAAGAACTTTCCACGAAGAATCGAATGAGCTCCTCTCTAAGTCCGTAGGTCAAACCATTCCCGATGTATGGCCCGATTTATGGTGCCAACATTTGCGTTATTTTGGTTTATTATTGTTTTGTTTTGATTGCAGTAACCTAGTGATGTAGTGAACGTGGATACTGGAGTGAACTCCTAAAAGGGTTTATAGCCGATACATGGGTTGAAGTATTCTGATAACTATAAAAAACGCTGCAAATTCTTCCACTGGGGTTTATTATTCAATTGGCTTGCGTTCATGATTTGAATTTCTACTAAGCTTTGGAGTGTGCGTGTTTCACAGGTGATAGAGCGATCATTGAATTTCAGGAGGCACACGAATATGATCAACTGATCAATCCAAATAGGTATTTTGGTTGAGAACAGATTTACGTGCTCTATGCATATCTCCTGAAATTCAATAATCGCTTTATCACCTGTGAAACACGCACACTCCAAAACTTAGTATAAATTCAAATCATGAACGCAAGCCAATTAAATAATAAACCCCAGTGAAAGAATTTGCAGCGTTTTTCTAATAATTGGATAATACAATTATTGTAAGTTCAAATTTCTTGGCGTTTCAGTTTACCGGTAATTGAAGGATGGGTATTAAAGTTGTAAGAACATTACAACTACTATACTAATAGTTATAACAGTTATTTGGTTGTTACTAGGCAACAGTAGTTGTGAGACTGTTCTTGAAGATGAAGATTGTTTTTCGAGGGTATTAAACGAGTTCTAGGAATACGTTTTTGGGCATTTCAATTGTATATTAGTTGTACGCTTATAACAGTAACATGAGGCATATACAGGTTTGTAGTTTTTTGAGTGGTGGTCGTTCGCTCATCCATGAGCGTAAATAAGACCGATTCTGAACATGGTGATAAACCATCAATAACCACTGACTACCGTCCAGTTGAAGTAAATATGGTGAAATTCTCTTTCCATGCCATGACAGGGCACGGAACTGCCTGGTGAACTGAATCACCTTTAAGCTCGATTTATGTTTTAGAATTTCAGTCTATATGCACCAAGTGGACGATATCCAGGTGTTGCAGAGGCGTAGATCTACGTTCCAAAATAACTGCACAGATTAACTTAGCATTTCTGTAGTCGACGATAATAATAGATTTCATCTATCAACAAATCATTGATGTAACTATTTGCATTGATGCCTTCAGGCAGAATCTGGAGCTGAGAAGTCACCTCGGATGGCTGTATGACACGACGACAGCCTGCCTCCCAAGGTTCGGATGCCTCAGATCCGAGCCGGAGCTGGACCTTCTGATGCGAGAGGAACGGAACCCTGAAACAAGACTGGCCGCCTGGACTGGTCTCAGAGACGCCATCGGTCCACAATCTCGACCTTATTTCCACGCTTTGATCATCCAAGAAAATAAAGCTGCTAGAGCAGCAGGTGAGATATCTCTAATAATTCAATTTTATTTGCATATTTTACTCCTTTTTAAAACTCTAGAAGTACATTGTCAATCGACCAACTAGCCATTTTCCAACTGATCAATATTTGATTTCAACATTTCAGGTTACAGTGATATTGGTCAATGCTGGAGGGAGGAACTGGAAACTCCAAATCTGACCGAATTGGTGGAGGATCTTTTTAAACAGGTAGAACCATTGTACAAGCTAATTCACGCCTACGTTCGCTACCGACTTGGCCAATATTACGGCGAGCGCCTTGTGCCGTTAGACGAACCGATTCCTGCCCACCTCCTTGGTACGTAACTCATTCGTAAATAACTAATTTATTAACCATTTCCACATATATGTCATATATCATACAACTTTTGCTCTGTACTTATGTTTAATTCGATTTTGCAATATTTTACTGCTTTATTTACAATAAAAGTAACTCTAATTTAAATAAATAAACGTAATGTGGATCATCCTTCGCTATATGGGTAACTGAGGTATCGCCTTTGAAACTGACGTGAAGTGTACATAAAAATACACAGAAGTTTCGTGACCATATTACAAAAATAGCAGGAGTGATGAGTGTGGATGGGTTGAGGAAATTGTCCGTTCGGAGGCATTTCTGAATTAATAATCTAAAGATACAATTGTCTGAAGAACTTTTGTTTGTTTCGATACGTAGGTTTGTGAGTGGTAAGTCGATGTTGAAGAGGGTAGGATAAAGTAGGGTAGGATAGTATGAAATAAAGTAGGTACATAGTGTGCGGGACATCTTGGTGTATGGAATAGGCATCGACCAATTACGACTTTAAACTTCAACAAAGTCTATTGACTAAAGATCAGCCCGGGCAAGCCGATGTCTTTCTGCTAAAACTCGTTACAGAGAACCAACGCTTCTGCACCTACAGCACCAGAGCCCAAAAACCCATTCTCACTGTTGCTTGGAAATAATCCTGGATCGCCGCCTCACACATGGTAACCATGGGACACATCTCCTGCAACCCCTGAGACGCAGAACACACCAACTTGAACCTCTTTTCAGCCAATCCAACAAAATCCTTTTTTACAAGGTATTGATACCTTCCATCTTAACTTATGGCCTCCCAGTTTGGGGAACTTGCTCTCTCTCCTAATTTCGGATATTGCAATGACAACAGACCGATAGGATTCAGAAAAATATCCTCCAAACACCATCCTCTGTACGATGACTTCACCATAGATTCTCCGATGAAATGTCTGGAAAAATGAACATCCTCTTTTTCTAAGTCCAAACTCGATCACGCAAACCAGTTGGTCAATATTGCCTTCGATCTCCAACGAGTTCAGAAATTATACCGTCCACGGAATACGCTCGACCTCCTAGCAGAACAATGTCATCATGAGCAGTGATTTGAGCTTCCAGTGAGTAAGCCATTGTATCTTTTGCAATTTTCATTTTCTATTTCCTATTGTTGTAATAAACCTAACTACAAACAACCATAAGATACTGGCTGGGATTGAGCAAATTATCTCCTTAATCACGATAGAGCCCACATTTTTCCAGAAGAGTTATGTTCATTGCTGCAACAGTCTCCACAAAAAAAATTCTAGTCCTTGAAACGCTAACCGTTTTGGCACTCAGAACCCAAAAACAGAATTTGAATATTCACAATGCAATAGGATCGTGATTGACCAGGAAATAACACGGGAAATCGTCAAATACCGCAGTTCATCAAAACATCAAAACAAATCGATAATTTACAAGGAAGGTGAATAACAATTTGTTGTTTTCTTAAAGGGCCTTTACACGATCGATTTTTCCCAGCAACAACTGCCGAAAAAATTATTGCTGAATTATTTCAAAAGAGTTGCTTAACTTTTCTCACATCGGAAAGGTTGTTGAAGATTGTAAGCAATTATACAAAGTTGCCGGGAGTTCTACAACATTTTAGGTCCTCAGAGCTCTCTCGGCAACTGTTGGATCGTGTTGAAATGAATTTCAATTTGTTTGGCAAATTATCGCACTATTGTGGCAATTATTCGTCCTGGGGTCGGGGGGTGGAACGAAACAACAATATTGCGACTCTTTTGTGATTCACACTTTGCGCCAATTAGCTTCCTACGATCGAAATTTATCTCAGTGTTACTTGCGAGTACTTATTCCTAGTTCGTCCCTATAAAATGTGCTGGGCAAACGAAAAGATTGTTGATTTTATAAACGCAATAGGCGTTTGACCGAAACTGTGGAACGTTGAGGTCCTGGAATACAGCGATCGCGAAAATGGACGGGTGAGAGGCGGTAGCTTCTGAATTTCAAAATTTTGTCTGAAGGGGCGGTTAAACAATTCTAGAATTTGTGCAATTGTGCAAAAAGTGAACAAAAAAAGGGCAAAAATGCAATAAACTGTTGCAGGCCGAGTTAGCAAACAAATTGAGCGATATTATTCTACAACGGAGCGCAATTATTTCTCTGCAACATCTTGACGCAACACGGGGCAATTATATATATAATTGTACAACTTTTCCAGCGCAATTTTTGCTATCAATTGCCTTGTGTTGTGCAATTTTTGTTGCTCACGTAAAGATTCCTTTTGTTGAAATTAATTATCTATCCGAAATGGAAGGACGAGATGGAGGTTTCCAAGATGTTTCTTTCTTAGATTTTACTTATTTCATTGAAATTTGATTCGAAACAAAGAAAGGCTAATGATCATTCAAATTAAGCGGAGCTTTCTATAATTCGGGAGTTTTTTCCCCTCACTGCCTATCTTTGGAGACAAACTGAAAAATCGGTAATGAAGTTGAACCGTGAGATTTGTGATTCTTACAAATCCACCTGGATTACTCGAAAAGGATAATTAAACTGAGTATTTTCGCCGGCTACCAGTTCCGTCCGACGGGCTCATCGAAATAACCTCCAGGTTGTTTTATTAGACAGGATCGTCTTTCTGCTTTATCCTCCAACCAATCACTCCCTTCTGTGCGGGATCTCCGCCGGCGGTTAGGGAAATTGGATTATCCCTAATGAAAACAAACTTCAATGTTGGTCGTTTTTTGCTTGTATTGCTCGGGCGGTCGGGATCGTGACAGCCACTTCTCAAACACAATGCGTTAGTAGAATTGCCGGAATACCAATACCCTTCAGCGACCATCCCGTACAATATCCCTACAAAGTAAATAACGTGATAAAACGGTTTTTCGAAGTGAAACGAGTCTGTATTCACCGAATACTGATAACTTACGAGGGTTAGAAATACTAAGGGGAGTTGAGTAAAAATTGGGACAGCTGAATAATGCATTACATTCAGGTATTGGTTATAAAAAAAACTATGTATACATTATATTCTGCAATAATCAGTCAATAATAATGACTTTACCTCCTTCGTTTCATTTCCCCATCTAAATTGTATCAAATTTATATTATAAAGGCTATACAACAACTGGCAATGTGTAAAACAATACTTGAAAGAAAGTGGCATCCTCCTTCCCATATATTTTGCCCAAATTTAACAGAATTCTGAACTGGGATTTTTTCCATAGGGGGTAGTAATATAATCATTTAGCGGTTTTCGGTCAAATTCTTAGATTCACAGTTTTCAGAAATAAAAATTTCTTGAATTTGTCAAAAGGTAGGCACCTAGATGCTCTTGAGAATCACTACACCTATCACTAATCATTTCTGCTTGATATAGAACTCGCTGTAAAATTCCCGATAATGACATCGCAAAAGAATGATAATTGAATAATGAGTAGCAATTTGACGTTTCTAATAAGCTGACAAGCGCAGTTTCTATTGAATCTTGGAGTGCCGAAACCAACTCAACTCTAAATCGCACTATCCTTAAGAACTCCATAAAATGAGTTGCTTCTATTGATATATTGCCACGTCTATGAATTCAAGTGATACGTGACTACTGATCTAGGAGAAATTGATTTCATAGCAACCCCTCCTCCAATCACTAGAACTTTCTTCGAAATCGGATTGTTTTAGTTAGTTTGGCCGTTACAAATATTATCGGTCATATGCGGTAGACAGTTACGAATAATTCAAGCCTGTAACGTGAAACCAGGGGCTCTAAAAATTATGACGAGGATAGAGTTTGTATTTATCTCACATAAGGGACCTACACAATAATATCACTCACAGCTGTTCTGTGAAATCGGTCAAGCCTCTCTCGAATAGGTCGTTGGTTCGTTGGCAAATCAACTCCTCCGAATCAGCAAAAGCGAGGGACTTAATTTCGTTTGCACTTCTATCCTGATGGGTAAATTTTTAAAAAATCCATGAGATAAACTATTTGGGAGATAGAAGAGGCGTAACATACCTTTCGAAACGAACCACTAGCATAGATAATCTGAGTTTGTATTCAGCGGCCTCTTATTGCTTGAAATACAACTTGCTATCACTGAAATGAGTGGAAAATAGCTGGATTGCTTAATTAGGTACTGTTTTGTATTGCTCAAGGAGATTTAATTAAAAATTTCATTAATGCAATAACAAAACGCGCCATGGTGTCTAGGTAACATGTGGTCCAGTGCCTGGGACGGAATGATGGACATTGTCAGCCCTTTGGATCTTGGTCTGGACGCAGCCGTGCAACGTTTGTTCCCCACAGCGGACGCCATGTTGAAAAGTGCAGAAGAATATTACGCTTCCTTGGGACTGCCGAAAATGACGAAAACTTTCTGGGACAAGTCGTTTTACTCAGTTAACAATGACAGCGAGCCTAACTCGTGCCATGGAACTGCTGCCAACTTGTATAAACGCGGAGACGTCAGGTAAGAGCCAGTTCATTGAATTTATTGCCGTCTGAAACTGAGTGCAAACCCTTTCATTCCGAACGATGATGTCATATGACAGCAAGATCCGCAGGAAAAGGTTCAGCCTTGTTAGCCTGCCATCAAATTAGCCTTCGGCTTAAACCTCCCCTGCAGTATCAAGGCTACCCTTGAAAGTGTTGATCGGTGGAAGTTTTTTTGGTTTATTACTCTCAATCTTTGTAACGAACCAAGAAATAATTGATAAACCCCCACCCACTCAAAACTTGATGGCTTACATTTCAAGAAATTTAGATTTCGAAAATCGAATTTTAAAAAATCCCGCCGTCAAATATACGAAGCTCTTCCCCGGACTAGTAGACTAATGTTGGGAAGAAATAGAACTACTATAGCAATGTTTAGCGAATTTCGCTTATATATATATATATATATATATATATATATATAAACTACATTGATCGGGATGTGTCAACAATCTTAGTGCTTTTATCAATCAGCTCTAAGGGATAGTCTTTAAGGATTTACCGATCAAAAAATCGGAATCTCAACAACTTTTGGTGTAAGATGGTAGTTTTTTGTTTGCTTCATATATTATTATTATTATTAGTTCCGTGACTCGCCTGAGGATCGCATGAAATCGTTCCATTTAGGAAAACGCTCAGGTAGACGGTCGAGCTGCAGAACCATAACGGGTGGCTGTTGAGATTTATGGTTGGCGAAAGACCAAATAGTACAGCTGATGCTATGCGATTGCACTACCTACAACGCTATCTCCTAAGCTTCAGTTCACTTGAGGAGAACAAGTGAACTATTATTTTTCTCTTTACTTTTATTTTATCTCGTTAAATCTCAGTTATTCTATCTTGTTTTCTTACATAGGTTCCCGAGTGTACCGATGTGTGCATTTTCTCTGGTTGAACAGTCCAATTCTGGTAGTAAAGTGATCCACTAAGGAGGACTATCTATATAGAAATAACAATCCTTTGTGTCATAATTCGCAGCTGTTAAAATCATTCTTATCAAATGCTTTCGAAATGTTTACAGTGTTTGTAATGATTTTTAATTGTCATAATTTTAACGCTTTTTACGAGTGGTGTCTTATGACATCATCGGTCCATGTTGATCAAAAGACATTGCCGGTTTTGCATATTCAATGTCACTCTGACCCATTAGAAAGAAAAGCAAAAAATTGTTTTTGTTCTTAAATACCAGTGACATACCTCTAGAATTGAAAACTTGCTGCAAATCATTACACAAAGGTTTACTGTTACTGTTGGATAACCCTTCTACTTGCAACGCAAGCTGTTATTTAAATATCTGCAATGGCTTCTACGTTTTAATATTACCCCTCAGGATTGATTGATTAAGACGCCGAAATTGGGGAGTCATGTGATGAAATATAAGATATCTTATCCATTTGATATATATGAAACATTTGGTAAGAGGAACAAATCAAGTAGACAGTGTGTTTGCTAAGTTGGTCTTTCATCTTTCAAAATAGCCTGGAGTTCCTCCATCGTCCATGGCATATACCGGATCGATGTAATATCTTTGAGCCGAATTCCGTACAATACGGCATGGGGACGGACATTTTTTCGATTTCTGAAATCTACGTATGTATCTTGAAATGTAAGCCAACAAATGTCGAGGGAGTTGAAATTTTGCTTATCATTGAGAATACTACAGCAATATGACGCTAATGCGAAATTTGGTTGGGGTTTCTCGGCGTTGAGTATGTTAAAGTATGTCCACGAAGACACTTTTTAAATACCATCTGCTTTTTATACTTTCGTGACCCGCCTTCAATGGGTTCTCTCAACACCTGTATTGCAGTAAATAGAAATTGTCTTTAAAAATGAACTGTCTGATTTTTCTCGTGAATCGTACAGCGTTAACATTTTTCATAGGATGCTCTTATGCACTCATATAAATTGGGAAGACTTCTACGTAGTTCACCATGAAATGGGTCACATTCAGTACTTCATGGCGTACGATGGACAACCAGTGATATTTCAAGTAAGTGCTAACCTTCTGTGCAAAACTTCAACTTTAGAATTTCTTTTACAACAAATTCTTAATGGTTTTTGGCATTAGCTGTTTGACTGTGTTCAATTGTTTTTGAATAGGATGTTTAGCTACATCAATTATAATTGATAATTGATAATAATTATTAGTGAATTTCTCGCTGGTTATTCGTTGATAATATCCGCTGTCATTGTATTTCTTCCATCTAACTCACTGAATGCAGAACTTGCCATGACTATTAGAAACATTTTAGGGCCTCTTATGTGATTATTTTCTTATTACTCCATCAATAGATAATAGATTTTTTTATCATCATGGACAGGATGGTGCCAACTCCGCTGTTCAAGAAACCATAGGTGATACATTGATGCTAGCAATATCATCCCCCAAACATCTACTAAGGAAAGGGATACTAAAGGACGTCTCATCAGGTATTTAACTTATGAGTATTCTAACAAGCTAACGTAATTATAATAAAGTTAATAATTGATAATAAAATTTAAAGCGCTTGGGGTATAAAAAATCATTTTTTATATACACGATATAACAAATCTAATGTTTAAAAATCCAGAGGTCGATTCTCGAGGACTTTTTCTAGAGGCTTTATTTCCGAGTTATTTCATTATTTCATTTTCAAGATGTTTTTCGTGTTTCCGACCGAATACCCCCGCCCAATAAATTGCTCTCTGAAATCATCAGGGCAACTAGCAAAAAATTTACAATAAAAGTCAAAAGGGGAAGTTTTATAAAAAATCTAAACCCTAAAAACCAATGACATCTCATAGTTTAAAAGGATTCATAAACCAAAAGAATTTGTGAAAATTATATTCAGAATGAGATCGCACCTTGCAACTTGCCCAGCTTATTTGAACCGAATCAACCGCAGAGACGATGATGTGATCCTTAGATCACATTATAATGAGCTGTCCGATCTATGAACCTAAAATAATACGAGGGAAATAACGTTTAAGCTAATTCACGAAAAGTCGAAAACCCTTTTAATTACGAAAAATTGCTAATTCCTAGGGATTTAGATGTATGGAAAGCAATGTAAAGATGTGTAAATGATAATAATGTAATGAATTAGGAATTATAGAAGAATGGATTCATTTCAATTGTATATAATGGATTTTTTGCACTGTTTGGAAATTAATACAAGAAATGTAGTCTTTGGGATTAAAAACATACGCTTTTTATACTTTTTATAACAACCTACGTTTAGTGTGAAATGACCTAGCTATTTAATGTGGCTGTATGTTTCAATAAAAACCATGCAAAAAAGCATTAGTTATGATTATATTGTTATTATGAATGTGAATAATTAATTTTAAAGATACAAAAATGACGCTGATGCTGATGATGGCCCTGAATAAGATCCCGCAGCTGGCTTTTGGTCTTATACTGGACAAATGGAGGTGGGACATCATGGCATCCAATGTCGATGCGGATAGTTACAACGAACTGTGGTGGAAATACAGGATGGAATATCAAGGAGTACAGTCTCCCGTACCACGTCATCCCGACAGCTTAGACCCCATGTCGAAATTTCACGTTGCTGATAACACACCGTACATAAGGTGAGGTTTCCTGTATTATTGTTATCGCGTTTGGTCCGCGGTTTATAGTTTCCAGTAATGAACATTACAATGGACATAGCTGCCCACACCAATCTAGCTGGACAAAACTGTAATTATAAGAAGAAGAAAATCGTTCCAACGCTAAAAGCATGTGTTTTAGCTATAGATAGATATTATAACCAGGTTCAACATCCATTTTGTCCTTACTGTCAGGTGTCCTAACGTACTGTTGTCCTATAAAATATTAAACATTGACATTTAAACGTTATAGGTGGAGGGGGAGGGGGAGATTGGTTGCTTTCCTGCTATTTTTTCTAGCTGAGTATGTTGCCATTTTCGGACCCGAAATATGCTTAAATGAGCGACAAAATTATGTGCTTTCGGTTAAAAAAATCCTCAAAAGTGGTTGCTATTTTACTGAAATTCCTTGGATAACGGAACTTGCCAGTCTGAATATGATTGAAAGAATTTCGAGAGGGTCCGAAATTCCCATCTTTCATTCTCCAAAGTGTCCTATGTTAAAAGAGAAAAAGTACTTGTTGTGCTTAAAATACAAATACTTGTATTTGCCACCTGGACAAGTCCAAGTCCACATGCACTTGTAATTGCACTACGATTGTGAAGCACAAGTACTTGTATAACACAGGTCTGCAACCAAAGAACTGCATACGATTTGTTTACTGTTTTCCCTGGATTTTTGCATGCTAAAACCGAAAAAAGTAATAAAAAAATTCCATCACGTCTAGTTTTCTCGCAAAACTGGTTTTTTGAATACCACATACGGTGTTATTCAGCGTTAAACCTCAATTTGGTAGCTGCTTCCAAGTTGTCAATTTTATGAATTGCATGAATTTTTTCACTCTCATATTTAGTCATGTCACTCCCAGGATTGATACGAAATGAATAGCTGACTATTGTTGAATGCTCAAGAGGGATACGGACAATGCTGGAGCACAAAAACGTGTGCAACGAAGTATGGAAGAAAAAAAAAGGTTCCACTAGCAAACTGAATGAAGTTTTTGAGCATTTTGTACTAAATAGTAAACAAATACTTTCTTTTATTTCGAGTTTATAAACAATACAAATTATGGTGTTTTTTCTACGTTTTCGTTTTCTATGTCTCCCTTTCCCCTATTTCGCAAGAAAACTGAACGTGATGGGGGAAAATAGCGGTCATTTTTTGGTTCAGCACACCAAAAACATAAAATATAGCTAAAATATTCCATGCAGCTGATCAAAAAATTTTTTTTTGCAGACCTGTGTAATTGAACTTAAAACTTCAATTACACGCACTTTACTTGTATTCGTAATTCGATTTTTCGAGAATTGTACTTTTTCTTTGCTACCTCCCTTAAAAGATTAAAAAAATGAGGTTCGGAGAAAATTAAGACTGGTTCGCAATCATATTCAGAGATGAGAGTACTCACACTCATGAGAATGAGAATGAAATTCTGTAATCGAATATGAATGAACAAGATTAATTAAGAATAAAAGACATTTTGAGAGTATATATTTTTCTAATGCAAACTTTTTATTGAGAATTTGGGCATTTACTTTAGTTGGTTACATTTTACTTAAAACTCCCGATTTTAAATTTGAGTGAAATTAAGTTTTTAAACCTAAATTAATGCATTATTAATATTTTGCGTACATTTTCTAAAAATTCATATTTTTTGGGAATTTTCCCAAAAAAATTTTTTTTTGTTTAACTTCGCCAGAATTCCTATTTGTTAGTGAATTTTCCTAAGATCTTGAAATGTATTAATAAAATGGGAATTTTTCATCAGATTTCCAAAAAGCAAGTGGATTATAGAAAAATGCACACATGAATCGTGAATCGAAGAAAATTTCACTGAAGCAATATGAATTTTGGGAAAATTTAGGACTATAATTCAGTTAACTGTTCACTCAACTTTACTACAAAATCGGGACATTACGTAAAATTTTACCCGAGCTAATATTTTTTTGCGAAATTCACGAAAAAAAAAAATAATTCTTCATCAGTATTCTTATTTGAATTCACATTTTCCGGTTCATATACATGTGTTCAAATTTTTGGTATATCCAACATCGAATTCAATTGTTTTTTCGCTTTTTCCATTTAACAAACGAAAACAAACAGGAATAGTAGGATGTTGCTGCAAGAAGCTGCAAATATTGTATAATTGAATAAATTCTTGTTCCAGATATTTTCTTAGTGGTTTTCTGCAATTTCAATTCTTGGACGTACTATGCTCGGACGAAATGAATGAACGCGAACAGCTTCACGAGTGTGATCTTTACGGAAATAAATCTGCAGGAGAAAAATTAAGGTAATAGCCAGGTAGAAATCGAGAGATTTGAATTCCTTCGAGTAAAGTATACAAAAATTATATGATCGGATTCCACTAGTACATCTTGGGAAATACCAGAAAAGGGTGAAAAGCCGATTACCATAATACCTCTCCAATGAAAAGAGGGTTCCCTACTTGATTTTTCATGGTGAATGGTGTTTAATTGTTTAGATATTGTTTTGGAGCAGTTGGATGTGAAATAGATGAATACAGATGAGATTATGTAAGAAGGCTGTAAGGACTGCTGTTATCGGAGTCGTACAATACAATGTGGCTCTAGGGCAATACCTCCTACAATTATTACTTAGTTATCAAGTATCTGTTCAATATTAAACATGTGTTAATTTATCATTTGTGAATTAATCCTAACAGAACATTAGTAATAAAGTATTATTTTCCTAAATGCCTGCATACATAGCAAATGGAACAGTAATGTTCGCAAATATCGCCAATTCCGTAATTATCGAGTTTTCACGTCAAATCGAGAAGCAAACATAATAAATTTTTTGTGGACTTGTACGTTCCTCTGTAAGAATTGATTGATAGAAATCAAATAATTAGTTGATTCCAGAATCATTTGATCGTGAGAGTTCATTTTTCGCGATAACCCTCACAACACATTGAAATCACGTATCTACTGGTACTGCAAGATTTTCATCATTTTTCAAAGGTTAAAATTTGTAAAAACGCGTGAAATCAACGTTTTTTACTCAAAATCAACTTTTTCAGAAGTTAGTTTGGCATCGAATTGTATGTATCTTTTTTCGCTGAACCGACTAATGAAACTATTGGGCCACCCCGCTCAAGAAATGAAGAATTTTCAGAACCTTTCCCCTGATCGGATCCCCTGTCTTTTTTTCTGATTATTATTATTTTTTCATTATTACTATTTATTTTTTGCCTCCCGTATGAACTGCTAATCGTAGGTTAAGATATGTGTATAATACCGTGAATTGTAATCAAGAAATCCACTAAATCTAGAAAGTAGAAATAATTAGAACATAGAATTGGATCATGAATTTTAAAATATTGTTGTAG
Source organism: Creontiades dilutus (assembly GCA_031894815.1). NCBI lineage: Eukaryota > Metazoa > Arthropoda > Insecta > Hemiptera > Miridae > Creontiades > Creontiades dilutus. Next base: position 2,522,293 of record JAVIWC010001515.1, read on the forward strand.
GTCTTTAATGGAAAAAGGAATTGAACAACCGTGGAACGAAGCACTCCTAGAATTTTCAAACGGGAAATACTCAACAATCTCCGCCGAACCACTTCTGAGGTACTTCTCCCCGTTGATGGGCTACCTAGAAGAGGAATTGGCACAACAAGGAATTCCCATCGGTTGGTGATTGGATCTAATGATAGATAATCATAAAATTCCCTTATTTTTTGAACGGATATTCTAGAAAATGATGGACGCTAGCATATTGAGATAATGTTTGACGAATTACTGGTGACGAAAATAAGGACTGATAGAAAACTTGTTGTTCTTTGCTTTCCATATTCGGATACATTCTAAAAGTTTCAAGATTCTATTTTAAGTTTCAATGTTTCTTGTTTGCCAACTTCAAGATAATAACGCTAAATGGTTTGTGTAGCCGGCCGTATTCTTGTGCAAATTGAACTGTTTTCCGTTATTGTGTTATTATCATTATACGTTGTCTGCCTGGTTAGGTGGTCAATTTAGTTTCAATTATTGTAACTTGTGTACACATAACTGGAAGCTGATCAAATTGTTGAACGAGACTATTGGAAGTAAACCTATATCACAAATTCAATATGTATTCACTATATTGTGTGCCCCAACTCCCTTCCCATTATTAATATCCAACGAAGATATCCTCCTGGACCTCATTTTCAGCTGATTTCATAAAAACCTAGGATAATTTTCAATGAAAAACTTGTTTCACGTTTGATTGAGCACCGTGGCCAATGTCCTATTTCTTTTCTTGATCTTGGCTAATTATTTTTTATAACGAACCTTTGTAATCGGTTTGGAAAAGGATCTTAAATGGAAAGACATTCCTCTGCCTATATTCCACGCGCCGTCTGAAGCTTTTCTCTGAAACTAATCGCCTCAAGTTTATGAAACTTGGATCAAAAATCACAAATGGGCCGAGGATAGTTCTGAATCATCAGCATCATTGTCTATGGACATCAAAGAGTAACATTCAAACAGTAAAATGTTACAAAATAATTGAATAAAGGACAACAATATTTACAGACTTTTGGAATAAAACGGAGATAGTTTAGTTGATCTTAATAGACTATTTCAATACACCAAGATCGTACCCATGGTCCTTTACCCCTTTGTCCTTGGGTTACCTGGAGGCTGCCTCTAGGTCTAACACCGACATAAATGATTTTATTGCATCTTCAGGGAGTCAACCTTAGAGGATTCGGGTGCAACGCGGTAATGTTTACATACTAAATTCATTCATTCATAAATATGGCTGCACCATCTAAATTTAAATGTACATGACCTGCCGTATACTTTGTTTAATGGTTCAGCGTAAGAGGTCTATCCATGGGTCTAGATTCCTGACTCTAGAACGTCTCGTCGATTCTTCAAATGGTGACCGCAGAACGAATCAGTATGGCACCCTTGTGGATGCATGGAGGCTTACTTTCCATCTCCAAATCGTTTCACCGAGAGTGCCAACGAGGTATGACAACCGATCAGGGGCAGCCCCTGGTCATATAGGCTTCTTGGTTAGTAAGGGGCTTTCCACCCGATTGAATAACTGCAGAGTGGAGTACGATTTGAATTCAGATCACCTACCTGTACATCTGGATATGTACACAGATCCTGTCCAGTTCATAAACAGAACCACTCTTCTTAAACATCCGATGAATTGGGATTTATATAGACAATACATAACTAAAAAGTTGACAAGTCTGCCGAACATAGAAAGTGAAGAAGACATTGAAATGTCATTGTGTAACATTACTGACGTAATAACATCGGCAGCCAGTGCAGCTGCTCCTAAATCAATACCAAACTCAAAATCTACTATAGAATTTCCTCCGTACGCCCAAAATCTTTGGTTGGCTTAGAAAAGATCGAAGAAAAGATGGCATAGGACTGGTAACATACAAGGCAAAAGGTTATTCAATTCCTTTGTTCAACGAATGTTGAACATTGTTCATGCGCTAAAAACGGAAGTGGCTGGCATTAAACATGAACTGCAGAGAGAGAGAAATCACTTTCATTGGCTGTGAAATATTGCTCCTTATTCCGTGCTACCCAAGTTCTTACAATGAAAACTGGAGGGATTCCACCCTTGAAAGGAGGACCTTGTTGGATATGTTCACCCAAAAAAAGGCTAATTTGTTTGCGTCGATGCTTGAAGAAAGATTTCAACCCCACGACTCAGTAACTCCAACGCTTGTTCCAAATGACCATCTTTGTTTTCTCTCTCCACTAATCTAATTTTCACCTAAGAATGTCCAGGAATAAGATCATCACGTACAAGAAAAATCCCTGAACTTGATTCGGTGGTCCTCCTTGGAGGACCTCGTAAATTTCTCGCACATCTTGCACACTTATTTACATGATACGCAAGATTAGTGGCTTTCCCAAAACAATGGAAACATGCCACGATATCAATAATCTGGAAACCGAACAAACCCGCTCCCCTCGCCTCGTCAAATCGTTCAATCCGCCTTCTTTCGATTCTCTCCAAGATTTTCGAAAGCCTTATCATACCTCACCCCAAACTATACATTGGCCATATTATTTCAAATAAACGTAGCCTTTCATACAGTCGTGAGAAAAAAGTCATTATCAATGAATATAATAGGTAATTTTGATTTGATTACGAATATATGCCGTAAGAGGGCTAAGATGTGATTTCCCTCCCACTTTCTACACAAAAACCACGAAAAATTCGAGATAGTGCCTCTCTATAGGTACCCAAGTTATTATGGAAGTTACCTGAAATGTGTGAGGAAGGAAGACGACCTTTTTTGACAATTATTTATTTAAAAACATGATACATTAAGTTATATTGTTGAGTTCATTGTTAATAGGAAAATAGCAAGGAACCATTGAAAAAACCACTTCTGTAATTTACTGATTTTTAATTTTTCGCCTGCGACCTAAACGAAAATATTACACAGAATCGTTCCAGGTAGCTTAAGGCAGGAAATCGTGACGTAGTACTGAAGCACGATAGATGTTGAAACAAGACCCATCAAAACATCAGAATATTGTTAGAAAATAATTTAGAAAAGCCTATTAGAAATTTGCTTACGATTTTTACTTATTGTCTCCCAATTGGTGGACTATTTCTTGTAAAAATTCAATTTTACACCCCTCGCCGTTAGTGGGTAAAATAGTCTTCGATGGGCGTATGATGGATTTATGAAACTTACACAACAAAACCTGGAGTGCGCAATATCTATGGTTAGTAAAGAATGTGATCATGACTCCACCTTAAAATGTAAAATTAAAAACTAAACAAGGAATTTCACTTCGGATTTTCATTCGACTACCCGGAGATGTCGCTGACGTCGCCAGCCGTTCTCCAGAGAGGATCGGAACTAGGTCTGACGATTTCGCTCGTGGCTTCCCATTGCCTAACGCCCCTGGGTTGGGAGCGTTTTGGATTCACGTGATATCGAGATCAGAGGTGAACTGTCTAACGACAGGACAGGTATACAACACTTGATAGGATTTTGACCCTAATCGTTGGTGCCTGCCGGATTCAAACCGGGCAAATAGTACTCCCACTGAAAGTAAACAGCCAAAGGACTGATGCCTTAGCTCGCTCGGACAACCTGTCCCCTTACCATAAAATGTATCGAGGTTGTAGAAAGCAAATCGGTGGTTTTAAAAGACGTTCTATTAGGTATACAATCACAAGCTAATCATAAGCCTATCAAATTTATCATTTTCTGTATAATGGCAACACTCATCACATCTAAAGGGTCAAACCATCAAATAATTTTTAGTTATTCAATTATTGTTCAAAAAAGTCACCGTTCATCAATGAAATCAGTAATTAATCGTCAATTCATCAAGTTGAATGGTCCCTCGCATGATGATTTTTAACCGTCTAAATTGATTGTGTTATCACGGCTTACAAGTACTTCATAAAAAGAGGCAATAATGAGATTGTTATAGCTAACATGGAAACGTTTGACAAATTAGCACCATTTCCTGGATCTCTGGAGAAAACCCTCGATACAATGCCTACACTTATGATTTGATGATCGTTGTTCACCAACAAAGACGTCTGATCAGCTTTGCTGGTAAAGTTGACTTCGTTGGCATTGGCGAGGAAGGTTCCTGGGGCAGAAGGGAGCTTGAGATTGCTGGGCCAGAGAAGGATATTGGGGAGAGGGTTCGCATCTTTCGAAATGAAATTTCCAGTGATATTTACGCGAGTGAAAATAATTTTAGGGAAAGAAGTGTTGTAGTGAGGTAGGACACCATCAACTGCAGGGGCTCCGCAGCTGGACATTGATCCGTTAGTGCAAAGAACTACACTGCATATTTGCTCGCCACATTCTTTGTCCGATACGCCAAACGTCCTCTTCCCATCAAAAACGACAGCTTTATATAAAACGGTCGGCAGCCCGTACGTAACACTAACATCGAAGTCGCAGCATAATTTACCGTGACATATTTTACTTTTAAAGTCCACGATGGTTTGATTGTTCGGGATATTTTCGTTTTTAAATTCGTCCATACGGGGTTGCTGCATTAATGACATACGTCCTGCTCCATTATACATGGTGGTGGTAGAATCAGGTTTCTCATTCCCATTCGTAGTTTTTCCACCTACAACATGCAGATATTCATTGAAAAACGTTAGTTAATGAGAAGGCAGAATCATCAGTTACACTTGTGTCTTAAAGAGTAAAAATGATAAATTTTAATGCTTTATCTCTATAGGCAAGGAGAGTTTTGAGCTGGTTGCACATTCTGTAAAAAGGGCTGGTACTCCAATAATTATTGTCAGTTACAAGGAGGACTGAATACAATCAATCTACAAGAAGGTCTTAGAATATTTTGGTTTATTGTTCAATAATGAACCATTGTAATCGCTCTTGAAAAAAAAAAAATAATTCTAACCCCCCCTGAAAATTTCATGGTTTACGTTTCAAAGGGTGTAGAATCCAAATGTGCAATAACAATTTTTCCGTCCGTCCGCCGTACGCCGTACACACGACTTCGCCCAAACGGCTGGAGCTAAAAAGCTGAAATTTTCAGGAAATATCCATGTTGGTCCGACAACGCCCCAATTCTTTAGCAGCTCTCTCGCTTAATTTAAAGTTGTCAAAGTTTTGTAAAATCCCTAGAAACCTCAAAAAAAATCAAGAAGGCCTAAATTTGGACTTTTTTAGAAGAACTTTCCATGAGGAATCTAATGAGCCTCTCCCCAGGTCCGTAGCTCAAACCATTCCCGATGTATGGCCCGATTTATGGTGGCAACATTGCATCCAACTTTCACTACATCACTAGGTTACTGCGATCAAAACAAAACAGGGTTATTTTTTTATTGCATTAGTAACCTAGTGATGTAGTGAATGTGGATACTGGAGTGAACTCCTAAAAGGTTTTATAGCCGATACACAGGTTGAAGCATTCTGATATGCATGCTCCGTCTTACGAAATTTAAAATTTTCAAAAAGAATATTTTTCCATTGTAATTGCTCTTGAAAAAAACGCTGCAAATTCTTTCACTGGGGTTCATCATTCAATGATTCATGATTTGAATTTCTTCTAAGCTTTGGAGTGTGCGTGTTTCACAGGTGATTGAGCGATTATTGAATTTCAGGAGGCACACAAATATGATTAACTGATCAATCCAAATAGGTATTTTGGTTTAGAACCGATTTAAGTGCTCTATGCATATCTCCTGAAATTCAATAATTGCTCTATCACCTGTGAAACACGCACACTCCAAAGCTCAGTAGAAATTCAAATAATGAATCATTGAATAATAAACCCCAATGAAAGAATTTGCAGCGTTTGTCATAGTAAGCACATGAAAGACCATTTCAATGGTGCGATTTTGAATCGAGTAAACGAAATGTAAGACCTTGGTCTAATTTTTGACGGACGGTTGACATTTATTCCTCACATTAACAGTGTTTGTGCTAAGGCGATGAGGTTTTTGGGGTTTTTAAAAAGAAATACGAGGGATTTTACTGACATTGGGGCCCTCGTCGTTTTGTAGAATGCGTCTGTACGATCTGTACTGGAGTATTGCTCGATTGCCTGGTCCCTCTTTTATGCCAATGCAAGTGACCGGATTGAACCCATTCAGAGTAAGTTCACGCGTTTTATAGCCTTTAAGGGGATAGGTACCCAACAAACAAAAAAATCAGATTTTTAAAAATATTTTTTATTAAAGTAGAATTGCTAACGAACATTTTAAAACTGCCCCCATGTCTATTCGACGATTACTTTGGTCAATATACATTTTTGAAGCCGTAGCGATCTAGTATCCGCCAGGATCGTAGCTTAGCTCGCTGCCTTCCTCTATTCTTTTTCTTATTATTTGAATCCTACAGAAACACAGACAATTATTCGGTAGATAATATAGAGGAGGGAAAAGGTGAGTAACTCATCGATCGAGAGAGTTGAAAGAATCATGGCCAAACCGAGTAGAAATGTCTTAACGTTGCGTTGGGCGCACGAGCGAAAAACGTCAAACGCTTCAACTGATCATTTACTTTTTCAACCATGTTTTGTTATGTTGGTAATCAGTTTCTATTTCGATAGACAGATTGGTTTTGGCCGATTGTTTTTTTTTTTTTATCGACGTAGTACTCCTAAAAAGTCAATTTTTCATGGATACTTTTAGGGTATCCCTTCTTATTACTACAAAAATCAGATTTTGCACAAAAATCAAATCCAATCGGTCAAGTTGCTCTGAATTTAGTTGTGAATCAGAGAAAACCAGGAAGACGCCAAATAGTTTAATAAGGGAGAAAAAGGGACAAATGTGGAAAAAAGTGACATTTCTTTCATTAAAAATATCAACTTTATCGAATCTCTACGAGGTTTGGTACTAAGCCAATTGACAAAATTTGATTCTCTTGGAAACTAGAGTTCCTGGCGGTTCTAATGGGACCTATATAATTAAGTTATTTCATAAGCTGCTCAGGCTCGAACCCTCCATGGGTTGTAACGCCGCGAAGTAGTAGAATTGTCAAATGTATGTTGCTTATAAGCATGTTCCATATACTTGGCGCAATAAATAATAATTATTTTTTATCAATAATTATTATTGATAAAAAAACTTTAAATTCAATATGTTTCGTCACCAGCAAGATGTTTTACCCTTTAACAATCATGAAAAATTGTTTCACTTGCTTCCTAGTCTTGATGGCGAAATATATTTGGTCAAATTTAAAACAACTTGTCAATAATGCTCTCAACTGCGTTCAACTCTAAATTCAATAGGTAACGTGAGGCCAAGCTGAATGTAACAAAACAGAAGGATTCAAGAAGCTAATTTTTGTGTCGTGTTCCAACTCACCTACCACTATCCGGCCTACATAACAATTTTCCTAACTACGGGTTTTTGGCTAATTTCGAGATTACTGTCGTGACGATGGGCTCCTTACCTTCCTCAAATTGTAGGTATTTGAATTGTCTACCAGTCAAACAAGCTATTGTATCGCAACGTAAATCTAAACGTGACCTAAATGGTGATTTTGGTTTATTATTCAATAATAAACCATTGTAATTGCTCTGGAAAAATAAATTCGCGAATATTTTATGGTTTACGTTTCAAAGGGTGTAGAATCCGAATCTGCAATAAAAATTTTCCGTCCGTCCGCCATACGCCGTACGCACGATTTCTCCCAAACGGCCGGAGCAAAAAATCTGAAATTTTCAGGAAAAATCCATCTTGGTCCAACGACGCCCCAATTCTTGAGCCAGCTCACTCAATTTAAAGTGACCTTTAAGGGCTGTCAAAGTTTTTTAAAAACCTCAAAACAAGTCGAATCGGCCTAAATATTTATCTATTTGAAGAACATACCAGTGTATGAGACCCTCCCCACGTGATTTATGGAGCCAACATTTGCGTTTTTTGGTTTATTATTGTTTGTTTGTAACCTAGTGATGCCGATAGCGTCCAGTTGTTGTGAATGTGGATACTGGAGTGATAGCCGATGTGGATACTTGTAGTTTATAGCCGATACACGGGTTGAAGCATTCCATTGATATATAGTAAATATTATTCAATATTATCTGAATGTATTCTTCCTCTGGGGTTTATTATTCAATTGGCTTGCGTTCATGATTTGAATCTGTACTACGCTCAGAGGATGTCCCAGACGATTGAAGAGCGTCTGATCCATTTGGATTGATCAGTTGATCATATTTAAGGCTACGGATTCAGTGGGGTTTATTAAAATCATTTGAGTTGCATTCATGATTTGAATTTCTACAACTTTATCCATATCGATTATTCAGGAGAATAGTACGTAAACACGTTCTCAACAAAAACAACTTGGATTGATCAGTTGATGATACTTGAGTGCCTCCTCTACATCAGTCTACCTTTTGCTACATCGTTTAATTTTGGATTTGGGGAAATTTTAAACTATAGATGTTTTTATTGTGGGGGAGGTTCAATAAAAACGCTGCAAATTCTTTCACTGGGGTTTATAGGCGTCTGATCCATCTCCCAAGGCAACGGATTCGAAAATCGGGAGCGGCCAACCATCCACATCTATCACAATAGTAGTCGCTAGAGTGCTCATTTCAAGAGATTTTATAAAAAAAAAAACCTCCAAAACAAGAGCCGAAATTTCAGAAGTTTTCGGAATTCCAATATCCATACTCTTAATACCTATGGTGGTCCTAACCCCATATTATGCCGAACGATTCTCAATATCCATAATATCGTTTTTATTGTCCCAGTCAAGTACTTGGACACCATATAAGAATATATCCGTTCATTCTTATATTTGTAGCAGCCCTCAATTTATGACATTTTATTGCACTCAAAAGCAGTTTCTATACGCATTTTGACTGACAACTACAATAAGGCGCATGTATCTACTAATATAATCTCACTTACGTATAGCCACATCTCCCACCATGATCGTACTTCCCAGGTTATCGGTGAAGGAATACAAATTGTTGAGGGCTTTCTTTCCTCGGAAAATTCCAGAGCCGCCACTCCCTCCGCTTGGATCCACCGCACCAGCTGACAGCAATGTTACGTCATTCCCAACTGACCAACCCCATTGCGTTTGGACAGCTAGAAAAAGAAAATAAATTTATAACCAAGACTTGATTTGTATTATTCTTGAAGCAATTACTTGCAAAGTTTCTAGGTTTCTTCTAGTCGCCTGTTAGCGCTTGCAGGGTGTTAATACAATGTTGAGTAGTGCTATCATTTAAAGTTTCTTACAAGAAGGTTTTGGAATGGAATAGTTGCCCCTCCCAAGGGCTGAGGCGATAAACCCGCAACACTCAAAGGAAACCCCTGACGATGCAGATTCATGATCAGGTCAGCAGTTTCAAATGAATGGTAAGCGGCAATTACTCAATCCCAACTCAGGCTATACAAGGAAATCTCACGTTACATCCGTCGAACTTCACCTACAAGTACGTATTCTGGTTATTTTGGAAAAAAGTGCCTCCCAGAGTTTATTTATTGTTTTCAATAACGAATCTTTGTAACCGACCAAGAAAAAAATTGTTGGACCCTCTCAAAAGTTGTTGGTTTACGTTTCAAGATATTGAGATTTCCAAAATCGAGTGAAAGAACACTGCAAATTATTACTAAGAGGTTCACTTTTGCTGTATGCGAATATTACTGACCCATGAATATTGGACGGATGAACGCAAAGAGGTCCGACCGGGTCCAAAACCCTCATTCGATTCGTTGAATATTTGCAACTTTTCAAAAGTTTTCGATATTCTGATATTTTAATATTTCTTGCTTTGGGGTGGGTCAAGATTGATTCCGCTGATTCAGTCCTACTGTTGGCCCTTCGGGGGTTTTTGATACAAAGTTCCATTACCTTTGGTAGAGTAGTACAACTTTTCTCTCGGTCAATTGCAAGGGTTCATTTTTTAAAATAATAAATTAAAACACATGCGTAAAAATCGAAGCAAGCTATCGATAAAGGCGCTAATTGTCATGAATGGGAGTTCAACTCACATGTTCTGAACGGCAATTCAGAAAACCAGTGTGAAGGGTAGATGAAATCGGTGACCCCATATTTATTGATCAGAGTCAATGCTGGTTCTTTGAAGAGGATATCAAAGCAGATGAATTGTCCGAGAGTAACGTTAAAGTCCGTCTTGAAATATGAATACTCAGGATCTTTCGGGGAATCTATGCCAGCCTCTCCGTATAGGTTGTGCTTTCTGTACCTGAAAAGACGTTGAACGACATGTATTTAATATTTTATGCTTCGAATTCGATTAAATTGTTCCATGAATGACCGGACATACCTTATTTAATTGAATAGCTAACATTTAGTTGAATCAGCTGTAAATCGAACATAAATAAGAACGCTGCAAGTAATTACAAAGATGTTTAGTATTTCTGTACTAGTACAACTTCTTTAAATATATATAGTCGTACATCTATGTATCTATATCTATCTATATTTCTATCAAAATCTATAGATATATCTATCGAAATCGATGTCTCGCGATAGCCTCATTCACCCTGGACGGCATAAAAAGAGTCCCTTTCATATTTCAGCACGTTAGCTTGATTATTAACGGAATTGGCCCCAAGTAATTGGGCTGTAAAGGTTGTAATTAATTTCTAGATGTCCAAAGATTGTTGGATGACTTCCCTTTAAATATAACACCGTGAACAACAATCTTCTCATGTTCCTTTACACGAAAAGCTGATATCTCAACTCACGAAGCTCTGCCTGACCATTTTTCATTCCATACTCTTTACATTTGAATTTAATTTACACCATAAATTAAAAGAACATCCAATATATTTATTTACCTCGCAACGATAGCTCCTTTTCTATCAAAAACAATATTGGTATTGTACTTGTACATCTTCTTAGAGCTTGGGTCGGTGTAGTTTTCATGCAGATTTACAGCTAGGTACAAACTGTAATTCTTTGCATAGCCTGACAGAATTTGAAGAGACTGAAACAATGAAAATAATTAGTAATCCAATTATCAAGTATGGTGTCCATGTTATTAAGTTAGTTTTTCTCGTTATGGGAATCAATAATATTTATTGCAGTGATTTTCTATACAATATCAATTTAAGATGTTATTAGATTAATTAAATTATTTGTTTATTTATTATCAATGCCGGAATGGGGCCACCAGGTGTTCTTCATAGGAAAAATTAAAGTTGTAGCAGGTTAAGATAAATATGGAAAAGTACAGTAAAGTTTCTGCGATTAATATAGGCAAGCTTTCCATTTGTGTAAATACACACTCATTACTTAAGTAGTCCAGAAAAGATTCAGACCTATTATATCATAATCCGTAAACCCTGTGTTCTGATCTGAAGTCGGTTTGTTATCGAAACTTACTTCATCGTAACTTGCGTTAGGGACAATATTCTGAGCTGGATCGGGAATGGTCAGGAATATGGTTGTATCTGAACCCAAAAGACCTTCTTCAGGGAATACTATTATGTCAGCCTGTGAAAAAAAGTACAAAACAAATTAATGATTTTAATGAATATGGGTAGAGGGCACTCATTACCACCAGCCCTTTGTAACATCCCAAGCCCCAACGCAGCGACAGCAACTTCAGAAAAGTCTGATTTCAGAAAATTAGTTTGATTTCATTATTTTTCAAGACGATAATCCATTTCAAGTGTTTAGAGTTTGAGACGCATGGATTGCCCTTAAAAATACTTACTAGCTCTATAAATTAGATCATATTAGAAGCCTTAATAATGAGCAAAGAAGAACAAGAGAAAAGCGGTAACTAACCGTTTGGTTTTTCGCTATCTTGAGAAACATTTCGTAGTTGCGGACATTGTTCATCAGATTTTGTCGAGGTGTTGTCGCATTCTGAAGAACCTGATAATCAACTACGGCTGCCCTGTAGGAGGTTCTGTCCTGCAATCAACCATGGGTTGACATAATTATTATCCTGCCATAAAGATAACAATGCATGACGCAATTGAAAACAAATAATATAATGTGCCAATGATGAACAGCATTTGTCATGGCTAATGGGATCCAAACACTGTGCGAGTGCCTGCAACAGGCAAGCCAATACATATATCCGAGCAACATACAGGATTAGTAAACAGCCTGAAAGGAGGACATGATGAAGCAGATGATCTCCGGACATGCGCCAGGTGCTTGAGATGGAATGTCTATCGGGAATTACTTCCAGTTTTTCAGCCTGGAATTTCCATTGGAAATCTTGCGCGATGTACCTGCATTCCGTTTTAGGAGATCCCCTGGGGGTTTGAGTGAAAAATTGGTTCACAGCTCCGCAAGATTAGACAGCCTCACCCCCTTTTTCTTAAAAATACTTTCATCGTTTGACCAAACTTAGCTCATTTATTACATTAGTTTCTTACTTCAGCATTGGTAGAGACGATGGCAGCTGCTGCAAGCAGGAACAAGAGTGACAAGCTGAGCTCCATGGTACTGAAACATATGCAACGTATTTTAAAACTGTGACTACGAAATCTTGTGACTACAAAACTATACCGAAATTCAAAATTGACATTGAATTAACATTGATTGCTCATAATTATTTAGGCGTTCGCATCCTGGGTGATTGGAATGTAGATCTACTATCTGTTTCGTCGGATCGAGATTGCTTTCTTAATTGTCTGGATACATATAATTTGTCATATCTGAATCTTCAAGCTACACATCATAGCATTTTCCCACCAGCTGACACACAAATAGATCACATACTAGTCAATAATCAGGAGTTAGTTAGTAATTATGGGCAAATGATAGTATCTGGCATTTCTAGACATTAACTGATATACTGTTGCATTCGTATTAAGGTTGAAAGATGTGGTAGTAGAAGAATTCTAATACGAGATAAGAATAATATTAATAAAGAGAAGTTGATTGAGGATGCTGAGTCTATACACTGGAATCCAATTTATGATGAAAAGAATGTAGATGAAATGGTACGGCTATTTTCATTAAAGGTTAAACCATTGTTGGATAAACACATGCCGTTTAAAGAAATTAAAGTAAGGCGTCCCCCAGCCCCTTGGATTAACCACGAGATTAGAGAAATGTTTGCTAAAAGAGACAAAGCTGCGAAATGTCGAAAACACAATAAAACTAATGAGAATGGGAGTATATATATATAAAATTGCGAAATAAACCAAAGCAAATGTTGAGAAATTCAAGAAACAGATTTTTTTCGCACATCTTTCGATAAGGCTACGCCGGTAGACATGTGGAAAATCATTCGCAATCAGGGTATTATAAATAGTAAAGTGAAAATTGATTTGAACGAAGTTGATATAAGTAGACTGAACCGACATTTTTGTAGGCCATCGGATCTTAGTGTTACAGATGAAATTATTGATTATTATGATAAACTGAAGGATTGTACTTCACAACAATTTAGTATAGAGAGTATTACTCCTGATGATATAATGAAGGCTATCGCCAAAATAAAGTCAGGGGCGATGGGTAATGATTCGATTCCGATTGATTTTTTGAAAGTTGTTGGTCATGTGGTCAGTCCCGTATTGAGTTATGTATACAAATGGTCTTTAAAAAATGGTACATACGGAAAAAGGCAATTGTAGTACCTTTATATAAAGTTGCTAATCCTTCGAATTTGAATGATTTTCGATCAATTAATAACTTATGCGTCTTAGGTAAAATATTTGAATTATGTGTTCATACTAGTTTAAATATATTTGTGGAGGAGAACAATTTGTTGGATGAATTTCAAGCAGGTTTCCGTGCCGGCAATAGTACGGAGTCTGCGTTAACAAGAGTTCTCGAAGAGGTACGTCTTGGTATAGATGATAAGAAACTCACGATTTTATTCCTAATTGATTACGCCCGTGCATTTGACTCTTTAAAGCCTGTTATTATCAATTCTGAGATCAATTAATGTAAGTGAGACTATGACAAGCATTGCAAATATCAGCTGTATGCGGATGATTTGCTAGTTTTTATTAGGGTTGATCATGCAGATATAGCAACTATATCTATGTCAACTATATCAACTATATAGCAATATCATTGATGAATGAGGATCTAAGCAGGTTAGCTGATTGGTGTAAGCTCCACTGCCAGAGCATAAACTCATCAAAATGTAAGGTAAGTTCTAATGGGATCTCAGGGTTACCTCAGCAAAAGCAATATTAATAACAAACCACATGCAGAAGTACAATCAGTGAAGTTCAACTTTGAGAGATCTATAAAGAATCTTGGTGTCCTTTTCGACGGGGAGTTGAAGTGGAAGGATCAAGTGGCAGGTGTGTGTAATAGAATTTATAAAGATTATACCAATTGAGAAGGTTGACTCACCATTTTCCACAAGATGTAAGAAGAAAACTAGTGCAGTCCTTATTGTTTCCTATTTTAGATTATTGTGCGATTGCATATTGCGATATGAACGACGAAATGTGTGAAAAGGGTAATAATAAACAAGCAATATTAATAATAAACACTTGTATAGGGGGTACCAACCATAATGGTCGAATGGTCAAAAATCGATTTTAGAAGTCATTTTAAAAAAGAAAGGAACGAATTTTTCACCCGACATCTTTTTAATGCGAAAAATGTGGTTTTATACCGTAAATCTACGTTTTTCACCCCAAATTGCTTCAAAAAAATTAGGTTGGCATCGAATTTTCTTTTTCTTTTTCCATTCAATCGAATTATGATTCTCTCAAGCCTCCACTCAACAAATAAGATTTTGATTTTGAGTGTAAAACGTCGATTTCACGGTGTACACTCTTTTCCCGCATTCGAACGTAATTTTCTTCAAATAAATACATGTAAAAAACCCCGTTTATTTTTATACCGTTGGGAAGTTGAGATCCTAGGGAAGTAGGAGTTACAAAACCTGTTTATTATGGGCAAGATAAAATGAGGAACCAACTAGTCATAATATCTCCTAATTGTATCTTCGGACTAATTTTTCACGTTCTCAAGTCATCATTCTCACGTAATCATTCACGTTTTTCACGTTCAAGTCATGCTAAAATTTCCTTATGTTTCTCTTTTTTAATTTGATTTACCTCTCTTTCCAACGGTGACCTCAAAATAGATTTTAGAGAGGTTTGAGGGAGTTATGCCTATTCTACTGATTCAAGATCGGAAACAGGATCAAAAATCTTACCAGTTGAATAACTTGAAAACGATACCTCTAAAAAAATGAATTCTAGGAGGCCTTTATTGTTGGAAATAGAATCGATCCCTGGATTTGTTACCATTAGATTTCTTACGCACTGTATAGACTTCAACTCTGCTGAGAAACTATTCAATCCAATAATTTCCTCATGGGAAATCCCGCCTTGGTTTCATGTACAGGAACAATTAAGAATTGGTTTAGCCATCAACGCGTGTTGTAAGCGTGCAAAATTATTTGGAACTCGATCGTCTAATTATTCTATCCGCTATAGAATTAGAACGAAAGACTGCAATACTTGTGACTCGGCGATAAGACAACTCGGTCCACCTAGATTGACATGTGCTATTTACTTTCATTCCAAGATAACGGTGGGTACACGAGCCAACGTTTCCAACGCCGTAATGATCAGTTGTCTATCAAATCCACTGAAGGTAGTTCCAGGCGAGAGGCCTTCAGTCCTATTATTTCACAATGATCAGCGAATTATCTTAGAAAATGAAGCGATAGCTATTGCTTCTGAAGCTGTCGAAAATTGTCTAACGAAGATTTTAACGACTGTCTAACGACAATTTTATTATCATTTAAATGATTAACAGGAGTACAATCCAATTCTTAGCGACGGACCCGACAGCCCCCCCCCCCCCCCCCCGTTCAACACTCCTTCGACTAACCTTCGGGTGGGCTCCTTCCGCCCTTTGTTATCCCGGCATCACCACTTTTCCGTCCGCCCGAGGGGGTCATTCGCGTACCTGCCACCTTGGTAAGCACTAGCCTCTCTTGTGCTCTGGTTGAATCTACAGATTTTTCCAGGGAGTTGGTAAGGCTTAGTAAGTAAAGTTTATGAACACAGAATGCGCTCACATAAACCCTTGTTAGCCCCCCCTGCCGTAGCTTTCATCTCTGTTTACTAGCTCCCCTCCTCTGAGCTAAAACCCCATATTTGTAGGTTGCATAGGCAATTTTTCATCTTCGGTACTTGAATGTGTAAAATTAATCATTTAAATGATCTATCTATAGAACCATAGAGACTGCCCCGCTTTTTTTGTCTAAAAACGATAAACCCGTTTTAGGACATTCTGAAACGATTACGTGCAATGATATCTCTACGTAGATTCATTCCAGACGACAGGATTGAGATAACAACATCGTTCTTTAGCAAATAAATCAAGCATTACAAAGAAAATAATGGGTTCATTGGACCACACTTCAGATTGCATTTAGCACGATAAATAAATCTGTTTGTATTAAAAAAAAACACGTTTCAGCAGCTTTTACCTTTTTTTTAACGAGTGCTCACAATAATAACGTAACAAGTTTTTCCTCTTAACTGAGACTAAAACGAAAAAACATTGACTTTCCTCCTCCTCATTCTTCCACTAACGAGAAATATTTCAGACTGAATGGTTGACTACCATATCAAGCCTTTTTGGTTTATTATTCAATAATAAACCTTTGTAATCGCTGTTGAAAAAAAATGTTAACCCCCCTGAAAATTTCATGGTTTACATTTCAAAGGGTGTAGAATCCAAATCTGCAATCAAAATTTTTCCGTCCGTCCGCAGTACGCCGTACACACGATTTTTTCCAAACGGCTCGAGGAAAAAATCTGAAATTTTCAGGAAAAATCAAAATTGGTCCGACAACCATTGTTTAGCCAGCACTCTCAGTTCATTTAAAGTACCCTTTATGGTTGTCAAAGTTTTGTAAAATCCCTAAAAACCTCAAAAAAAGTCAAGGCGGCCTAAATTTTTAATTTTTTTGAAGAACTTTCCATGAGGAATCGAATGAGCCTTTCTCCAGGTCCGTAGCTCAAACCATTCCCGATGTATGGCCCGATTCATGGTGCCAACATTTGCATCCACATTCACTACATCACTAGGTTACTGCAATCAAAACAAACACAAGAGTTTATTTTTTCTTTTTTATCCTAAAAGGGTTTATAGCCGATACACGAGTTGAAGCATTCTGATAAACATGCTCCGTCTTACGAAATTTAAAATGTTCAAATAGAATATTTTTCCATGGTTATCGCTCTTGAAAAAAACTCTGCAAATTCTTTCACTGGGGTTTATTATTCAATTGGCTTGATTCATGATTTGAATTCCTACTAAGCTTTGGAGTGTGCGTGTTTCACAGGTGATAGAGCGATTTTTGAATCTCAGGAGGCACACAAATATGATCAACTGATCAATCCAAATAGGTATTTTGGTTGAAAATCGATTTAAATGCTCTATGCATATCTCTTGAAATGCAATAATCGCTCTATCACCTGTTAAACGCACACTCCAAAGCTTGGTAGAAATCCAAATCATGAATCATTGAATAATAAACCCCAGTGAAAGAATTTGCAGCGTTTTTATTGTAGTTGACTGTACATAACCGGTAAACTGCTTTAACATGTAATTTTTCGTTCTCAAAACAGCCGAATCACAATTAACCACAAAAAAAACGCAATGAGTCCCATGAAAAGAACGATTTAAAGCAACTAAATCTGAAGGAATCGCTTTGGTACTATATAGGTTCTGGTTTACTGTTTTCAATAATCAACTTTTGTAAGAGGGTAACCACCATCGAATATTTGCTTTACGTTTCAAGATACGTACATTTTAAAAATTGGATTAAAAAAAGCTGTCAAATATTACATAGAGGTTTATAATCTAAAAGCGACTCCATACCTTGTAATTGCATTCAACATGCAAATACATGAAGGGCTGCCAGCCACGCGGTCTAGCTCTAACCCATTTTCGAATGGTGAGCGAACGCAAGATCATTCAGCAACTAGGGATCAAAATCTTGAACCCTGCAAACGCAGGATCCTGCCGCTTGATGGTTGCTGCGGATACTGCACGATTCGTGCTTGTACAATTTGTAATCCTGTAAAATTGTGAATAACGGTTTCCAGTGGAACTCTCCATTTCTCCTCCAGCCCCTTCTCCACTGATCTTCTTTGTGAATCACATTTCCCATCTGTGATTCATAGTTTTCCCCCATTTAGCGCCTGTCTTCTCCAATTTTCATATATTATCTAATTACAACACGGTGGTATTATTAACTTGAGAGCTGATTTAAAGCCATGGATTCCATATAAACTGCCGTTTGGGATCATTTCTACCCAATGAAACTGCAGCAACACCTCTAAACGAAGGAAAAATGTCCGGTATATTGAATAATACTACAGTAGGAATAAAGCACGAGCAAGGGGTTGGGAGTGCGCCTCGGGCTTTCAGTCCGCCAGAAAGCGAACTGTACACATTATGTAACTGTGTAACAATAATAAACAAAAAAATATATATATTTCCAGTATTTCAGTCTATATATTTTCAGAATATAATCTCCTCAACCGATATAAAACTTTTTTCCCCAGCAATAAGCCGTTTTGTTCTACAGCCTGGCGGGTTAGAAGATCCTATAACGACCTCCAGAGCTCTTCCTTATTTGTTACGTTTTTCATCAGCAGCATTTTCAGTTATTTCTCATTCTTCTTACGTACACACCATCCAAGGTTCTAGCGTAATCGCATGGTAGCAAATTTAACGGAAACAACGCGAGAAAACCGCATAATGGAGAGCTAGCAAAGACAAGCGGTCAGGGGAAGAGGAGAAGCTAAATCAATCTCCCTACCTGCCGGCTCGGTATTCCGAAGAATTCTCGGAATAATTACTTGTACATATTCCACGAACGGTTTAGCTTTAAATCTCTGAAAAATGTTTCCTGTCTCTAAATATACTGTCGTTCGAGGAAACACAGTCTGTTCAACATCAGGAATTTGTGGACGGTGCATTCGCAGTTTTCTCCAGTGACTTCGGTTGGTGTGAACCGATCGTTTACAATCTATAAACATATCCTGTCGAACATCAGTCAAAATTGTATTCAAAAGTAATTTTGATTGTACATTTTTGTAAATATTTTAAAAATAGTAATGGAAAAAATGTTTTGTTTTGAAACAGATTTTTGGATATATTGTCCTATTCTGTTTGTAAGTTACAATCCGGATCAAGTAGATGAACGTTATTGGAAATGTTGTTCTTGATATCTGATGCCTGATAATAATAATACTATTAAAACTGTAATATTATCATTTTGTTTTCCAACGTTTCCCATGAATCCACATTGGAGAGCAGAAGAGTTTCTAATTCAGCCGCAAAACAGAGTCTCAGGATGGGTGGGAGGGTGGTGGAGTCGTGAGTTTGGTGAGGGGGGTTAGGGGTTCGTTGACAGGTAGCAATGCTCGAGCTCTGCACGCGATGGGAGGAGCTTGGACGTGAAGCATGGCGTTTCATACTGTTTGATTCGATCCAGCTCCAAAGAATGAACCAATGAGAGTGCCCAAAATAAAGCGCCCAATAGTTCTGAGTGTACAAATAGTTGTCTGCACACCTGCTAAGAATGCTAGAGTTCGCTAGAATCACCAAAACACACTCTTATTCTGTCCTATCAACTGATTGTCCCCGACCCTGAACTGTACTGTGACTGAACTGTATTATCTGTAAGTACGCAATGAATACAGTAAATGCAATAAAACCGAGTTCGTGAAATTGTTAATGGAGCCAAGAATTCGCGATGTAAAGGGCCCAATGCCACAACCGACAGGACTGCAACAAACCTCAAAGGCAAGCAAAAATCGTTCCACAAGTCGCAAGTTCAACCCACATTACTAGAATAAAAGGTATACAGGCACTGCGGATGAGAGGTAACTAATAAACTTTTCTGCTTCCTTGTCTTCTTTGGTTCAATAATAGGAATGAAGCTTGGGTTAAAGCTGGAATTGGGCTTTCACCTCCACGATGATTCTTGCTGGGCAGATATGAATTTCAACTGTTGCAAAACACGGTTTTCTGAAGTTCGATTATCATTCCAAAAACAATAATTTTTTTAAAGGTATTTATGTAAGTACTAGTTGAGTTCTTTAGAAGGTCGGATTGAGTCGTTTGTTTCACGATTTGAAGCCGAGAAAGCGGACAAGATTGATCTCCTTAGCATATTGGTAGTTGAAAATTGAATTTGGCTGAGAAAAGCACATTTTTGTCCCGCGTTCCCTTCGTAGTTGTCTCGGTGCACTCCCGGGGTTCCAGGGTTGGAGCCGTGGATGATACGATACTGATTTTCCACGTGGTAATCTTTGACGAAATCAGCCCCAACGAAGGTGTGAAAAAAGAGATAAGAAGAGTATCGAACTTATAAACAAATCAAATCGTATGATATCGAATGTGACAAAAATGATCGTTCATAAAATCGATATTGAGCCCGAACAAAGAAGCAGTGTCACACAGTGGTCACACACACCAAAATTCATAAAATATTCAGTTGCCTAAATTTGGTGCTGAACATGCAAAAAATAATTAATGTTGAAATTGTTTACGGTTTCTTTGTGCTTTTACAATTAATTTTGACAAGTTTGATAATCATGCATGTATTGGGAAAATCGTTTGGAGCAGGATCAAGGCAATTGACCGGTTAGCTAGTTTTCTTTTTGACAATCTTTTGAAAGATCTATTACTGGCAGCTGCTAGGTTTGAACGTTAGATGGATGTTGTTGATTAATCAAGACTAACTATTCCTGCTGCCTCAAGTTTATATGAACTTATCTCTGTGCTGGAAGAAAATTTACTTCTTTTCCACCGGCTTCCATGACATTTTACATTCATTTTGTTTCTATCAATAAATTAATATTATATTCTAGTTACATTTTTGTATCAAATTCATTTATTAAACGTAATTTATGGTTAAAAAATGTTCATCTTACTGTGGCGACGGAGCTGGGATGTGCTTAGACAACTAACACCTCACTGGCCGCACTGGAGACTATATTATAATTGAAGTGGCCGGCCACGCAGCTGATGATTAGATACGGTTTCGTTCTTCTTATCATAGCAAATATACTAATCATCCCACTTGTCGTTCCCCGAACCCCCGAACCGAAAAAAGGTTAAACTATATCCGCGAGACTTGAATTAACTCGGTGATTCATGAGTTAGTCATAAATACAAATTACTGTGATGTTGCCTCAGAGGAGCTGTAACCACAATATTACGTCCGAGTCTATCTCTGCTGTCGGTTAGCATAAACGTCGTTTCTAGTTTCCAGGTAGGGCCCAAAAGCAAAAATGTCCACTAGAATTTTGTATTTTGGAGCATTTCTAAAACTAATCTCTACCGTATTCACCCGATGTTGATGAACATCTCAGGGATTGAGCTAGCCAAGATGTATAAAGTCTTCCATGAGTTTCATTGTTCACATAACTTCATTTTGCGTTTTCGCAAGCCTGAAATCCATCGAACTATATTTTGACATCCTTACCTATCATTTGATCTCGCTCGAATTAAAGAGGTAAATGGTAAAAATTTCAAAGCGAACGCCTCATGAAAGATTCTCCGTATATGAAATCGTGAGATCCTTATCACGAACTAATTTTTTTCAGTTTCCCTGATACTTTGATAACCTTTTCAGAAAAGTTAGGGAAATTTCAAAGCAATGGTATTAAAAAACGTATAATTTAATAGCTATTTACAGCGTCTTCATTTGACAGCGATTCTCAAACATTATTTGCAGCTATTAACAATAACTATCTTTTATAACTCAAACCAATAACAATAAAAAGAGCTGCAGTTAGGAGGGTGTGTTTTTTTCTGTTTAAGGCTGTTAATAACGAGATTAGTTTTGATGACGCTACTCTCAGTTCCTTGGTCACATTCAGTATTGAGCAATACCTACTCTTGAAGGCAGCAAGAACAGAAAACCTAGTTTTACAAGAATAAGTAGTGAGGAATGAAGTGAGCTTTTTCATTTCCTTTTGTCTCAAAACTAGGTGTTACTTTTACACAACAATTCAAAAGGATTTAAGAGAAGATTTTAAAAATAAGAACAATAATAATTCATCAACAATTTATAACAATAATAACGAGCACAATTGGTTTATTATTCAATAATAAACCATTGTAATCGCTCTTGAAAAAAAAAATTCTAACCTCCCCTGAAAATTTCATGGTTTACGTTTCAAAGGGTGTAGAGTCCGAATCTGCAATAAAAAATTTTCCGTCCGTACCGTCGTACGCACGATTTCTCCCAAACGGCTGAAGCAAAAAAGCTGAAATTTTCAAGAAAAATCCATGTTGGTCCGGCGACGCCCCAATTCTTGAGCCAGCTCTCTCACTTAATTTAAAGTGCCCTTTAAGGGTTGTCAAAGTTTTGTAAAATCCCTAAAAACCTCACAAAAAGTCAAGGCGGCCTAAATTTGTACTCTTTTTGAAGAGCACTCCACGAGGAATCGAATGAGCCCCTCCCCAGGTCCGTCTGTCAAACCATTCCCGATCTATGGCCCGATTTATGGTGCCAACATTCTCGTTATTTTGGTTTATTATTGTTTTTGAGTTGATATCAGTAACCTAGTGACGTAGTGATGTAGTGATGTGGTAATGTGGATACTGGAGTGAACTCCTAAAAGGCTTTGTAGCCGATACACGTTTTGAAGCATTCTGATAATTTTCAGGAAAAATCAGAAAATCTGAAATTTTCAGGAAAACGCTGCAAATTCTTTCACTGGGGTTTATTATTCAATTGGCTTGCGTTCATGATTTGAATTTCTACTAAGCTTTGGAGTGTGCGTGTTTCACAGGTGATAGAGCGATTATTGAATTTCAGGAGATATGCATAGGGCACGTAAATCTGTTCTCAACCAAAATACCTATTTGTATTGTATTGATCACTTCATCATATTTGTGTGCCTCCTGAAATTCAATAATCGCTCTATCACCTATGAAACACGCACACTCCAAAGCTTAGTAGAAATTCAAATCATGAACGTGCAAGCCAATTGAATAATAAACCCCAGTGAAAGAATTTGCAGCGTTTTTTCAAAGCAACCGCATTATATAAGTTGCGTTTTACTTTATACAATTGTGAAATCCTTGTATCTCTCCAAATTTTTACGGTTTTCATACGATTTTTATAAAATTTTCCGAAAATTTGGGGAAGGATGGTTTGATTATATCGTGTCAATTTCAAAACGATTGAATCACAGGTAGCTTGTGTGAAATCCTAGTAATAAGTAAGCCGAATTTCGAAAGTTTTTATTCGATTCCGATGACATTTTTGGGGTAGTGGGTCCTCAACTTCTCAGTCATCTTTTCATTTAATGCGTAGTGCTTCGACAAGATAATTAACAAGACTTTTAGGTATTGGACCATTCTGAACAACTCTATCGTGTTTATCTGTCAGTCGAGTATCTGCAAGCCATTTTACCGTGCCTAATTTTTAATGATTCTATCAGATTTTGATGAAGATTGAAGGGAATGTGCGGAACATATGTATTTATGTTAGGTACTAATAATTTTCTAACGCCCCAGTTGTTTGATCTTGCTCAAATAAACGATCGTGAAAGTCGCGTAGCGGGACTAACTTGTAAAGTTTTCGCCCCATTCTGATGAAATTTTCAGGTAAGTTGCATATCAATTTCAACACAATCGTTGTTTCCCAACGAATTAAGGGATTTTTCTTATAAAATCATTTTAAAGGTTTCAGTGCATACACCTATCATACATGATGTCTCAATTCCATGGTCACGTTACGGATACGAAAAAGCTATGTGACAAAATTTTTCAGTCAATGCTTAGTGCTTCAACCAATAAAAATCAAAGTTGAGCATCTATTGCCACTTAATCCTTAATCCGAATGCAAGGAAGATCTGGACGGGCTTATTCTGGTCCTTCCGGTTATCATGGAATTGGCTTCTTGAAAAGTTTGAGCACAGTCATTATCTCAGCTTAGTTGATCCAGTTGGAGCATATACTAACTAGTGCTTATGTATCACAGACTAGTGGTATAATAGAGGTATGTTTTTTTTAATGGCTTCATAATATCAGCTCATCTTGAGATAAAAGCTCGATAATAAGAAGAGATCTCAGTGAATTCTCTGACTTCTTTGGCTATCTTAGGGAGTCATGTAGCTCTACATTTGTTACCATATGCCATAGCCACATTGCTGCCTCTTGCAATGATGCACCTTTTTTGTTATTGAGCTAGAACCCAGCACTCCTTAGTAAGTCGAACAGCGCTTGTAAGTACTTGATGTGTACAGAAGGCAGTTTTAGAATGTGAGGCAGAAAAAGGATTTTTGAAAATGTAGCTAACGACTCTGGAGATGGAGGCTGGTGAACCAAACGATTCCCTCCAATCGTTGTAGTGTGTCATCAATTCGTGGTAACGAGTGAGAGTCTTTTTAATATTTGCTGCATTGATTGATTGCACGTTTTCTGCAGTGTATGCAGAATCTCTAGTCTCCCTTCCTCATCCTGATTCCCCAAACTTTCCACGCCTGCATCAGAACAAGTTTGAAATGGCCTTAATCTTCTGTCGTAGGGTTGTTAGAAACAGACAGACCTGGCACTGAACTCTGAATCGGAGCGCCGGGACAGGGGATATTCAATTTTATGTAAGTGTCGCTCCCCTTCAGGTACATCACAAACGGCAGCGAGAGATGGGCCTGGCAGAGCTGCCTCGATTGCACAGTGCTCATTCCATGGCGTTGATCCATCATAGACCGGTTGGCATATCACATCACAGCCCCTCCCCCCCCCCCTCCCCCCATTCAACATGCTCGCTATTATTGTCTATATCGTGTTGTCCCTTTCTTAGTAGTTACAATTCTCTGATTAATGCTCCCAGAATTCGGCTGGTCCCCTTACCAATCCATCCGTTTGGTTAGATGGAGATAGTGAGGTAGGTTGTGACGGAGGTTCGTCTCCTAGCTGAGGTGATTCAACAAAGCCTTATTCGATATTCTCCATAGGATTATCCCCAGTTACCACACTCCTACACCCAGAGACACATTTACGCAGCCGTCGCGAGCAATGAGTTCGTGTATCCTTAGCATTAGTCACTTCTGCCACCAAATTTAGTAACGTCGGCACTTGAACAGATAAGAAGGAAGAAACAATTTATGAACGTGATAACAGATAATTATGGCTCACAGAAAACACACAAAACCGTAATCCGGAAAATTAGGTCGATAAGCATCACCTAAATAGCAACTTAAGGCAAAATTACTGTACAAAATTTATTCACCCTACAGTATCATTACATAGAACATTACGGAATTAGATAAAATAGTATTGAAAGGGTGCAAATCAATTTTCATTCCGCGTCTATCTGTGACTGTCTCATCTAATCTCCGTTTTGACCAAGTTTGTTTGTTCTATTCAGATTTTAAGTTAGGCTATATACCTTAGGAATTACAAATTCCTTAACGGTGATGGGTAAATTAATGATGGGTCATTCCTATAACTATAATTATAGTTATAATTACGAGTTATAACTCGTATTCCATGTTTTCATTGTACGGTATTTTTGCTTCTGAGTCTACCTGTGTTTAGGAAAAGCTTTATTTTCACTCTCATCGCTCGGAAATCAATTTTTTTTTTCAGCATAATTTTCTTAGGTTTTAGGGGTCCCATCACCTTTAAATTTTGGGGGTAGTCGAGACAAATCGGTCTAACAATCGCACAAAAATTTCAACAAAATCGTATCATCAGTAGTTAACTGCTGCAGACGCGGGCACTTTTTTTTTCAATTTTTTTTATTCAGCAGAAACATTTTTGTGCATGGCTCTATATAGTGAGATAACAAAAAATAGAGGTATGTTCTTAAAAATATGTACACATCTAGGCCGCCTTGACTTGTTTTGAGGTTTTTAGGGATTTTAGAAAACTTTGACAGCCCTTAAAGGGCACTTTAAATTGAGTGAGGGAGCTGGCTCCAGAATTGGGGCGTCGTCGACCAAGATGGATTTTTCCTGAAAATTTCAGATCGTTTGCTCCAACCGTTTGGGAGAAATACGGCGTACGGCGGACGGACGGAAAATTTTTTATTGCAGATCCGGATTCTACACCCTTTGAAACGTAAACCATGAAATTTTCAGGGGGGTTAGAATTTTTTTTCCAGAGCGATTACAATGGTTTATTATTGAATAATAAACCAAAAACACTTTTCATTGAATGATGAGTTTCATTCCGTTATTTCCTTTCAAAAGTAAAAAAAGAACCACATTGACTGGGAATTTACTTGACCGGCATTACCCACACGCCTGACCGGTATTCCCCACAGGTGGGGAAATGCCGGTCAAAGCGGTTTTTCCAGTTTAGAACCAATACTTCTTATATTAGGTGTATTATGAAAAAAACAAAGGTTGATTATTAAAATTAGATAATTTTGGAAGCGAACCGCGTTGGGAGCATTATTTCAGGACCGTTGAGGCCAAACGTATGGTACTCCAAACTCAAGTGACCAGCATTCCCCCACTCTCCGCTACTACGTGAGAATCGAGATGAGTATCACGCGTCTATGGAGTATGATATTAAGGTAAATCTGAAGAAAGTACGAGATTTTCTGGTGAAACAATAATTACCGAGCGAGCCCTTCAAGTTGATCGCCGTGGCTACAAACGCCCGAACGGATTATCTCAATTGTTGTGATGTCCCTGTGTCAGAAACGGTAGGAATGATGGATAAGGCTACATTGGCGGATGCCGAATTTTTCTATATCATGTTGTTGTCTACTTGAAATCAATTAATTAAAACTAATCGAACTTTAAAAGCCCATTAACACTGAGGTTAACATGTCGATCAGAACGTTTGGAAACACTGAACAAATTCGTAAGAATTGCGTGAATTACAACGACGTCCCTATGTCTGGGTTTTATATGTGTCACATTTATAAACGATCGTTATTTCAAAAAATGAATCAGCACTCCATTCACGTATTTTCGTAATGGAATTCGAAACTGAAATTAGTTTCATAAGTAGACCAATTGAACCCGGCTGAGAATTTTATCTTGGGCAGCGCTTGAATGGATCGGCTGAGTGCCCTCTAGCCTCCCTATCGTCAGCAAATTCAAAACCCTCGTGGTCTGTTGCACAACTCCACGGAAGTTGGTGTCAAATAAAAAACAGTTATTATGATGAAAATAGTGAAGATGTAACGATTTATCACTATTGCCCCCTCCGTTCACCCCATTTTTACAATGAAATACACAGCAAAGGTTATCTATTTCCCAAGACTACCTCTAGAGCACCTCACCAAGGTGGTAGAAAATGTTGGTAATCGCAGGCCCCAGCGCCCTATGAAGTCCATTCCACCCTTTGGGATGAAACGGGGGATTCACAGCACTGACGGAGTTCATTTCCATCTGCTGAATCAAGCAGAGCAGCAGCAAACTCAGAACCTCTGCAGATGAGCTGGGTTTTGGAGAAAGTTAGAGTTGCTCCGCCACACCCCCATAACTGCTGTCTGTCAAAATCAAGATCAGCAGAAGCGCTGGCAACCTCCCTGCTAGACCGCCTAAGGCAAGCAGGCTCTATTGTTGTAGCGATTGGATGCAGGCTGAGAGAGAAACAATGCCAATCCCATCAGCCTTGACTGGTGCTTGAATATTGGCACTAGGGACACCACGTGGAAAGGAAAGTCAAGAGTGCACAGCAGAACGAACTCCACCATCTACCTCTAGCAACCTCGCTGCAGTGAGGCTGCCAAAGACTAACTGGTAGGTCAACATTGATAGCGAATACGAGCAGGCTTCTGCTGCAGCTTCAGTAGAGTCTTGGTAACACGAGCTAGTGCTACTCCAAGGTCCACTTGGCTTGTGGCAATGGTGTCGACACAAATGAAGTCGACTCCAAGGTACTGCCAGACCTCGAGGAGGGATTGAGCGAGGATGGAAGTTTGTTTTAAGACAAATCACTCCTCATCCACCACCTTTACATTAAGCTGGCTGCCTGACGGGACCAGGGAGATCAACCTACACTTAGCTGGGTTAACCACCAATCCACACCTGACTATCTGCTCAGCAAATGTGTTGAAAGAGGTCTGCAAGCCCTCACGGGTTTCCGTAAGTAGGATGACAGCCAACTAGATGGCACACCAGCTTCCTCGTTACATCCTTTATTATATGAGCTAAATCGAATCAAAATTGTGAAAGTTATACCTGTATCAAGAGTTTCACGTTAGCGCATGCGCAGAGCGTACCGCTGATTATATTGAGATGAAATTCGTATGGGACCTCAAGAGGCCTTATCCGCGTAGTTCCTCAAAATATGAGCTAAATTCATTCAAAATTGTGGAAGTTATGGCTGTAACAACAAGGAAATGCGGACAGACAGACCGAGATACATTCAGGGCGACAGACAGTAGGCTATAGACTATAGAACGCAAAATTTTGAATTCGGACAATAAAAAGTTGATGGCTCCCAAAAGTGAACACAAGGCACTCGGAAACAAAATATTTTTTAAAGGTATTTATGTAAGTACTAGTGAAGTTCTTAAGAAGGTCGGATTGAGTCGTTTGTTTCACGATTTGAAGCCGAGAAAGCGGACAAGACTGATCTCCTTTCCATATTGGTAGTTGAAAATTGAATTTGGCTGAGAAAAGCACATTTTTGTCTCACGTTCCCTCCGTGGTTGTCGCTTCCAGCCTTGGTGCACCCCCTGGGTTTCAGGGATGGAGCCGCCACTGATGATCATTGCACTTGTCGTACTAGCCCGACCAAATCAAACCAAAAATCGAGCTTGAAAAAATGCATTTAAACCACGACACAGTTTTTGATTGATGTTCACTGCAAAACACACTCATACATTTTTTATAAACACCGGCGATAAGTTTATGAAGATTGGAAATGCATCCAGTCATGATTAACTCTATGTCCACGACGAAACTATTTGTGATTTTAGTGTGAGCATTTCTGGCAAATAGTTTTGAAAATAAATTAAAAACAACGTCAGTTCAAAAGCTCAGAATCTCTACCCTCCAGCACAGTTGTAAGCAATTAATTTCATTTTCCAAGTACTTTCGGCGACTAAAATCCTTGGTATTGCTAATACCAACTACAATGGTCAATCATCATTGATACTTTCATATTTCATTCTTTTTAATTCGTAATCTTGGTTGATCGCCCAGCAATGAATTAAATAAGCTTTCAGTCGCATTATCTCAATAACAGGATGTAGGAAATGTAAAACAAACGACACGCACTTTAGACACTCATCGTGGAACGGCGGTTCTTTCACGAAACTCGATAAAAATAGTATTACGTGAATTGTTTAAATTGACTCGGGTTCTAGTGGATGCTGAAGGTCGCTCACGTCTGATCGCGACTCTCGAGAATTCGCTCGATTATATGGTCCCTCGAATTAATTCCTACTTCATATTCCTTGGATTTCAAATTTCTACGGAAATCCAAGGGCATGAGGTCAGAACTGCTAATTCGTTGAAACAAGCATTTATTGCAATATTTACTACCCTATTGTTGAATAATTTCGTAAGAAATTTACATGTTTCATTTGGTTCAGATAACGCAGCGAATCTTTTCTTTTTTTTTTGCGTTATTAAAAATATATGTATAACAATGGTAATCAGCCCGGCCTACGTAAGGGCCGTAAACGTGTGTATTTTCCCTGACGCGTCTGCGGATTTCTGCATGTGCCTACACAGCCGCGCCAGCACACTAGTTGGAAATGGCCTAAAAACGGAAAAAACCCCCGACACACTCTACTTATCACTTTAAAAATTCGTTCTTGTGCTAAAAAATCGGTGTCAGCAATCAACAGGTGAGGTCCGTAGCCCAGCCCAATTGGCCGGGAATTTGTGGTCCAAATTTACAATTTAATGGTTAAAAAATGCCCTAAAATTCATTTTTTGGCTAGGTGGGCATGTGGGGTGTTGTGAAACATGGTTTTTCGGGTGCTGAGTCGAATGAGACCATTTTCAGTCCGATCCACTGCCATCCAGTGTGCTAAATTTAAAAAAAGTGTGAAAAACGCTTAAAAATAGGGTAATTTTTTTAAATTGGCAAGTTAGGTGTCATTAAACATACTTTCTTGTGTGCTGAGTCACTTGGATCTAGGTTCAGCCTGATCCGCCACCACCAAGTGTGCGTAATTTTCCAAAAAGTTTCTCAAATATCAAAAACCACATTTCTGTTGTTCTTAATTCAAATTAATTTTTTTTAAGATTATTATTTCAGTGATTCCGACGGATTCCAGACCTCCAAGCTGTACAATTGATCCTTTTATCGGTCCCCCTGATTGTCTCGTGATTTTTGCGCCTTCCGGCGTAAAGACCTGCACCGATAGGTTTGAGATATCTCGTACTTTATAGACAAAAAACGTCGCGGTGACCACAGACGCAGACAGACGCAAATGAAATTTTTAGGGAACAAAGTACAATGTGTCTACTACTGAAAAATCGCAAAACTGGGTTGGAGACTGTTGGAGCTTTTTTTAAAAGTCAAAAAACATGAAATTAACGTTATACTGCTGTTTTTTTCATAGTAAATGCTTCACATTTCGTATCTTTTGAGACCCGGAGGGTATGTGCGATGCGATGTAGGATGTGTTGATAGCAAACAGTCAGTCGACTGAATTTTCAAAGAAAACTGAACGCAGTTCCTGACGTAAATTCATGTTACTCTAAATCCGCTGATTCTTCAAAATTTCAACTTTTAACGGGTGAAAATAGGTTCGCGTAATTTTTCAGCGAAAAACCATTATTATATCTTGTTTTTACAGGATGTTAGCTTACAGAAACCTGCCTCGAATCATTAAAACCTTGCATTTGGAAAATTGAGGTTTTTCCCGCGTTTCAACCACTGTGCGACGCGCTGTGGAAGTGTCTCTCAAGAGCGGCCGCGTACCTCGGTTCCAACTTCAGTTCCGATCATGTTTTATTAGTTTAAAATAATGACATCACTTTTTTATTAATGTATTTTGTTTAATTGAATGGTATTCGAATTTCCAATTTCTGGTAAATGTATTAAAAGTACAGAATTTCGGATGCATACTGTTTTTCTTATTCAGGTCACCAATTGCTTCCCATATATTCTCCTTCTTTCCAATGTCCTTGTATTCATCAGTTTCTGAATTATACAGAAAAGAATACTTGAATGAGCAACAATGCTGGCTTACCTAAAGCCACTCAATACTGTACACAATGGTTTGATTAAGGTTTTATTGAATAAACCATATAGATTTTCTACAGACTTGCAAGAGAAGCAATGTAGATAATATTCAAGTATGCAATGTAGATAATATTTTCATCACTGAATCTTGTTTGATGCTCTATAGATGTGGGATAAGTAGGGAACACGTAGGCAAGAAATGGGCACAAGAAATGCAATGAACTCAAACATCTCCCTTCCTAGCGTGAATACAGAATTTTATAAGCGTAACTCTTATGTTAGGGCTCTGTGTTTGTTCTGGAATTAGAATGTTAATTCTCTCCGTTTTCAATTCTTCTTGTATCTCTATTGATTTTCTATTAACTAATTATTACTTTTTCATTATTTGATAATGATTTTTTTCATTATTTCTTATGTGCCCGAATAAACAAATACAATTATATATTTTTTCATTTGAGCGATTAACTCCACCGCAGGCCACTAGTCTTTGACTTATTCTCGAGGTGTGCAAAACAATAAAAAATATATAAATAAACTCAAAAAAAAGATAAATAAATTTTGTTCTAAGTTTCGCCTACTATTTAATAAGTGGTGAGCACATTATTTTATGGATAAAATTATCATACATGTAGTTATAGATTCCTGTTTTTGTTATTTTGTGAAGTTTTTTTTCTTTTGTCAATAAAATATTCTTTTTCTGGCATAACGCAGGCAGAAAAATGTGATTCACGAGTGCCTCCCGCTTCTCAGTAGCTCAATTCTGTAATTCACGTAAAACAAGCGGTGAGGGTTTGCATATCGCCGCCGTGAAGGCGCGCGGCTGTACTGCTCCCTCGACCAGTCTGGTCGCAGCCGCCATGTAGCGGTTTTCAACCCCCGCGGCCGCGTCAGGGAAACCACACCTTAACTTTATGTCTCACCAAATTCTGAATTTTCTTGTAGAAATTTTGAGCTGATCGCAAATGTAGGTAGTCACTGATTTGAGGTGGTTTAAAAACACAGAATTTGATGCAAGAAAGATTTTTTTGCGGAAAAAACAACTGTACGGTGGACAAACATTGCAGTTTTGGAATCTAGGCACCCTGCAACGTAAAATGACAATGTTTGAGAGAAAATTAATTTTTTTCTATCCGATCACATAGACTTATTAGAAATAATAAGCCAAAATGAACTCGTACAGTAACATTTATATAATGTCGACAATTTTCAGCTTTTTCTTACGTTTCTGGGCCTAAATGAACCACAACTAAGAGAAAAAAACTGGGTAGAATGCAAAAAAAAATCGAGGGTTCGGTAAAAGGATTTTCAAGCAGGTGGGGGCTTAAAAGGCACTCCAGCCGCTTACGAACCGTCGTGGAGGTATGGAAGTGTCACCATTCGTTTCAGCTCAAAAAATTAAGTAGAATTAGACCTCAAAATCGTTAGGTTCTGAGAGATCAATTTTTCATGAAAACCCTCGATTTTCGCTCATAATACCATGTTTTCGCTCACTCCCTGGCAGTTTTCTCCACCTAATTGTAGGTACTCTAATCGATATTTTAGCTATACCGTCGGAAAGCTAAGTTTTTGGACTACATTTTAAGATCACAGAAAAAAACTGGGCGGTTTTTAACTAATTCTCGCTAGATAGCACTCAGGCCGTTCCACCACAATCTCACTCTAGATGCTCCTCACCTTAAGGGAATATATTGTTAGGTACCTACTATCCTTCATCTAGTTGATTGAACTGATGCTTGTGTGATCAACTTTTGTAGGTTGATCGGCCAAAATGGACCACCCCTGTGGCCACCATGCCGTCCTAACTGAGGTTAGTGTGAGCACTCTTGGAGTTCTACTTCTGGAAACATTTTGAATCCGAGTTGTATCAGCTCAGAATTGAGTTGAGAGACCATTAAATCGAGCAAAATCTTGAGTGCTTGGTAAAACCACCATGAAATTTGACATGTGGTGGTTCCCCATCTACGTTTACAGATGACCGGCAATACTGAGTTTTGTGAAGGCCGTCGATCAAAATTTTTTTCCAATGTGTATGACGTTGACTTGACGTCCGAAACCCTGAAATCAAGAATATTATCTAATGCGACGTGAATTACAGGGTAGGTCACCATTCGATTCACCGTAAACAATACGTATATACGAATCCAAATCCTTTCAGCCATCGTCATTCTAAAAAAAACCTCAAATGTTCCTACAAACACGCAGTCACTCTCAATTTCCTCAAAAACATTCTCCCTAAAAACTAGGTTTACCTACGATGGGTATTTACAGAATTTTCGTCACCAGAACTGTGAGGAGGAATGTACGTTGGAAAAACGGGACGTTTTCCTAATTTGACAAAATTAACTTTTCGGGCATATTTTTCACGCTCAAGTTTCCTTTAAAAATGTATTGTTAGACGCTAATAAGACGGAAAATATAATGTTGTTCAACGGCGTAAATGGATTTGGTTTTACTCTTCATTAAAAATAATCTTAAAAGCGAAAAAAGTTAAATTTTTAGTCAAGCAAAAACGTTCTAGTCATGCAGAATGATCGGATGAACAAATTTTTAGAAATTATCCCATTAGATGCAGAAATAATGTGTAATGCAGCGTACAGAAAAATTGTTTCATTCGATTTGGGGATTCTACTCAACTTAATGTGTAAAACATTTTAAAGGGAGTTTTTTTTTTCTAAGTCGATTACGGAGGTTCATTATTGAAAATTGACGAGAGAAAGATGTGGCATTAACTGTACTTCTAACACCTAGGTTACTGTTTCGGTAATAGTTCCATGTCACTTCAAGCACCACTGTGTGCCTAGTTCAGCCCGAGATCATTTGTTTGGCTTCACCACATAGATGTATATATACATACGTATCAAGATATATTTGTATTTTAGCATATATGTAGAATATTGTTTCTATTTTGTATCATGAGAATATCTTGACATTATCATTTATGTAGGAGGTCTTTATTCTGTCATGATTTTGTTGGAACAATCGCTTATTGTTAGATTAGCAATACTTCACACGTGCGGTACGTGACTCCCACTCTTCCCCACTTCGTTCTATGCGCTCAACCGTGCCTGGTGCTTTCATGTGATATACTGAATTTTTGATAGTTATCATTATAACTCTTCTTTCAACTTATAAACAGCGCTGTTTATTGAAGATACCCGTTCTATGTTGGAAATCAGGTGAGTTGCATCTGTGAAGGATATATATGTTTGAAATGAGGAAGTAATCTTGGTTGACATAACTAACGCAAAATCAAACGACTAGCGTCGTTTGAATAATCGAGCCGACAAAAACAATAAACCCAAATTCGTTCTATCGCCAAAAAATAAGCATGCCCAAAAGAAAGGATGAGTTCATGACACAGCCCTTTTAGAGTATATTAAATTGGTCAAAATTCAAAAAATGTGCTTAAAAAATTTCTAATGGCTAAATAACGGCTGAAAATCGATTTATATTTTTTTTAGCAAAATACCTACCATTCAAAAAAATTTAGATAATCAAGCTTGGGCATGTAAAATGTTGAGCGTTAAAATAGTACTGACAAATTAATTTAAACTTCATTAAAATGAACTAAAATCGAAAAGAATACTAAAAAATTGACAAATCCACACATTTAGCAGAACATTGAAATATTACAAAGAAGAAGTCGTATTTCCACATAGTTTAACATGGATGTTGCACGATAATTTGGAAAAATTCGCTCATACAGTGATACTGCATGGCGTGACAGTAAAACTGTTTTTACACGAAAAATGTAAGCCTCATTGACTATCATACCTGAATATTGTTGGTCACAGGTGTTATGTAATTGTTTTTACTTCTTTTCACCCATTGACTATGTCTCATACCTCATTATTGTTGGTCACAGGTGTTGTGTAATATTTCTTTCTTCTTTTCACCCAGCCACATATGTCTCATACCTCATTATTGTTGGTCACAGGTGTTGTGTAATATTTCTTTCTTCTGTTCACGGTTATTTGGGGTCGTTTAGGGTAGAAAGGAGTACACTTGAAATGTGAACTATCGGTAAGTTTCTCTCGGATGAAAGGTGAAGGAAGGGGTATTTGTAGTCGAACTGGTTCAATTGTGATTCCCCTTCATATTGAGAACCAGGTTCTAATAGGAGTGGGTCAGCGCTTTTAATCACAAAAATGGTGAAAAAATTCACTTTTCAATGAACTACTCTTATCCCAAATTGAAAAGAAAACCTTGTTGCAACGCTTGGCAAGTGGTCAGCTTCTACAGTTAATTATACTTGAACCCTACTGACTAAAATTAAAACAAAGCTTCCTCTTAAATCGCTCTTAACAATCGGAAAAATAACATGGAACATCCTTAGGATTTAAACTGAAATCAATTGAGTTCTCATTTTTAACTATAAAATTAACAATTCCTTTACTTGTGATTCTTCCCTTCCAACCAAGGAAAAGGACCTAAAAATCTCTTATTTGTTGAGCAAGAAGGAATGAGAATCATCATTCGATTCATCGAATAAAGACATAAGTGCGTTCTCAGTACCATTTCTTTAAGGAAGACGATTTTGGGGTTAAAAATCAGCGATTTCATCGAAAAACCCACATTTTTTGGTATTCAAACCTCAGTTCTTATATGAATTTCAATTGCACAAAAAGAAATAGTCTTTTAGAAAGCTAACCTGCTGTTTTTAGAGGACCTGCACTTTCTTGTCCCAAGGACTACTTAACAGGATTACAAGGCATTAAAAAATATATAATTTTGAAAACATTTGCTTATTAGAATTAATTTTCACGCCACAACTGTACCTCAAAATTGTTGTTGGGCATTAAAGAGACAGGAAATTACAACTGACACTCAGTCCAACGGTATCCTCATTACTGCCAATTAAGGTAGTTACAGCAATTCAAGTGAAGTAAGGTCGAAAACAGGACATTTTAAAATGTGAAAGAGTGATTTTTAAGCGGACAAAGGGCTATGGGACACGTTTGGTCGGAAATGAGAATTGAAACACGTGGAAGAATGGTTGGACACTCCTCACATTACGCCCTGTAAAATATAATTGAGGAAAATTCGCTCATTAAGTCATGTCAACTTTTTTTAAAACTAATTTTTGTTCAGGTTTTTTTTCTCAACAGACATAGGTACTACTTCTTCAAATTCTGGGTCAAGATTTTCATTATGGCTTTCGGATTTAGTTGTTGAGCCAAGAATGAGCTAGTAATAATGAAATGTCGGACCAAATTACCAATGGAAACAATTGATTAGGTTTGTTCCAAACAGAGGTGCCCTCAACAGAATGTTACAGTTTTCAACTACTGCATGCGCCGTTCACAAGGAGCAGTTGACAATGGTTAACAGGTAATGGATAAAAATTGATGGCCCTTGCGTTTGAAACCTTAGGCGATTAAAGTTGTTGAGGTTGAGAGGATGTTGGATTTCCAAATTGTTCCAACAAACATTAGCCCACAGTTAACATTAATTATAAGGCCATGGATTGGATTGTTGTCAACAGCTGTTGGACAGCGCCCTCCTTGTTGGAATAAAGCTAACGTAATCAGATTAGTTTCGATCAGTGTAACCATACATTTGCCTCTATAAGAGCAATTATACAGCAAATGATGGAGGGGGAATCCTCAGATTAAAACTATTCTATTAACAAATCTACAATATAATGTAAGAATGATATTACCATTATACCAACTTGTTCAATTATCAGGTTTACTTAAGAGGAAGATTTGTAAATACAATTATTCATAGAGGCGTGCATTGACGATTATCTTAGTGTCTCCGAGAGTTTTGAGTTTCCCCTTTCCACTATTCTAACCTTCAACGCAAGGATGATTTTTTAGGTTATGAACAAAGAAAAACATCTGGATGTCATGATACTAACTTACATAAAAAGGTAATTTAATCAGTCTATAACAATAATTCAATGGATACCAAATTAACAACACCCACTTGATCTTGGGTGAGAAAACTATATTTTAAAAAACAAGTTTTACAATTTAAAAATCTCTTCCTTTTTTTGATAACCATTGGGTAATATATAATTTCTAACTGATTCTAATAACAGAAGAGTATAATTTTATAAGTTTCAACAAAAATCAAAACGAAACGTAATTCTGAAAGCAATATGGCTGGCATTCAATGTCACAACTGATTTGGGAGTGCAAAATTATTGATAATACAAACGATTAATCATTTTAAAATTTCGATCACATTTTTCTATAGAAAAAATATATATTGATAACAAGAAATGTAAGTACATCAGTATTTTAAAACATAAATCGGCTAATTCAAAGAATAGGTAACGCACACCTCTTATCACGATCTTATCAGATAAGATCGATGTGTCCTTACATCGATCTAATTATCGATTATTACATCGATATAATGCCATCATTCTTGCCATCATGCTTTCATTCCTATTTCTGTTTCTTCTGATCTATACTTCACTAGAAGGATTGATGTAGGATATTTTTTGTTTTTGAGATGCGAGCGTAGCGAGCATCCAGACCACCAAACTAGACGGTAGGAGATTTTTGCTTTCAAACCAGAAATTGTTGCTTTCATTCGTATTTATGTCCGGACCAAACACCGATATTCTAGCCCAGCTGAGATGTTTTTTTGTTTCAGACAAAACCCCCATATTGTTGCACAGCTGAGGTATTAATCAGATGTTTAATAACACGTTTCTTCGATATATCGATACCGTGGACCTATATCGATATCGCGGGTGTGATAACTTATCACTGATAAGAGGTGCGTTACTTATTCTTTGGATATACCCATAAATCTTCAAGTTCTGACACAGGTGTGGCTCCCACATCCAGTTGAGTAAATTTACGAACCCTATTCACTCGATTGAGCAGCCATGGGATTTGTATCAATGAGGCAAAATGCGTTTTTGGAGTTGAAGAACTCTCGTTCCTGGGTTTCCTGATCAATTCTCGTGGTATAAAACCCCTTCTAGAACGTGCTGCTGTCGTTACCAACTACCCACTTCCAAATACGACAAGAACTGCGCCGCTTGTTAGATTTGGTGAACTTCTATCACCGCTCATTACTCAATGCTGCCAACCTTCAACAGCCATTATTTAATTTGTGTGTGAATCCCACAAAACGTGACCGCCATGAGGTGGCTTGGACAGCAGAATCAAAACTTAACTTCGAATATCTCAACTCGGTAATTTACGTGAACGAACTAGAGGTGAGTAGTGAGTGAGTGACCTTGTCTCAAAGAACTTCTCTTTCAAGTGACTTTGTCCCAAATGACCTGCGGAGGGAAGACCTCTCTAAGACATTGTGGAAACAAACAAATAATAACATACGGTAGGAACAATAATAACTGGATGTGGTAGCCACACAGGTAATATACAAAAATATATATAATCACAGTTGAATGTTTATTAAAAACAGTTATTCTCCCTGAGACAAGACGTTTTATGGCCATTGTCGATTTGATAAGTACCTACCTACCCTCCTAACTAAAACAACAGAACACAGAAAACTTACATGAGATAATGGTCCTCCAGTAGGCAATTCAACAAAGATTCCAGTGAAAGTTGAATACAAGTCTTTTTTTAGTGTAATAAAACATATCAGAAATGTTAATTCTTGAGGTTCAATCACCTGATAATAGTACTCCAATTGCATTTCAAGCCAAGTGTTATTATCATTATCCACTTCCAAGACCTGAAGTTGCTTAATAAATTGAGCGAAACGTTGACCTACAAGAGTCTTAAAGAACGACTGAACCTCAAGAAATCCCAAATGTTCCAATTTTCATCAAGCAGTCAAAAAATTCATCATACAGTATAAAATATCTATTTAAGATCACATTTTTG
This sequence comes from Creontiades dilutus, assembly GCA_031894815.1. Classification (NCBI taxonomy): domain Eukaryota; kingdom Metazoa; phylum Arthropoda; class Insecta; order Hemiptera; family Miridae; genus Creontiades; species Creontiades dilutus. The sequence continues at coordinate 2,561,156 of JAVIWC010001515.1, forward strand.
TAAAAACTTAACTATCACAAAATCGAAGATTGGTAGAAGTACGTAATGTAAAGGGCGGCACGCTGTAGCGATGTGGCGTAAAATACGCCTTGTTCGGTTTTCATATACCTAGCTATTAATATTATTGAGCTGGGCGACTGGTAACTCCCAGCCTCTCAAATGAGGAGTAACCACAGACGAAAAGGTGAGATTTCGGATATTACTGCGGTTTAGTCAACCTAACACGGTTTCAAAAAGGTCATTTTCATATAAAGTGAGGGTTGGGTACATAGTACTTCAATAACAGCATATAACCCAATAAAGCAGCTTATCTGCAAAAGGTAACTCCAGGATACATTTATATTGATCAAATCTATTTTCCTAATCAATAATTACACATTTTTAATAAATTAACTGAACTAAAGGTAAAAAAGAATGAAGCAACTTTTACAAAGTGCTAGAATTCGGGGTGTATTTCTTCGTACGTGTGAAGTATTGGTGTTACTATCGGAAATTATTAAAACCCTTAAGTATTAAAACTTCCTTTGATCCTTCAAAATATTAGCTACAGGAAATTAACCCAATAAAACACCTGAATAACTACTTTCTTTTTCTAGTTTTGCTCGTTTTCAAGCAAAAAATTCAAAAATAAAAAGATATTTCCCATACGAAGAATTCATCTTGGCGGTCATTGCAAACAACAGTGGCGTAACAAGGATCAACAATTCGCAACAATCTGATTCGATGCAACCCAACCCAGATGTGTATCATCATTTAGTGCCTAAATGAACAAACCAACATGCATTATCATAAGTCTCGAAATTATATTTACCCATTTCAGCAAGAGCAAGACAGCAACTGATGCCCTGAAGTGCCGTGCAACCTCCAACACCATCATTCTACAAGTTAAAGGCATTGGACAATGCTTTGGACAATCTTCTCCAGCCTGCAATACTAGAGGCTGTTGCAGCCTCTTGGTCAAAAGTAGATGAATCTTTAGAGGTTTGCAGGCAAAAGCGCTAGATGCACATATCTTCACTTCGCTGCAGGTAAAATGGAAGTCTGCAGTGGACTTCCTTGATGGCTCCAACTTCATTAGTAACTCGAATCGGAACTTTTATTCCACAATATTGTGAAGAAAGGTGTGATCCATTATCAAGTTACAGGCTTTCATAATGAGTTTGCCTTGAGCCCAAAGTGTTCGCGTTAGCATCGATATTGAAACGCACTAGCTCATAACCACATTTGCTTGGGACTGACGTATTTTAAAATCAGATCAGAAAGAACCTTACACTCTACTACAGCGAGGACCTCAGACTCCCTTGTCTTATTACACCATTCTTTCCTAAAAACCGCTACACTATAAAAGTCACTCATGACATAACGCTAATTACGATTTTCCATTTCATTTGGAGGTAACACCTAGTGTTACAATGTTCAGACACAGTGAGGGTTGAAATCATTCAGTGACAAAGTAAGTTCTTCAAAATAGGGGAATGCTCTGTATCGCAAGATTTTATCTCTTTCAATTCAATTCATTTAATTACACTTATTGCAGATGAAAACCAACCTTGAATTCATTTGAATAGATTCAGAACGTGTTTAACCCTCTAACCCCAAAATTTACCAGCTTCTCATTACCTCATAACTGAAAGTCTGTAATTGCATGTTTTCTTAAGCTTTCCACAGGGTTCATTTCGAATAAGATGAATTCCATCAAAATGGGCATTTTCCTGAATAACGTTCAATTTTGGGGGAAATATTATTTAACCCATTAATGGGGGTCCATTAAAACAAATTCGTCAACAGTGACGTCACCCGATCGAGAGTGCCGACTTGATTTCCAGTTTCATACAGTAACCTGTAGGCTGATCGAAAGGATTCATAATACGGTATCCTGGAGTCCTGATAGAGACGACATCAATCACTGTCAAATTTGACGAATCGGAGAAAATACGACTCGAATGAGAACTGTGTTGAAAAAACCGGATTCATCCCTTTCAATTGTTATATGTAGTTTCCAAATGGTGAAGGAGATCCCAATCGCTCATATTAGAGCAGCGCTCATCTTTTTCTCTCATCTGTTGATAGCTTACAATTTTTTCGAGGTCATGCTTATTTTCCTTCTGTCATTATATAATGGTACACGTATGAAAATATTCGAAAAACTAACAAAGACCTACTCTTATGATAAATATCAAGAAACGACCTTGGTATTCATAGAACCTGTATAACACTTAGCTACTTTAAAAATAGATTTTCATGGGCATATGCTGAATAGGCGTAAATAGTACAGACTTGAATGATCTCCTTTCTTGAAAACCCAGGATGAGAAATAATTATTAAATCTCTAGGAACAGCCTGGTGTTAGATAAGTTTTGAAAGTAAGAGTTACCTAAAAAGTATATGGTGAAGGCAAATTTGGCGCCTATAAAGCACCACACGGCTAAAATGATTTTGGATTCGTGAACGGACGAATTAATCGCTGAAACAAAGAAATGGAATTCATTAGATTCACAGTACTTATTGTTGACAATCGACACGCATGTGAACTACTAAGAAAAATGTACCTACAGTGGCAATATTCAACTATAAGAATATTCTAAAATAAAATAATAGACGATAACAGAGAGGCAGTTGAAGAGAAGCGATAGTCTGATTACGAAAAAATAAAGAACTATAAAGTTGAACGGAACCAAATCGGTGCCCACATGTTAAAAATATGATCTAACACATTACAGGGATACGATTTTGTCCGGTTTGTATATGATTTTAGTGAGAATAACAGGATGATGTTTTTGCTGGATAAACCATTACCATTAAACTACAAATGAATGTGTTATTGCTCCCTCCTTCAATACCAGATGAAATATTGATGTTTTTATTAATTACTATCTAAACTAATTATGTTAATGTGTTTTACAATGTGAAATCGAACAATGAAAAATTCACTGTTACAGAAAATTGGTAAAATTCTGTCATCCAGGGGTTTCAACGTTGGGTTCAAGATTAAAAATAATCTTAAAGCTTCTTTGGGTTCGGTTAAGGATACAATTAACGTTCAGGATAGAAGTGGGGTTTATAAACGAGAATGTTCATGTGGGCTTGAGCACTGCGGTCAAACTGGTAAGAAATTTAGGGAACGAATTTAAGAGCATGAAAAGGATTGGAGGGGCAACAAAGGTGATTCTGTCTTTACAAGTCAGCTAAATGAGTCCGATAATAGCATTATTTTTGATCTGACCAACAGGCAATATGTAGAATTTCCTTTCTTTTGTCCAAAGAGAGGTATGTTGGAAGTGCTAGAAAAATTCGAAATTGTTAAGAGTGATAGGTCAGGAAAATGTTTAAATGAAGTTATTTCTCAATATGTTACAACATAAATGAGTTCATTCTTTCAATAAGTTTGGCTCCCCTTCTCCATAATGTTACTGTTTGTGCCCCTTTCACTTTGTAAGCCTTATGTGGCGTTGGTTGGTTCTCCCCGTCACTACTCTGAGCCAGTAGGATTCAATTTCCTATCACCTAGGCCTATTTAAGATGTGCTATCTGTGATGTACCTTCAGTTCATGTTTGTTACTGATGATCTAACCGTCGAAATCGATTTAACTGTGTCTTTCCGTGGAAATATAGACAACTTTCTATCTTAGTCCGTTTTTATTGAAACAGATAGTCTACAACTTCGTAGCGAGTGACTTAGTCCTTACACCTATGGTTTTTTCACGGATGCATTCTAAATATGGTTAGAGACAAATTTAAATTCAGTTTTTTTTCGTGCTTGCATTTTTCCACACTTCCTGGATCAATTCTAAAACCGTCCCCCTATTGACATCATAAACCCTTTTTCCAAAGATGATGTTCTCCTAACAGACAATTAAAACAACCATAGTGATAAAGGGAACTGTAAAGATACTAATGAGCTCCCAAGCAAAGCAAGGAGTTGAAAGTTAAGTAACTTAACTATATTTATTAAATAGCTTCCTACAATTTTAATATGACAAAATTCATCAAAGAAACGCTTTTTATAATTACTAAACTACAGAAATATTCATCATAACTGTAACGCGTATACATTATTACTGTTACTAGAATAAACTACCAACCTTTTTCCCAGCCGTAATAAAAAATGTCGAATATGACATATGAAAGAAGTCCCAACATTATGACTCCAGTGAACATTCCAAAATCGCTGATGGTGCGGATAGAGGAGAGAGAGTACAGGGATTCCAGTTTCTTCATATAATTAATAGTGTAAATGTAGGTGACCGAAGCAGCAAGAGCAACTAGAACACAAGAATAATTATGATTTTTATTATTTTTATCGTTGATTAACAGTCATGATGATTGGGTTTTTTACGTGGGTTGTTTTAGGAATGCACGGAGTTTTTTTTGTGTTTACTTCTAAAATAAGCACTTTGTGTTGCTTCCATATAATAATGGTTATTGAATGAATAGATGAATAAAGTGTGTTGAAGTTTGAAGGATCATTCTCAATATTTTACAAATCTTAGTCGGTTTTAATGACATAAGATCGAAAACACGAAAAAAATCTTAAATCACGAATAATTCGGAAACGAGGCCTCTGGCAAAAAATTGCTAGGAGACAAGTTTTGGTCGGAAAAACACGTAAGAGTCGGATTGTGCATAACTCCTGGGACACTCAGTATAACTAAAAAAGACCTTATATTTGTAAATTGGGAAAGTTACGGAGGAGGCATTGTCTTGGTCAGGGGCAAGGATGTGCAATGACCCGCACGACCCCCCGGTATTGAAGGAGGGGTTGCTTTGTGCATTGTGTAATATCGACCCCAATCTGATTTGGCCGTAGCATTGAGTGTTGCACCGTCGATAATTTGTATTAAAATTGTCATAACTCCCTCAATTTTGGGGATAGGTCAAATTGTATGACACCGTTGGAAAGAGCGTTGAATTTTTTTTCAATTTGATGTCGGAAAACATGTTTTTTATTGCATTGAAGATGTGTGATTGCTGCGCGAAATGGCAGTTTTGTCAAAATGCCGTCTGTCGGCTCTTCGATTATTCTGACTTTGACCGGACAGCTTAGGAATGCCGTAGACGCTGTTCACTAACCAACGAGTTTATGCATCCGACAAAACTAACTTAAATCGTCCCTTGAGAGGTCTAGCGTTGTCACCATTCGATTCAGCGAGAAAAGTTACGCATATCCCGATTCCAACCTTTTTTCGTCGAGACTTTTGGAAAAACCTCAATTTTAACAGAAAACAGACGTTTTTCTGCAGTTATACACCATTTCCTTAACTAAAAATATTTTTAAAAACCAAAACGACTACGCCGTTGGAAAGCTGACATTTTGGCGCACGTTTTACGAGGCCTGCACAGTTCTGCGTCAAGCATTAATGGGGTTTCTAAGCGAGATGAAAAACAGGCGATTTCTAGATTTTTACAAAACTGCCATTTCGCGCAGCAATCGCACATCTTCAATGCAATAAAAAACATGTTTTCCGACATCAAATAGATAGAAAATTCAACGCTCTTTTCAACGGTGTCATCAAGCTTGAGCTATCTCCAAAATTGAGGGAGTTATGACAGTTTTAATGACATAAGATAGAAAACACGAAAAAAATCTTGAATCGGAAATAACTCGGCAACGAGGCCTCTGTCAAAAAAGTTGCTACGAAGGCATTTTTGTTCGGAAATGAGTTGTAGAACACGTACAGGAGTCGGATTGGGCATAACTCCTGGGACACCCTGTATAATCTGCATTTTATATACAATTATATATGATCATACGCACAAGCAGATCAGCTACGAGGCAGATTGGTTAATATGAAGTTGAAAGGAGGGCAGGGTTATCTGGTTTGGCGATCGTACATGTTGTATGTGGGAAGATGAACCAGCAATTTTCGAAGGAAGAAATGGTTGAACAACCAGTTCTATTCCTAGAGCTTTCCAAGCACAAGATGTTCAGTCCTGACATTTTTTTGGCAAAAATTAGATTGCTCGGAAGGAGAACTTTGGGGTTTTGTGAGGAATTGTTCATGGGGATTATGTTACCATTGGATTGGAATCGTTTTCTGATACAGTAGCAAACAAATGCAGCCTTTTGGCTTGGAGGTTTCCATCAAAAGAATCACCTCCATTTTTATTTTTCAGGATTTTCGTGCTCAGAAATAAGGAGCAATCTTCAACTTCAAAAGAACGGAGGGAGTTAAGCAGGGTTCACATCCATCCGGCACGTCTGGAAATACGCTAAGGGGAAGCTAGTAAAAACCAGTGGAGGGGAGGGGAATTGGTCGAGCACTAGCTAACTACTCGTTTCCCGCGCTTTCTCCCACAGCTGTTTTGGTTCCCAACGCCATTCCGTATGCGCAGTAGTAAACTGCGCAGATGAGGAACGACAAATATTTGAAAAATCTGGCAGTTTGCTTCAAAAGTGCCTGTCCGGAAAAAATATTCCCCTTCCCCAGCTGATGTCCAACCAATCAGCTGCTCGTAAGAACTTACGAATCTGAAGTTCAGATTCTGAACCCTGCTTTATCCTCCCTCTTCTGGAATGTTGTTCATTCTGATTTACAACGCATTATACAACGTGTTAAATATTCTACTGCCTGTTTTGGTTTGGTGAGTCATTGAAGAAGCTACCACAGCTGCAGTTGTTACGACATTTATGTTTGATGTAGTGTAGTCAGCGTCTTGCACAGTTCTTATGCTCGGTAGAACAACTAAGTTAAGAACCGTACAAACTACTTCAACGCAACTTGTGGATTAATCTTCGTCTTCCAGGTTCATCTACTCACTGGCTGACCGCAGTTGTACTGACAAAAAACTGTGAATAATTTTAGTAAACAGGAGTCGACAACAGTGAGATCTGGTACGAATCTATTGGTTTACAACTCTAAAACCGATTCTGGAAAAAAATATGATGTTCAATAACTTAGTAACGTCACTACAACGCCCAAAGGATAATATAACTGAGGGACTATTCAATAGCAGGGCCACGCATATTGGTTTCAACTCTAATGCAAAACTACAAATACAAAACTAGAAGTACATTAACTAGAGAAAAGTAAATTAGAAGCAGAGAGTTTCCAGTTTCAATTCCTTCCACAGTGGGATGTCATTCATAACCATCAGATATCTACTCTACTTATTTAACGTTGTTGGAACTTGCTTGACATTGACTTTCAACAGACGAAGTGAAAGTAAACGAGATGCACGTACAATTTACATTGGTAGGTATATACATACCTAGTACCAGCTTGATGATGGGTAGATTGTGTAAATTCTATACAGGAAGACTTAATTAAACGTTAAATCTCTACTGAACACATTTGACGTTATTATGTAAAGGTAGGATAAAGTCAAGGAATGAGCCCTGAGAAGCCCATCTTGTTTTGGAACCTAACAAAGAATTGGAGAGATGAGAACTCTTTCCTTGAAGGGTGAACTTGTTCACAACTGTTTGAGCCTTCAAAGTAAATACCTCTGTAAAGTTTTGATGTTCTCAAGCGAGTTGAAGCTGAATTAAGTTCCATTCAACAAATTAGCAATTTATAGCAGTAAACTCATACTCACATGCCACCATACACAACACCACTGCTTTTGGATTCTCCAATTGCTTCGTAGAAAATGCAATGATAGCGCTCAAGCAGAGCAACGGGCCCAACCAATGATATCCCAAGCAAATTCGCGAGAATAATTTAGACATCTTAGAAAATTCTACTTTAGAAACTGAAGAAACCGTAAGTGCAAGAGGACAAAGGGAAACGATAGCTACAATCTGTACTGATAGAACTTCATCCTGTTGACCATTCGTCAGCAAGAGAGTTGAAAAATAAATTAACGGATAGCTAACTCGATAGTCGATACATTACGTTGATAAGAATAAGAAGTTATACCACGAAGACGATAAGAGCGTATTACACATTACGATTATTTGTTGTTGTGGTGGTTCATTTTCTTGGCGCTAACCTTCTCTTTGTTGTTTGGTTTAATTATTTTCAATTCCTTACTAAGTTCTGTTGGTATCAGTGGATTCGTTGTCATGGTTATCTTATCATCATGTGTGAAAGCAAATGACTGATGTAGAGCTGGGATATCGGTAACCAAATATCATTATGGCATCAAAACCAATATCGAACCAATAATTTCGATACTTACGGCATATCGGTCCAAAAAGTATTAATAAATATTGGCTAAAAATCGATTTTCCTTACTTTCGATACTTCTTTTCAACCATCCAAGACCAACGCAGTTTCGTGTCACCAACTATTAACTTTTAAATTCTATATTACAACTAGTTTGCAATATCAGTGTAGGAGCAAATAGGTATTTAATCAACAACAGCATAACTTTTTGAAACTTAAGCATGAATTTTGAAACTTATTTGGATCCCAGCACCAGAAAAAACACAATGATACATAGACGTTGATGGTTCTTCTTTAAATTTACAATTTTTTATTATTTCGGTGTGAAATGCTAAAACCCCCGCCAGACGGTTAAAAAACCAAGTCGGTATTGCTTATTTTGTACCATCGAAATCTGTTTGAATTTATTTCACCAATTAACTTTTTTCTTCTTTCTTCTTCGTCTGATACACAGACGTTGGAAACCGTGGGGAAAATTACTATTGTCCACAACATGTGAGGAGGTTGCCGAATGTATAAGAAGAGGGCAGATGAAGAATACTTCTGCTTTTTCCAACTGCTAAATCAACAAGAAAAGGTGGAAAAACCGCATTGTTATACTGATTTTTGTTGAATATATTCGCCAAAAACAAAATAACGATGTTCTTGAAACATCTATCATCGATTCCTATCCCTGATTCAAGATCTGTCACTAATGGCTGTGTATGAAACCATGACAACGAAATATTATTTTATTTTATGACTTAGAATTTCAAGTTTCTACTTTTCAGTAGAGACTTATAATCTGATGTCAACAAAAGAGTAAAAGGAGTAGTTCAATGAGATGTCGGAAGAGATGTCAACTATGAAAATTCAACGTGGACTTTGGGATAAATTGATCTTCGTTTTGATACCATAGAAATGGATTTTAAAGGTTAGATTGTTTTTTTTTAAGCCCTAGATAGTCTAGCGATTTCACTAATCAGTTTGCTTTCTTTTCATGAAAGAAATCTTCTGTATAATGGACGGCATATTGCCAGAATCCATCCAGATTACTGGACCCTCCACATGGACTTTTTCCTCGTTTAGGTCCATGTTGATCCATGACTGGCCAACTAACTAAAGATACGAGTCCATGAACAGACAAACAAGTGTAGCTACAATCGATTAATACTAAAAACAATCGATGGTACACATATTACGTTCTTTAAAGTCGTTATTCATCCAGAATAAAGCTAATATTCAACAATCGAAGAAAACGTTACATTCGAGACTATTCACCCAATGATTAATTAAAAGATTTATGGGAGGACGAATACGTTTATGAACTTCATTAGTTCGAATTCGATGATCGAGTCAAGGCAGAATACATTGAATCGAAAATCACCATTGCAACTGATCAATCCAATGATTACCTTGTTTTTTGTTTTCGTTCAGGTTGTGGCAAGTGTATCATCTTTTCACTAAACAAATCCTGTTTGAAATTCTATAAAAATTGTTGAAAATTAAAAAGAGAAGATTTTGCTTGGAGCTTCAGAAACTTCGGAGGTGGGAGGCTAGTCGGTCCCGAGCTAGGTAATTCTATTGGTAACGTAATGACCTACACGTAGCAATATACTTTTGCAACACATTGTTTCTTTTATGTTATGCGTTTGGTACTTCTTGCACTATCAAGTTGATAATATTGACGTATGTCAACAAAAACAGAGGTAGCAGTTTATTGGAACTGTATAAGAAAATGCCTTCGTAATATCAGAACTTGAAACGGAGTCGAGTAAAAGTAGGTTAGTGTCTTGGCGTAAAGACCTGACTATCGCTTCAAAACTGTCTTAATTCCTTACCGACTACAATGAAATTTTGTGGGCCACCTTTTAGAATAGGTACGTTGAAGTTAAGTCACTCGAAGTGAATAAAACAGTTCCCTTTCGCCCACTGCAGGAATATCTCTACCTGATCTCTGGAATTTCACAAGAATGCCAAGAAAGAATTGTTGTTACGGTGAGAAATATACGTAGGATAGGGTCAAAACTCACTGAATCAAACTAGATCTTGATCATCCTTCAGCCACCGTTAGATTGTGCAAACTATTCGAGCGTTGTTTGTGAATATTGTATTTTAGAACTAATTAAATGTACCTATGGATACATATATTTAAGACTGTTTTATTATACCAACTTTAATGAACATTGGCATTTTAACTGTCAGATCAGTGGCCAGTCCTGAAACCTAGAAGGTGCACCGAGACCATAACGGAGAACCACACAAAGGGAACGTGTGACAAAACGCTGCAAATTCTTTCACTGGGGTTTATTATTCAATTTCATTCATTTGGCTTGCATTCATAATTTGAATTTCTACTAAGCTTTGGAGTGTGCGTGTTTCACAGGTGATAGAGCGATTATGAATTTCAGGAGGCACACAAATATGATCAACTGATCAATCCGAATAGGTATTTTCGTTGAGAACCGATTTACGTGCTCTATGTTCATCAATCGCTCCATCACATGTGAAACATGCTCTATCACCTGTGAAATTCAAATCATGAACGCAAGCCAAATGAATGAAATTGAATAATAAACCCCAGTGAAAGAATTTGCAGCGTTTTTTCTATGGTTTTATGATTTTATGGCACTTGTGACACGTACATACAGCGTTTTGTTTTGTCTTGGGCTTAGGTGTGTCTGCGGGGCAAAACGTTTCACTCGTGTCCTAGTGTGTATACCATATTCATATGGGGCAAACATTTTCCTGCCAAACGTGGGAAACGAACCCAAGAACCTGTGGTTGTGAGTCCCGCACGAAACCCTTGCGCTACGGGTTTGTTTTACTTAGTTTATTCATAAAATTGAATAATGAACCCCGGTGAAAAGCAAAAGGAGGTCAATCTTGTCCGCTTTCTGGGCTTCAAATCGTCAAACGAACGACTCAATCCTACTTTGTAAATAAATTAACTTGTGAGCAAGTAAATACCTAGGAAAAAAATGAAAATTTTGAAATTATTGTCAAATTTCAGAAAACCACGTTTTGCAACAGTTGAAATTAAAATCTGCCCAGCAAGAACCATCGTGGAGGTGCAAGCCCAATTCCATCTTTAAACCAAGCTTCATTCCTATTATTGCAGCAAAAAAGACAAGGCAAGCAGAACATTTTATTACTTATCTCACATTTGCAGAGCCAATCTACCTTTTCTTAGTAATGAGGGTTGAACTTGGAATGGTGTCATGGAATGATTTCCGCTTGCATCGCCAGTAATCATTCTTTGCTCTACCGACAATTTAGCGAACTCAGTTTTACAGCACTTACTGTATTCATTGCATATTTACAGCTAATACAGTTCAGTCACAAGGGTTGGGGACAATAAACTTATAATAGGAAAAGAGTGTTTTGGGGTGATTCTAGCACAATCTAGGGAACGAGCAAACAACTAAGTGTGCTCCAGTGTAAGGTCTCTGAAATTTTGCTCGCTTTATTTCGGGCCCTCTCATTGGTTCATTCTCTGAATTTCTTTGATTCTTTCGGATCCAATCAACACTGTGTTCCCCTTCCATTCGAAGTGCAGACTGGGTTTAGCTCCTAGACAGGAAACCCCCCCCCCCTCACCAAACTCACAACTCCACCATCCTTGCACCAGTTGCACCCCTTGGAATTCAGGGCAGTTGCAGCCGCTGACTCTAACAGTTGAAATTTCAATCTTCATTAAAGTTGTTATAATAAAAACATCCCATACATTTAATTAGTTCTAAAATACAATATTCCCAAACAACGCTAAAGTATTTTCCATAATCAAACGATGCCTGTGCTCCTGTCAGCAGTTGCCCCTGGTTAGAGTTCAAAGTATGAGATGAATCTGGTTAACTAAATTATCACTGAACACTCGAACGTATATGAATATAGGTGGTCAGCATAATGCATAAGTATGAACAAATATATATTTAATATATTCTTTAATTAATTTTATGATGAAATAACGTAATTTTATATCGCATGAGTATCTAAGATACCAGCCTCATGTGCCACCGGTGCAGGGAAGAAATCAATGATGTGGATCATTCTCCTTCTAAGAGGCAAATGTCAGAGTTCAAATTGGAATCATAAGGAATTTTCTGACGCAGTTGGCTGGTTATACCTATCTAAACATTGTGGTGAAAGATAGAGCACAAATTACCATTCATTGTTGAAAATTAAATTGCGACACCCAGATGAGGGGAATTTTCCTCAGTTTGGAGACAGGAGCAAATTTTCGGTTCAGAGGAAAATACTTTCAATTTAATATGTCATATGAGATGTTTTGCTTATGTCAATCACTGAATAAGCTTCTAATTGATAGGCATACCTACTGGTTCTCTACTGGCATCCAACTATTCTTACAGGCCTCATATAAATTGACAATCTTGTGAAACTGCCAGTTAAAGACTCATGTTCGATCTAATTAATCGTTTTAAAATGTTACAAAAACGATTCCCTGCTCAATAAATTTTCTCTCCACCCGGTTGAGCCAAAAATCATGGTAGAGAGAATTTCAAGTTATAAGACTCCAGATGAAGGTCGGAGTTTGCAGAAAAAAATTGACGTACACTCCTCCCCTGGTTTTGAAGGAAGATTCTTAGTTTTTTCTTCAAAATAGAGAAACAAGAATACCAAACACTTTTGAACCCTTATTACCATTTATACCTAAGTAATATTTGATAAACTGAAACATTGCTATAACACTCGATCATTTCACAAAAGGACTATATATTTCAATGTAATCATTCAGTAAAAAGGAATACAATACTTAATATGTAGAAGGAGACAAGGTTATTTTCGTTTCATTTGAGAGACACAATTCCCTGATCACGAATTTTGTTCATCTGTTACTGCAGAAGATTTCTAGACGTCATGATTAACAGGGAAAAAGGGGATTCTAAAAAACTTGGTATTTGCAAGACTGAGGGATTGAAAGCTCCTAATAATGTCTCATTTTTTTCATTCTACTATATTTCCTCTACAAATGAGCTGTGAACTGACCATCGTGACTACCAAAACTCTGTTGGGAGAAATTGCAATGTTGAGAGAACCTCCTTTCAATTCAATTCAATATAACTCAATAGTTCGATTTGGTGAACTGAGGACATTCAGATACTTAACGTTCCTCGCTTGATTATTCTGTTTCTGACAGCTTTTTTTTGGAGGGGGGTTTGAATCTCATTAAAGCATTCAACTCAAGACATATTTTACTTTTCCTCCATAGAGGACAGCTTAAAAAATAAAAATATAATATAATAATATAATTTGATTATTACTACTTATTATTTGTATTTACTCCTTATTATTTTTGCAGGTTCAATTCCCTGCTGTTGACATGAGAGGTAAAAACAAATGTGACTCGGACTGCTCAGAGTTGGAGCCTGAAACGAAAAAATACAGAACTGAGGAATTGGAATTTGAAGAAAAAATAACTGAGACTGTTGAATTGGACTCTGAAGTGAAGAATGATGCTGCTACTGCCTCAAGTTCTTCCACTAATGAAACAAATACGTTATCGTCAGAGGAAGCCCCCGCTCCAGTCTTTATTGAACGACCAAGATCGCAATCTCCTGAACCATCATATCCAAGCCTGCTCAACCTTTCGGACGATGTGCTGCTTCATATACTATCCTTCATAGGCCCTTCGGATCTAGTTTCATTAGCAAATTGCAGTGAAAGACTCAACAACATTGCAAGAGATAAGTCGTTGTGGCGTGTCTGCGATCTTCGACCGCGGATCCTATCTTTGAATCGTCTACACAATGTTCTACACTGGCTACAACCCGTTACATTATCCTTCGCAAGTTGTGGTCCTTTGGAGATTATGCCTCCTCTTAAAGAGGGTGAAACAATCGAGCCTACCTGGCTACTTTCCTTCATGATTCTTCTTTCAAAATACGCTCCGAATTTGAGAACTCTGGTTTTAGAAAACCATATCATTGACTGTAACAAGATTTTGATAGAAGATTTCCCTCCCAGTGTTGAGAATTTGTCGTTGAAATCGTGTGTTTTCAAGAATGTTCCTAAACAATCGTCTTACTTTTTGGGTATCCACTCTAGTCTGGCCAGGTTGAGAGCTTTAGATTTGACTGATAGTTCTTGGTTTGTGCCCCATTCGCTATTGGCATTGAGTAAATGCTCTGTTTTGGAAGAGCTGGTTTTGGATGGTTGTGATGTTTCTGAATGTATGCCATACGCCAGTCTCGCTGCTAACTACGGATTCTCCAACCTTCGGCTGTTGGATTTGAGAAACACAGCTGTTAGTGACGTCGAAGTATCGTGTTTCAACAAGATGAAAACCCTCAGACACCTCTACATTTCCGCTTCAGAAGTAGTAGTCCCACTAAGATTGCCTTACAGCTTCAGTTACGTTACAGATCTCAGCATCACTGCCTTCGGTGAGAGCCCAGCCGTCCATAGGCAGGTTCTGGGACGCCATGTGCAGGTCGTTGGCCGTCCCCCGTGCCTCATCGAAACGCTTCTTCTCAACAACTACCCAGGTATCACAGATCTCACGCTGCGTCATGTTGTAGTCGCCATGCCCCATTTGAAGCTTCTAGATCTAACGAACACGGGCATCACTGCTGATGGAATTGAGAGATTCAAAACTGACCGCCCAACAGTTACTGTAATAGTTTCACCATCCCTGCTTTCCAGTGAAGCTTGATTTACCCCCAACCCTTTTCAGAAGTCTGGACTCCAAATTCATCAATGTCTTCTGCGTTTGTTATTCACTAAATGTTGTAATTTATTCTACATTCTCTCTATCGTTTTACAAGAATGTTTCTTGTGATCCTCTAACTAGTTACAAACATTTCACTTCTTTCGACCCATAATCATGCTTGTTTTCTCAAAGAAATTGTTGATGATTTGTTGTAGGGTTTATAAAAAGAAAATCACATCTATGGTAATATGATTCCGAAATCATTTGTTATTGCTAATGGTGCAAAATTGTTAGGTATACCTGTAGGAAAGAAAAGGAAGAAAGAATACCTGTATAGAGTTTCTGCATGCCTAGGTAGGTACGTATTCGAAGATGTTTTTCGGAGTTCTAAAGAAGAACTTTTCGAAATCAATTCTGTTCCTGAATCATATATTAATTTAATGAATTTGCATATTGTCGCTTTAGTACAATTATGATATATCTTAATGCCAGCTTTTCATGTCACGATTCCAGAAGCTGTGAGGGTGTCGTGTTGGTAAATCTGGTGATAACACAGTGACCAAACCAACCATACCTATCAATTCCACTCGAAGTTTAGTAAAATTCGTCATGATAGTACTCAAGTGACAATATAGTACTGATTCTGTGCAAATGAAAAAAAATCTTAAATTTGGTTCCTACCTAGGTACAATCATGCAATGCAAAATGTCTTCAGCATATGATAATCTATCTATATGACAAACTTTTTTTCCGACGACGTAATGATGATAATTTATAGTACATTATAGTTCCTTATATACAGTATTGATGCACCAGTGACTTATTTCAATCATCCATATCAGTACACTGATGAGACTCAATGTTTTTGAGACAGCGAAAATACCATGCAGTTTTCTTTCTTTCCAAATTAGCGGGAGGTGCATGCGGCGATATAATGGAAATCCACCCTTAAACAAAGAAGACAAGCTGGACGAAATAGTTGTTTTTCCAATACTCAGTTACAGTAGTGTACTGACGATGCTGTTTAAACCGAAACCTCTACATATGTTTAAACATATTGTGGAAATGAACAATTTCGGCGAGCTTGTTTCTCTATTTATTTGTTTACATATGTTTTAATAGTGGTTGGAATCGCTGATACCTGTTGAAGGCATCGTTAGGCGTTATGTTCTGATTTATTTAATAACGAAGACGAATCGTAGCAGCTGTTGTATATTTTTGTTTTACAATTATTAGATGGTTATAAAGACTTTCGTTTTGCTGATACTTAAGCTTGTCTTATCCTTGCAATCGTTGAATGGAATTAAGTATAGAAATGTCAAAGATGAGTACACTGTGTACATATTAGATTAATCAAACAGCCCTGCGAGTGCCATTATATATCATTTTTTGTTGTCCTCTCATCACATTATAATTTGTAAAATGAAATTGAAAGCGTTGCCTAATGTTTAGACATATGTTGTTTTAAACATGAATATTATCTAACCCTACGAATACGCGTTGTTCCTTGCAGCTATTCGTTGCACAAGTCTTGTGTGGACCCTTCCCGATTTTAGAGAAGGATTTATTGATCAATGTGCTTCTTATGGCCCCTTATTTATTTCTGTGTAATAGCATTAATAATTTATTAGTTTGTGATAAAAACGTTTAAAGTTTTTGGTGTTTTTAATATTAGCTTTCTTTAAAAGAATAAGTAATCCCTATTTATTTTTGAGATACGTTGATAGATTTTATTACAATTTGTGAAATAAAAGGATTTTTCAAAATGAGGATTTTTAAATATTTGCATCAGCAATTGCCTTTAGATTTACAAATGCGAAACGTGGCATTGCATCTATATTTCAGAGATATGAATATTTAACAAAACATGTTGCATGAGAGACACGCACTAATTATGTGGTGCTTACAGCATGATTTCTCATCAGAGTACAAATTTGTTGCACAAGATTTTATTTCTCAGTTGGGTCATTGATTTTGCAAACATTTCAATAATTTGGTAATCTTTCAATATACACTTCCGTATTGTTGATTGCTCTGTCGGTAAACATGGATGTAGTTTGGTGATCCCACTTTGGGTTCTAATTGGTTCTCTAAACTAAAAGTGTTTCGAGTATTAACTGAAAATCAGCTCTGTTGGAACGACATAACCAACTGAAATTGTTCATGCCAAGGTTTTTTTAAAACGAATATTTCTGAAACCATACATTTTGGATAGAATGAAACGGTCTGAAGGGTTGTAAGTGGATTGTACTAACCAGTCGCTCCCCTCAAGGGCTTGATGAGGAGATTTTTGGAGAGACTAGAAATTGTAGAACATCACAAATCGATGATAATTTTATTCTTATTTATTATTTATTTAATTTTAACAGATCCCATTTGGGTTCATGCTCCCAAGAGTTCAAATCTGTACAGGTGGAGCAGCGCTAAAAAATTCCATCTTTCTCCTCCCACCGTCGCACTTAGTTGTGAAAGAAAAAGTATTCTCTTTTCGAAAATTGTATTTGCGAATTATGATTCATTTGAAACGAAGATATTCAGGGCGAAACACAATGAAATCGTAGGAAGGGTTTTACAAGTTATTGTTTAATAATTTTCAGAGTGTGTGCGTATGGACATCTCTGAATTCAATTAACACGCCCAACTATTTTTGTAGATATTTTGGGATTATCAATTTCAGGTAAATGAGCCGATTTTCGTACTTTTTAAAACTTTATTGCTCACTTTTGGCTTATCTCATTTAATTATCTTCAGGCAAAAACACAGTTTTGATGGAATTTATGAGCTTTGATAACTTTCATCCATTATGAGTTGTTATCTGATAAGATACCCATCTGAAAACAACTCTTGTAATGGTTGTTAGTTTTCAATTAACAAAACGTCATAAGCCTTAACAATAAAGTTTTTGAAAAAAGGACCAAAATCGTTCTATTTACCAGAAATCGATGTCGAACTACTTCATTTTATCACGAACTAGATGTGTCCTCAAGTCCCAGGCCAGTAGGCAGATATCTTATCACAATTCTAGGATGTAAAATCTAAATGTTGATGTACCTATGATTCTCCACCAACTTGTTTATTTCAAAGAACGTTACTATTTGTATAGTTTAGGGTTTCTGAGGACTGAAAAAAGTAGTAGAAGTAGGGGCGACTGCTGATAGGAGCATGTGCACTCCCAAATCAATAAAATCCGTCCAATCACGCTAATGAAACAACACTGTCCTTGCCCTATTTGAACCAACGCATGAAACCTTCAGGATTCTGGGATGCATTTTGGACAAATCAGATGGACGTGAACATATGCTCCAAGATCACCCAATATCGTAGGTTACAAGGCGGAATTTCGGTGCATTTCAAGTCTGTACTGAGGCAGGCACATGCAATTGACCAATCAGAGAGCTCGAAAAAACCGAAGTAAGAGCACATTGGGTCCTTAGCCCCCTGTTTGGGGTGCCCCAGGCATAGCTTGTCATTCCATTATCAATGCGTTATAACTGCTCAATTGTTCAGTTTTTGAAGTTATTTATGAGTAGCCTGTTAACACCAAACCAGCATTAATCGTGAACACTGTTTTCAAACAATCATCAGAAAGATACTCAGTGGGGTATGAACTGCAAACAGTGTCGAACAGGGTTTGCAAACCCTGTTCACAAACGTTCTCAAATGTGTAAGCGCGTTTTGCCACTTGTTGGTAAACCTAGTGGAGCTTTTTCTCTGCGCAGTAAACTGACGAATCGTCAAAGGGACACATGTTCCTAGAGTAAATCGCGTACCGGCGTGAAAACGAATGGCCAGGGGTACTTACTGCGTTATTCAGGAGTTTTGGGGGTAAATAATTGTTGGTGTCTTTATTATGTGTGTTTACACAGTTTTAAATGGAGTGGGATAATGAGAAATAGCCAAATTGAAATTTATGTACGGCAAAGACAGGCATCTCTTTCTTCCCATTTGCGATAGCCCTAGTCTCTGAAACCCAGAGTTTCAGTCTCACAACTGAGTAGAAGAGAAGATATGGTTTAAAATGAATAATATTGTCATCACTTAAAATTGTGAGTAAATATGTATTTTAAATAAGGACAAGGTTTAATCCCATGTGCAATAATAAGTATATATGGCTCAATGAGTACCTGAAGTGGACTAATCAGATAAAACTGATGGAATGATGCCTGTCCCTGAAGCATAGTGGAAAACTCACAAGCAGGAATTTCCACCATCTTATCTACCTGATTATAGTTATAACTCATGGTTGGATGTGTGGGTAATTCTAAAAAAAGCGTAAATGATATGTTATTTCAGGGTTTCTTCAGATACATGAGATCTTGTGTTGCATTTCTTCTTTCAAGACGCACCATATTGTTTTGCTCTTTTTGACCCCTGGAAGTCATAAGCAATTTTGGAATGAATTTTGAGATTTTTCACAGTTGTACAATTTCAGCATTGGAAATTGCGTTTTTTCTGAGAATCCCCCATCCAACTTTCGATAACACAATTCTTTAATCAACTATAAACGTTACCTCAATACATAAAGTAACTAGGAAAACCATTGAAAGCCAGAAAAAGAGTATATCAATCATTTATTCATTATATTAGGTAGGTATGTAATTTGGTGAAGAGCAGATGTACTGCCAGTTCATGCAATACAGCGTATAAAAAGTAAATCCTTCGAAAATACGAATAAAAAATGCAAAACTATACAAATCAATACTAGAGGTTTTTACAATAAATAATCATATTCTCATGAAGAAATTTAAAGCTACAACTTATACAATGACGTTTAAGTCACACATTGTTCTATATAACGAATTTTTTCCAAAAAAGACCGAAAAATGGTGTTTAGGTATAAATAGTTAACCGAAATAATTCAAATGCATTACTGGTCACATCGAATCCCTCAATTCGTTATATAATTGAGTCTCTTATCTTTCACACCAGAATATATGGAATATCGTACCAAACTTAAGTTTATATAAGTGGCCGATTAAAAAAAACACGCAAAATAGGTACTTACCTAATTGTCACAACTTACAACTAATAGAGATTCGAAATCCTAAAGCGTTTGAGATTCATCCCCAATACAAAACCTTTCTCAACGAAAGGAAGCTAATCGAACAATTCCAAGTATACTTTGGTTATAAGGGGAGAGAACATATTTTTGGCCATTCGCATAATACTTTCTGTACATAATTCAACAGGGACGTGGCTGGTTAATGTGGTCGGTACACAATGAAGGATGTCCAGTGCACTTGCAAACTTGTTTCACAATGATTAGGTACTCACCGACATACGAGAAATTCACTGTTAATAGAAGACGTTACATTTAAGGAGCATTCAAGTTCATGGATGTAAGCAATGGTCATTCTGCCATTCTAAACGTGCACATTGATATTGTGAAATTTCAAGTATGAACAAGGAACATAGATGTACTATATCCTAACGTCCTAATCGAAAATTTGATGGTAAGTACCTAATTATTTAAATGCAAAAGAGCAAAGTCGAAGAGAGCACACAGAACATTAAAGTTAAATAAATTTCAAAATTTAAAGTATAACTTTTAGGATTCAGCCACTTTTT
This sequence comes from Creontiades dilutus, assembly GCA_031894815.1. NCBI lineage: Eukaryota > Metazoa > Arthropoda > Insecta > Hemiptera > Miridae > Creontiades > Creontiades dilutus. The sequence continues at coordinate 2,581,481 of JAVIWC010001515.1, forward strand.
ATCTGCATAGCTTAGGTAAATCGAAATTGGAAGACAACAACAGTTTAAGCTGACATGCTCGTCTGATAGCTAATTGGACCGTATCTGGAATCCATTCACCATCTTGAGTCCGCCCACGATCTTCAAGTCACAGAATCTTCCACGTGGTTCGTTTCATCTTATGAGACTAGATGTTCGAATAGGACGAAGGTCCTTCTTCAGATCAAGACTTGAGGGCGAGAGGTTTGGTAGACGTGACTGCATTCTCGGAAGCAGAAACTTTCAAATTCGAAAGGACCTGCAACGACAAGAATTATTTCATTAATTACCGGTAGAAAGGGCGATAAGTAGGTAGACATACCTACGATCTTAATCAAGCGACACAAAATTACAACTTCACCATTGGGATTGTATTAAAATTGTTCTCAAATGACAGTAATTCATTCTCGCACGGTTTGCAAGTTGTTTCATCTACAGCAGAATACCATGCTTATCTATCTTATCAAGCCATTGCGTGAGAATAGAAAACAGGAAATCGATACTACATAAAAGATTAACTTACAGTTATGCAACATGAGGAAAGGAACGCGTTTCTAATGATAATTTATTATTGGAATTGGTACCCTCAGAATGGAAAGGGAGGAAGCTATTGAGGAAATTGAAATTTCATTGAATTTTAAGGTTCGGCAAAATGAAGCAAGGTGGATTCTCAGCCGCAAATGTATTCCTGTATTTAGATGGAGTAGTACCAATTGACCTAGCATGGAATTGAAAAATTATTGAATGAAGCTTGAAAACAATCAAAATATACTTACTCGGATCAAGTTATCAAGGCCGAAAAGGAAGCCTTCCTCGTGGTTTCCTGGGGTCCATGGTTTCCGATGGGTCAGAGCTATGCCATTTGGGACCGGCCGGGTTTTAGCGAAATCTATCAGCCAAGCGCCAACTTTGACGTCGTCGTAGAGAACGAGAATGCTGCTCCCGATGACCTCGTGATGCCGGAAATAGACAGATTGATCCAGCTTGGCCCGGATCTCTTGAAGACGAGCGAGCACCCGGGTTCGGACGTCTTCGCGGGCGTTGAGGAAAAGGCTCATCGTGTCGTCGACGTCTTCGGCACTTTTGACGCGTTTGAGGTCTGTCACAGGAGGGGAGCCACGGAACTGCAGGTCACAAAAGAACGACAAATTAAATAACAATCCCCTCGACACATGCAGAGTCAGCAAAACCTGCAAAGCAAGCTACTAAAAGATTAAAAACTAGGTGGTGGTGGGTATCTAAATCGTAATTGCCAAGACCCTAACTCAGACAAAGCCAGAGATGCAATATCTCCTAAGCTACCATGTAATTCTAACCGAAACAGCTATAGATTATTTATCCATCAAGGCCATAGGAATAAAGCTTTCCTAAGAACTAATTTCTTCTTGCCTATCCCCAATTCTATTGAGAGAGCGAAAATCGAAAACCAGAATGTCTTTAAATCTTAAACATTGCTCAAACCAATTGACGATGATAATGTGGAAGGAATACTCAGTTTACTAATGTAACAAGTACAGACTGGAGATTTAAATGCAGATTGTGAGCTGCAGGACGTTTAAATGTGAAATTTCTGAATTTATCGTGGACAGGCCCTAACTAAACAACTCGTCAAATAATTATTAATTTACACACCTTCATAGCTTCGATCCTGAATCCCAAACTGCATGTGGAGCTTTGCTGTTCCCTGAACTGCATGTAACGGAGTTTGGTTACCGCCTGAGCTTTATGTTCAGCTTCTGTCGGTGCTGAAGGATCGACAGCAATCATCTGCACAAAAAACACGGTAATGTTTAGTAAACTGGCCGATTTAGGAACGTAGTTTAGTTGATAGATTTGCAATGTAAGTATAGAAGAATAATTACGAAATTAACAGAATTGAAACTAACTTTTTGATAGAGATCATGGCGGGCAGTTGAGTTTGAAACTTCAGACTCGAGAAAGGTTCTGGTCCCAAGCTTGACGTCCATCACGTGTGGGTCTTTAAAGCCGTGTAGAAGATCTTGCAACTCAATGAATGTCTGCCCACCATACTGCACTTGTCTGAAACGAACAACGTGAACTGTTAGGATAAACGACTAGTGAGGGGCTTCGCATTACTTTCTAAATACCAATGTAGGTATTCAACGTTCAATGCGTTCAATGTTCAATCAATTTTCTATCTCAAAACTGACTTTGAAGAGTACCTTTTGAGTGCTTCTTGAATTAAGATGTGGATGTAGCATATCAAGTTTATTCAAATAAAGATTAGATCACTCAATGTAAACAAAACTTGTGAAAAGTCTTCTAGAGAGAAGTTGAAAAGAAAAAGGTGTTTTCTAATCGGATTTTTGCAAATTTCTCAATTATGAATCTTAAGAGCTGGGATTCTAGGAGTCACGAGATTGCTAAAGCTCTGTTGGAAGTATAAGGGCTCCTTCACGAAAGAACCTACTATTATTGACTTGGCATGTAGTATGGTTGTAAGTTGACATCTTTGAATAGGCAAAGTTGATTAGCTAGCTCATCAAGTGACTGATCAGTCATGACGATATTGCAAAACGTACGGTTTGAGCAACCACCAGATTGTGTTTGAATGTTGATTGAGGTCCAATTTTTCACCAGAAATCACCAACAGTAGCCTATCCAAGTTTTAGTCAAAATTCCCCTGACAAGAATGAGAAAATTTACCTAAAATATGCCGGTGTAATGTCCCGAAGTGCAGGGTCCGAGCTAAGGGCTTCATAGACGTCACGTTCATCGCCTCCGCTGCACTTCTTCCAAACGGTGCCGGGTCCAGCGGGAGCGAACGCGTCCGGGTGACCCGACAGCTGGAACCAGTTTGACGGGCTTGAGGGCGTGGGACACTGTTGGCTGCGCAGCAATACGTCGCTGGCAGGGGCACTCAGTTCCAAGGCATTCTGTAATAAACCATAAGAGCACGATGCAATCGACAGTTCGGCAAATGGCACCCAAATGGCATAACAACATAAGGTAGGTTCAGGCAGCTACTAGCGATTCTCCATTAGTAGAAAAAGGGTGCAGACTTTTGAGTTGCTTCAACATATACGTTGATAACCAGAGAAGTTCTTTTTTGTTTACAACCTAATACAAACTAACGGCTTTTCCGTGTCTTCATACTATACTCGTTACATTACAGTTTTTACTAGAAGAGATTTGTAATATATCCCAAATTAGGAATTTATAGAATTTGACAGTTAAAAGAATATCGAAAGCAAAAAGGAAATGACAAACATGAAAACAGAAAATCCGGTCATTAGAAAGGTCCAACATATTTCACTTCTCATTGATATTAAGCAGCAAAGAAATGTTATTGTTGTACCTACTCCATAGTTATACACCCCCTCATTCAAGATTTGTAAGACGAACTGAGGTCATTGAACTTGAATAAAGAGCTTGATAAGATATAGAATGCCTTCCACCTCATAAACAGCTTTTATAAATAATCTAAATGTGAACCATAGAATCCTATCTAATGTATAAAGTGCACTCTAAAAAAATGTCAAAAAGCTACACGATTTGCAATTGATTAGCGTATTCATCGAAATGAGAAAAGTGAAGAAGGTAGCGTTAATTGGTGCAAATTAATTCAAATTCAAACAAAACAGCACTACCATCGCTGTGCTGACAAGGACAACTTGTAGAGACGAAACTGAATTTTGAATGGAAGAGTCGAGGAGGACATGAAGTATTAATATCTAAACCCGGAGATGTCAATGAGATTTTTCACAACTATCTGCGTTGATCGCTATAGAAATCTAACAATTGACGTTAACTGTTCCAAATTTAGATTACGTGCAATGGCTTGACGCCGGGGTATAAAACTATGCAAGGAAGCCGTGACGACGATTATAAAACTTGAGATAAAAAACATTTAATGTCTCCATTGTTTGTTGTTATTTTCGTCTTTTAAAGACGCGTTCGATCTAACTGCAAGCGACGAGAACGTCATGGCATGTTGAATTGAGCCCATCGATTTTGAGTGATAACGGCATTCTTATTGAAATACGAAAATTGGCTGCTAATCGATTGTAAAAGTTGAACAATGCAGTGGCCACTTACCAAAGCAAGGAACTTCAAGAGAGAGTTGTCTTCATGTTGGCGGCGGCAGCGTTTGTTGCTGGCTGAACAGCAAGTGGGTTTCCAACTTTCTTTAGCGCTTCCCTGCAACAATCAGTTATCGCTAGGTAAGTTCACTTGTGATGTTAAGTTTGGTGGTATTGTTGCAAAAAATTTGTGAAGAGAACTTTTGTATGAAGTGTTTGTGAGTTTAGATTAACACTATGGAAGAGTCGTTTTGCAGTGAAAAACAGTTGAGATTTACCCGTTTCTTGAGAGCGCCGATGCGGCTGGGCGAAGTGTAAAGAAGCGTGAAGTAGAAGAGTATAAGAGCGACTGAGCCTATCTCCATATCGACGTGGATGATTTAGAAAAGAGTGAATACTCTTCGTCGATGAAGATGTCGACCATGCGAAACCAGGGATCCTACTTGCGGGTCTAGGAATTCGGTCACGGCAAGAGGCACAAGGTAAAAGGTGAGAGTGTTGAATTGAGACAAAAAAAAGTAAGGAAAAAAAGCGGAACAGGATCCAGGCAACGGGTGGGGAGAAAGTTCCCTAGTCGAGAACAGATGTCGTTTGCGGGAGGAGCCGAAGCTCGGGGTTCGAATCACCAGGAACTCGGAGGCGAAATTTCAAGTTTTAAATAGTGGGAGAGCGGACGAACGGTGCTAGGAAAATTATGGCGAACAATAGGTGTGTGGTGGGAGTCTGAGCGATACAGGTACAATTAGCGGGAAGGGGCTAATCAGCATAGACAATTACGATTACGGGAGAACGTCCTTGTGGGCGTCTTTTGTTGCCCTGGACAATGAGAGCCGGCTGGGCGGGCGTTCAATTCTACCACCCCTTTTCCCCAAAATATGCGGCTTAAATTTAAAATTCGTTTCGTGAATTTCGAGAAGCACCGAATACAATATGAAAGTTAACGATGAACAAACAGAAATCTAATTTTTGTATGGTTTTCAAGGTTAGAAATTATCTTTACAGGCAAAGGAAACAGTTGCATCACCTCTTTTTAACCCAAAACATTGTCAAATGCGGTACATTTTGCAGTTTGAAAGTCAATTCTCAATGAGGAAAATTCCCGATCCACAAAGTTTAGGTACGGGACAATGTAAATATGTAGCTTTGCAAGGGCACGATAGAAGCGATGGTAATCGGCATCGGTACCGAATAAGTTTTGGAGTGAAATCAGTTTTCACCTGAGAGTCGGTTGTTGTGACGTCAATACTCCACATTGAGGTCGGCCTTTCTCTAGGCAATCACAAAAATACTATCACTGGAAGTAGGTTTCGAGATAGCAGACGCGAACGAGCAGATGCACCGAGGTGGTTTCCGAAGGGTCAATGCGTCCTAGAAAGGGCACGTGCTTCAAGAGTTGCTACTACCTTTCATAATAACATAGAGTGGAGCCATTTTAAGTTGAACGTAAAGCACGTAACGGGATGCTTCTTTTGGAGAGTAGGTATTGACATGGGACGGGGCCCTCACAGCCTAGATGCAGGTATACGAGACATGAAATATTGTCGAAATCCCAAGAGGAGTTGAGTTTCAAGTTTAAGACCATTGATTCTTAATTTAGAAAAAAAAAAAAAAAATTAAAAAAAAACGAAAATACAAGGGTTTTTTCCAAACCACAGTTGTGTACGACAGAATTGACGGATTTTCAGTTGAGTTGGATAGAATTTTGGAAACGGGAAAATCAACGTTTTTACATCTAGTCTCAATGTGGGGTCGAGACACGTTTGATGTAAACAAGAGATTTTCTATTGAAACTTCATTGTAAACACTCTTTGAAAGGTGAATTGGCGTAACGAAGGGGTCATTTTACAACCGCGAATCACTGAAAGCACCAAGACTCACTTTGGCGTTGGTAAGTAGCTTCCGAAATTGTTCTACTGCCGTTGACATGGTGATAGGATCCAACGGCGATCTGGGGAATTGACAGAGGGTGCCGTTTGTATTAACCATTGTAAAGCACGACCACGGTTTTCACAGGGGTGTCTTTCACACACAACTAAACAGTTGCATATATCACAGTGTCACTTTCAAGTTTCACGACTGACTGGTTCTGGATACGGGTGCCACTTCGCTTACATGGCTTCCCCCTCTTCGGCGTCGAACCCCCGATCCGGGGTCGCGGGTGGTCGTTTGAGAGGGGAGGGGCCCGCCGAGGCGGTCGCGTTGGGGAGTAGCGGCAGACTGCCAGCTGAATGATGCAGAAACAGAAACCCGCTGAATCTCCAAGTGAATAACAGGTCTCGACACTGAACCACATGGTCCACGGTTTTGGTACCATGAGAAATGCTGAATCCATTATTTTCAAAATTGCCAAACACTCAATAAACCGGTACCATTATAGCTACACTAACTTTCCTGATGTAGCATGCGATCTACTCTCCGTCGTGCGGTTTACGCGTATTTTCTTGATTTCATCGTGAGCTGCCCTCAAGTTCGTTATCTGCATCAGCCCTTCGACGTTCCTCTGTCCTCAAGTTGTCTAATTACTAGTCTAATTACTCCTAGGCATTTTATTATCCGAAAACCTGCTTCTCCGCGATCTGCACACCACGGTTATTTCAAATAAAGGAATGTGTGTGACTCTTGAAGGGGAAAGATGTGCTGCCGGAGTAACAGAAATGCAAGAAAGTGAGCGATGGGGATCCGCGTGGGAACTTGAAAAAACTGCTCTGAAAAAATCTATCTCAAGCTTCAAGAGGTCTGGCACCGGTCCAGAGGGTTTTTGAGGGTGGTGAATCCGAATCTGAGGTTTGTTTTGCCCCCAGACGCAGAGATTCTGTTCTATAGAGTATAAAATGGTTTTAAAAACTCACTTAATTTCCAACTTCATTATTTTTCAACCAGCAGATGCTTTTCTTACAGAAAATCTAAATCTGAACACGCCCTTATATAGGTGAGTTTTTTGAACATTTGGGTGCTGAAGGGGGAAAATGGACCTCGCATTAGGATTCAGCACTCTCGCAAAACCCCAGGACCACTTTCAGAGCTCTTGAACCATGAAATTGATTTTTTTTTCTTTTTTTGTAGAGCAGTGCTATTGATGTTAATTGATGAAGAGCTCCACACCTGGAGCATCCCAAAACGACGACGCTCTTAAATCGGAGTATTAATTCTAAGGTAAGGTTTTCCTCTTTTTTTTTTTCACTTTGTAGGTCGAATGCTGCTTCTTTGAGTGAGACGCAAAGATCAAGGGCCGAGAGAAGGTCGCATACTATAATGTTACCAATAAACCTTCAAAAAAAGTATGGTTCCTTAGTTGAATAAGACGTATACAGTTCTTTTCAAGGCAAAAGAGCTTTAACTCAATTTACAACGATAGTACCTGTGGTAGCCAATCTGTAGAACCCCTTGACAAAATGTGTACACGTAGACATCTTATTCGGTGCGACTACCACGGTATGAGATCTGACTCGTACATTCCCAAACAGTTTCACAAATTTATACTGAATTACGATTGTGCCTGATTTGAACAAAATAAAGTAAAACACTATCCATACTGACAAGTTCTCCGCCCCTTCCTTCTCAAACACCCGATGTCCAAGTCTAACAACAGCCTGGAAGGTGTGAAAAAGTGAATTTGTAGCACCCCTGATAAATTTGTTAAAAAACATAAACAAGTTGATCACTATTCATTTCTATAAATTTTCATTTTCCTCCATGATTGAAATTCTGACATTTCGACAACGTAAGGATAGCCAGAACTGTAACATAAATATCGAAGTATCGTTCATTCTAAAATCTCTCTCAAGCACACATCTCTGGAGTTTCTCATTGATTTTGAGTCAGTATGATGAATCAGAATCAGACTCACACGTGGTCCTTTTGAGTCCTCTTAGAAGCCCTTCTACAACATGAAGACTTAACGAACTACGTAAATCCTTAGTTTAAGATAGTGCCTGAGAATTCACTGTTACAGGCAAGAAAACTAAAAAACGTCTGCCAAGTGGGTGGGGCACATAGCTTCCTCGTATCCATAACATGACTGTATTGATCATTGAAAATTATTGTTGACTAAAGAACTTCGTTCAATCAAGCTCGAGGCTAACACTTCATTTTCTCTTTATTACCCACGAGGACCATCTTTACATCAGTCCGAACAATCCCTGAAAATTTCATCGAAATCAGTCATGAACTCCCGGAGTTATGCGTGTAACAAGGATTTCACGTTTGCGGATGCGCAGAGGCTACTATTGATCCGGGGGTCATGAAACTCATAGGGGACTATCTACACATCAAACCGAACAATCCCTGAAAATGTCATCGAAATTGGTCAAGAACTCCCGGAGTTATGCGCGTAACAAGGATTTCACGTTTGCGCATGCGCAGAGGCTACTATTGATCCGGGGGTCATGAAACCTATAGGGGACCATCTACACCCCAACCCGCACAATCCCTGAAAATTTAATCAAAATCGGACTATAACTTCGTGTAGTTTTGCCCGTAACAAGGATTTGCTGACAGACAGACAGACACACAGACAGACACGGAACCAAAATTGTTCAGAAACGTCTAAAACGCAAAATGCGAGTGGAATTTTTGATTTTGGAGACAAAAAAATGTTCACATTCCGAAAGTGAAAGCAATGCTTCCGCTACCTTGGTAGACTCGGAAGCAAAAATCCATAGGTCTATTATTATAAACCAAGTAAATATCGTTCACGACGAAAGAATAGTGTGGTGCTTACCATGAATATGTGCATTTCACCGATTCGTCAATACATATCCAGATTACGATTCTATGAAATACTCGCCGTTAAACACAGAATAGCTCTAGTAACTTTAAACAAGCTTTCCCAATGTTCTCTCGAAAGAGCGAATAAAATCTTTACCGAACGAAATAAGAAGATCCCAGAAGGAAGGTAACGAACCTAAGGACAGCGTGACAGTAGTTTCAAAGAGTCAAGCCTATTTGAAATCCGTTCAGTTCAAACAGTGGCGTAGGTGGTAAAATGACGAACCGAAAAAACCAGAGGAATTCAATCTATCGCAAATTTATCGGAGTGAATCAATAAATACCTTACTGAATACCAGGGAAATCCACAGCGGGAAAATAAATCTGACTCATAGTTTCGTTGAGTAAATTTTAACGATTGGCGGCTTTAGTGGGTCAAAAATAGTGGCTCAGAATATATATGCGAGATGAGTCATAAAACAAGAATTCCGATCAGGTAAAAAGAAATGTAGAGCAGTAACGTTTTGAGACTCGAGTGTACAATTTACTAAGGTAGTTGGTATTTAGTTGTGCCCTTATCTGAGCTGCCGGAGGTATTTACTTTTCACATTTGACCGTAACTGTCAAATTTAAATGACTGCTATTTAAATTATAGGCCATGGAAAAGGAAGAGCGAGATGCATGATTTCCGACATGCAATTTCAATCTACCTTGAAAAAACGCTGCAAATTCTTTCACTGGGGTTTATTATTCAATCGGCTTGCGTTCATGATTTGAATTTCTACTAAGCTTTGGAGTGTGCGTGTTTCACAGGATAGGGCGATTATTGAATTTCAGGAATATACATGGAGCACGTGAATCTGTTCTCGAACAAAATACCTATTTCGAATCTCTTAATTTGGAGCGTTATATCTGTTTATTCATGTAGAGACGTTTCGTCCCGCAGCGGAGACTTCCTCAGTCTATCTATGTGTAACAACTAGCATACATGAGGCTTTGACATGTTGGTGGCAACACACATATATTGTTGTTGTTGTTTACTCTTAGCTCTGTATTTTTTGTCAAAACTTTCCACTCCTGTCTGTCCAGGAGAGTGCGGGACGAAACGTCTTGAATAAACAGATATAACGCTCCAAATTAAGAGATTCGAAATGAATGTGGTCACTCCACTACCCACACCCACTATTAAAATACCTATTTGGATTGATCAGTTGATCATATTTGTGTGCCTCCTGAAATTCAATAATCGCCCTATCCTGTGAAACACGCACTTTCCAAAGCTTAGTAGAAATTCAAATCATGACCTCAAGCCAACTGAATAATAAACCCCAGTGAAAGAATTTGCAGCGTTTTTTTATTGAACCTCAATACCCCCTTACAATAAAAACATCTATAATTTATCAAGTCCTTTGGCACTCGTATTGCGTTAAAACTTGCCCAAATCCAAATTTAAACGATGTAGCCAAAGGTGGACAGATGTAGAGGGGGCACACAAATATCATCAACTGATCAATCCAAATAGGTGTTTTGGATGAGAACCGATTTACCATATCTCCTGAAATTCAATAATCGCTCTATCACCTGTAAAACACGCACACTCCGAAGCTGGATTCAAATCATGAACGCAAGCCAATTGAATAATAAACCCCAGTGAAAGAATACTTATTTACCCCAGTAATAATATTGAATAATAAACCCCAGTAATAATATTGAATAATATTTACCTATATATTATCAGAATGCATCGGCTATCACTCCAGTATATTTACCTATATCTCGACGCTATCGGCCGGACATCACTAGGTTACAAACAAACAATAATAAACGAAAAAACGCAAATGTTGGCACCATAAATCGGGCCATACATCGGGAAGTTTGACCTACGGACGTGGGGAAGGGCTCATTCGATTCCTAATGGTATGTTCTTCAAATAGGAAAATATTTAGGCCGATTCGACTAGTTTTGAGGTTTTCATTGATTTTACAAAACATTTACAGCCCTTAAAGGGCTTTTTAAATTGTCTGAGGGAGCTGGATCAAGAATTGGGGCGTCGTCGGACCAAGATGGATTTTTCCTGAAAATTTCAGATTTTTTGCTCCAGCCGTTTCGGAGATATCGTGCGTACGGCGTACGGCGGACGGACGGGAAATTTTTTATTGCAGATTTTTCAGGGTGGGTTAGAAATTTTTTTTTCAAAAGCGATTACAATGGTTCATTATTGAATAATAAACCAAAAACCAAGCTGAAAGTTCATGAAATAAGAGCGAATTTACCAAAATTATCCTATTCAATTTCTATTAAATTGAATTGAAATTTGAGCTTTTGTGTGCAAAAAAAATCCAACTGTCAATATTACGGGTATTGCGAACATACTTGATCGCCAAAACTACTGTTACAATCCAATACCACTTTCGATATACTTCCAACTTGTATTATCCTGAGAATAAGAGGTGTTGGTTAAAGTAGTTGAGCCACTTAAAGTACTTGGTAGAACACACGCGATCCATTTTGTAGAAAGTACAATTTACACAACACATCTCGCGCTAAGACTCGGTGGCGACCATGAATGAGGTTTCTTATCCTTTTAGCTCAAATAAAGCTTGCCACAGGTCATTTCTATAATAATATGATGATATAATAATATGTGTGATTTTCGTTGATTACTTACAATAATGAAAATTTGCAATCGATGGAGAAGAAACAATTTTAGCCCCCTTTAAAATTTGTTGGTTTACATTTCAAGATAGGTTAAATTTCAAAAATCAAATAAAGAAAAATCCGTCCGTCCGCTGTACGAAGCCTTTCTCCGAAACTACTGGAACTAGTTTTGCAAAATTTGGCTCGAAAATCCTACATCGATCCAGGATTGCCTCTAATTTCGGTGTCATGGTCAATTAACCCAGACAAATATGTAAGGACTGGACTAATAACAAATCGAAATGCCATAAACATTCTAAGTTAGAGAGTAGCAGTTTTGTTTGATCCAAATGAAAAACGTCTGCCAAGTGGGTGTGGCACATAGCTTCCTCGTATCCATAACATGACTGTATAGATCATTGAAAATTATTATTGACTAAAGAACTTCGTTCAATTAGGGGAAGTAAATATTGAATTAGGGTAAATTTATTGTTATGCAGGAGCATAACTTGAGAAAATTAGGTAGGCATGTTCAACTATTGAACAAACTATAAAATATACCAAATCCGAACAATCCCTGAAAATTTAATCGAAATCGGTCAAGAACTCCCGGAGTTATACGCGTAACAAGGATTTCGTTTGCGCATGCGCAGAGACTACTATTGATCGAAGGGTCATGAAACTTATAGGAGACCATCTAAACATCAAACCGAACAATCCCTGAAAATTTCATCGAAATTGGTCAAGAACTCCCGGAGTTATGCGCGTAACAAGGATGATTTCACGTTTGCGCATGCGCGGAGGCTCTATTCATCCGGGGATCATGAAACCTATAGGGGACCATCTACACCCCAACCCGCACAATCCCTGAAAATTTCATCAAAATCGGACTATAACTTCGTGTAGTTTCGCCCGTAACAAGGATTTGCTGACAGACAGACAGACACAGACAAAAATTGTTCAGAAAGATCTAAAAAGCAAAATGCGAGAGGAATTTTTGATTTTGGAGACAAACAAATTTTCACATTCCGAAAGTGAAAACAATGCTTCCGCTACCTTGGTAGACTCGGAAGCAATTAGCATCGTGAATTGAATGTGACCTCCCAGGTTGCTGTACTACTATCCATTTGCTTTCTTTTCGAAAATATCCGAAAGTTATCTTCAAGGTGAGGATGAACGTGGATACTAGAGTGGCTGGCGACAGCCCCATAGCATGGTTGGCAGTAGACCTTCGAACGATCTGCAGTCCACTTATCTGCGAAGGAGAGCAACCCGATACAGAAGTAATAAACGGTTGTTTAATAAGTTTCAGCGTTTTTTGTAGTAATTTTTAGTAGAACCCACTTTCTACATCCTTTATCCATGGTTGGAATTTAGAGATAAGTTTCGACAGTTTGCACACCTAAAAAATGGAATGGAAGCATTTTCTGGGAGAGTCTGGATAATCCTACACTCGTATATAATAAGTACATGTACTTAAATAGGTGTAGGAATGAAAGTACTGTAAAATGAATCATACTTATAAGAAGGACAACATATCTTCATAAAAGAAAGATCTCATAGACAGTCGTTTGAGATACTGTACACCATGATTTTGGGATCAATTAGAATCTTTTCACAGGAATAGCAAGTCATTTTATTTGGACCTCATTCAATTGCTTCAAATGGCCATAAAACACAAGTAAAACGGGAAAAATGTTATTTTTTCCAGATTAGAAATTCTAGGCACGAATGGGTCATAAATCAGTGTTGAACTCTCGTTTTTTAGATAAAACACAAGGACGGCAGCACTACATACTGGAGGGCAATTTTTGAATAACAACTAAAGAATTTTTCGAAGGAGGGATTATCCCATGTAGATGTCTGTAAGTGGGGATTGAAAGGCTTTAAATCGTCTGTCCATTCTGATAAATCGGACCTGGTGAACTTTTAATCCTCCAAGACAATGAAATACTGATAACAAATATTTTCCATAAACCTTATTTTGCTCTTTCGGCCGGAATTCGGCGAATTAGGTTTTCCCCGAGGTTGAAACTCTTACGTGAATGACCTTGGCGTGGGGTTTATAAACATGTATTTGATTAGGTACGTATGTTGACCAGGTAACACTGTACTAATAAAGAAATTTAGAAATATATCTCAACAAACGCCCGTGGCACGACAGTTTCCACTTTAAAATAGTCATAAAGGTAGGAATTGTTATTAATAAATAACGAGGAAAGGGCATCAACAGTATGAAATGGTTCATTCATATTTAGGTGGTAAGATTTATGCATACCTGTGAAAATTTAATCTTGGAATACAATTCCCAAAAGAAATATTGACAGTCACTTACATTACAGTGACGTTGATGCGGACAGAGGGCCAACAATCATTAGAGACTATTCCAGGTGTATTACTATTTATATACAAAAAAAAAAAAAAAAAAAAAAAAAAAGAAGAAAACACTGGAATGAACACCGCATAACTATTTTCTATAGTTCGGCTACTTTATTTTGTCGACTCCACGAATGAGAATGATTTTCAGGAGTTGTTAGCTCAAGTTACCATCGGACGTTGCTTGTCATTGTCTAATGTCAAGCTCTGGTGAATCGAAAGCACCCAAAACGTTGGAATGAGCTTTTTTTGGATCGTAGTAGCATCCTTTTATTTCCTTGGAGTTTCATTTTTCGAAGAATTTTGATACCGAAACAATCATCAAAAGTTGCATTATTGTAAGCCGGCTAACTGGATGGATCGTCATCAGATCTCATCACTGAAGCACGATGGTTGTTCACCATCTCGTTGAGTTGGGTTTCAGCATTTAAAACGTCAAGCAGGGCATTATTTGCAAAGCAACTCATACACATATACGTTAAACTCATCTGGGTAACCTTCTCTTAGTTCTTGAACCAAAGGCATACGACCAATCGTCTGTATGCTTCCACCCTATCCGATCTTTTCTTTTTCTTTTGGGGTTTCTGCAAATCAACAGCAGCAGAATCGGATTGCTTCTTGCTCTTCTTCTTTTTTGTCACCGAAAGAAATGAAGAAATCAATATTGCACCAAAAACTAGTTCAAAAAGACAGGACGTTCTGCTAAAACTGCGTAAACTGCACACGCTCCAATTCGCGCCACTTTCACGCGTTCAATCGCACGTGATTCGCATTCACAAGAACGTCATTTCCTTCCGGACAAAAAGGACACATTCAATCACGAGCGAAAGAGCGAGCATTCTGAAAACTCACACCTTCAGCAGGAAATGTAACCAGCGTGGTTGTGAACGCACGTTTCCCTGTGTTCAATAGCGTACGCTCTTTAGCAGGCACGATGGGTCGATGATTATAAGTGTTGTGGGTGTTCCAAGCATTTCACGTTTGCGAATGGAGAAAGGTTGATCCATACAGAACCTTATACACATATAGCGTATGCCCAGGTACTGGTCTTGAAGGTAGGTTGTGGTACTGAGCACAAGAATGAAACTTTTAATGGACTTGAATTAACCCTATGCAATTTCCGAAGAAATCGTTACGGTTCGTGTTCCAAATTATTCGAGCACATGTCAAACGTAGGCTTTTGAATCTGGCAATGCAACGCACAACTTTGCTTGCTGATTTTGATCTAGCTATACAGAATGCAGCAAAATCCATTTGGCCACACATGAATAAAGGGTGGCGATTCCAACGAGCGCAATCCTGGTGCAGATCATACCAAAGTGCAGGCTGAGCTGCCATTTGAGACGAGATTTACTTCCAATCATTAATTGTTTCAGGAGTTGATCGTGTTGTGTTCAAGCAATTATCAGGATTGTGCTGGGTAGTCAGTAAAATTTACATAATGAACAACTTTTACAGTTTCCACCAAATTTCATGACATTTTCAAGGATTATGCTGGTCAGACTGTAAAATTTGAATCTAAACATAAGATTTATACAGTTCTTATCACATTTCCATGACATTTTCAAGGATTGTGCTAGTCAGACTATAAAATTTAAATCTAAATATAAATGGACTTGATCATCGACCCAATCGACTTGATTCGAGAAATCAAACACTACTACTCACCAGCAGACAAAACGTGGGCGAAATGACGATTGGCATGGATATAGATGGGACCAGGAAGGTAAGAATAGTATTAAATACTATTTGAAATAGTATTAAATACTATTATTTAAAAATTTTTTGATTTTGATTTTGAATTTTCCCACCTGGGCTAACTGACACAGGGTTTCGTGCTCAACAGGTACCTCGATGAGGAAAATTCACTCCTTCTCAATGTGCAAATACACCCGATCTCTCAAATACTGTAAACAAGTCTCATCCTAACTTCAATTATAAGGTATGAAGACACACTGATCAGCTGAAGAATCCTTGAGGCTAATTTCTTTCCTAATCTACCAGCCGAGTTGAAATATAAATGAAGCTATTTTTACGGCATCTAGAATACAATTACCACGGACGACGTATAATAAACGTGAGAGTGATTCACGTAGCAGGGCTTTTGAAGTAATCTTGGATCGTTTTAAAACTTAATTTACTTTTAAAAAGAATATATACGAAGAAGATGGCAACACAGAAACCAAAACAATGATAAAGAACGTAGAAACTTACAGAATTTCCGTATCACCAAATGTTCGACGGCACGAAGTTAAGTGACCCTGAATCGGGTACAAACGAACCGCACACACCTACCTGCGCACTAAGAGCAATTTGACGTAGTTTGACGTTCGTTCGGTTAAACTGTTGTTGTTATTTCCTGAGACAACATTTTGTAGGCTCCTAAGAATAAATTAACCTTCTTATGACATAATTCATCCGGAGACATCGAGCGTAGTTGTTTTCCGGAAATCAAGATGCCAAGGCGATAACGGAGCGAGTGGATTAAATGAATGGGATGAGTGCAAATGTGATTAGAACACGAATGGATTAGTACAATAGAATCTAAATTGAGGTAATATTATCATGATAGATCGTAGTTGTGATCTGCACGACGATCCATCCCATTTTCCATAAACACACAACTTATAAAACGCTGCAAATGATTTCACGAAAGTTTATTATTTCTGTATTAAATGCGGAAATAATACCGGATTATAAAGTTTTTGTTACAGGTCTACAAATGATTGAATGTAGTTAAGTTTAAAAAAGCGTTAACCGAAACAAAAGACAAGCAATTGAAACATGCTACTTGGGAGTCATTGATAGTGATGCCACTAATGCCAATGCTGGGGAAATATAACCGTTTGATGATTTTTGAACCAAATTGAGCACAATTTGGTACTCTAGTAAATATGTGATTGATGTGAATTCTGTTTCTTGAAGCTGCTAAGTTCGAGCATAAACCTGAAGCTTTTTAGATGCAGGGGAGTTCTGCTTTTGATGTTGCAACCAATTTGCCTCCGATTCGTCCAATTTCTAGTGAATGTAGATGTTCGAAAGTGCAAAATCAAAACCATTAGGTATCGTTTACTCTTGAGATCATGTTCAGCAACTGTGAAGTTTACCAAAAGGTTCTTAGTTTTTTGGTCCTCACTCGAATAAGGAAATGGTAGTTGGCAAATACGATTCACCATTATACTCGTAATTTGATTTTAAAAACCAAAAATATTATAGTGTCCTTGGGCCTCGACATCTGCCAAAAACAAGCCAACGTCAGAATCCGGGTCAAAGCAAAAGCCTTACCCTCTCCTTAGTGCCCAAACGTCAACACTCTGGCCCGCCTTATCTTGTTGATTTGGAACCCGACCAAAAAGTTTACGACCTTCCCGGCTATTTTCTGCGTGAGAACGCATGCGAGAGGAGTCGAATTGTCATTTTTCTGAGTCGATATTGACCCAGTTTTCTTGCCAGTGCGGCGTCGGGAAGTGTGACGGAGTTTTTCTGGCAAAGCAATACTCAAGTCGCACACCTTCATTTCAGCAGGTGCGAGATCAGATCGAGAGAACAAGCGAATGATTCAGAAGCCAGAAGTGAATGAAATTTCATCATAGTTGCAGTTTGCTTCTTGTCGGAGGCCAGAAAGAGTTTCCTGGCAAAGCAGAGTTGCTCACACCTCTTCTTCATTTGGCCTGGATCCATCAATCTTTTCAATGAACATGACTCTTACGTTTAATTTAGATTTAGATTCATCTCTTCCAATAACGAGCAATCGTAATCAACAAAAAATAAACTTGCAATTGTCAACCCTAAAAGAAATATGACAATCCAATCGTTTGATTTTGAACATTTAATTTAAATGGATCATAGAATATCAGTAGAGAACCACGAAAAACGCACAATCATTTACACTCCACAACATTAGGGAAAACAAAACGCTGCAAATCAATTCACAAAGGTTGATTATTTTTGAAACCTCCTCCTAAGGACCCCTCCCACTACTACTTTTCTCATTGCCTAGGTCGTCAAAACGAGAAAATTGGAAAAAATTGAATTTTAAACCATGGCATTAAAAATTAGTTGAAAATGGCATCCCACACGTCAAAGTCAATGAAAAAAAAACTGAAAACCCTTGTTTTTGTTACGTTATTGATAAGTTTTTGGCGCAAAGCATCTAAGCGTGTGAACAGATCGGGTTGGATAGAAGTTGAGAACAACTTTTATGGCCCTTACAGCGGAAGGACATTACAGATTTTGAACCCACGCACCTTCAAACGTAAAGTAACAAAATTTGAGGGGTGGTTGCATAACATTTTTGCTACACGATTTTAAAGACTTATTATTGAAAATAATGAACGAAATAGCAGATGAACAATACATTTCACATTATGAAAAATCCAAATTGTAGAAAGTGTACCACCAAATTGTATCGATGATTTTCCCAGGATGATTCTAAGTCGAGGCTACATTCCCATTTACTTTCGTAATTGATTTTCTCGAATCAAAGAGGACCACCATAAAAGCACTGATGATTCCGAATTTCTAAATCCGAACGTCAACAATATACGCTGTGAAAACTACAGGGAAAATGACTGCATGAGCTAAAATGGTCGTTTTGGTTTATTATTCAATAATAAACCATTGTAATCGCTCTTGAAAAAAAATTCTGAAAATTTCATGGTTTACGTTTCAAAGGGTGTAGAATCCGAATCTGCAATAAAAAATTTTCCGTCCGTCGTACGCCGTACGCACGATTTCTCCCAAACGGCTGAAGCAAAAAATCTGAAATTTTCAGGAAAAATCCATCTTGGTCCGGCGATTTTCTTGAGCCAGCACTCTCACTTAATTTAAAGTGCCCTTTAAGGGTTGTCAAAGTTTTGTAAAATCCCTAAAAACCTCAAAAAAAGTCAAGGCGGCCTAAATTTGGACTTTTCTTGAAGAACTTTCCATGCGGAATCGAATGAGCCCTTCCTCAGGTCCGTAGGTCAAACCATTCTCGAACTATGGCCCGATTTATGGTGCCAACATTCGCGTTATTTTGGTTTATTATTGTTTTTGTGTTGATATCAGTAACCTAGTGACGTAGTGATGTAGTAATGTGGATAATGGAGTGAACTCCTAAAAGGCTTCGTAGCCGATACACGGGTTGAAACATTCTGATAACCATAAAAAACGCTGCAAATTCTTTCACTGGGGTTTATTATTCAATTGGCTTGTGTTCATGATTTGAATTTCTACTAAGCTTTGGAGTGTGTGCGTTTCACAGGTGATAGAGCGATTATTGAATTTCAGGAGATATGCATAGAGCACGTAAATCTGTTCTCGACCAAAATACTTATTTGGATTGATCAGTTGATCATAATTGTGTGCCTCCTGAGATTCAATAATCGCTCTATCACCTATGAAACACGCACACTCAAAGCTTAGTAGAAATTCAAATCATGAACGCAAGCCAATTGAGTAATAAACCCCAGTAAAAGAATTTGCAGGGTTCTATTATAATATTGAATGTTCGTGGGTTAAAGAATTTTCACTTTCTCGTGATTTAGAGTCATGGGACCAATCGGCTAGTGGTCCACAGAGATAAGGGACGTACTACGTAGACGAATAGATTGGGGAAACCCTGAAACGTGGAATAGTCTCGGATAATTCTTACGAAAGCCGGCCGAGTTCTCCGGACTCATCTGTAAGGTCGCTCGTATCGGATTCCGATGCTGGAAACGGTTATCAATTCAGTTTTATCCGCAGGAAGTCGACGGAGGCGAAGTGGGACGCGAGATAAGGTGATAGGACACCGGTCAACTTTAGTGAACGTAAACACTGAATCACAGCTGGAATGTCCATTTCGGATAACTTCCATGAATGTACACAACGGGCTTTGAACAAAAAAACAGCCAAGAGAAAAAATTCTGTTCACGTAGCGGAACCAAATGAGTTTTCTAGATCTATCATAGTCAAATCATGAGACATCCATCCGTCGGAAAGAGGCAGAAACAACCGAGCACACACCCAAAATGTTCAACAAGATTTGGCATTCTGAAGAAAAAGAACACCCAAGATATGAACAAAAAAGTTTTTCACGGCAAAAGCTTTGAAGAAAATGACGTTTGCATGAGGGGAAACGTGGGTTTATCGTGAAACCAAGTTTTTCACACACACGAAACTATTTGTTTTTATGTTTTTTCTTGCTCACAATAAACACGTTTTGTGAATTCAACTTCCCTCGGTAAGATTTCCCAGGGTCCCAGCTTTTCAACCGGATAAACGAAAAAGTTTTTCACAACAAATATTTTGAAGCAAATGCATTTAAAACACGGAAAAACGCGGGTTTACATTGTGAAATCACGTTTTTCATGGAAACAAAAACGCTGCAAATTCTTTCACCGGGGTTTATTATTCAATTGGCTTGCGTTCATGATTTGAATTTGTACCATAATGACCACCATTTTGGTTTATTATTCAATAATAAACCATTGTAATCGCTCTTGAAAAAAAAAAAAAAAAAAAAATTGTAAACCCCCCCCTTGAAAAGTTCATGGTTTACGTTTCAAAGGGTGTAGAATCCTGAATTTTTTTTAATGGTTATCAGAATGCTTCAACCCAAGTATCGGCTACAAAGCCTTTTAGGAGTTCACTCCAGTATCCACACTACATCACTACATCACTACTTCACTAGGTTACTGATATCAAAACAAAAACAATAATAAACCAAAATAACGCGAATGTTGACACCATAAATCGGGCCATAGATCGAGAATGGTTTGACTTACGGACCTGGGGAGGGGCTCATTCGATTCCTCGTGGTGTGTTCTTCTAAAAGAGTACAAATTTAGGCCGCCTTGACTTTTTTTTTGAGGTTTTTAGGGATTTCACAAAACTTTGACAACCCTTAAAGGGTACTTTAAATTAAGTGAGAGAAGTGTTGAGTGAGAATTGGGGCGTCGCCGGACCAACATCGATTTTTCCAGAAAATTTCAGATTTTTTGCTTCAGCCGTTTGGGAGAAATCGTGCGGACGGAAATTTTTTTTATTGCAGATTCGGATTCTACACCGTTTGAAACGTAAACCATGAAATTTTTGAAGGGGGTTCGAATTTTTTTTTCAAGAGGGATTACTTATTATTGAATAATAAACCAAAAGGCAAAGAATTTTATGCTGTTGCTGGTAGTTAATCGGAAGGTGACTGTCAAGCCTCCTCACTCAACAAATAAGGAATTTTTAGGAATAAATCAATGTTCAAAAATGTCATTAATAACACACTATTCCCTTATCCCTTATTTGATGAGGAGGCCCGTGAAGTCATCATTCGATGCAGCGAAAAGAAAAGATTCATAAAATCCGATGTGAAACTCAATATTTTGTAAGAAGCCGATTTCGGGTGAAAAACCTCGATTTCACGGTCAATTCAAACGTAATTATCTCCAAAAAATTTCATACGAAAAACTTTAAATGACTTTTGTGTTTACACCTTGAAAAGCTGAAATTCTGTAAAAGTTTCCTGAGAAGTGGGAGTTACAAATGATATTTATGGTGACCAACGGAGAACATGGAAAAAAAGTAGTTTTTAAAAATGAATTTGCAAAACCTTTATCTTCAGGCTTAAATGTCAGCTTCTAATTGCATTAGGAAATTTTCTTATTTTGCTTAAGGGGGTTCTCTCGTTTAAAGTTGCGGCAGTCATTGGTTGCTATGATGGTGGCCTTTGCTGTTGGGTTTCTGGCTTGGGGAGCCGCCATGGTGGGTAGGGCCTAGGACCGATTAGGTCGACCCCAGCCTGGTTGGTGGGAGTGGTGACTTATACCATCTCCACCTGCTTTCTCTCTTTTCTAAGGATCTAGATTCCCTTCTGTTATGATGTATAATTACAATGCCTAATTCAAGGTTCGTTATGTTATTTTAGTATTTTCCATTTGTATAGCATAAATATCATTGTTCAGATGTATCTGAAATAGTTTTGTATCGTGAAGAGTTTTTCGGTGTTAGGGTCATTCCCTCTTGAAAACCATACTTGACTCCTATTCAAGGCCCGCAGGTAACGGTTACCATACTTGCCGCTTTTGGTACCTCGTTGTTTGATAATCCCGTTTGTATGTGAAGATATTTAAAGCCTTTAATGGACTCCAAATTCCCCAAGCTACTTTGTGCCGTAGGTTTTTCCCTAGCCCTTTTTCTGGCAAACGGTCAGTCACTGTAGTCTCACCCCTAGCACCCTATTTCCCGGGGTAGTTGTAACCCCGTCCCTGATTGGTTTCTACTATCCCCCTCTCTCTGCTCCCCACGATTCCCCACTCTAAATTTTCTTCACTTCTCCCAAACAAAATTTTCCCGTTTTTTGGTTAACAGAATCCGGAGTCAGTTCTCTCCTTCCTTTTTAGCTTGCTCTTACGCCCTTGACTTCATATCATGGCTATCAAAGTGACTTCACTTACCTAACTAAGTAGTGGCAAAGCAGCATATTTTGTGATTTTGTCGACTACCCGCGAAAACTCAACTTCAGCAGAAGAGCTCAAGATTTTATTCAACAACACCTTTCTTTATTTTATTGATTCACTATATCGACGAATACAAATTGAATGATATATTTCCATACTCGTTCATTAAACATGTATGCATTGATTTTAAATATAGCCTCCATCAGTTAACTGCATAACCGTTTTTATCTTCTTTGGGTTCACCTCAACAATCATGGCAGCTACAAAAGAACAATTTTGAATTTAAATTTGAGCTACCGTCCATTGGAATACTTCGAATATTGGTCAAATTTAGAATTATCCCCTGAAGGTTTTTAACGTTTTCATTATTCCATATTTTAAACATAACTGTTAATTTCTTAGTTTGAAATGCATGAATGACGTTTTATTTACCGTTTATCTATGTAGTACACGTAATACGTAAATTTAAATATTTATACAATAATGAATGCTTAGTGTGTATTTATCCAAGTCAAAATACTTGAATAATTACTAAACTAGGGTATGTACTACAGTTAAGTCAAGTGTAACCTTAGGTGTAAGTTAAGTACCATAATTGTACTATTGTACTACCACCAGAATTCAAGTATCGGGAAAAAGTAAGTATACTTCAAATGCTAGGAAAAATAGTAACATTTTGAGAAAAAAAAATCCCCTCTCCCCTTCTTTTTTAATTTTCGAGCGACAATTTTGTTGTACTCGTATATTCATCAAATTATATTAATAAAGCACATGAGGGGAATCAGGGTGAATTCATAATATAACGTAAATCCGGTCTAAAATCAGTAAATTTTGCTATATCCACGAAAAAGCTTGAAATAGAGGACATATTTTCGAGCATTGAAATTTTATGTTCACACTGCAATATCATTAAAAAACCCAATTATTCGCGATTTGCCAAGAGTGTGGTTATTATATGTCTTATATGCTTCATGGGAAATTTTCATTTTATAAACTTGAAATTCATTGTGGGGTAAATCCCTAATCCCTTCTGATAAACTCACAGAATGATAAGGAGCTTCATACCAGACAAGGTTATTGCAAATGTTTAGGATGAAAATTGACAAGCATTCAAGAATAGAAGATATAAGAAGTGAACGAATTTAGTCACTCATTCGCTAAACAGCATATCTTCTTATTCGAGAGGTGAAGATTTGGTTCAGTGTATTCTGAAAAGATTAACTTTTCTCTGCATTCAAGCTACGAAGTAGACGCTGCGTAAAATATGGACGTAAATCCAGAATATTATCGCACAATCTGACGAAGGAAACGATTTTAATTCAAGTTGATCAACGACCAAGGAGCATCTGATGTCAAATGATCGTGCTCGTGCTATCGTGAACGTAACAAGATCAATTAGATCTAATTTAGTGGGGTAGATACCAGGAGAGGTCGTCTCAATTACGAGGCGCCATGAAACTAATTTGTCTTTCACGCTTGTTTCCTTAAAATTAGATTACACTGACGGTGTTGAACATGATAGTTTTTTTTAAAGCTTTGTAGGAGGCTGAGGATACTGGAAGTGTCCCGTTAGAATGAAATATGTATAGGTAGCCAATCTGATAACTTAACGACTGTAGATCGTATGTAATTACGCTCTCTTATACATATGAGCAAATTATGCATGCTTATATGGACGTATGAATGTAGATGTTGGAAATTATGTGCTTTTAAGATTCATCGGATATGAATAAGGAGCCCCGAATACTGACGTAATTTATAATAAATTCTATTCCGTATTGCACATGAACATTTTTCTTATGAAACTTTTGACCATCATTTTTCTCTCCTGCTTACTGCTCACAAACCTTTAGAGCAGAGTATCTTCGATTTCATCTCTTCCCAGCACCGCCAAGATGTACAAATGTGCATTTCATTCATTTAGACTTTTGCCTAGTTTTAGAAATACATTTAGTACAACCATTTCCCAAATAGTTCCATAGAGAGCCAAATACTGGGAAGTTCTTGATGTGAAACTAGTCTAAAGCGAGTAACCTTGTGATTTCAGTGTAGAATGCTCCAAGGAGCACCATTTTCGATTCCACTACCGTAGGTCGACTGGAAATGTTTTCACTTACGTAATCATAACCATTTTTGCATCACCATTTCGAGAAAACGCTTCCAAATTATTAAGCAAAAGAATCCTAGACGATTGTATGTGACACGTCAGCTAAACTCGGCGCTTTGCGCTTACATATCTTTTAATTGCGTTTTAGATGCCTTAAAAAGAGCTCCATTCAACTTTCAGCACAGTCGATCAATTGGAAAATAGATTAGCCGGAGGGGCCCTACAGCTGTTCAGTAATTTTCTTCTAGATGTACAAAAGACGATAGGATGACTTAATCATAACTATAATACAGGTTCTTCAGTACGTAGAAAGCCGATATCCAAACGAAAGCTGATATCCTACAATGATGTAATATACGGTACTTCGACACAGATGTAGAAACCAATGAATATAACAATTGTAATTTAAGGAGATAAAATATACCATTTATCTACGCTTCATTTTCGTACAGGAAAGTTTGTTGGAAAGCTGGGCTTTTTTGGCCAACTTTTTAGGTAACAGTACAATTTGTTCATTTAAGAGAACTAGGTTTTACAGGTGATTGAAAAAAACTGCAATTTCCCGGATTTTGCACATTTTTCACTTAACGCTAATTTTTTACCCACCAAATCTAAACAAAAAAATTTGGCTCGGCATCAGGAAGACAGGTAATTTATTGCGCTTCCCAACGGTGTTCGCCGATTTGAGATTGGGAAATGAGGAAGTCATGGCTGTTTTTGTGACAGAAAGTCGAAAACACGAAAAAAATCTTAAACCGTGAATAACTCGGAAACGAAGCCTCTACAAAAATATTTCTAAGAGACACTTTTTGTCACAAATTAGTTGTAGATTCCATCCATAGCCGGATGTCCACTTTTTTTTGCTTTTTTTTGTATAGAGGTTGGTGGAAAATCCATTACTGGACTGACAGTAAGAGGGTATACATCAAAGATGTGTCCCCCTCACCCGTGTCGGGGTCTCCATCGTGGCATACCGACTAAAAAACACCGTTCCTCTCTTCTCTTAGGACTGTCCCGGGACTGCTTTTTGGCATTACTTCGGGACAGTCCCCTTTTTAACCTCGTGAGGGTTCCTCCTGGTCTTCACTACTTCTACCCTGGCTCATTCCCAGCTTCTGTTCACTTCCTTCTCTTTGAGCACCATAGTGATATGAGGGCTGTACTCCAGTTCTCCGCAGATTGTATCATCTTTTCTATTACTATTTCTGGGCTGAAATCACCTATTACTCCAACCACTTCCTGCCTTAGCTGCTGCCATTTTTTGCATATGAAGAATGTGTGCTCTACATCATCGTCCCCCGTTCGGTACACACACACCTCGCCTCGAAAGTCTTCCCCATTTTCTTTAGGAACGACCGATAATAACCACGCCCCGTCAGGAACTGGGTTAAATAGTAATTTACGTCGCCTTGTTTCCTACTTCCCCGATCAGACGTGCTGTCCACCTTCCCCGGGTTTCAGCTGCCCAACTCTGCTGCTATATTCGCAGGGTCTCTGCTCTCTCCTCTTTTTTGACTGCTCTGGTCGTATGTTCTTGTTTTCTGGAATAAACCCGCTTCCTCTCATCAGTCAACAGGTCGATTATTTTAACACCCGCAATAACCTGGGCCGCTGGTCCAGACACAGTCCGATAGGCACTGCAGATGCGCAACGCACCCCTCCTTTGGACCGCCTACATCCTAGACGCACACTTTTTGTATCCCAGCGCCTCTGCCCAGATTTCCGCCCCATATGTCCACTCTTAACGAGGAACACCCTTTGTACCAATGAATAACAGACGTTAGGTAAACTCGATGAACAAAGGGCTCTTTCGTTCTCATTCATTTTCGTCTTTTATAATGAGTCTTTATATTCTTAAGGATACTGAATGAATGAAGGCAAAGTGGTCCGAGTGAGCTCATTCGATTCACTGAAGACACCAATAACGAACATGAAATATTTGTACAATTACTGAACTATTCCATATAATTCTAATCTCCAAAACATTCTAATTTTTAGTATTTCCGAACTTTGATTTCACCATTTAGGATTGATGAAAAGCGATGCCTAAAAATCAGTACGAACTGGAAAGAAAAACTTACTCTCTCTTGATCGGTTAGAAAGGTTGATTTCAATGATAATAAATATTCAGAGTTAAGAGCTTATTTGTTTCCCATACAAAATAGGGAATCATTCATAACATAATAAGAAAATTCAAGGTCGCGTTGCCTCTCAGATTATCCGCAGTCGCTAACCAACGTGACCCAAGACTAAATAATCCCCCTTTCATTCCTTCCTATTAGTATCCGATAATTCTACTCCAAAACAACGGAGACATCGCAACAAGTGTCGGTAAACAGAAGATATTCGCATAAGCGATTTGGATATTCAGAATGGAAGGAAAGATACGTGAGATGAATTTGACGAGGGCAGGTGCCAACATTTTGTCAAGCTTTGCTAATTACAAGTATCCACCTGAATACGTGGAGCTAACAACCGCAGGTACATAATAATTAAGGAGAATCTCAGTATGCATTTTTTTGTAGGTCACAACTTTTTTTTTTAATAGAAAACCAAGTTTCCAAAAACATGATATCCAAACCAAAATTAAAAAGTTTTAAACTTTCACCAACAACTTTTACTTTCTCCACAAAATACGCAAGTCTTATTCTCTCCCTGACCATACATCGCCAGGCCGTCCAATCGTGGCAAGTTTTGCTTTGGTCACTGAAAGGATATCGTTGATTCGTAACCCATCGTGCAAACCCAATCTTCGCTTTACACAGAAATCCCACATAATGAGGGATTCTATGCTCAGCCTGATACGTACAGGAAGGGATGTTCATAACAACAGTGTTTGTAAAACCTATTAACGAGCAACTATATTAACGGTATGATAGTTGCCACCCCTTCTTACCAAGTGTTAACTCCCATGATCCCTGTTTATGAGAGGCCATCGAATTCGCAACAAACTGAGAACCTGAAAGGTAATCTTTATTCAGTACGAGATAAACTGATGGAGAGGGAATACTCAAGAAAATTCATTCAAATTAGCAGACAAATGGCTCAAGTAAGTGTTTCAAACCAACAGAGAAAACAATCACACACAATTGTTCAACCCTGTCTGCTCAACCGGACTTACGCCGTTAAATACAAAAACGCTATCTCCAGATCATATGCTGTTCGAGCTGGAGTCCCTCAGGGGAGCATCATAGGCCCCTTCCTCTACAATCTCTATACACACGACTTTCCCAGGTGTCAGGATGCACACTACGCAGATGACCAGGTCATTCTAGTAGTGTCAGAGTTCGGGAGAGCAGGCATTTACAACACTCCACTCTTGAGTACTTGGACCAACCGCTGGAAAATAGGCATCAGCACAAATAAAACCGCTTGGTTTGCTTCACGTACAAAAGAGCTGTAGTAATACCCAACCTAATCCTCCAAGGACAACAAATAGAGATAGCTGACTCAGTTAGGTACCTAGGTCTTACATTAGACAGCCGTTTAACCTGGAAACTCCATATAAGTGAACGCTGGCAAAGTGAATTACAGGATTCGACAACTCTACTACTTACTGACAAGTGACAGTCCCACTTCATGTCAAACGATTCTTATATCTGATGCTGATCAGACCGATTTGGCTGTATGGGAGCGACATATGGAGCTCAGTTTGCAACACTCAGATCACACGCATTGAAACCGTATAAATGCGGGCGCTGCACATGCTCACTGGCGCACCCTGGTACGTAAGAAATGATACTCTTCGCACTGACCTTTCCATAAACCCCGTTCTTCAAATACCTACATTAATTAACCTACAACAGCGTACAAATTCTCACCCGAACTCCCTTATCAGTGGCATCCTCTCTAGTCCTAGACCTCCTCGTGTCTCCAGACGCCTGAAACGAAAACGGCACTCGGATCTTTTAGCTCCTTGATACTCCAAAGGCACACATCTGTTCTAAATGAACATATTATATTTTGTTATTTATCTTCACATTACCTAACCTTATTTTGTGATGTGTTACAATGTGTTATTTACTATATTACGATAAATACTCCAAGTGCCATGTGATAATTTTGAATATTTCATATTATGTATCGAACTTGAGAGTGGACTTCCACAATAAAGTTTCTAATGAATAAAAAAAGAAAAAAAAAAAAAAAAAACACAAAATTGTGACAGTTGGTTCCAAGTTCAAGCTGAATGGCATCCCTCACAAACCACAGCCTATCATGAACTAAAGCTTCTTGATACATCTAATGACAGATTGCTGCAGCAATCTGAAAGAGCTCATAGATTGGCACTCTGATCAAATCGAACACATCATATCATCAAGAACACATTTCGATAAATTAAATTTACCTTTTTTTATTTGTGAATTTGCTCATCTAAATTAATTGCATATATACATAAAGATATATATGTAATAGATGCCAAAACTGAGGTGAATGGCTCATAACAAGATTTGAATGTTTACTCGAATTTGAAGCTATAACAAGATTTTCAGAAAGCATCACGCCTCCTTACGCAATCACTGCTTCCCGTAACGATACGACAACTCGGTGTCCGAGGCTCCAACGGGAAAAAACCTAATGAAATTATTGAATTTTAAGATTAATTATAAGTCGATAAGTGTCGATGAAAAATATCGGTTGAAGGCATTGATAATTGAAAATAAAAACCGTAGGAAATGAGTGCAATTTTTCATTAGATCAGCGGGTCAACATGAAATGAATATTGTTTTTTGTTTGTGCGATGGTTTGTTGGCGTGATCGTATTCCGTACCTCGCAACCGGTTCTGTTGAGAGTTTTTTTTTCTTTCATTATTTATAATCGGGATTGGGTTAACTCGTGAGGACAGTGGCCCGAAGAAGAACGCACAACCACCTGGGCAGCCTCATTGACGTCAGTAGCCGTCCTGAACAAGCCGATTTTCAGGGACGACCGAGTTTATTGTTGAATTCTTCGTCTGAGGATCTTTATACTGCGAAGATTCCAGAATATTATTTAAAAGCGAAACACGGGCAACCCTCATCAATTTATGCAAGATGTGCATAAATATACAGACATCAACATCATACTGCTGCACGGGTTAAAGTTGTTCAATTTTGGACCACATGTTAGGATTTTTACTCAAAAGACTCATCTGATACCAATTACTAGCTGGCGATTTTAAAAACTTCACTACAAAACGATGAGCGTTCGGGGTGGGATATAATCCGAGCCTGCATAATTCCAGTTAGACCCCATTTCAGTACTTAATAAACTTATATTCCACCTTTTAGGAGAACTCTAACTGATCTGCAGACAACTAGAATAATGTTAAAATCACTTTGCAACTATCCCATAGGTATTGTTAGCAGCTGTTAAGCTTACACTATCTTCATGGCTGCATGGATGTTAAGCTTCTTTAGTTGATGAAGTCCAATAAACACGGTGGTTAACCACCTTTTCTGTGGATTAGTTGTTGAGGTCGTCTGCAATGATTCACTGTATCTAAACAAACTCCACTTTAGTCAATCATACCACAACCTCTCTAGGTGGTCATAATATTTAAAAATGAGGTTAGTTCTACTTTCCAAGTGAGGTTAACTCTACTATCTGAAAGAGGTTAGGTCTACGCTAAAGTACTGAAGTTGGGTTTCCACGCTGAGATTTCACACAGATATTTCCTCGTCGTACTTAATACGTCAATAATTTTTTTATTTATTAGGAAGTACTAAACATTACTTCCAGAAGTCTGAGAGCGGTGAGATGAGTTACGTATTACTTGTGCCGTAATATAAACTGTTTAGTTAATTGTGCTTACGTCTTCATTGGACCACTACAGTATAATTAGTTGATTCAAAGTACCTTGCATCATACAGCAATTTTACGTCAATCGATCTGTTTGCAGTATCTAAACGTCGACCGTCTGGTTCATCTAACTACCGCCTACCCTATCGGAATCTACCAACAATAAAAGACGATAATTCGAAACGGTTCTTTGCGTCGAAATCCCGCTAGTAAAAGCACACCTAGTTAATTATTATTGGTCGGTGCGATTGCACAGCTGAGCTCACAACGACGTACACGAACCCTGGAACAATACAAGAAAAAAACATCGAAAATCCCTGTGACGTCGCGAGAAATATTGACTCCGTTTGATTGGAGATCCTTGACAAGGTATGTATAAATAACACCATGTATTGTAAACGGTGACGAGAGATACTACCACAACCCCTTCGCCGAGATTTTTTCCGTGCGCATGGAAAAAGAAAAAAAGCATCGACAGACTTAGTGACAATGAATGACAGGTCTCATCCCAAATGAACAATTCAAATACCTCTGCATGATAGCACAGTAAAACTCAATTACCAATCAGCAACGCGAAAAAAGTTGACAGACAATCAAAAGAAGCAAAACCTAAATGTGAAAATGAGTGAAGTTAGACTAACATGACAAAGACATCGTAACATACAGGCTCTTATACAATAGGAAATTCCATTGTGAGATTTTTTCAAACGTGCGCATGGAAAAAGAAAAAAAGCATCGACAGATTTCATCCCAAAATGAAGAAGAGGTCGTGTGTTTGCCAATCTTCGGGAAGCTTGCATTCGACGAGAAGGTTCTTTACATTGTAAAACCATTTAAGCAACGCGAGTAAATTTGAGGAGCAATCAAAAGAAGCGTGAACACTTCGGGTATGTGACAATAATCAGAAGTTCAACTAAGTCAGCGCAAAACTCTGACGTTATAATTGTGCTTGGCAAACGAGAAGGTTCGGTACGTTTTTAAGTTAAAACTTGACGTTTAACTTCGATATGTGAGAGACCACACGCGCCAGATCAAACACGTCGCATTTCATCAAATTTATAAGAAGAATGTCTTTGAAAACATTGTAACCATTTTTGATTTCGAGTAAACCCATATTTGAGGAGCAGAAACAGCGTGACCACTTAGGGTAGGTGGACAATAATCAGAATTCAAAAGTCACGCTAGCAATTCTTCTGTTTTATCAGCCTTGTGACATTCTATTCGTGTGTTTGCTAATCCTTGTAACGGAGGAATAGAAAATAATAAGTTATATGTTGCATCGGAGTTGTTCATCTATAATGATAGAATATCTGAGGGATTCGACATGTGGAGCGAACAGCAGAATGGAAAATGGGTGAATTATCTCAAGGTATTCATGCTGAATGATTCGAGATTTGACAACTTTGAGTCTAAAAAATCGTCAACTATCAATAGTAGTATATTGATCAATGAAATGTTAAGTAATGACTGAATACAGCAAATTTATTTTAAAATTTTGAACAATAATAAATTTAAACATTGTACTCAAAACATCAAGCGACGTATCATTCTTCAGTTATGCGTGTCGAGAAAGAGACAGTCTAGAATTTTCGAAGCTACTTCAGAAATATTCGGATGTATTGGGAGGGACTTCATTCAAATTCTCTCAATCAGAATATTCTTCCGGGTCGAAAATGGTGAAACAAAATGGAATTGCCTTCCCTTTGCCAGCTTTCCGACGTTCCCGAACCTCTGTGGAACGGTAAATCTTCGACAAGTTAGTCCCAGCTTCACTAATTTTCATCTGACTCTAATTAAGATCACTCCAATTAAGACCACTAATTGGGAATCACCCCAATATCTTTCCTCTTACATTTCATCAAATAATATAACAATTTCGGCTAGAAATACAGAACTGGCCCAGAGCAAACTGAACCAAGTCATGACTAAAATCATCTGGTGGGAGGAAAATCATATGTTGACATTAGCAGCTGCCAAAATAGAAGTAGTTGTATTCAACCATAAAGAGAATCCCCACTATTATCCCAGTGCAAATCGAGGGCCCAGAGTTCACAAGCAAACAAACAGTTAAATATCTAGGAGTTACATTGGATACCAAAATTACATTCTGGAAACAAATTAACGAAGCAACGGACAAACCAGCGCAGAAAACAATAGCTCTCAGCTACCTAATGCGAAACCTAAATGGGCCGAGACTATGCAAGCGTCGTCTTATGATGAGCGTTGTTCAATCTACTCTCTTGTATGGCACGAAATTGTTAGTAGACGCCTTAAGCAAAGCCTATTACCGCAAGAGAATCGTAGCAGTACAACGAAAAGAAGCGTTAAGGATTGCGTGTGCCTAGCGAACAGTTTCAGAGCCAGCCATACTTGTACTGGCTGCATTCCAATTCAGCTTTTAGCTTCAGAACGAAAACGAGTATTTCATTCGTTTCTCGAAGAAGGAGAATGAACTCGCATAACCAAAGAAGAGAGGGAACACACCATGGCAAGATGGCAAGAAATGTGGACCGACGAGAGAAGAGGGTGATGGACAGCACGCTTGATACCACATGTCAAAAAGTGGTTAGAGAGAAAGCATGGAGAGGCGCACTTTTTCTTAACGCAGTTCCTCTCAGGACACGGACTATTTCACTTTATGTCCTGCAGAGAAAGATCACTCCAGAACGGGAGAGACAGAGGAGGCTGCCTATGGACCGACAGGACTGAATACATCTCAAGGATTTGGCCTGAAGTAATGTGTTAGACAGTTCCAGGACAAGTTCCAACGTGAGAAAAGGGAGGTGAGGTTTTAATGGGTTTGAATCCTACACAACCCGAAGAGCGGTCCGTTCTGGGTATCTTACGAGATCCTATTCCCACCTTAGGATTTTAAAGATTTCCTCATCGCCTGCCTACGGTGGAGAAAAAAACCAATTGACCACACGTGAAATTTATGCAATTTACCAACAACTTCACTGTTATTCCACACCGAAATACTCTTTTCACTACGTATTTCTTTCGGATCAAACGAAACTTCTGCGCAGATCCGAACGATCAATCCTTGGCACGCTCATAATTTCCACAATTTACATCTAATTTCTATTAAATTTTCAAGGACTCGCGAATCACCCCACGAATTCATTGCTTCCGGAACAATTACCCTCTGCTCATTTGCAAACGTAATGTAATTTCTACAATTGATGCGCTTGCATAATAATGATTGTTCTTAATTTATAAATTTCAATTATAACTAACTGGTTACGAGGGAGCTATGTGCCACTTTCACGTCTCAACAAAATGTCGATCAAATGTTGAAATTGATACACATGTACTCATTTTAGTAAAAATCTTCAATTTGATGTCGACAAAAGGTTTGCACGGAGAACAAAATATTAATTTTAATTACATAATAAAAGCGGTAATTGTGAGGAAAACAAGCTACGCGTGGGTACAACACAGAAATAAGGAGTAAGCCCAGCAATTATGAACCGAAGGAGCTTTAGCGGCTACCTATATGGGCACCGTTCAAACGAAACCAAAGGCAACTGCTACATCAATTAAAACGACATTTATTCCCCGTGTCACCATAATTCAAACCTTGACCATGAGATTATTTCTATAATTCATCAAAGTCCTGAATGAGGTGCGGCGAGTATGCGAAAAGAAATGAACAAAACAATGAAATAATTGGAACGCTCCTTAAAAACAGGAAGCTCTGACGACATGAAGCCTATTACAGGAAATTACTCTGAGAAAATATTCAACTGAAATAAGGACTTGAAATGTAGTTATGAATATTGGCGGAGCTACTTTTAGAAATGTGATGACAGTGACCACGGCCACTAGGTGTTCAATCGACAACTTGAATCTGTAATGATGATCTACATAAATAGGACAGATTGGTTATATTTTCTTGAAGCGCATTTGTTCGGTACCTACCTAATATGTACAGAAAAAGGCCGATTTCCTGACCATGTAATACGATTACGAGTAATAGATGAGAATATGAGGATTAAAGTATACTGTACTTGTCTGCATGACAAGAATTACAGCTAGATGGCAGGTAAAACTGTAGTACAGAAATCAACAATTGTCACCTTTTGTCCAAAATTGGTTTTCTGACCTGTTGGCCTTTGCATTAACCAACTTCCGAGGACGGCCCGAAGGGTGGACAGCTTGCTACCTTACAATGTATGTCACAAGACCCATAGGCAACTTAGCTCGTGATGTTGATTTGTTGGGATCTGCCAACGCGTCATTTTCTGAAATCATTGCTCAGCCATTATGGACCGAAGTAATACAGAAACGATAATGGAAAATAATGAACCAAGATTATGTCATTACATAACAGTGTCACAATATATTTGAAGAAAAAAAATTGTATTTGGTGTAATTATGTTATCCAATTGTTTCATCTGCCAAAGTGATAAATTAATTACACGTTACTGTAATTAATACACGTCATTATTTACATGAAAGTCTCTTAGCATAACCGGAGAGCAATGGCTTGAGCGCTCCTAGTGACAAAAATATTTGGTGGTCATTGTTGTAGGGAGGGCACTGTTTATACGGAGGTCAGGGTTTGTTTGGTTTGGTGGTCTGAATGCTCTCTATGCTCGGATCTCAGAAATAAAAAAATATTCCACATCAATCCTTTAGTAATATTGAACAAATGAATCAGAATTCGTGATAGAACTATTACAGCGAAAAACTAATGGTCTCCGTGTGACCCCAATACTACTGACTAACGCGGAAGGCCTGATGAGCAATTTATTTTTATAAATGAGGTGCCTTACCTTCACCAATCAAGCCACTATAGGTACTGGCTTCTCCTATTTTTCAGGTACCGTAAGGGTTAGTCTTTTTCGGAAGTTCAAGTTCTTTTTGAAGGAACCTCTCGTATGAACAGGTTCTATAAATAGTGACCTATAATTTTGAATGGGATCGTGGATGGTTCACTCAAGTATGACCAAACAATGTATTTTATTTCTGTTGTGCAAGGGCCGTTGGGCTCTTTCACTAAGCGATCTCTAGTTTATATTTGTCCAGTTAAAGAGTCTAACATTCGGGAGATTCTCTGTACGTTCCTATTCGGCCTTGAAAATAAAATGACTAATAACAATCCATATTTGTATACATACAGCAAATTATGAGCCTACAGACATATTTTTAAATCAATATATTATACATTGAATCCTCTCATTTCACTTAAATGAGCTTCACAATCTTAAATGGAAACATGATTGATGTTCAAATAGGCAATTCAATGAAAATAAATCAATCGCAAAGGTGTTAGGCACTTCCAAATATTCAAATCTAAACATGTTCGACATCTTCGAAATATATATAATTTGCGTAATATACATTTTGTCCCCACAAGATACTCAAACATTTGAACCCACGATGGAACTTTTTACTGCCCCACGTTTTAGAATGATCTACCCGCTCATAGCTGTTTCCATTCGTCTCGTATCGAAGGACCAGTCAGATATGATGAAAAGAATAACGAGATTCTTAATCAACCACCAAGATTACCGAATGATTCAAAAATGAAATCCTTCTCCTGAAGTATCTTCCAAGTTTAAACGAAATGCTGGATGGAGAGACTTTAACCTTACTTAGATTGAGGTTGGCCAGTGATTTTGGTTTATTATTCAATAATAAACCATTGTAATCGCTCTTGAAAGAAAAAAATCTAACCCCCCCTGAAAATTACATGGTTTACGTTTCAAAGGGTGTAGAATCAAAATCTGCAATAAACATTTTCCGTCCGTCCGCCGTACGCCTTACGCACGATTTCTCCCAAACGGCTGGAGCAAAAAATCTGAAATTTTTAGGAATAATCAATATTGGTTCGACAACGCCCCAATTCTTTGGCCAGCACTCTCACTTAATTTAAAGTGCTCTTTAAGGGTTGCCAAAGTTTTGCAAAATCCCTAAAAACCTCAAAAAAAGTCAAGGCGGCCTAAATTTGTACTCTTTTTGAAGAGCACTCCACGAGGAATCGAATGAGCCCCTCCCCAGGTCCGTAGCTCAAACCATTCCCGATTTATGGTGCCAACATTCGCGTTATTTCGGTTTATTGTTTTTGCGTTGATATCAGTAACCTAGTGACGTAGTGAACGTGGATACTGGAGTGGACTCCTAAAAGGGTTTATAGCCGATACACGGGTTGAAGTATTCTGATAACCATAAAAAAACGCTGCAAATTCTTTCACTGGGGTTTATTATTCAATTGGCTTGCGTTCATTTGAATTTCTACTAAGCTTTGGAGTGTGCGTGGCTCACAGGTGATAGAGCGATTATTGAATTTCAGGAGGCACACAAATATGATCAACTGATCAATCCAAATAGGCATTTTGGTTGAGAACAGATTTACGTCCTCTATGCATATCTCATGAAATTCAATAATCGCTCAATCACCTGTGAAACAGGAACACTCCAAAGCTTAGTACAGATTCTAATCATGAACGCAAGCCAATGGAATAATAAACCCCAGTGAAAGAATTTGCAGCGTTTTTCAAATAGAAAACTGAGGAATAATCATACTAAAAAAAAAATAATAATAATAACAACACTAATAAAACTATTTAAATTTCGAATATTTCAATAAAATACAAAAATATAATGGAGAAGTTATGCAAATTAGTTCATGTGGTTTCTGCTTGACTGAAATTGTTAGTGATATATGCATCGGAAATGGATTGAAAAAAATTCAGTGAAGTACGCTTGATAATACGGCAAACAATCGCTGGAAATGTCAAAGATTGCGTTGACATTTTCTGAGATTGTTGTATTGACGAGTAGTAAAACTTAAGAAGTGTGGCGTTTCAAGATGAAGGCGCCCATGTAGGGAAGTGGTTTTGCCAGAATGAGACTGTATTCTGGTTTCAACTGCGACTGAATGTCTGGCATGAATTGGTGATCAAACATCATCATTGGAGACGTCGGATTATTATAATAAATAAGTAATTTAAGTACTTAAGTGTAATTTTAAGGAACAGGTTTTGGTTCGCAATCATGGGAAAATGTCTGTCATCTACATCTAAATGAATGGAATCAAATAGGAAACGTACTTCTTCTGACAAAGCCGAGAAGCAGAGGTATCTCACAAGAAACATTTCACTTGTCACATATTGGCGGATTTATTGACGTTCAAAACATTGACTAGTACCGGGGCTTGACAGGCTAAGAGCCGGGATCGTAAAGGTGTGACCAATCCAGCAAGATATCCCGCAGAGGACTGAACAAAAAACCTCAATGGCCTAACGAGCAGCAGTATTTTATAAACCAGTTTCGAAGGGAAAATGAATAAAAGAATTTCGCTGTGCGGGAGGCATAAACATTCAGCGACCGTTTGCGGGGACTCGATTGACGTCAGAGGTACCTAAGCAACTAAGCGCTGAGGGAGCTCCGTAGTTCGGCGTCCTTTGTCTTATCCGAATGAATGGCTTACCTAATGAGAACTTTGAACGTTGGGTTGACCGCTGAACACGAACAAACATGTTGTTTCCGTTCAATTTACTAAAAGAAAAAGACTTGGTTACTCATTACCGGCTTTAACATCCTCATCAAACAACACATTCGTTCTATTTTAGAAAAAACGCTTCATTTTGGTGTAATTTGAGGACATGGCGTACTGCGAAATATTTGAAATTTTTCAAACATGGAGGGCTCAATGTTCAAGCGTAGATGTAGATGTGGACTAAAACACTCAGGGCGGGGGTTTTGGGCCCCCAGCACGGAAGACTGTTGGCTTATTGCACTATCCTGAGAGTTTTGCATTTAATCAAGCAGATTTAGCCCTTGGTAAGGGGTTTGAGGCCCTTGATTAGTGTTCGCTTTGAATAGACCTCAAAAAGTTCAAATTCGCGAAAGGTGAATGCTGGGCACACAAATATTACATGCTATGCCGTTCGTCAGTCTCCTCACATTACCTTCATGA
This sequence comes from Creontiades dilutus, assembly GCA_031894815.1. Classification (NCBI taxonomy): domain Eukaryota; kingdom Metazoa; phylum Arthropoda; class Insecta; order Hemiptera; family Miridae; genus Creontiades; species Creontiades dilutus. The sequence continues at coordinate 2,619,489 of JAVIWC010001515.1, forward strand.
AGCTGAACTTTGTGTGAACCCAATGCGGTGTGGGTAAAACCTTAAGGGTGCAAAGCTGGTTTTAAGGCCGACCACTGTTTTAGTTCCCCACGGTTTTTGCCACGTAGCCATTCAGTAATTTTGATGTTGGGTTCCGCCACCATGGGTTCACTGTGGACGTGTCCTTCAATATTGAACTATCTACTTGTAGTTTGTTGGTTGACCCACGTGTTGATGGTCCTTCTGAATAGGGTTTTTGGTATACCGACTGCTGGCTCAGGGCTTACAAATGGGATTTGGGAGCCCCTTCTTGCAAGCTCGTCAGCCTTCTCGTTACCAGATATTCCTTTATGCCCCGACACTCCAGTTGTTGAGGGTTTGCATGCAGCATCAACCCACTCGTGATGAGATGGTTGGTGCCATTAATGCTTTTATCGACGCTTGACTTTCTGAGAGGATGCGGACGTATGTTCATACGCGTATTTAGTATAAGTTTATAATAGATGCAATGCACAAAGATATGAGCATCACGAACAAATTGTAATAGAGATACAGAAAATACGAGTTTCCAACCACTGTGCTACCACACAACACTTGTGTTAAAAGTAGATTCAACTCCCTATTCAAATTACCTGAATCCACAAGATCATAGCCCAGGGGGTAGAATTTCGGGGTTGAAATAAATGCCTATTTTCCTTTGAACTCTCGAAAAAAAGGATGGCTTTTTAAAATTAAGTTCAATGAAAGTAATTAGACTGGGAATTTATTCGTCGGTCAGGTTCCACAAAGAGCAGTATTGAGAGAAAAAAAGTTTCTGTGAATCGCAAATTGATTTAGGCAAGCAGGAGTGATCTTCTCTTAATTACAAAGGGGAGGTAAATTCAAAGGCGTTAGAATCTTACCAATAATACGTAAAGTGGGGGACAAAATAAAATAGTTGGGAAGACGTCCAGGTTGAGGTTGCCCTAGAAATCAAGGAAAAGGAGGATAAAAGGAGTTCCCATTAATGTCCATTAGGTGAGAGCCCTTAAGGGGGCGGGTGGTGATAGCACGGAACATTTCTGCCGAAAAGCCAATAATGAAACAAGCAGGGCGATGCTGGTGGGGTAAAAAATCTGTTTCTTAGCTTTTTTGACAACCCTCCACTTCATTTTTGCTACTGCTTTTACGATGTCATACTTAATTTTCATAGGGTCGGTTTATAGAATTCCGTATCAAAGATATCAGCAACTAATTCGAGAATAAACGAAATCCATGACCAGTAGCTCTGAATATTTTCAGTGCGTTTATCAATCTCCGATTGAAGGACCATCAGCTGATTGGAATTTGGTTGAAGAACAGAGGTACCACCCCAAAAAAGTTCAACTCCCACGAGTAAATGAGATAATCTTTCTATTCGTTCACGCATGTCTGATGTGTAGTGGTCAAAGATGGAGAAGCACCAGCTAGGTGACTTGGGGCGTGGCACCGCGAGTTAATCGGGACAGATGAATTTCCGGCGGTGTATTGAAACTCCGAGTACAAACCAGTATCCGGTAACGGTCCTAATCCTACGGCCCAAGGACTGCCAGACTAACGAAAACGACAATGAAATCATTCTCACAAACGCAGGTACTCAATTGTGTGTCAGAGTCGGTTCCACTGTTCGCATTCAAATCTGAATCGCGGGCGTGCCTGAGGGCAAGGTCACTAGGCAGCGTCAGAACAGGTAGGCTCGTCGCAGTCACCTTGAAACTGTGCGAACGAAATAATGGAACTGTTCGACATCAATCTCCCAACGGGGTTTAGCCAACCATCGACCTCAAAGCTGCATTTTCAGAGCGCATCTCAGAACTAGGGATTCAGATTCGGAAAATCAAAACGTGCATCGCACAGCGATGAATGAACTCTATGTTATTTCACAGTTGTTATGAATCATACAGAGCGTTTAATACATCTGACATTATGTCAGCTGGCTGATCCTCGTATGTATATGAACATAAAAATACTCAACCACTAGCTGAGGTGACTCATCCTTTTCCTTCTGAAGGCAAACGCATGTCTACTTTCTACATTAGCGTTCACGGAACATGTTCATTTCTCTCACCTTTAATATGATATTTTATGTATCTCAGAACGCGGCATGAGTGGAAGAAATCAGTCTTTATTGTCCCAAAGGTTTCCTTCTTACATCATGTTTCTGCCCATGGAGGCTCAGTCACTTTCTTGAGTAATAATTTGCAGGGCTTGAAGATATAGAAGGTTGAGATGCTGTCATGGGAGAAAGTGATTGAGTTTTCAGATGTAGGTAAAAATTTTGGAGCTTGACTTGCTCATTTGTTGTCTTTACTCTCTAATAAAAAGTGTGGGCAATGGGTGCAATTTAATTTATGTTGCTTTTTGTTGCAAACGACAGTCTTTAAAATTTAAATACCCCAGGAAGTCGATTAGGACGATGATTGAATAATGACACGTTCTCGTAACTGCTTTGTAATGAGTTCAATGACATTCAAGGATGCTTCAATATTGAAAATTATTTTTTGTGTAAATAATGGCGTTTTTGTAATTTATTTTCCACGAATTATCTGCAGCTGAAGAATTTTTTAGTTTAACCCTTACGATCAAGATTTTTGAATTGTTTTAGGAAAGCCCTTCAAGTCATCGTACTGGGATGTTTTTCTTTTCCATATCGAATTCAATAATTTCCAAACCCAAACTTCTGGAACAAATGAACCAAATTAATAATAATTATTGATGATAATTAAAAAAATTAGAAATCAACAATAATTTGTCCATATTAAGAAGGCTTACAAATATCCCAGCCTGTAGTTGTAAAGAGAAATTTGACGATGTGAAAATCAGAAAAATCAACAAAAGTTACAAGAATTTTCAGCTAGATAAAATGGAGGGAAAGCAGGGAAGGCGATTACAGAATTCACATATTTCACTTTACTCTCTAAGCTATAAGATTTCGACAAGAGCTTTTCAAAAAGGCGCAATATGAAGGGTATTGGATGGTTGGAAGAGGCCGAAACACCGGTGTAAAGAAAAATGATGTGCGGGGACAAGTTCCAGGAAAGATTCACCAGGATGGAGATTTGAACTATGTGAGTGACCACGAGTTTTCGAGTGCGCAGAATCCGATCTTTACATCAAACAAGACAATATCCCACGGGTGTTTTCGCAACGTAGTCGGCAAAACATTGAATTCAATTTTGAAAAGTAACTATTTACAATTGAAAAGAACCAATTCTGTTCACATTGTTCCAGATTATCCTGAAAATTAATAAGAACTTCTAAGAACGAATATCTTACGATGGAAGACATCGTTAATGAAAAGGAACGAAGCTAACTGCAAAAGCGACCATCCAACGCTCAATAAACAAGATAACGACGGAAATGTTTATTATACTTGTCAGAGATATGGAAGGAGTTTAATTTTATGATGTAATAGTAAAAGGGGCGTGTTGCGAAGGAAAATGTGACAGGATACTTATATATACATACCGCACTTATACCCGTAATTTCAAGAGTTGCGTTCAAAGTGGTAACATCTTGCATAATAACCCATCAATATCACTCAATCACGAAGTATCTCTTGATGAATCCGATAACCTTTCTTGATGAATAATGTTCGTAGAGACCATCTAAGCGAATGAGGAGAAAATGTAATATTAAGACGGAGCAGAAATTTAGGAAGAACTGTGAGAAGAAAGAAAACACTTCAAATTATTTCAAAAAAGGCGATCACTGAAATGAAAATGTGACAGGATACTTATATATATGCGGGTTTATTTTATTCATTATGGATTGTAACATCTTGCATAATAAAACCATCAATATTACTCAATCACAAAGTGTCTGTTGATGAATCCGCCAGTCTTCCTGGTTGAATGATGTTCGTTCACTAAGGATAGAGCGATGAAATATTGAATTTCAGGAGATATGCATGGAGCACGTAAATCTGTTCTCAACCAAAATACCTATTTCGATTGATCAGTTGATCATATTTGTGTGCCTCCTGAAATTCAATAATCACTCTATCCGCATGGACACGTAAAAAACTATTTCGATTGTTCAGTTGATCCAAAGCTTAGTAGAAATTCAAATCATGAATCATTGAATAATGAACCCCAGTGAAAGAATCTGCAGCGTTTTTTTCAAGAGCGATTACAATGGAAAAATATTCTATTTGAAAATTTTAAATTTCGTAAGACGGAGCATGCATAACAGAATGCTTCAACCCGTGTATCGGCTATAAACCCTTTTAGAAGTTCACTCCAGTATCCACATTCACTACATCACTAGGTTACTGCGGTCAGAACAAAAAACAAAAAAAAACTCATGTTTGTTTTGATTGCAGTAACCTAGTGACGTAGTGAATGTGGATGAAAATGTTGGTACCATAAATCGGGCCATACCAGTACATCGGGAATGGTTTGAGCTACGGACCTGGGGAAGCTCATTCGATTCCGCATGGAAAGTTCTTCAAGAAAAGTCCAAATTTAGGCCGCCTTGACTTTTTTTGAGGTTTTTAGGGATTTTAAAAAACTTTGACAACCCTCAAAGGGCATTAAATTAAGTGAGAGAGCTGGCTAAAGAATTGGGGCGTTGTCGGAACAACATGGATTTTTCCTGAAAAAATTTTTTGCTCCATGGAAAAATCGTGCGTACGGCGGACGGACGGAAAAATTTTTATTGCAGATTTGGATTCTACACCCTTTGAAACGTAAACAATGAAAAATTCAGGGGGTGGGGGGTTACATTTTTTTTTTCAAGAGCGATTCAATGGTTTATTATTGAATAATAAACCAAAAGGGCGATCACTGGTCCATAATCATTAAACGCACCCACCAACTTGAAATTATTGAGATATATAGAATCCTGTCTACTCTATCTAAAACCTATCTACGCTTCCATCGTCCAACCAAGGATGACAAATCACGATTTCCCGGATTCCATTGGAATTATGATATAATAGCTGATAACTGATATGATCGTTGTAGGTTTAGAGAGCGGTTTTCAAAATATTCTCACCAGTTCTCATCCACACTCTTGAACCTCTGAAATGAGGTTCATTTTTCAAGTGAAACTGAGTTATCCATTACACAAACTCAATTTTCCCCTCGTGAAACTCAACAATGTCCAAATCAAATTCAATTTTTGTCAAGTCAAATTCAATATTTCCCAAGTAAAGCATAAAATATGTATTTTATTATTATTTCTCACAGTATAGTAATAATTGCTATACTACGCGTGAAGCTATTGCGAAGTAGTGAGGAGGGATCACTAACACATTTATGGTTAGTTACTAAGTTGTGCTTCCAGCAAAATCATAATCCATTTTGATCTCACTAAAATCTTATACGAACCAGATATAGGGCGCCATAAAACGTGTGCACCACAAAACAATATGTTTGAGTCATCATGAAAACGATGTACTATGTGGATTTTCTGTTATAGGTGAAAGAACTCCCATCCGAATCATTGCGAATCTGTTAACCTGAACGATCATCTTTCATTTGGTTTCCTTCCGGTGAACTCAGAAACTCCAGAAAGCGTGGTTTAAATATTTGCACTTCCGTCTCGTTCCCATCTCAAAGGAGATTGGCGGAGGTCAAGCCCAAATGCGCTGTACCAAGGCTTATCCTTGCGATTCAGACGTGTTCAATGTACATATGAAGAGGGGAGCTCTGGTAGGAACGACTTTGGGGGCTCCAATGCTACATTATTAGTTCATTGTAGATTGTAGGTCCGCACACTCAAAGTTCAGGGCCCCGTGACGTAAATGTGCCGTATAGAGCCGCCGCCGATCGACAGGAGAGGCCTAGGAGCGGGGAGGTCTTGACGCGTTCCCTCCTTGACCGATGAATAGGAGATGAACCATTCACAAGCTGTAAGTTTGGATCGCGAGAGGAAAACCGTGCAAATTATTAAAGCAGGGGCCTACGCAGACTTGCTGTTCTACTGAGATCATTTTACAAGACCGATGTAGGCGAAACAGTCATCATTGGACTCGTCTCCTAATGGGGGAAGAAGCCCGTGGCATTGCCATTACTGTCCAATACTGAAATGTTGACATTGGCTACGTTAATTACAGGAGCCCCTAGATCAGTGGCTTGGATTTTCAGCTAATACTCATGTGCTCTCTCATAATCGAGAGGTTGAACGATGCTCATATCGAAAAATAGACAGTTTTACTGAATAACATAGGAATTCGAAGAAATACTTAGTATTTCAACATTAGAAGAACAATCAGCCCTATGGATCCTTGCATTCACTGAATATAAATACACAAGGGTCTATTCATATACGTTTTTGAGATGTGTGTATTTGAGTATGTGAACATAAAACGCCTGGGTTTCTCACAGAACAGTTTTAACACCTCATCAACAAATTGATTTTTCTTCTGGAGGACCAAATTTTTGTGTACTCAATGGGCACGGTCTGTCGAGGCAGGATTCTGACGTTGTCGACCTCAACCATGTTTTAACTCTTTTCAACGAACTGAATGACCTTTCAAATGTTCACGTTCACGTTCGCCGTGCAAGAAGAACGTGTACCGCTGCTTTCACTTGGCTGTAAAACCCACTTTCAGTACATTTATCAAATCCAATTATCAGATAGGTATTACAAAAGTTGTAGAGAGCACACCGACATCTACACCTTCTTCCATTGCAAAATAAAATGTGTGCCAATTAGTTCAAAGAGATAATTGCAGAAAAGGTAGTAATTGGGGCAATTGTATCTCCCCTGCTAACGACCTTGACAGGAAGGTATATTATCTCCGTGGTACGACTCTTGTTTTTTTTCTCTCTCATCTTCTTAACTCCCGAAGATAAGTAGCTTATTATTAGTGCTAAAGTTAAAAAAAAAAATTTTTTTTTAAATTTTGATAAGTTTTAATGTTTCCATTTGCTTTTTGCGTTTCGAATCATCCTGAACCATTTTAGTTACAAGCAGGTCTTTGGTAAATCCTTGTCAGGCCAAAAACTGTACAATGTTTTAGTCGAAATTTGTAGATATTTTCAGGGATTATGCGGTTTTGCTCCTAAATGGTCACCTATACATTTCCTAGCCTTGAGTATAGCATGAGTATTGCTTACTAAATTACTTGCTTTTTGCCATTTTGGTTCCATGTTACTGAGCCTGGGATACGCAGCTTTAGTCAGATTTTGATGAACTTTTTAGTGGTTCTGTTCTCCTTGATGGTCCACGAAAGACTTCCGTCTTCGGAACAATAGTTGCGCGACTATTCCTTATTCAGTACTCGCTTCAAGCAATTTAAGTGTTTAGTCAATCTACTTCGAATTTACTTGGCCTGACCAAAGCTACAGCTAATCTTTGGTCCAGTTTGTATGACATTTCCAGGGTTTGTGCGGGTTAGCTCGTCTCTTACGCACTTCTTTCGCAGCGGATTAATTGCAGTATTTTAAAATGAGCTAATATTGCTTTCTCTTAATGTCGATTTCTGAGGCTTTATCAATCCGATATCGTTCAATTTGAAGGGGTATTTTGATAAATATTTTAAGATGGTGTTGATGGTGAAGTTGAGTATTATCACTGCTAAACGGCAAAACTATAGACGGTTGACAAAGTTGACAGACAGATGTTTATGATTTCCCCACAAATGGGCCAGCCCTTGCAATTTCGAAGTCCGTGGATCCAACGAACTTCCAAGTCTCCAATCTGAGATACATGTACGATGACGTGATATTTGATAGAAATAAATTGTATATTCATATGCATCTAGCTTTGCTTCACTTAGTTGTACAGTATTTATAAACCTAAACAAGGGTGTTAAATCATCCGGTCTTGAAAGAAGTTTTATTTTTAGGTATTTTTATCTTCTGCAGGGGTCATAGTGTGGACATCAGTGTATTTACGTAAACTTATTCTCTTCAACACAAATGTTGAACCGGTTTTTCTATGGCTTTAACACATGTCGATAGTACTTTTATATGTAACGATTTGCAGCGTTTTTTGGTTTATTATTCAATAATAAACCATTGCAATCGCTCTGGAAAAAAAATTCTAACTCCCCCCTGAAAATTTCATGGTTTACGTTTCAAAGGGCAATCCGAATCTGCAATGAACAAAATTTCCGTCCGTCCGCCGTAAGCCGTACGCACGATTTCTCCCAAACGGCTGAAGCAAAGAAGCTGACATTTTCAGGAAAGATCCATGTTGGTCCGACAACGCCCCAATTCTTGAGCCAGCTCTCTCACTTAATTTAAAGTGCCCTTTAAGGGTTGTCAAAGTTTTGTAAAATCCCTAAAAACTTCAACAAAAGTCAAGGGGGCCTAAATTTGTACTCTTTTTGAAGAACACTCCACGAGGAATCGAATGAGCCCCTCCCCAGGTCCGTAGGTCAAACCATTCTCGATCTATGGCCCGATTTATGGTGCCAACGTTCGCGTTATTTTGGTTTATTATTGATTTTTTGTGTTGATATCAGTAACCTAGTGATGTAGTAATGTGGATACTGGAGTGAACTCCTAAAAGGCTTTGTAGCCGATGCACGGGTTGAAGCATTCTGATAATTTTCACGAAAAATCAGAAAATTTGAAATTTTCAGGAAAACGCTGCAAATTCTTTCACTGGGGTTTATTAGGTATTCAATTGGCTTGCGTTCATGATTTGAATTTCTACTAAGCTTTGGAGTGTGCGTGTTTCACAAGTGATAGAGCGATTATTGAATTTCAGGAGATATACATAGAGCACGTAAATCTGTTCTCAACCAAAATACCTATTTGGATTGATCAGTTGATCATATTTGTGTGCCTCCTGAAATTCAATAATCGCTCTATCACCTGAGAAACACGCACACTCCAAAGCTTAGTAGAAATTCAAATCATGAACGCAAGCCAATTGAGTAATAAACCCCAGTGAAAGAATTTGCAGCGTTTCCTTTGGCCAGCAAACACTTTTTATTCGCGCATGTACCCCATCATATTGACGTTCTCAAACAACAGATACTTGCAGCGAAGAATTTAAGGGAAGATGTATAGAGTGAGTAGGTATGAGGTAAGGCAGTCATTGAATAACTTGATGAAACCGTTAGTTAGATACGTTGTAGACGTAAATCATGGCATAAATGGAGATCGGGTTTATCGGTAATCTTGTCTCGAGAGAAACGAGTACAATTTTTCTTTCGAATCGCTACTTCTCTCACACATGTTTTACTTAACACGAGAAACACGCTTTTGTAGCCTTCAAGGTTGGGTCGATTGCGTTATCTCAATCATTCGACGAATTACCTATTCATCTCGCAGTAAAATCCTTTTTCATTGATGCGAATGACACTTATTGCATCGTGACAAAGATGAAGGTAAGTAGAGCAGAGCTGACGTTCGTGTGAGTAGACAGATCCTGAAACGCATCAGATTCGCTCACGTTTTCCGCTGAGATCGTGACTACAAAAACGTCATTACGTGCTTCAAAGTAGAAACTGGCGTCGTTTATCTTTTTCATTGGTCATTCTTGGGCCTGAATATTACAACCGATGTTCCAACATTAATGTGGCCTGAGTTCGTCTAATCGCACAGAGTGATGTATCACATTTAGTAAGGAACAACAGGTAGATAAAGAACAAACGTCTTCAACTTCAATAAACCTGCCGAGATAGATCAAAGAAAAAGTGCTTCACAGCGACATTTAACTAATGTAGGCTCTAGAAGTTGAACGTGATCTTCAATTCGGGCAGCAAAGCATGCAAAGTTTGAAGCTAAACTTCAAAGATCTCACAATACATAGCAACAATTAATTTATATGTGAAAATCCATTTCTTGTGAATTTCATTTCAGATGACCACACCTAGAGAACACCACTTCGGTTCCACGTAGGTATGCCTGCTGTGGAGGAGTATATCTACCAACGACCTAGAGGTGGTGTTGTGTTGTGGAAACCTTTATTTTCTTAGTGTAGATTTTGTGACGAGAGCAGATCACACGTTCATACTGTTTATCTTCCATAAAAGTTCCAAATCTTGAAATATTTAACTGAGCGAACGTATCAGATACGAAAACCATAGAAATATTATATTCAGCTGTCCATCGTCGTTTGCTATAGTGTCAAGTGTCAGTAGAAAAGATGGGAGCAGGTGTTCTTACTTTTCAAGAAGAAAACGCATTCTGATCTTATCGCTCTTAATTGACTCAAGCATGTTGAAGACTGAGGAGGTAGCTGAGATTCAAACACTCGACCTCGATTTCTTACTTCGCAACAAAGATTCACCTAGTAGATATAATGTATAAAGGAATGCTATTTTAATGTAAAATGCTGGATCAGTACCAGTATCAAAAAGATACACAACGAGAGAACAACAGGTGTGCAGAAGAATGTGATGGGGTTACTACCAACAGATGTTACAAGCTATAGATACTGCAGAAGGCGTTGGGCTGTTGCTGATCGTTGATTGATATAAATTGGAAACACATGTAGAACGATTCAAGTGGATAAATTGCGTATTTGCCAGGTCATGAATGCCAATTAGTATTCATCAAGGACTTTTTTTTAACTAACAAATTTCTGTTTTATTGTTTATTTTTCGAAGAGCTATTGTTGGGCTTTTGAGGGTTTCCCGTGATCTTTATTATCCAAAAGAAAGGAAGAGGGTTAAGGCCCATCCCTCTAGTTGAGTGGCATCAAGGCCCCATCTTTAAGCCCAAGGCAGCGGTCTTTTCTCCTTGAGCCTCGAATCCGCAGGATATCACTAAGAGCGTAAACGAGCCTCTCATATCCTCGGCTGCCCTGTCATATTTCCTATGCATTGCAATGGCTGCATTTTGGAAAACTGATGTCCATGTTTGAGAGCTGTAGGAGGAGGCGTCAGTTAACTATTCAGGTATCCAAATACGCCACCCTTTCTACATCCACAAACCGTGGATTTTCAGGTCTGCAACCAGTCTTGGGGTGCCGTCTTCATTCTCCGCCAGTACTGGTTCGATTGTAAATTCCTACATGGAGTCGAAATAGGATGTCCATTACACCATCCAAACAACAATTGAAACTCAACCTCAACTAGGGGTTTTCAAGAGTTATAAAACTCAATAGGTCCAGAAACGGGAAGACCAAGGTATTGCCACGATGGTTCTAAGCAAAAACAAGCAAAGCTGTTCTTCACTATCTCTAGGAAAAATGCGTTTGGGCCCTAAAGGCGAGAGGACCTTCGAAAGGATGTGGGGTTTCCTCACCACAACAAAATGGATAGGACCAGGACAATAGCGTGCCGAAAGCCTCAGTGACTGTCCGGCTGCTGCATCAACAAGATTATGGTATTTCAGAAAGGGTACCTTAACTCCAACCGATATTGTCAAGAAAACCTCCTGAAAAAAAAGCCTTCTTTATTATATGAATGAATAAATGAATGAAAGATCAATAAAAAGGTTTTCAATTGAAATGGGGATAGTGCTACACAACATCATATTGGTCCCAGTAAACAGGGGGTTCCTGTTGTCCCTTATCGTAATAAATCACAAGGAATGTGAACACAGCCAATCAACATAGATAGGAAACATGTACAGTTGACAGCGATGTAGCACCAAATTTTTCCCGTGTTTCAACATTACATTCTTGACACTTGCCTTTTACTCACCCAATTTATTCAGCCTTCTTCAGTATCATAGTAACCTCTCCCATATTAAGATGTCTTTAAAAATGGAGTTGCATTTTACAGCCAATATACGAGTATTATCATTGACATGTTAATGAATGAAGAATACATCGCCACTTTCTCTTCCTTTCGTAAATTTTGAAATTTATATGATCAATTTTATTATTCCCAATTTCTTAATAATAGATTTATTGAGTTCTACAGAATCATTATAAATAACTTTCAACTTGTTCTACAGGGATCATTCCTCAAGGTACCAAAGAGAATAACACACTTTTTTTAATGCCCTCCTTTGAACCCTATTAAGACGTATCCAACTGATTTCACAAAACAAAATATTTGCATTCAATTCTAATTTCTATCAAGCATCGTACAAATTTGCCATCAGACCCCACCCAACATAGTAACACCCTTACGACTGTGGCGGTTGATTTACAGAATAGATTTTTCTTTTGTTTCCAAAATTTTCTTAGAATACCATCTAAGACTAGCAGTATAGGTGAAGACTAGCAGTATATCGTGGTTGAAATAAAGTACGTTCTCTTTAACCATCACACAGTTTTTATGTAAACATAGATGCGCACCACGGGTCCAGTTCAAATCCAACACAAAAGCCCAACGTGAACCAACCAGCCGACGGCTCAATTATTGAATTGAAAACGCCGATGCGCACACAAAGCCCATCCTGTTTGGAACACATTCAAGTACCGCATTTACACCTATTAGCATACAATATAGCTCGAACGAAGGTCAAACGCAAGCTCATCATGCAACGCGCCCTGCCCGGAAGGGCTCAAACCGAAGTCCTCTTGTTCAGTCGCCAAATGTTAGCAATAGTTCCAAACTTTTTGTTCGATGGAATCTAATGGAGAACGGAGTGGGAACCTCATTCTTCTTGCGCACCGTTGCGGAACAATCATTTTCAATGGTGGTTAGTACACATGTTGTTTAAGGTTGTATTTATTAAGGAACTATGCGTAGGTGCAATTAGGAAAGAAGTTTCTCTTGACCATTCTCTTGAAAACGTACAGAATAGAGACGTATAGTCATACTTGCGTATGACTCATTCAACGCTAGAAATATAGTTTGTATAAAATATACACACCAACGGTTAGCTTTCACTGATAATTATAACGGGCCAACCTAGGCTCCAGTCAGGACTGAGGCCATACTTGAGGAGCGCTATACCAGGTTAGGAGAGGACTGAACGCCGGCAGGACACGTGGCATACTCTTCTACAGTAAATTTAGAGAACCCTATGGATCAAAATTGCTCAACACTTGCCTTCTACGTAAATGTTATGTGCAATGTTCACTTAATATCCTTATATGACTTTCTTCATTGTGTGCGTTTTTACTAAATCTTTCACACCTACATCTCTGTGTGTAATTTTTAATGAAGGATATCCTTCAAAGCTCATTATTGATACAATTCTCCTACAAACTTCTCATTTTACATATAATTAAAATTTATTTTCCAGAATATGCCCCGCGAAAGAGTGATGACGAAGAGCTTGCAGCGACAGCGGACGTTTCTCAAACTGTAAGATTAAGGTGGTTTTTGGGGGGAAAGAAAGCAAGTGCCCTAGAGATTGAAGAGAGGAGATGAGAATGATGATTATGCTTTGGCCAGGATTTCAACCCTGAGTGTATAAACTACGACATAACTCAAGTCCTCTATACGAGCTAGCCAAAAATCATGCATTTATTGTTTTTGTGACAACAAAGTGCTAACCAGAGTCCTACTAAGTATGTGTTTCGTGAGAGACTTTTATCTTCAACTCACTCAGTTGATTTATTGAATTGCTGTATTATTGATATGTATTAGTTGTGTAATTTGTTCAATAGCAAATCTTGACAAATGACACAAAGAACAAGAATAAGGAAGTGTACAACTAAAAAGTATGGAATTAAGAAGACTTTCGGGGTACAAGGCAAGAATACAAGACAATGCAAGTGAGAGTCACACTTACTGATACGAAAATTGCCTTTATTCGATTGAACTGAAAATCTAGACAGATCAATGAATCACAATTTTTATTGTGATAATAAAACAATCTTCGTAATAAAAAAACATGTATTAGGTATCAAATATGATCATGAAGCAAACAGAATTCACGGGAGACTTTTCAATTTGCCACAAAGTTCATGAGAGATGTTCGATATCATGGGACGGCCAATTGACAGCAGCTTTTGATCGAGAAAGTCATAAAAATTGAAAAAATTTACAACCTTAGCCAACGGGACGACTGCGTATTTGATGATAACTTTTGCTGCCCAGTTGACTATGCCGAAGGGTGAAAAATTTGGCGTGATAGACCCTACATCGTCCACATGGATGCTGTTAAGGTAGGTGGAGCAGCTTGAATCACTGGATTCGACGATGGAGATCTTTGCAGTGAAAGTAGCGTCGTCGATCGTTGATGTTAAGACACCTCCGCCAATTGTGAAAATCGGCCCACTGAGGACGAAACTACCGAATGTCACCTGTAAGTCCTTCATCGTCATGGTTCCCGTGACGGTTGTGCTGGTGCCGTCAGGGCTGACGCAAACATGAGCAGCGTTTTTTAGCACGAAAGACGTCAAGTTTCCGATTTGACCGTCTTCGCCCGACACGGAAACGTAAGGAAGCGACAGGTTGATGCTGCTGATAGCAACCACGCTGTAACTACTCAAAAACAATCTCAGAGGCGTTAGAATTTCGGTTTCCACATCAATGACCCGCCCGACGGCACAATCATCACCCCGAATCGTCGCTACAAGCAGTAGAATAATTGAAACCGAGCGGAACATTTTTGATATAGAACACAAACCGAACGGGGATGTTACATGTCAGGGTGTAATCCATCAACTATTAGGCCATTTGAAACCTTTTGTCTCTCAACCAAATTGCGTATCTTATCTAAGCCACTCAGAAATTTTTACCTTTGTACTAGATATCTTTGCTGAGTGCAGACGGAAATTCATGAAGAAAGACAAACATGTAATGACAACATACTCAACATAGATGATGGAGTAGAGAAGAACACTTGATCTAATTTTTACTCAAAATCAAACCTATATCAAAGACGAACAATTGTCCGATTTCCACAAAAATTAACCTTATAGACGTTTTCATGAGAAATTAGAGTGCAACTGATTTGATGGTGTATTGTATATTGCACGATGTGGGTCGTGTAACATAGTATACGTCATCTATTTCACATCCTGGTAAATAACTTGAAATGCGTCGAAATTACGCAGAAACAGGCGGCGTCATCCTCAGTGGGTTTTTAAAAAAATGTCCAGTGATGAAGATGTTATTTTAACCGGTTGTGCAGCAGTAATTATTGCGACAACGGTGTCGGATGACACGCCCCAGTATCGTACGGGGAAGAAACAAGTATATGGCACATGATTTCATGAGGGGCCAACGGCTTGAAGCGGTTGAAAAGTTAAATCTCTACAAGAACGGCTTGAGGTTCTGCAACATTTTCAGAATGAAGAGTCCAGATTTCGAACTCCTCTTTACCATGATTGAACCGAGAATCTCGAAGAAGAATACCTCCTTCAGACATATCCCTACGACAGAACGCCTAGAAGTCACACTGCGCTTTCTTGCGACGAGTGATTCGTACCATTCAATGATGTACGTGATGAAGATTTCCCAAGAATTATAAACACAAAATGAAGAACAACGGAGGAAACAGGAGGTTTACATTGTACCATGCCGAATTTTTGTAAGACCAATCATGAGTATTAATAATATATAAGACGCCATTCAGTAAATCCTCAATAGTTTTCGCAGCAGGTGTGAAATAACGACTTCCAGAATAACATAACATTTTGATACCTTGGGTTGCACTGTTAAATTTTAGGTAAAGGATCTATAAAAACTTGTTAACCAATTTAAACTAAAATAATTGGTTCGGTTGAAGAGCCGTTTATCTACTTGTTGAACAAATATAGCTTTTCCCAGTCAAATTAATACTTTTCCCAACCAAATTAATACTTTTTCCAACCAAATTAATACTTTTCCCAGTCAAATTAATACTTTTCCCAACCAAATTAATACTTTTCCCAACCAAATTAATACTTTTCCCAACCAAATTAATACTTTTTCCATCCAAATTAACACTTTTTCCAGCCAAATTAATACTTTCCCATTCAAATTAATACTTTCCCTACCAAATTGATCTTAAAAAAATTAAGGAAACAGAGCAACGCAAAGCTTGCAATCCAACGAATAATGAATGTATATATTATGTTATAATACAAATTTTTTCCCAGTCAAATTAAATTGTTAAGAATACTTTTTGCCAAGATGTCAAATTAATATCTTAGTAAATGAAGATGTGGAGAATTTCAACTTTTTTGAATCAATTCGAAGTACTTTTCCCAGTTAAATATTAATTGTATAAACACATATTAAGTATTGAAGGGGTTTTCCCTACCACTGCTTATAATGATTTGTGGGTAATCTTGAGCAAAAATCTTTAAGAAAACCAAATTAATTCGAACAACGTGAAGCTTGAATCTCAAGCGAGTTGTCTTGGTGAATAGAAGTGCAATCGAACTCAGTGCTAATGAGCTAATAATAAAGGGCTAGATTTTGCTGTAAACCTACCCTCTTGGAGTGTAAAAAATGTAGAATTTGATTTTTCAGTCGCAATTAATAAATCACGAGAAAAAAAATGTTATTATATTTATTTATGAATGCAGGGCCATATTATGTTATAATACAAATTTTTGGCAGAAAGAATATTGGTAGTTTATCATCTTAGTTGAAGTTTATTTTTAGTGTAGCTATATTAATTGTATAAACACATATTAAGTGAAGGGGTTGCCCAGCCACTGCTGCGGGTAGTTTGAGCAAAACTTCTAACACGAAATTTGAAAAATTTGTGGGGGACAATGTACCTACGGCTCTTGAAACTGTTTCTCTGAGGGCTTGATCTCGGGTAGCCTGAGAGAGATATCCTCTTACTGCCGTCTTAATCTTGGCTAAAACGTACTCAGCCGGATGACAAACTACCAATATTTTTTCTGCCAATAATTTGTATTATAAAATAATACATACCTACATTTATTATTCGTTGGATTGCAAGCTTTGCGCCGTTCTATTTCCTTAATTTTTCAAGATCAATTCGGTAGGGAAAGTATTAATTTGGTTGACAAAAGTATTAATTTGAATGGGGAAAGTATTGGTTTGGTTGGGAAAAGTATTAATTTGGATGGGAAAAGTATTAATTTGACTGGGAAAAGTATTAATTTGACTGGGAAAAGTATTGAATTTGACTGGGAAAAGTATTAATTTGACTGGGAAAAGTATTAATTTGATTGGGAAAAGTATTATTTGACTAGGAGATAAGACTGGGAAAAGTATTACTTTGACTGGGAAAGCTATATATAAGATTCCATCAACACAAACTCACATGTCGGAGATAATTCGGAGATAGTGCTGGTTAAAATTAATATTAAATGAGTCTCACCAACAATCCAAGCGATCCAGGAAGCAGGGAACTCACCTGAAAAAAAAAGAGAGCGAATTAAAACATAACAATATTGATCTTATAGTATTGCACACCTTTATGAGGAAACACTATTAAATGATGTAGTAGTCACTGAACAGCATTTTTAATGAGCCAAGCAATAAAAGTTCCTTCAGTTCCTGAAATTAGCATCGCGTCAAAAGGGTTTCAATTTTAAAAAATCGGGATCTTGAAATTATTCCAGGAGGTCGTTCGTAATGATCATATTTATCTCAATTCCTTTAGTGAGAAGGAACTGAAATCTTTTAATGTTAGATTTGGATCCTACCTGACATTTTATGAAACTTGTCCTCTCAACTGATGTTTTTGATTGTCCCCAAACCGGCTCAGCGAGTACTCCAAGATGGAACCCCAAGGTTTGGATGAAATGCGAATTCACGAAGTACTCAAGTGTGGCACATGATATTTCAGTATTTTCACGCGGTCTCCATTATGTCTCCTGATTTTACTGCATTTCGATTAAAGTATCAACGAAAAATAGACTTTTTTTGCAATCGATTTTTGGCTTATTATTCAATAATAAACCATTGTAATTGCTCCTGAAAAAAATAAGTTTAACCCCCCTGAAAATTTCATGGTATACATTTCAACGGGTGTAGAATGAAAATCTGCAATAAAAAATTTTCCGTCCGTCCGCCGTAAGCCGTACGCACGATTTCTCCCAAACGGCTGGAGCAAAAAATCTGAAATTTTCAGGAAAAATCCATGTTGGTCCGGCGACGCCCCAATTCTTGAGCCAGCTCTCTCACTTAATTTAAAGTGCCCTTAAGGGTTGTCAAAGTTTTGTAAAATTCGAAAAAAGTTGTAAAATCCCGAATGAGGTCCGTAGCTCAAACCATTCCCGATGTATGGCCCGCTTTATGGTGCCAACATTTGCGTTATTTTGGTTTATTATTGTTTTTATTTTGATTGCAGTAACCTAGTGATGTAGTGAACGTGGATACTAGAGTGAACTCCTAAAAGGGTTTATAGCCGATACATGGATTGAAGTATTCTGATAACCATAAAAAAACGCTGCAAATTCCTTCACTGGGGTTTATTATTCAATTGGCTTGCGTTCATGATTTAAATTTCTACTAAGCTTTGGAGTGTGCGTGTTTCACAGGTGATAGAGCGATTATTGAATTTCAGGAGGCACACAAATATGATCAACTGATCAATCCAAATAGGTATTTTGGTTGAGAACAGATTTACGTGCTCTATGTATATCTCCTGAAATTCAATAATCGCTCTATCACCTGTGAAACACGCACACTCCAAAGCTTAGTATAAATTCAAATCATGAACGCAAGCCAATGAAATGAATATGAGTGAATGAATAATAAACCCCAGTAAAAGAATTTGCAGCGTTTTTTTAAGGGCAAACCTATCCTGTTTATTTAAAAACTTCTCCAGGGAATTCACCTTCTCTTCTCTCGAACACGGATTCATAACCTCTTTCCGAAATAATTCTTCCATTAGATTTGTTTAACCTCGAGATATTAGAAGTATAGAGGGCAGAGAAGGTAAACAATCATCTGATCTCCGTTTGTATCAGCCAAACTCCTCGTACAGATAAAAGATCGCTTGTTATCGTTAGCTTCTGATAAGTCGAGCTTGCAAGCAAAGATTCAGATTCCTATGAAATGAGCTCATTCAAAAGCGTCATCTCATGAATCTGTATCCGAGAGAAGAGGAGGGGAATTTACTTTAAAGTAAACAAGATGGTTTTGCTCGTACAAAAAGCAGTTTTTCTTGGATAAAAGTTCGTTTATTTATTTAAACATATTTTTTTATATATGTGCCACGCTTTAGTACATTGTACATCTGCGGATTTGTACAGATTAACAGGTAGATCCTTGGCTGTATGAGTTAGTAGCACTGAGAGATCTTTGGTTTGGTTGCTTGCCAACCCCCCTCTAGCCCCTGTTCTTCAACTATTCCTTCATAAGAAAATTCTCGTCCCTCCGCCATCAGCCAAAATCATGACTAACCCACGTTTATATTTTAAACTGCGCGTTTTCCGGAGTTTCTCATACGCGGATTCGCGGAAATCCTTGTCATCTGGCTCGTACTTTTTATTGAGGCTTTCCAACGACAGATTGGCTGCTAGATGTCTGCGAGCAATAAGGAAGACTGCGTGCACATTGGTCAACTCAGAATCCTTATTCACTCCATCCATTCTCCTTGTATCATATAGTTAGATTGTACATGTTAAACCTCTCCAAAGTTCCAAATTTCGGGGCCTTCTTCATTATTTCACGGAGAATATTTATTTGGGGCCATTCAAACTCACCTGTTGAACCCTGGGAATTCTCTACAAGATTCCAAAGTCCGCACCATCTTCCTAAGTAACCATCAATTTAATACAGTCCTCTTATACATCCCCAATGCCGATTTTCCATTTATACGATACTTCGGGGTCGAGCATGTTTGAGCGCTCACTGAGCGAGTTGCGGGGGATAAACAAATTGGTGGAGGGTCAAATTTTCACGAAATTTTCGGCTGAATCCAAATTTAAAACGAAAAGAGGGTTACCGATTAGAATGGAAATTAGGTTGGCACCGGGACAACTTGTTCCAGTCGAAAAAAATTAAAATATCGTATTTGAATGCAGGAAAAAATTAGGTAACACGTGTTTCTTTCAACATCTCTCGCACTAAGGAAATGAAAAAAGATATAAATCAATTAAGAACCACCATGTTAGATATACCTGATAGATTTAATTTCAAGGGATCAAATAACACTTTCTTTGGGAAGAGAAAACGAGGTTAAAATGAGTATGACAGGAGGATTGAACTGAGGAAAGCTTGACAAGTAAGCTTCGACGATGAACCAATATTAATTATGGAGGATTATTGCATAATCGAGATTCGGGGGCTGAAGGTTGATTCAAATCTGCCTCTAAGTTAGTGGGAGTTTGGTGGTCGAATGAACATTATAGCGCATTGATTAACTTTACCTAAATGACAACTATCGGTAATGGGCAATTATACTACCTGACAAATCCGATTGGTAAACCGGCTCTCAGTCTTACCAGCGTCAAAAAATGCTAACTAATAATATCCATTCAACAACTAATCGATTTCCCAAACCCCAAGTTAGAGGGAGTTTGATGGCCGATTTGCCATGACAGCGCATTGCTACACAGTTACTCCCTTACTAAACGACCATTATCGATAATGAGCAATTAAATTGCCTAACTAATTCGATCGATAAACCGACTCCCAGTCTAACAAATCTATGAAAAATGCTTAATTATGATTTCCAAGCAACTAGTGAAAGATTGAACGGCTTATCTACCTCC
The DNA here is from genome assembly GCA_031894815.1 of Creontiades dilutus. Lineage (NCBI taxonomy): Eukaryota > Metazoa > Arthropoda > Insecta > Hemiptera > Miridae > Creontiades > Creontiades dilutus. The sequence continues at coordinate 2,639,877 of JAVIWC010001515.1, forward strand.
CACGTAACGAGGAATTGGGTGGACAATTGGCCATTATAGCGCATTGATAAACAGCATCTCCCTTGATTACCATTGTTGATAATGGACAATTGAATTACCTAACATATCCGATTGATTAGCCGGCCCGCGGTCTTACGAATCTCAAAAAAAAATGCATACAAATAATTTCCATTCAACTAAACGTAAGCGTTCTTCTGAACGATAAAAACCAGCGAACGAAACCACGTTTTCCCCTGAATACGAAATACACGTGACTGAGTTGAAATCATAAATCTGCAGTTGTCCGCTGAGGTGAAAGTATGTAAACATAGTCGTTGAACCTTAGCGAACTCCATTGGAGCAACGTTCAAAATATCGTGAAATATTGTTGAAGGTTCTTGCTTATTATCTCTTCCGCCGAAGAGTTCAATGAATAATCTAAATATTTTAAAAATTCTATCTAATAGATAATGTGAACAATGATGTAGGTGTATAATGTGAATATTACATTTGCTCATATATAGCATACTTTGAGTGGAGAGTTAAACCCATATTTATTTATTGCTAACAAAGGAATGTAGCACTTGAAACACAGAGTAATTTTAGAGTGACATTTGAGCGAAAGCAGTTTTATAATACAATGATTTATTCTAGTTTATATTATTTAAAATAACTATTCGATGAAATGAAAACTGATAATCGGATTAAAATACGCTGATAATTACCAGACAAGTTTATTATCTGTTTATCTATCCCCTCAGAGCAGATCACCCTAAAATATACCCTAAAATGGACGTTCTTCGCCCAAAATTTACTTGCTATTGGATTTCATGTATCCTTTTTCGCAGAATCGAATAGAGCCGTTCAAGAGTCTCCTCGCTCAACAAAAAGGGTTTTCCATCTCGAACTGATGAAGCTACTGAGAATAACCATTCGATTAGGCGAAAAAGAATACACAAAATCCGAAACCAAACTCTTAATTATTTTTCCCCTTTTTTTTCGAGCAAGTTAATTTTGGGTGAAAAACATCGATTTCAGCGTACAAGCCCATGTTTTCAAGCATTCAAACGCCATTTTCTTCAAAAAACTTGTTTTGCTTGTAAGATTGGAAAGCTGTGGGTTTTGAGTATATTTTTCCTGAAAACTGCTTTGATGTTCTTCCAAGTTTGAAGTTTTGTATGGAAAAATATTAACTAGATACTATGTAAAACATGTGTATGCCTGATGGGAAATTCCCGCTTTTCAACGGTATGATTAGATTTCAATTCGCTAAACAATATCAATTAATTAATTTTTAATAAAAATAATAAAATACTTTAGTGAGACAAGATGGAGATATAGCATAACTCCAAAATGGAGAATTACTCCAAAATGAAGCTCGACCCCCCAAAGTTTGGCCGTAACTTTCTCAGACACTCTGTTTATGAAACCAAATTACAGCTGAACCCCTCACGCACCGCCTGCTATTTCATCAAAATCGGTTCATTAGTTTTGGAGTTTCATCCGTCAGTACCAACCAATTTCTGCATTGCATCTGACGGCAACGGAATTTATATGGAGCCGTCTAGCACTGATCTCCATAAACAGAAAATATAATTACAATTCTACTAAAGGTGAGTGTAGTTTTGAGACTAACATGGAATTTTCACAGAAAGATTCAGATTCAATGTTGAGCACCAAGCTCTGAAAAAAAAAAAAAAAAAACGGAAATTTTGGTTTCGGAGGGTTAAATTTTGCTCGAGTTCTTGCACAAACTTGAAACTTCTTCATTCTCTACAGACATTCAACACAAAACCTTCTACAGCTTCTACTAATACAGAGATATTTTCATTTATAATTGAAATTTAAATAGGAGAGGGAATATAGTGGGTGTCTCAGTATTGTGGACCGAGTTATAATTACATCTACTTAAACCCAACTACGTTACCTCTACCTAGTTATGAGCATGAATTCACGCCCATAATCAGGATTTCTTAACTATTCCTGATGTTAACTAATGTTTACAAATAAATATGTAAGTAATTAAGGTACCTGCAACGTTGAAACCTGATATGCAAGTTGTAACGTTGCATTTGGATCGTAATGCACGGGTAACTATTTCAACAAATAACTGTATACGTTATCTGGTTATCTGTACGTTAGCACATAGCCGGGAAGCCCAATTTTCTATAACACCCACTCTGTAGGCAGCTCCCTACCTATCTAATTTGGTACCTAGATTTTTATTTTTTATTTTTATTATAATTTTTTTTTCTCATTATTTTCTAGGTAACTATTTGGTACCTAGATTTTTATTTTTATTTTTATTATAATTTTTTTTTTATTATTTTCTAGGTAAGCTGTTTTAGTACTATTCATAGACATCGAACATTCGAGTTATCTTCCAACTACGAAGAGTACAATCTTCCAACTTCGTAACGAAGAAAAACAGGAACGAATATTTAGGTTGTATTAGTGCGATGAAAGTATTTATCTTTGTTGGGATAGTGCCTCTGTTTTCCTTTTACTGTACTCAGATTAGTTGGTTTTTAATTGAAGATTGAAAAATGGACAACAGTTTGAGCAACATGCTAATCGTCGATTACGTCAATACGCAAATTAGTTCCGGGGAGATAGATGAAGCAATCCTAGGTTTATAGTTAGTTGGCTGGTATTTTTTGGAAGTTTTATTTACTAAATTATGAAACAATCGAAGTAGAACCAAACGTTATTGTTCTGTTCCTGATGATGTCGAAATCGATTTAACGTTGTAACTCTTTTCATTTTTGTGGAAATAGATCAAGTTTCTTCTACAAACTCCTTGTTTTTCTTAAAGGTTAAGACTTTGGTTTTGACGTCACAGGTCGACGTGTCGTTCGGGTTCACATTCATGGGATGGACGTGGGAATGTTATTAAACACCAAACGGAATAGGAAGTTTCCTACGGGTTCAGACGGTCTTACGTAGGAACGAGAGAACGTATTCAGCGGTCGTACGCCCTTTCTTTCCAGCCCATGACGTCAAACTATATGGTTAGTGTCCTTCTTCGCTCTGATGCAACGAGTCAGGTATTGAGCAGCATCTGCATTTAGAGCTAGAACGGTCTAGATTCCAGATTCACCAAACAAGACAACTTCGTAGGACTACCATCCAGCCATTAGTTTTTAATTTGACTAAATAAACAGGGGTGCCCACAGGGGGGGGGGGGGGCTATGACGCAGACTGCGTCATTGAAATTCTTGGGGGGGGGGGGGGGGGTTAAAAAAAATTGCGGAGGTAAAGTTGATTGAAACAGTGTTTAACGTGACGACATTCAAAAATACTTTACATCACTGTTGAAAAAATTTTACGTCACTAGATCGAAGGCAAATAATAATGCACCTAGTAATTAATTTAAATATGGTTTTTCTATTTGAAATGTATAAATGACACTGACAGTGCTCGAATATTGTCTGTTTTGTATATTGCTGTTTGAATTTTTCCAATACCTACTTAAATCTTCTTTTAGTTTTAGAGAAAATAAGGGGTGCTTATGAGTATTTTTAACATTATTGTTTTGGGCAGGGGTTACCAACTTACAGGAGGGGGGGGGGCGGGGGGTGCGTCATGAAGCTTAGGGGAGGGGGACAGCCCTGAATTAAATACTCGTACTTGAAAAACAACAATGACGTTTAACAAACCACACTAACCATCAGCTATCAATAAGTTTCTAAATACCACCGAAGTTTTGGATTGACCGTAAACTGAGAGAATTCCTCTTCCATCAGAATGCAAGGGATTCGGTATTGGCATAGTAAATATTAAACTTAGTATTTCACTACAGTAAAGCGTCGAAAATCCGGACGTCAAAAATCCGGAACCTCGAAAATCCGAACTACTCCACAGCACCATATTATTACTATACCATACTATACTATATTACTGACCAAAGAAAAGTTGGTAAAGGCGTGGAATAAACTTTGGCCTGAAAATAAAAATGATACTGAAGAAGATGACCATGATACTGAAAATGTGAGTGAAGTGGCTGCTTTGTGCGAGTCGGTTCCAGGCTCTCAGGAATGTGACAAGGGAGATGTTGAAGAATGGCTACACGTTGATAGATATGACTTGGGCTACGAAATCTTGGATGGCAACATACTTTCGTCAGTTCAAGAGCCAGAACACACTGAAGGCAGTGACAGTGATGCAGAAGAAGAAGATTCAGCAGACGATTCAGTTCCTTCGCATTCGGAAGCCTTTGCGGCGTTAAAGAAAGTGATGTCATGGTACGAAACGCAGCCTGAATGCTGTTGCAGTCAGCTTTGCTCCTTAAGCGAATGAAGGATTTGGCTGCCAAGAAACGTACATCTAAGCTAACACAATCGAAGATTAGCACATTGTTTGATGAACAAAAGATCAATTAATTTAAGTGTATTGCATATTGTGATTTTGTACACATTGATTTTGTGAATTTGTTCGTTTCCTTACACTTTTTTCCAAGAAACAAACTTCAGTAATGCTCATTTAATATACGTACTGTAAGTACAAAAAACATTATTTTGTTTCATTTAACTGTATTCTAGAACTTCACTATTAATACTGTAGGCCTAATTATGTGTTCAAGAGGTATTTGTAGGATATGTTCGAAAATCCGGACAAATCGATAATCCGAACTACCTACGGTCCCAATTGGTTCGGATTTTTGACGCTCTACTGTATATGATTATTTAAAGCTTAATGAGACGGTGAAGCTAAAATTTATACCGTTCACCACCATATACATGATTATGTGAATTTGGTGCGTAGCTGAAAATGATACATGATTATGTATATGATTTTGGTGACCCACGTATGCTGAAAAGTTGATACCCGTAAGGTTTGTAATGTTTTGATAACTACAAGATAGAGGATGTTTTTTTTTGGGAACTATACTTCCAAATATATACTGTAACTACAAAACTAATTCAACTACAAATCAAGGTCAACATACAAAACATATACAGGGTAAATTTTTAACGAATAATTCGCTTATTGGACATCCGGCTAGGGATGGATTTTACAACTAATTTGTGACAAAAAGTGCCTTGTAGAAATATTTTTGTAGAGGCTTCGTTTCCGAGTTATTTACGGTTTATTTATGGCTGAGATTTTTTTGTGTGTGTGTTTTCGACTTTTTGTCACAAAAATAGTCTCAACTTCCTCATATTCCGGTGAATCTCAAATCCGAGGATACCGTTGGAAAGGGCATTAAGTTACCTATCTTCCTGATGTCAAACGAAATTTTTTTGTTTTGGTTTAATGGATCAAAATCAGTTTAAAATTAAAAATGAGAAGATTTCCAAACTGGCGTGTACCCAGCAGAAATGTTTTTCCATTGTTACTGACACACAGAAATGACTCAAGAACACGCACACATCGTCAGGTTTGGAAATGTCTACATACATACATTCGCTTTTGAACATATATTTGCTAGGTCAAATATTTGGCTGTTCCTCCACTGGTATTTCCGCACAACTTCGGGACCGTTTCGTTTGGTAAAACCATAAGCCAATTGTATGTCAGCAGTTTTCAGGTGGCATTCGAAAAACTTGCCAAATCTCAATAACCAACAACATAACGACTAAACCAACTGTGCTACAGGGATGTCTTTGATTGTCGTTGAGACAGTGACATGGACCCTGCAAACGACATGTTGTTATTTTAAACATTTAAACGTATTTTTGATAATAACATTGCTCGTTGATGCTCAGATGCTCCGCTCTGACATCAACAAACCTGGAGCATGGTGGTTTGTCAGTTGATTGAAAAAAAAAGTAATTTCCCGGAATTGACACATTTTTAACTTTGGACTGATTTTTTACCCATCAAACCTAATAAAAAAAAAATTGGTTTGGCATCAGGAAGATATGTAATTTAATGCTCTTTCTAACGGTATCCTCGGATTTGAGATTCGTTGGAATATGAAGAAGTGATAGCCGTTTTTGTGAAGAAAAGTAAAAAAACACAAAAATCTTTAACCGTGAATAACCCAGAAACGAAGCCTCTACAAAAATATTTCTAAAATACACTTTTGTCACACATTAGTTAAGAATCAATCCCAAGCCGGATAACCACCCTTAAGTGGGACACCCTGTAGATTATCTATCCTGGTATCCCGTGTAAGATCAAACACAAAAATGGAAAATGAGAGGTCACAAGAGAAAACGCTGCGATTTATTACTGCGATATGTTGTTTATTCCAATATTATAGCCAGTCCACGTTTATAAGACTTAATCCATGGTATAAAGTGTACGATTAGAGAAGAAGATTAGCCACAAGGGGTTTTCAGCTGATAAGCCCGCCTCCATGCCATGTATTGGAAAATAAAACCAAAAAAGTCAAAGAAAAATGTCTTTTACCTACTGGATAAACTTGAAAAACGTACACGCTTTTATATACTTAGTCGACTTCTGATAATAAACTGATTTCTGCAGTAGTATAAGGTTCTCAACCTATGAAACTGATAACCTGAAGATTATGGGAAAAAGAAGGGAAAGTGAGCTTGAGTACACATGCTTATGGTGCTGCACCTACTTGAGGTGTACCCTCATGGCTTGAAGCTCCCATGTAATTCGCATGGCTAACCTACCATATCAGCATATGGTTTGCATGTTCAGTACTTTTCCTCGGCAATTGTCAATGATCTTGAACCGTAATCGAATTAGCGGTGCCAACCATCGTTTCGCTCGGTACTTATTGGCGGAGTTTGACAGATTAAGACGCTCCCGTCGAATCCCGACGTCTCCCGAACACCATCAACCCACGCCCCGTTTTTAAGTGGTTCGAGCGAATTGATACGATCCAATCGATTAGCCAGGTAGAGGCGCACCCTTCCTCGAGATATTTTAAATTGCTCCGACTTCCTAACTCACTTTCAGGGCGCCCCAGACTCTTGCATCGCATCGAATCGGTTTCGGAGCAGTATCTACCCGACAGGCAGTTTCTTGAAAAAACGAAACCTTTCCCAAATCTGAAACGTAAGATCTAGAATTTACTACCCTAATAAAGATTCTCTTCTTTCTTGTTACACTCAAAAGCCTTAATGCACAGTAAATGATAAGAAATACAGTTCGTACCTCGAAAGATACGGTCCAGATAGTAAATATTTACTACTGCTACATGTACCTGCGTGCCCCAACACTCATAATATAAAAATGTTGTTTTGTAAAATCGTGATCATTTCAAACTTGGCAGATATACTGATAAAGAGTAATGATGAAATGGCAACCCCAAGAAGTTCCGAGTTTGAATTGAATAGGGAATTACGATGGAACTGCAAATTTTAAAATTATAATATTCAACCGTTCTCACGCCGAAATCTTTTTGAGAAAATGATTCCTGGATTTTAACATCTATATATGTACATATATCATTCCAGATGATAACTCTCGATAGGATTGAGATGATAATAAAAGATAAAACTTCTTTCTTTCCTCAAAATCTCAAGTTCGATGGGCAACAATTTTGATAAAAAATAATTTTTATTATACCGTTCGAAAGCTGAGATTCTGTCCTACATTTTGGGACTATATGCTACGGTTCACCTCTGAACCACAGGGACCTATGCTCGATTTAAAGAAGTGGATATTTTCAAAAATGTACAATGTTTACTCTTCGAATTTATTTTTTGTACGTTAAGCTCATTTGGAAAACTTTATCCATCAGGGGGATAGGAAATTTAACGCTTTTTTCGGCAGTATAATTAAATTTGAAGCTACTCCTCCAATTGAGGGAGTTATCATCATTTTAGTGAGTTAACGTCAAAAACATGAAAAAATCTCATCTAACATACATAACTCCAACCTAAGCGAGATTTAAAAAAAAGTTAAGCAGCAATTTTTGTAGCAAATTAGTTGTACAATTGATACCTGGCATACGATAGGAACATCAGGTTAACAGCCTGTTTACATATATACCTACCGTATTTCTATTGGTTTATTATTCAATAATAAACCATTGTAATCGCTCTGGAAAAAAAAATTCTAACCCCTCCTGAAAATTTCGTTCTGATAAACAATTTTCCGTCCGTCCGCCGTACGCCGTACGCAGATTTTCACAAACGGCTGGAGCAAAAGATCTGAAATTTTCTAAAAAATCCATATTTCCGACGACGATTCTTGAGCGAGCTCTCTCACTCAATTTAAAATGCCCTTTAAGGGCTGTCAAAGTTTAGTAAAATCCCTAAAAACCTCAAAACAAGCAAAGCGTTTTGCTATTTGAAGAATTACCATGAGGATCGAATTTTAGGTCCGTAAAAATTGTTTTATGGCGCCAACATTTGCGTTTTTTGGTTTATTATTGTTTGTTTTACTAGTGAGGATAGCGTTGAGTTGTTGAATATGTGGAACTGATAGTGGATACTCCATTTTCCACGAAAATGATATTCGTAACGCTGATAATATATAGGTAAATATTATTCAATAGCAGCATCAACCATCAACCATCAATTTGAAAAAAAAAATCTGTTCTCAACCAAAACATTTACTTTCATATATTAATTTCAACAAATTAATAAACAAAGCTTTGAAACAAGCAAGGGTGAATCTGATAAAAATATCTGACTATGACTTTAAAATCATATCAAGGGAACAGCTTGAGATAGAAAAATGCAGTAAGCAGCGTTTTGCTTCATTTTCGGTCCACTTTTATCTGAAAAAATTGTTTACATCCTTTTTTCTTTACAGGTAGCTAAACAGCTTCATTTTCCATGAAAATTCGTAAACAAGTGATTTAGCAGCATCAACAACTTTTGTTGATACATACTACACCATCAATTAAAAAAAGAACTCCAAACATTAATTTTTAATATTAACCAACAAATCGATAAACAAATTGAAACAAGCAGGCATTTAATGTACTCATTTTGTCATGATATCATCAAAATTACTTATATCAGTTCACATGGTCAAGCTGCATGACTCGAGCTTTTCTCGTTATGATAGGAAAATCACAAGCAATCTAGCAGATATACGCTGAATACCGTGCAGATTCCCATGAAAAGGCAAATCACCCAGCTTCCTGATTCATGATTAGAAATCGCCAGTGACTTTTACAGTATCATCGCACGGAAACTAGGTAGTTACGAGTCATATTGGGGTTAGCAAACTTGAACTGCTAACTAATGATAACCGAGTTCCATGAAAGTTAGTCAAGGACGTGACGTCAATGAAAGGTTCGAAATAGGTTACTTCTTGGGCGCATGTCGCAATAAACATGTTGACATGGCTAGAGAGCCAAGGGCGGCGCGCGAAGAATGTTTTCGGTAACTATCTTCAGATGATCGGCAAATGTATTTTCGGGGTTTTTCAAATTTGCTCGACACAGTCGTCAACTTCGCTTGACAAATGCTTGGTCTTCAATACAAGTGATCTAGGGTTGACTTACTTTGTCAGACTCGGGCGGGTGCCGTCTTTCAAACCAGTAATTTGTTCTAATAAGTCAAAACTTGATGATCCTGGAGCCAACCGTCAACGGAATTCTCCCCCTGGACCGAAATTTAGGAAATTTGGATGAAAAATCCAACATCGATCCGGGATGTGGCATAATTTCGACATCTTGATCAATCAATATCCTAAGGGATTATAATTAGAGATTGCACTATTAAAAAATCAAAATCTCAAAAACGTTTGATGTAGGAGGGTACTTTTCATTGGATTTAGGAGGGAATTATCCCACATTAGCATCACATTAATTATTCCTAGTTGTAGCCTCAGAAGCCTTACCACCTCCTACCATAGTCTGATCACTCTTTCTCTCTTAGTTCTCATAAAATCATCCTGTATTTCGTGTTTCTCGTTCTGTAATTAAAAACTTAATTTCGTCACGTATACTGTTTTTTCTTCTGCAATCCATGAGTTTTTAATTTCGATTCAGATATTGGTATAAGGGTTCCTGCAACTGAAAGAGACAACTCAGGTTGTTGTACGACCATCTGTTCGTTCAGCATTTGAAAAACCTCATCTTCTGGTAATGAAAATCTTGGCTACGGTCATATAGACGGTCGAGCTGGAGAGCCCGTTCAAGGGGAAGTCTGAGCTATACCACGTGGCTGGTGGTAGCTCAAGTACTTTCATCTTGAACGCAACCACAAAGTATGGTGGCCTGAGGTGTCAAATGCGTAGAGGAGTGATTTAAGTAGAAGAACTATCAAATACAGAAATAATAAATCTCCTCGTAATAGTTTTCCAGTTTCCTAAAAATTTAGCTAAAATGTTGAATTTGCTTGAAAATTTAAAAAAAAATCGTGTTTTTAACAAAGTTTTTAAAAAACGCACTTTCTACGCTTTTTTGTCATCAATATTCGCGTTCCTTAAAGGCGATTGATATAATATAAGGGATAAAATTACAATTTTAATCGTGATAGTGCTGGCGATTGAGACTTGAATTTTGATTCTGGCCAAGTCTGATCTCGACTATTCCTGCGGTCGTGCCCATAGCAACTCCCAGTAAAATAGTCGCTTAAATCAGAAAGGTAGACAGCAATACGAGAATGATTTATAGTAAAGGAAAACAACCAAAAAATATGTCATTAACCGCGGCAGGATGAGGAGGTCTGAGGTCAAGCTCCCGCCTCGTATGGGCGAACCAGTTTGAGAAAAGATTTATACAGGACGCCTAACCTCGAATCACTCTGTGACGTACATGCTAAGTATTTATCAGGCCATTATATCGAATATAAAATAAATATAAATAAAAGAGTTCAATAAGGGGTCGGTGACGCAATCATATCCAACCGACGGCCAAACGAGACGATCTAATTATATTAACCGAGAACTGCCAGTTAAAAGGTTATAAGATAAATGGAGTTTAGATGCAAACCAAATATTCACATGTGCCCAGTTCATACTCATTAATGTAGTAACCAATAAAATTACTGTAAATAGATTACGTTGAACCCCACTAATAAAAAAACCGAAATTCAGAGACTTTCCTTATAGATCTCAAAGATTAACTAATAAATTGGAATTCTGTATGTTTTGATGAAATTTTTCAGAACTTCGAATGTGTTTTTGAGAACCAAACAGGACTAGCTGATATTAGTCTCAACAATATGTGGGTAGACGACATGAATCCTGGATAGTTCCAATTTGCAGTCCCAAATACATATTTGAAATAAATAAGTAACATTCTACTTTTCGTATATCCAATTGTGAAAGGTTTCTGACACAATCTGTAAGGCCAGAATCATGAGCTTCTGACAGATATTCTAGATGTAAGGCGAAATGTTGTAACAAGAAAATGTTAGAAAATAATAGTGAATATTGTATTTATTCACTACAAGCACTAATGTCCGTATTCAAAATTCCTTCTTTATTCGTTTTACCGATTATAGATCAGTCTGCTTGTGATGATTCCTTGTCCTTGGTAGAACTGCTAAAAATATCTGTCTGATTTTGATTAAATTTTCAGTGAATGCTCAGAGTTGCATCGAAAAGGATCCCTACACGCTCTCAATAAGTTATATGTAGCGTCCATGCAACCGTTAATGTTGATCTCACTCAGAATGGTCATGATGGACGTCATCATCCAATAGCCCAAATTTGTTTCAGAATTGATCATGAGTTTTGATGAGAATGGATTCAGTTTTTTTGGTAACGAATTAGCTTCATCATGGTTGTGAGGAGGTAAAATCGTGACCTACGCATGATTCACACCAAAATCATCTACAAATGGATCACACATTGATAATAAATCAATGTTACTTACCAATACGATTGTTAATGTCATTTATCTCAAGACAGGATATCGCCCGATTTCCCTTCTCCCAGTAATCTCAAAGCTGTTTGAAAAACTACTTTTGAAACGACTCAAACCAATAATCAAAAATAAGGAACTCATTCCGAACCACCGATTTGGATTTAGACAACGTCACTCCACGATTGACCAAGTCCATAGAATCACTCACATAATAGAAAAAGCCTTGGAAGGCAAACAAATTTGTAGTACGATTTTCCTAGATGTTGCTCAAGCCTTTGACAAGGTTTGGCACAAAGGCCTTGAATTTAAACTGCACAGAGATCTACCAAGGCAGTTCTATCTACTTCTAAAATCTTATCTTGAAAACCGACACTTTAGGGTAAAACAAGATGACCAGTTTTCCGGTCTGAAACCCATATCAGCTGGCGTCCCTCAAGACAGCGTCCTCGGGCCTGTGCTCTACCTTTTGTACACTAGAGACATCCCCGTTAATGAAAACGCTGTAATTGCTACCTTTACAGATGATACTGCAATCCTTTCCGTAGGGAATAACATAGAAACTTCTACCCGCAATCTTCAAACATCAGTGGACGAGGTTGCTAAGTGAACTAAAACTTGGAGAATGAAACTTGATGAATCTAAGTCAGTGCACATAAATTTCACAAATCGCAAGGTCACTCCTTTAGAAATTCAAATCAATTCTAATACAATTCCATATGCCGAAACAGTAAAATATTTGGGAATAATCCTCGAATCCAAACTCACGTGGAAACACCACATTGAAAAAAAAAAAAAAGAAGAACTAAAAATTAAATTCAGAAGAATGTACTGGTTGATGGGTAGCAAATCCCAACTTTCATTGCATAATAAAGTGCTTATTCACAAGCAAATTCTCAAACCTATTTGGACTTACGGAATTCAGCTCTGGGGTTGCTCTGCTGGGGACAGGAGTGTCCTCTTTTGAAACCAAACTGAGTTGATGGAATGAGCTCGGAAATGTAATGCATGAGTTTTGGGAGGAGTAGGCGCTCAAGGATTGATGGGGCGATAACTGTTAGGATCATGCTTGGGCTTATTGGGCTTCTTAATCATAACAATGCGTGCGTGTTTCCAAGATTGAGGAAGATAGGTGGTTCGGAGGATTCTGTTATAAATCGGGCCAAGAAAACCAGGCTTTTCCTTGGGAGCGCCTTCAATAGCGGTTGGGTGATGCCGTCGTGACCCGGGGCCTTTTCAGTTGGGGATCTTAAAATCGCTTTTCGGACTTGAGCTGGGGGTGAGAAAGTCTTTAAACACGCCTAACAGGAGCGGTTCTTCCAACCTGTTCTTGAATGTACAACCAATGTGCTCCTCTGTCATGAAGAGGGTGTCCCATCGCGTTCCTGTCATTGATCCCTGTTTCACTAATTGATCCACTTTTTCATTCGCAAATAATCCTAAACGGGCTTTCACCCGTACAAACGTTATATTTTCCTTTCATATTTTTTAAGTCAGAGCAAAGTAATTAAGTTGTTATTTACCCGTTTTCTATTACTTGTTTTGATAACCTGTACACTACTAATTTAATCTGTGCAAATCAAAAAGATTTGTTACTATACGTGCCAATGTTTTCAATCGCTTTTCTGATGGCTACTACTTCTGCATTGTAATTACCCACCGATATGTTTGATTAAATAATTAAATTCTCAGTAACGATGTAATTTACAACGGGGTCACCTTCAAGGCCAATCAATAACCGACCGCGTTACTTGATAGATGTTTTTACGTGCCAAGTTCATCAAAAGTGAATTAATTGAAATATTATCTCAATGAATCAAATTTATATCCATGCCAGCCCATAATACGATTCTTAGGTAACGGTGTTTCTTGCCACTCCCTGTAAACACACATTGGCCGAAGATGAGTTCAAGGTCATTTAGGCACCTAAACGGTGATCCCATTGTTGTAGAATGGGTCTGAAACAGCCTAGTTAGGAAAGATTTCTATCGCCGATGGAACAATCAACTTAAAACAATTAGGGGATTGACGTCACTAGGAGAAGAAAGAGAACTTTTAATGGCTTCTTCCTGTTACCATTATAATTTCGCATCATTAAACTCTTAAACTCTCAATAGGTACTTATTTTCGAACTCGTTCGCACATACGAACTACCTAATGAATAGTGTTTTGGAGTAGGTGTTTCATTTTAAAAACTTCACATCGTTTAGTCCCAGGGTACAGTTAACTTGGCACGTGGTTAAGCTCGTGTAGGCAATATTTTGGTTTTTTATTTGCACTCGACTACCTGAAAAAAAATCCGGAAGCAAACAATTGTCTGCTCAGTTGGGAGTGCGTTTCCGGTTAGTGGCCTGAGTTTTCGTTTTAGTTTTTGCTTTCTGTTTCCGTTGTATGTGATTCCTTGGCTCCCTTGTCTAATTTTGTATCTGTTCCTTCTTATATTGGGCTTCGGCCCTTGTAATAAAAAATAAGATAAATAAAATGACTACATCGTAATTAAAACATGAATACCTATAGATTATTGAAATGGCTCAAGGTGTTCTTTCAAGATTTGATGGACGATCTTGTTCAAATTGATATGCTATGATCAAACCGTCCTTTCTCGACAAACCGGATTGTGGTTGGTCACTTAGGACGTGAGATAATTATGTATGGCTCTTAAGAGGGATGAGAGAAGTACTGATCTATGAGAAATGAAACGCGTAGAGATTACAGATAGTCAACACATTATCTAAGAATTTCCCGCTAAACGGCGAAATACAGCTCGTAGCAAGGTTGCAAGGTGCAAACGGACAGACAGACATACACACACACTCATACGACAGAGACGGAAGTTGTTCACACACATGATCTTTTCTTCGGAACTGCAGGACCAAAATTGATGAAACATGGGATCAAAATCACACAACGGCCGGGGATCATCCGAAATCATCGGCATCACTTTCGAATAATCCGTTCTCGTAAAAATGGATGGAATGAAATATTCACATCAAGAACTTTAATGACAGAGGCTCACTCCAAAGAATCGAATCAAACCACCACGATAAGTTCGCCCCTTCTGCCCTTCCTAAGGGCTGCACAAAATATTATTAGCAAATATACTAAAATGAAATGGTGAGCCTATATTATATCGCCTTATAAACGACAACTAACCAATTGATAATATATTGATCGTTGATGTAATTTCAAAGGAATTATCAGCACACAAAAAATTCAGTTCATTATAACTTAACTTAGTTACATACTGACAGTCAAGTGGAGTGTGAGTTTATTTCATTAATTTACAGTCGGTGGGTGATTACGTTCATTATATATATATTTAGATTACGATGTATCATCGTACTTCAGCTCTCGTTACTTAACCTGTAGATACTCAACTTCTATCGGTCTAAGTAGTTACACTCGGATAATGTTCGTTGAGTAACAGTAGAAGAGATATATCGTGAACGCAGTAATTGGCAGCGTTTTTTCATTAATTGAGATTAATGAAATTAACTCACCGTGATCCTTCCGAGATTGACAATTGTCAATCCTCGTGGAAGGATCACGGTGAGTTGCACAATTTTTCAGCAGTGATAAATTGATAGTCCCATAGATTTTTGGGTAATAACCATGCGATTCTAAGTTTCTCCATTCATCTGTACGAGCCCTTTAACTAAATTCCTTGCCGTTCACTAAATATACAGACATTTTATTCGAAGCCTATAGATCTTCCATTGTCGCTCTTCTGTTATTTGCATTAAACAGCCAAGTACCCAGAAAAAATTATGGAAATTTTAGAGGAGGGAGGGAGGAGAGGGAGAGAGAGAGAGAGAGAGAGAGAGAGAGAGAGAGAGAGAGAGAGAGAGAGAGAGAGAGAGAGAGAGAGAGAGAGAGAGAGAGAGAGAGAGAGAGAGAGAGAGAGAGAGAGAGAGAAATGATTTTATTCCTCAAAACATGAGACATTAACAGCAAACTAAATACATAGATAATGACAGTCAGTTATACCCTGTCACAATACGATCACTTTTCTAACGATCTAATTGGTGATGGAAATAATACTGGTGCTACAAAACAACAAGAGGGGAAAGAAAAATACATCATCTACAAAAACAAAAGATAAGCTCAATCAACAAACAACAATTAATTGTTAGACCAATTAAATTGATAGGTACACCGATTCTGCTCAATATTTCCAAGCTGATTGAGAGAATGTAGCCAATGGCAGCTAGTTCGCTCCATTCAAAACCTTCAGAAGGGTGTCCCAAAATTAGCGACTCGAAATTCTGAAAGAACAGGCCAGATCGCCAGAAAGTGCTGAAGGTCCTCAAGGACACCGATGTTGGAAATATTAGGGGAAAAAGAGAACAAGAATAAAAGGACTTCAGATGGACTTCAGTGAGATATTGATGTGTGAACCCCTCACCTATTTCGTTACCTTAACAAGGAGAACAAGAAGAGCCTAACGGGCAAAAAACGTGCTTGGGATATTCTATTAATCTTAGATGTGATATATATTTTCAATCAATATGATTCATTAGTTTCCAAGGTTGGATTAGTCGGGGATGTATACAACTATATTTAAAGTATGTCTCACGGAATCTCGCTGGGTTTGGACCATACAATGGAAGAAGAAGAGGAATTTTCCATTCTTTCTGTTTTCCAACTATTTTATACAGAACCAACCCTTCATATTTTACCTTTTTGAAAAACCCCACCCAAGCAGTTGAATTGCAGCAGTCGAAATTGCCCATTACTACAGGGATCATTGGAGTGAACGGACGAAGGTACAAGTATTTTCTATTTAACGTACAGTCGTCATGATAAGAACATATGAATTTAAATTAGGAAATTTCCTCTGATATCCCCAACATTAACTGAGTTATACAAGATCATATCTCATGGGGTTTTCGAACGACATTGTGAACTACGAGTATTCGCAGGTCTTTTAATTTGGAAAGTTCCATTCTGCTTCTTGACGAAATCTATTTGTGACGAAAAGTAATCACATGACGAATCTTTATCGGGTCGGAATGAGAAACGAACTACTGCTGATAAGACACAGAATAACTTCTTTTTTTTCGCCTCTTCGACGAAAAGAAAAATAGGTTGTTATTATGATAATTCTCCGGAGGAAAATCTTCCGGTGACAATAGACGGGAAGACCCAGGACAAGAGGTGTCGATCATTACAATTAGGTTGGCAGAACGCATACGTCAGTTGTTGGACATTAGGGAATCGAGGATGAGAATGAAAGGTGAGGGCGTGTTGTAATGGGTTCCTTCCAACTGGAATCAGTAAGCAGGAACCGTTCCCCGTTAGTCATTTCATACGGGGAGCGGTTGGAAAACCCCCCTAACAGGATAACTATGGTTGAAAGTCTTCAGAAGAAAGGACCTTCCTGCTAAGGAACCTGATTACACCCTATGAGGTTGATAGATTCAGAAATGAGCAGGTGAGTTCCGAGAACCAACTCCAAGAGGAATTGAATTAGAAAAGTTTTAACTTGGTTATTTTCCTCATGGTTTCCCCAATTCGGAGGAGGCATTCCGGTAATGAGGAAAGAGTGAGCAGGTACACAAGTTGCATCATTGTAAAAATTTCGTTCAGTTTCAGAAGATTGTTTGTGACGTTTCAGGTTACTGAATCGCAAATTCATACTACTAAATTCTAACCACAATAAGACTACATTATGATAGTCAAACTAAGGCAGAGAACTCAGTTCAGGCTTAGACTACATAACAGATTTCATGAGGAAATACCAAACTTTTTAATTCGTTAAGGACCAAATACGGTTCTGTCAACCTTACCAATCTTTTAATGTTCCAAAACATTAAAATGAAATTTGATTGCTAATGCCCTATTAACGCGTTTTATCTAAGTTTTTACTCAACGTTCACTCGAGAAACCGAAGATCTTGGAGAAGAGAGAGAGTTTGTGACATCTATGTCAAATATATATATATTGTTCCTCTGGATCTGTTTTCTATAGTTTATATCAGTCTTTATACATAGATATGCATAAGACTCCAAACTGAGTGATCCAAGACAGCCCAATAATTGGAAATCACGGAGGGAATCTTGTAGGGGCTTGACAAAGGTCCAAAATCCCTTTCCATCATCCAGCCAAGACTGGAATGATGTGATCAGTTTGCTGGTCCAGATTCTCACAAACTAGCATCTCCGAAATACAAAAATATCTTAAATCAATCCATTTGTTTGAAGGAAATTAGCTGAACAATTTTAGATGGGGAGACATGGTTGGAAACAAGTCTGCTGTTGGGGAATGTGAAAGTAAAAACAATGGGAGGCTCATTGCGTTCATATTTTGATTGCTTGGTTGGTTCTAGCAGGAAACGTGCCCTAAGTTGATATATTTTCAGGAAATTGCGTTTGACTACCTTAGCGGATTTGGAGCCACTCCTCCTTGCGCTCAGTGAACCCCCTTCTGTTCTGTATCTCCGTAACAAACGAATACTGCCCCAATAAGAAAATTACCAATAAATGCACAATGCGGTTCTCGATCCTGCTAATCTTGCATAATTTTATTGCAAGCTAAACTATGTAAAGTGACCTCATAAGCTTGGACGGACAAGGGAACCGAAAAAACGATTGGGACGATGCAGCTGACGTTGCAATGCAATTCACACGCATCTTGATGCGATTTCCGTTTAGATTTGAGCCTTTGTGTGGTGCAAATAGTTGCTTGATTTCTAAATGGTGCGCTTTTTTCTTTCAATTAGATAACTTCTGGAGCAATGTCCCATCCATTCATATCTTGTTAGAATGTGAAATTATTCAATGCACATTTTAACACAACTCTAACCACTGAACCTTATGTATTTGTTAGCACAATCGTATCGTTTTTTAATAATAGGAATAGTTTCCATGATAGCGACTGCACAATAAAATCAAGATTGTGCGATCATTGAAACGTTCCGAGGGCATCACTAAAACGTCAAAATTTCACGCTACAGTTCAAGCTGAGGAAAATTTCAACCGTTTCTGCGAAACTGTTTATAAACACAAGCGCTGAACCATTTGAACAGAATAAATTTATTTTAATTTCGAAGGAAAGAGGAGGCTACCCGGTTTTATGACATCAACTACGGTCTAAAAGATCGTAAATTTTTTATCGGTCAGAGCTAAGGTCATCCGAATGCGTTAGGGTTGGAGAATGCATCTATCCAGCTCACCCGAACAAAGATAACAAACGAGACCGCTGACGTCATGCGGGGAATTATTTACGGAATCTTTGACATTCTCATGTGCTCACCTCTTCTCACCACTTTTCCAATCAGCATGGGGTAAGCTGGAGTTTGATGTTTTGGTTTATTATTTTCAATTATCCTAACCTTTGTAGTCGATCAAGAGAAAATATGTTTAACCACCTTCTCGAAATTTGTTGTTTTACGTTTCAAGAAGCGTAGAATCCAAAGATCGAGTTAAAGAAATCCATCCGTCCGCGTAAGCCTTCCACAGCTTATCTCTAAAACTGCTTGATCGAAGTTAATGAACCTTGGTCAACAATCAGAAATGGGGTCTAGTTGGCATTGAGTTCTAATCATCAGTTTCGTCAGTTCCGGACGATGAAATCAAAAGGCTGACATGTTCAAAAATCAGAAAATCGAAGACTTTCGAAATAACTCTAATTTTTTATGCTCGTTATTGATAGACATCCCTTCATTGAATCGAATGAGCTCACCAGGACCTCTTTACGTACATTTGTGCACTCTTTCTAAGAGCTAAAACTTTGATTAAAAAAAGATCTTCAACAGGGATGTTCATATTCACATCCGTGCACCAAGTAAACTGTGATGAAAGAACCAGTCGATATAATTGCGATGGAATTCTGTTTTCAAGAGTTCTTTTTGAAATCGAATTTTCCATAACATATTCGATATAAATGTGGACAAGTGAAGCATAGGTAGGTGTATGGAGACTCATTTACAAGGTATGGAGACTCAGTGCTCAGCTGAAGGGCTCTTGTTGCTAACTTCCTTCATCTATCTACCTGCGTCTAGTTTGGGATTTTTCCAACTCTTTCGAATTGGTGTACTAGAAACACGACGAGCGTTACTTTTTTTTTTTCAGATTGGATGACTGGAAGAAGGCCATTCTTGCAAGATTTTCAATGCTGAATCCAATTCAAATTTCAACTTCCGAAAAACTTGTTTCATCTCATCGTAACATTACTTTTGGGTCATTGTCCGGAAGGCCCAAAAAACCACTGACGAAGTTTTCGTTTTGAAAATACAATGTTTTGTCACGTACCACCAACATTAATCTAAGAAATCCATTAATTACTTTGAATTAAATACCAATTTAAAAAGGAGAAATTTAAATTTAAACCTCCAAAAGTTATCTTTCGCCCTGTTAAGAACTGACCTTGCCAACTTCCCGTAAAGTTGCTGACCTCTCTCAACGCTTCGATCTATTTGCATTCGCGTTTCATCGTTCAAGCCCTCCTTGAATATCTGAAAAAAACTGCAATTGTATTTTTCTGACCGGGGTATGATAAACAGGAACATGAAATAAGTTTGTCCTGATGTTCACCGTCATTCTCTCTCCTCGACGATTTTTTCACATTTCGGAAGACAACCTTCAATCGTGAGATTTGCTTATTAATACGCCACATCTCTCCTCTGCAACGGATTTTTCCATCCGATTCAGACAACCGGGAGCCGTCCAGTATGATAAACAGGAAGGTTCTCCCTTCTTAGAGTTCCAAATTTTAAAGACTACTTTTTACACTTTATCGTTCTTACAGATCACGAGTAACAGGTAAAAGTGAAAAATTTAGTTTTCTGAATTAAGAAAATTGTATACGTTTTTATTTATTTTTTTTTTTTTTTTTTTGTTCAACTACTGTTTCCATTTTGCTTATTTTTCATCTGTGACGCAGATCATCAATTAATATTACTCATGAAGTTGCCATGGGGGTCTACTAACCATCTGTAACATAGCATCAATCGAATAATAGATATCTCAAAAATAAATAAAACTACAAATAAAAAAGATTATTCGCGAGCTTTCTAACAAATGGTGAATGATTTCTGTGCGATGAAAATTGAGGAAGTTCCATTTCCCTACCAATGGCTCAATAGTACGCAGAAATCATTGTAACCTTTTTCGAGGTACATTTTTGTAACGGAGTTAGGTTAGAGCTAATACGTTTCTTGCTTTAAAAAAAAAAAAAAAAAGTAAATTTAAAATTTCGTGGGAAACTTGTGTTGCTGAAATTTATTCAATTAAACTCGTTGTAGAATGAATTCTCAAGATAGAATCTATTTTTGGAAATTCAGATTTGAAGAATTTGCATAATTGTGAGAAAGCTTCTCAATCCTATTGTAATCAGTGAGAAATGTATTTTAAGCGAAAGTCTTTGTTTCACCGCACCGGTCATTCTTTTACGTTCAAATTTTACCATTTAATTAATAATTAATACACGCTCGTATACGCTCCGGTATCAAACCTCAATGAGGATGATTAGAAGCTAATTCCTGAATTTTCGCACAACAGAATTCCGTCTTTCACTTTTCTGAAAAGTTGGAGTTTCAATGGGCAAGAATATTGAGAATGAGCCTTTTATGGTGACGACAGTAAAACAGCTGAAGCTATTGCCAAAATTTATACTTATAATAAACCTCTCTTACGTTCTACCCTCTACAGGTGACATAATCTCTCCATGGATTCTCGAAGATCTTAACAGCAATAACATAACGATATACTTAAAATGACGTAAACTCATTATTTGGGTACCTACTAGATCAATTACCTGACGTCACGATCGAAGAACGGAAATATACGATAGTAGCGAAATGATAGAAACAACTAGATCCATGAGAAAGACAAAGAAACATCTAGGCCCAGGATAAACAGAAAATCGACTGATAGGTACTCAAGTCATCAAGCGATGATGTCACCATATTAATAGCATAATATGCTATTATGTTAGAGTTTGGAATAGGTGACACGAGCTTCAATGAGTTAGGCCTTGTAACCAGTCCTATCAGCACATCAGTCAGACAAATTCGATTATACTTCCCACGATTTCTACAGACGACGGGAGGATGCTCGATTTCGTAAACGCTTGTGGAATGTTATTTAGCGAGTGATTCACTCAATTTAAACGAAGAACAACATTCCAAGAGGGGCGCTACCATACAACTTTGCCTATCAGTACTGTTTACAATAAACTAAGATTCGGTTATCTACAAATAAATCGTGTTATTTCAAGAATCACTTGCAACAGTATCATGACGGAATGCACTGAGCTATTGATAGAATAAAACGCCGTGATTTTTCCAGAAGACAACTGTAAGTAGTTTCCAGAACTAGCTAATTCAGCCTCCGTAGATAACCCCCTACCTTATCTATACCCACTTACGTTTCGGCGTCTATACTGTGCTTTACGGGAGCCCGTCGACGAAAAACACAGATAGCACTGGCGGCAACTTCCAAGTAACATTCTACATTTAGATTTGTAGAGGAAAAGACACTATTGATGAGACAGGAAAGATTCGTGGTATTCTTTACTAACAGCTCTGATAGAGTTTGAGGACGCTATAGATAGTCTTAATATGTGACAGTAGAGTGACTTCATTTATTTCCAAACTAGAGACTTTGTAAGAATGAAATATTGGCTTATTCAGTCAGTGTATTCTAAAAAAACTAACAGATGTCATGTTGTTAGGCAAAGTCTTTCGTTAATGATGTAGGTATAATAGGCGACTCATTCTCTATTATCTTCGCACTGAATCATTTCCTAACCAGTACCCTAGGTATGACTATAGTTCAATAGACAGATTACTATAATCTCTCTAGTAGCAGACTACTATTATCTCTCAGATATAACCAATTTTTTATTTGCGCGACCTAAGCCGCATCTCAGAACTTCAGACCCCTCCGACGCCGCGGGCTTTCATAACTTCTGTCATACGTACTAATTAGTCATATGGAATGTTAAGTGAATTTTCATGCCTTTACATTCAGGGACAGAAATTTGTATAAAGAGTGAATTTTACGGGAAATTGTCTGCTCTTTCTGGTAGTGTGGTTAAAATTCTGATAAAATTTGTTCTTGTGTTTAAAAAAAATTTTTTAGAGCTATTTTTCAAAATTTTAGCAACTTGGATCCTTTTTAGAAAATACGGAGCTTACAATGTTTCATTTAGATGTGGTGTGTCAACCTACAAGGACATTGTGAAATTCGATGTCGTTTGGACTGTGCAGTAAAAAATATCGATTACTGATTTTTGTTCTTGCTATGGTAAAACAATGATCCAACCAAGATTGAAGAAACTCTGATCGTTGAGGTATTTTTGGATTAAAATTGAACTGCTGTTTCCGTAAATTGTCCCTTTTGCTCACTGATACAGCTGATAAAGCGTTGAAGCCAGTCGCCTTACATTTCCACCTAAACCACCACAATGCAAGCACATACACACACAGTGAGTATCCCGGTAAAACAGAGAGTACACATCAATAAAACTGCGATCTACTGTCATAAAATAATAAACATTCGTTCGTATAGCAAAGCTTCATTTGAAAGAAAAAATTGTTCGCCACGATTTAATTGTTGACAGATTCTGTGCATACAGAGTAGAAAATTTTCAAAACAATTCAACATAATTATATCGAGAAGTTAAAAGATTAATGGTTCTGGTGGAACTTTTAGGAAAATGTTTTTCCAAAACTCAAAGAATTGAGGTATGCAAGTGTTATTCAACATATTCTTCCTTTGGAATGCTAGGTTTTCTATTTTTCTGGCGGCAAAAGATTCTGATTCCTTAAGGAGAGAGTGATATTGCCTGGAATGACCTAATATTAAATTTAGGTATCCTTGGATGAACAATTTTTGAAGCTAAGAATCGTTTAAGGGTTGTCGATGTTTTGTAAAATCCCTAAAAACCTCAAAAAAAGTTGAACTTTCCACGAGGAATCGAAAGCCCTACCCCAGATCAACTGAACAATTGTATTTTGGACTCCACTACGAATTTCGATGAAGAGAAATCGCAAAAGGTTTCAGTCATTCGCGACCTTAATTGTTAACAAATATTCAGAAAAAGCGTTATATTTATTGATAAAAATTAGGCAACATATACTTCATAATGATATTTGATGTTGTTACAATGAACCGGTGTGATTCCGATCACGTAAAATTCGATTGTGTGTCGAGGTCGGAAATGACAGGAAAACCGGCGTTTGGATGTGTTCAGCTACGTCACTTAATGATCAATTGATTGTGGCACGAACGAAACGTCAACTCAATTGGATTAGGTAACAATTTATCGGCAATATAAATAATTAGGTTCGCAGTCTGAATCGTCACTTTAACGTTTCACGTGTCTGGTGACTGGGATGTTAATGGTCATGTAACATTTTAATGCGTTACATTCGACGCAGCGTAGCGGATTCATGTCACATCGATATAAATATTGGGTCCACCTTGTCAAGGATAATAATGTACGTTGTAATTCCATATCAGCTGGAGCTTGGCTGAGCTAACTCTTGATTATAGAGTAGTAATTAGCCCAATGTATTAAGTTGGGCAAGGCTAAGTACATTCTAGGTAGATAAGTATCGCTGAAGATACGTCCGAGTCCAAACACGTTTGGAAATGTGAATAGTCATATTTGAAATTTATGAATACTTTTAATTCTGGCTAGAAATATCGCACTCTCCATCGGGTGGTTCAAGTTTTGGCATAACCATAAAAAACACCAAGCAATCTAGGATGGAGCCAATCAATATAAATTCGACCTTCAATCCCTGCCAATAATACGCTAGATTCTATAAAAAGAGCTCCATTTACATTTCAGCACGATAGATCGATTAGGAATGAAATTAGCCACAAGGGAATTCAGCTGACCAGTGAGTTTTCACACCCATCTTGTAATTGATTCATAGATATTCCCTTAATGGTCGCTTTGTACGAAACGAAAGTCGATATCGGAATACCTACAATGCTGCTGAATACTGTAAATGGCCACGACGTGAAAATCCACGAAAAGAGCAACAGGAAATTACCGATATAAAGTGAGCAGCTGAGTTGTAAAACTGGTTAGGTCCACTGAGATACGTTTCGAGAAAAACGGCAAAAACGTATTGAGCTACATTTTTGGTCAAAATCGGACATTTGCTGGTTCCTGTTGAAAGATTAGGGCTCACTGACTCGAAACAGATCAAAAATTTACCTAAAATTTTCCAAACTCGCGGAAAATTTGTGAAAACGTTCGGACTTACCCAGTTTTGCATCAAAACTCTGGACCTAGCGAGTTTTGCAGAAGAACTGGACCTAACCAGTTTTGAAACTGATGTAATAACGTGATTCAAACATACCTACCTAGCGTTGTATGTGAGAATAAAAATTCTGGTCTTCTTTTTCGAAATATCGGAGAATGAATGACTAAAACTATCAAACCAACTGACTTTACTTTTTAAAAATATGACGTAACCAAATATAAACATTTTTTGACAGCTCAAAATTCTTTCACTAGAGTTTCTTTCACTAAAACTCTGTACTTTTCTTTTGAGAAGGATTAGAGGTCACAGTAATTTGATTTTTTAGCCTCATAAATTCTGAACAAGCATCAGTTGCACGTACTACCAACTTTAACAAGAGAGAAAACATTGAAGGTTCAGGAACAGAAGAAAGATTAAACTCTAACTTTTTGGATGTCTCCACAACGGGTGGGTTCATGGACATAGCCAGCTTTGACGCGAAACTCGTGGACTCAACACTAATGATGCAAAATTTGGTATTAGCTTGTTTTGTTCCAAAACACACCCCGGACTAAACCAGTTTTGAGAAAAACCCAAACTTTGACCATCATTTTCAAGAGGATTCAAGCAGTTTAGAAGAAAAATCACCTCGCCATTCGATTCCTTGCACTGAAATCTTATAGGAATGGTTGTTGCCTCAAATTTTATAGAAAATGGATTAAACCAGTTTTGCAACTGAGCTGCTCAAGTTAAACAACTATACACGCTTCACTTGTCCGTAAATGTATAACAACAGTTATCAAAACTGGATTTCAATAGGAACTCTTGGAAACGGAATTCCACTGAAATTACCGTCCACTGATTTGACCAGGCGATTTCTACGATGGTGAGACATGTTTAGACACACTACCATGTTGAGGAACTTCTTTTCGAATGAATGTTAGAGGGTGAACGGATGGAAGTGGGCTCATTCGAGTCATAATAACGTACATCACAATATTTCTGTTATTTCGAAGGTTTTCGATTTTCAACTTTTTAATTATTTCACCTTTCTGATTTCATCCAATAGGATTGACTGTCAGAGATGCGGGAAATTCAGCCCCAACTAGGGCGTAATATTGTAGTAGTTACAAAGCGCTATTTCTTCTGATTTTATCGACTCTTAAGAAGAAAGAATAAACCGTTTTTTCTAGTTTAGCAACAACCTTGGACATTTTGAATTTTCTGTCAAGATGGGAAATGGAGGGGCTAATGCACAATCCATTCAAAAGCTGTTCATTCAGTGTGTACGTAATAATTTCAAGTATGGATTCTACCGATTCTCTCGCATTGTTCCAGTTTTGAAACCTAACTCAGTTTTTCAAATTTAATCATGGAAGGGGCTGAATGGAGTAATACTGATAAATCGTCATGTCTTCACTATTATCATCTGTATTTTAATATTCTTTTCGACATTAATTTTGATTAATAAACCTCTCTTTTGTAATCAGCCTATACATTTTATGAGGGTTTATAACTATGTTCTCTATAAAAATTTATAGGTAATTGTGTTTATGAGTAAGGACATTTAAAAACCGGGATGTACGGACGTCATGCATGCATCACTCACCAATATGTTTTGGATTTCGATTCTGAAATATTGCAATATACAAGTTACTGCAATCTACAGGTGATCCTAACCACCAAGTGTGCCGTGGAACAATGGTTGAACGGAGGTCAGGGGACTTCACCGCCAGGACTCCTGTACCTTTGATCTCACATGCCGGCGCGGTTGACGTGAACGCCGAGGTCTCCTGCAACCTACGTCAATCGAAAATAGGCAACTGACGTCAGAGATTCCCTTGAAGATAGACGGAAAAGGGCCAAGAACCACTTGTCGCAATTCGGTTCCCATGCAACGTTCATTCTCGGAACTCCAGTCAATGTATCCGCCAAAGATCCGGTCAGAGGTTTTATCACACCAGTTTCGTAGTATCCTAGTACGTTTTCATCAGAGCAGTGGAGAGAGAATCCGAGCCCAGGAGCGAAATTCCGGGCCCCTGGGCAAAATCCCGGGCCCCCTAAAAAAATTCTTCTACGAACTACTGTAACCACTGTGGAAAATTGAGAATGATTGAGTTCTACAGATTTGCATATGTATATTTATTAATTCTGTATTAATACCCCCCCCCTCCCCCTCACTAAAGTGCTGGTTTTCAGTAGTGAAAATAGACAATAATCAAGTAACATATTCGTACGTAAAGCATGCGATATAGGTTTTCATTTGACCGCACTTTTTAACATAGTTATCGAACAATAAAGCACGTAACAATTGGCAGGGAATTTTAGCAGGGATGAGGATCGCGAGAATGAATCGGGCATCGCCCCCTTCCTTACCTGCCATCACATCAAATTCAAAATTTTCAAATTTTCTTGAACAAGAAAGGAAATATTGAATGGAACGATTTATCACAATTACCCCCCCCCCCCCTCCCTCTGTTTGTTCACCTACTTAAATAATTAAATTAGAAATACGTGAAATATGTTGCAGAACCACACCAAAGCTCTTAACCGAACAAAACAAAATTGTCGAGGTTTATAATACTAAATATTGGATCGAGCGAAATGAGAATCATTAAAATCGATAGAGAATTACAACTTGAATAGTCTTAACAAAAACAAAAGTTTTTTCGGCATATTTAAAGTAGTTTTAAATAATCGGCCAAAACCTATTTTCCGACGTTTGCTACATAATTACACTAAAATAAGGGTCGAACGAAATAAGACTCATGAAAATCGGTTGAGAATCACACCCTAAGTTTATTTTTCAAAGTAGTCTAATAAGAGACCGTTTTTATATAAAAATTCCTCATGAAAAATGGTTAGACTGTAAGTTGAATTAAAAAACGCTGCAAATTCTTTCACTGGGGTTATTCGATTTCATTCATTTGGCTTGCATTCATAATTTGGAGTGTTTTGAATTTTTTGGATTCATTTTTGGAGTCTATGAATTTCAGGAGATAAGCATAGAGCACTTAAATCGGTTCTCAACCAAAATACCTAAATGGATTGATCAGTTGATCATATTTTTGTGGCTCCTGAAATTAAATAATCGCTCAATCACCTGTGAAACACGCACACTCCAAAGCTTAGTAGAAATTGAAATCATGAATCATTGAATAATAAACCCCTGTGAAAGAATTTGCAGCGTTTTTTGTTTGGAATAGGCGTGTAGGTGACTGACGCCGATTTGGTGGGGTTGACTTTTAACCGCCATCTGTTACACCATTTACCCAGGTGTTAGGTGTTTAGGTGGCCTCGGAAGCAAAAAAACACCCCACAAAAACGACCCTAAAAAAATAAATGATTCGCGGCAGTCGTGGAAAATCATTTGAATGAAGAAAACGAGTGTAGATAAAACGTAATAAACTTCTATGTGAATGTTGAATCGACAATGATGAAATCCACCATTTCAGATATTTGTTTCACAATGATTCCGGGCAACACATCATAATGTCGAACGTTAGAAGAAAGAACTCGTCAATTACGGATAACCGTGTTAACTAAGTACTTGAAAGTAATCAGTTAATGAGAAATTATCAATAATAGGTAGGTGCTTTATCTAAGATACACTTACAGAAAATACGATCGACAGCGAAGTAGTTAAGAGTTCGTTACCTGCAAACAACAATCATTATGAGCCATTAGTTACTTGACATACCTATTAGCATTAGTTTTATGATAGTATTAGTGTTAGCGTAATATTGCTATTGGTACGGTTTTATACTGGTATTCAGTATATCGATTTTGACGTGTACAGTAAAAAACAAAGTTCACTACATACATATCAGTTTTTGCACAGGAATCCTCCTTGGGGTTGAAAGACAGCAATTACACCAAGCCAGAGAACCACACGTTACTTTTAGTACTTGGGTCACTGACTTTCTCCAAAGACGCAGGATGAAGTTGTGTTCAAAAGCGGGATATCGACCGACGAATCGTGCTTTCTGTTTCTCCAATTAAACTAAAGTGTCCGTTTAAGTCTAAGTATCACTGGTTTATTTCCCAATTCATCGCCCTGTTGCGTTTTGAAATGTACCGATTTTGCTCATCGATTTTTTCTTAAACGGAAAGAGCAATTTATGTTCTGAAAAAGCCATTCGGTTGGTTTGGTTCAGGCGATATGACAACCATATTTCAGAGTTTCAATATTTACATATGAAAATCGACTAAGGGATATTGATGATCGAATCAGCTGTTTAAATATAAATGAATTTCTTATTGAAGGAATTCACTAGTTAGCTTTTATTAAAAATTGACCGGTTAATGAGGAATTTTTTGTACCATAATAATTCTCTAGACGGCATGGATTGATTCTGAGGAGGTGATATGTTTCAAAAACGAGGAGAAGAAGAGAAGACATGCAGAGCAGCACTCTAAAGCTTTAAAAGTTGAGGTTTATGCTCTGGCTTTGCAGTTTCATAAAACGGAAAGGGGAACTATCCTAGCGATAGACTAGGCGGCGTAAATTTTGCCAAAGGGTGCAGAGCTAGAAAAAGGAGGAGCCAAGACGGTCAATATTTCAGGTTGAGTAATTCGAAACAGCTGACTTATTACTAGGTGGTGATGGGTTGAACTAGTCGCCCCTTCCCGGGACTACCGTGATACTCCTGCAACATTCAGATCATACCCCTAAAGCTAAGAACCTTCAGGTTTATGTTTTGAGAAAAGGTAAGTGGAAACTACCTTCACTCATATTATATTGCTCTCGGACATCAGATGTAGTTAATAGTAGATTGGTCAGAAAAAAAAGCTGCAAATTCTTTCACTGGGGTTAATTATTCAACTGGCTTGCGTTCATGATTTGAATTTCTACTAAGCTTTGGAGTGTGCTCTGTTTCACAGGTGATAGAGCGTTTATTGAATTTCAGGAGATATGCATAGAGCACGTAAATCTGTTCTCAACCAAAATACCTATTTGGATTAATCAGTTGATCATATTTGTGTGCCTCCTGAAATTCAATAATCGCTCTATCACCTGTGAAACACGCACACTTCAAAGCTTAGTAGAAATTCAAATCATGAACGCAAGCCAATTGAATAATAAACCCTAGTGAAAGAATTTGCAGCGTTTCATGCTTATCAGAATGCTTCAACCCGTGTATCGGCTACAAAGCCTTTTAGGAGTTCACTCCAGTATCCACATTACTACATCACTAGGTTACTGATATCAACACAAAAACAATAATAAACCAAAATAACGCAAATGTTGCCACCATAAATCGGGCCATAGATCGGGAATGGTTTGACCTACGGACCTGGGGGGGGGCTCATTCGATTCCTCGTGGAATGTTCTTCAAAAAGAGTCCAAATTTAGGCCGCCTTGACTTTTTTTGAGGTTTTTCGGGATTTTACAAAACTTTAACAACCCTTAAAGGGCACTTTAAATTAAGTAAGAGAGCTGGCTAAAGAATTGGGGCGTCGTCGGACCAACATGGATTTTTCCTGAAAATTTCAGCTTTTTTGCCTCAGCCGTTTGGGAGAAATCGTACGTACGGCGTACGGCGGACGGACGGAAAAATGTTTTTGCAGGGATTCTACACCCTTTGAAACGTAAACCATGAAATTTTCAGGGGGGTTAGAATTTTTTTTTTTTTTTTTTTTCAAGAGCGATTACAATGGTTTATTATTCAATAATAAACCAATAGGGAAAGTTTATCTCATTTCTATTCGTAAGGTCCAACATCTAGAAGTAGCCTCACTTGGATATTATATAGACCCCGTTTAATAATTATAGACCAATGATCTGTAAAAGGCTATCTATCTAATACAGACATCATAAATCTTGTGTGAAATGTTGCAGTACTTTTATGTCAAAGTAATGTTCTAATTAAACGGGTGCGTATGTTTTTCATTAATTCAATAGAATGAACGAGGAATCAAGAGGTCGGTTGTTGATTAATACGGCACGATACTCTTAATCGACGAGGATATTAGGACCGAGAGGAAAAAAAAGTGTCCGAATAGAAGTCGAAGCAGAAGAAGGAAGCGCTGAAGTTGATTTCGTGTGCAAGGAGCGTACGGCGATCCACACGCCATTAACTTAGCGATTACCTCTGGACGCGAAACAAAGGTTGATAATTCACAGGGCTTCGTTTCCTAGTTTTAATTGATTCAGGAGTAAAGACGCACTGAGCGGATATGGGAGACGTGCGCAGAAGACAATGAGCGCACATATTTGTTTATTTGATAACCGAGTTAACTGAAGCAGGCGGAAATGGCCAAACAATGGTAGGCACGATAGCAGTGTGGAAATTCATCGTTCAGTAATTTATACGATTAGAAATGTTCGAGGAAAGCGTCGCGTTTATACGGAAGAATGAAGAATCCTTCATCCATTTTGATATGAATATGTCATACGGCGTGGTCTTTATGAAAGTGTCGACACCAAAAATGTTACCCGACAAACGACAGTCGAAGTTTGTTGGGAGGTGTTGATAACATGTTGACATTGTCATTGTCTTTAAGTCTTTAATTTGGATCACAACCAGCAACGCTTGCACAGAACAACCAAGAATCCTTATTCCATTCTTATATCGATATATCGTATAACTGGGATATGTCTGCAGATTTGGAACACAAAACATTATAACCTAACAACCTATAATGATTATAATCAATGATGAATGAAAGGTTTTGATAACGCTTTGATAATTTTATGTTTTCAAATTGGTAGAAAACCAGAAATGGTCATGTTTGCACAGAAGAATCATAAATTCTTTATACATTTTGATATCAATAGGTCAAATGGATGGGGGTCTTTCTGAAATTGCAGACCACAAACAAGGAACCCAATAACTGACAGTCAAAGTTTGTAGGGAAGGGCTGATAACATTTTGATATTTTCATTCAGAAGATGTGGCAGAGTCAAGAACGTAGCAGTACCTGTAAAGTTCAGAAGTGTAGGAAGCTGAAACGTACACATATCTGGGTGTGTCCTTCTCCAGTTCATCTGTATTCTCAGGGGCCTGTAACCACTCTGAGAGTAGAGTTAACGCGACTTTGGCAGCAGCTACAAGAATTTTGGTCAGGGCTGGGATCAACGTCGGCCAGAACAAGAGTTTTTTAGGCGATGGTAAGATGCTCATGTATGGCTCCTTTGTATGGGTACTCTGGTACGGAGGTTCTTGGAGCCAGTGCAAGTAAGCTTCTAGAAATGCATCCTACTGATCGCTCGGGGTACTCCTAATGCAGTGGTGCGTGCTGATGGACGATATACATGTGGTTTTTAAAGTCATTAGCATGCCACCTCACCACTTCCCAGGATTGTGTATGAGGCATCTCTTCGACCTCTCTCGATTACAATCATGCGATCCCAGGTATAACTTTCAAACAGCTCGAAGACGCCTTGAAAACCTGTCATGAACCTGTCTGCTGCTGCCGAACTGATAACAGTTTCCCGTACTATGCACAGCCTCATTAACGCCTACCTTTTATCTCATATAATAGAGTCCAGCAATTGGCAACAGCCTCAGCGGCCAGTCCAGATCATGGACTAGTCACCTTCCAACAATGTTCACTTCACCCAGAGGAATCTTAAACAGAATTGGCCACTGTTCACTCTTCGCTTACTTGCTGAACTAAGAGTTTTTGAAGGATTCTGGTAGCAGGCACAAGAACTAATTTTTATTCTGCAACTGGAATGTCAGCGGTTCAGCCCTGCATTTTATTCTTCAGTGTCCTATGCTGGCTAACCCTCGGTTGAAGTTCTCACTCCCAGTGATATCATCTTCCCTTTCGTTCAAAGAACAATACAGGCGACTCCTTACGTCGAGTGACCGTAATGTGGGCAAAAGATTGTTTCATTATTTGATAGAAGCGAGTGAAGTAATAATGCTTCTTACCACTTCGTAACTTTTTTTTCAACCTTATTAACATTTCATTTAATTATGTATGGATATCTGAAGGGCAAATTAAAAAATTGTATAACTATTTTGATATTTTCATTTCTTTACTATGACACACAACCAGAAGGTATCACGTTTGTACAAACAAGATTATCCAACAAGCAAAATCAAAGTTGATTGGGAGTTATTGATACCGTTTCGACAATCCATGTCTTGGTATACAACCAGAAATAGAAGTGTTTGTACAAAAAGATCAAGAATCCTTCGTCTATAAAGGATATTCCTTGTGGGAACAATGAAAGTTTGTAGCAAATTCAATAAAGAAAAAGGGAGTTCATGAATCAATGATTAATTTTATTCATGACCGCGCAGCCTTCTTCCCGAGGAAGTAATTTTCAAGTAACGTTTCTCGCCCCGTGGTGAAAATACGTCATAGAGGCTCGATCGAGTTTAATGGTTCCCATGAGGAAAGAAGACTCGCAAATTTGTCAAACCATACGCGATTGAAAACACGGGACAGCAAACTGTAAACAAAAGCCGGCAAAAACTACGCAGAAGGATCCGATCATTACTCCAGGATTTCTATGACGTCCGTTCGAGGGGCAACACAAAATACAATCCATTCACCACCATTGTGTACCATCAGTAGAATGTCCTTTTCTCTCGTGGAGGAAAGTGATTGAACGATAATGATGAGCTATCGGCTTCGATATTCGCCGTAGTAAACGAATAGGTGATGGTACCTTCAAAGCAAAAAAGAAGAAGTAATTATACGGCTGCGGTAACAATAGGTCTTCATTAGTGTGGCGGCTGCGGGCCAGCGGTACCTCTTCTGGAGTGAAACGACGAATAATAAGGTCATAAATTCTGCGGGAGAGCTGCCACGTTCAAGTACCCTCTCGGTGGCACGGTGCTATCCACGTGCTCAAACGCTAGAGGTCATTCTCACACTGTATCATCATGCGGCGGGTGTTTATCAATAAACTTCGAAATAATCGTAATTATCCCACCGATAAATATGTCAACTTTAGAGTAAGGAATTGTTTTGACAAAACAGTCCTTGACACACACATCAGAACAAGTTTCTCATCACCCTGATTCAGTCAGAAATATGGACGAGAAACAATTGGGTTTTGGATTCTGAAAAGTGTATCCTACTACAATATAGAAACAACATAAAATGGAGAAAAAAGCATCAATTTATCCTTTGGAAAATATTCAATTAGAAAACAGCAAGAAACTGGCTTTTCACTTCACTGTTCTGAAAATTGTCAATAAAAAAAAATTGTTTTATTCGTTTTGTAACCTGGCTGTATTTGAAGCTTTGAAAGGATTGAAGGCGTAATACAGACTATTAAACTTAATTTTTAATGTTTTTTATATAATGTTTAGAAAAATTAGGTGAATATTAAGTTTTTTGATTTTCGTATACAAACAAATTTACATCTCCCAAAAGTGGAAACAAAGCTTCCGTTATCTGTAATAATGTTCAAATAACCAATGCACTCAACGAACGTCTTTGTATGTGCATAGCAAAATCCTGAAGCTAATGACGGGATATGTGACAAGCTCTGAGGTGTTCAAGGTCTACTCAAAGACATTTCAAATCTCATTATTTTCAAGATTTTACACAGAAAAACACATTACCTCAAACACCAAGTTCAACATACTTTGGAAAAGAATCGTGAGACCTGTTCTCTCAGGTATGGACCTATTGAAACATATACCTTACAAGGGAGACAAATGTGAAATGAGACTGACGACTTAATAGTGAGACGATACCGATAGATCAAGTGATTCTTCACTTAGCAATAGATTACTCTGTTCAATCGTTTCCTAAATGATTGACAATGGATTTCGCAGAGCTAAAACAAAGAATTGAGTTGATGATGTTTTGTGACAATGTTTTACGTGGAAGCCAATTTTGTCATTTGCTAACGAAACGAAAGATTCATGAAATCATGAAATGAAATGAAGAAACAAAACTCCGTGTAGCTGTTTTTAATTCACTCGAATGATTCCTGCAAATAGTTTCTTTCCTATTTATCTACGATGCAATGCAATTTACTATACAGCTTCATGGTTACTCACTGACTCACTGGTCGGAATTATTGACTTTCAGGCACCCTGAAGAGAAAAAAATGGTACTCATCCTCACATACTGCTGACGTTTCACTTACTGAACCACACACATTACCTTCACTCATCTCTCATCTCCAATAATGTTGTATTTTGCCTTTGGCTTCCACATTCCCTCTATCAGATTATAGGACGTCCATTATACAATATCAAAATAAGTCATTTAAATAGTAATATTTCTCTAAGTCGTCCTACTATCTGGAATTTAGTAAAAGTTCCTTCCATAATTTTCTTCTGCCAATACATTTGGTCATTCAAGTTCATTACATTCACTAGTTATTATCAGAATTTCGATGTAAAAATAAAGTTTACGCACTGTGTTAGATATGTTCCGAACCCCGCAGGATGGCTGGCAAAGAACCATGGACAATGGAAAACGGACGGACATTTTATGATTTGGACATTTGAAGGTAAAGTGATCAAGTTTGAGGCAGAATATATGTATATATTTTGGATACTAAAGCGTAAGAGTGTTATTTAAAGAATGACAAACCAAAATACGAAACAGCATCTGAATGAATTAAGACTGGGGTAGGTACAGTCTTGCATTTTATTTGACCTCTTGCATTCTCGAATTGGTCAACGTCACTGTGGCTTCCTCATTTGGTGTAGTGGCCCACCTATTTTCTTCTTCCTAAGGTAGAGCGAGCAAATGATAACTCAAGGATGCTATTTCTGGTTTTTGGAGGCTGGCCCTAAACGAGCAAAGCAAGAATTGAAATGGAACCGCTATGGTGAGTAATGAAGGAGCTCTGGGTTAGCCGAGGGTTAATTTTTCGATAGAACTGCGTGAAAAATGTAATCTGTTTTATGTTACCTACAACGCAAATTGAGCTTTCAAATTACTTAAACTAAAAGTATAAATCCAAACCTAGCCTAATCAAGTAACGAACAGCAGCTGATCATAAATACAGTTATCGAATTAAGAGCTAGCTAACTCAGAGATACTCTGCAGAAGAAGAGGGAACAATCAAACAAAACTTTTGCACTCAACAACAATTACAATATTGATGCATCATGACATACAAAACCATGAAGTCAGTATATTCATGAGAGGAGTAACCTATTCAGTTATATTGCAAAATCTGTTGATGCTGTAGCAGCAGCGCAGAGCGAGAAAACTATAGGAATATGAGACAAAGATCTTTACTGTGACACATCTTAGTAGTTCTCACGCCTCTAGAGACTTCTCAACCCAAAGTTGTGAGGCAATAGAGCTAAATCATCAGTACTAAATCTGATTCTCGACTTAGAAGAAACCTGATGTAGTCCGTGACGTATGACGACGTAAAAAAATTTAATTCTTTAATTTAATCCACACTGCCAAATTTAAGAAATATGATTCAGGTAAGGGGATTCATGACTCGGTTCTAATTTAACACTTCTTCATGTACCTGCCTGTTTCTCTGGTTGTTGTAGTTTTTTGTTTTGCCATCTACACCTATTTCCAGCTTTGTTTGTTAGGAACATTGTCAAACACAACTTGTAAGCATAATATACATTTTTTAAACTATTTATTGTTTCAGTTTTACTAGCATGAGTATGGGGTAAATGAATGACATCACAATAGCGTTATTTGAACTCTACTTTCACCCAGCTTTCTCTTGGATTTCGCATAGTATGAATAGTACAACACTATACTAAACTATATTATATACAATAGTAGGTGTCTATCAGTGTTAGTGTTCAGTGTTACGAACACTGAAAGAATGGTAAATGGTTACAGAAATTTAGTGAGAAACAACTACCACGCGGAAAGATTGTTTGGCTCCACAATCTTTGAAAACTCATAAATCTGTTTTCCACTTCTCAAATTTAATATTTTTATACGCCAAAATGTCTGGAAAAACCTGCAGAATTTTATAAAATAAAAACTGAAAATTCAAAAGTTTTTCGATTTGACTCATCGAAGGGTTCCCCTTTACACAGTCCACGTTTCATGAACGTTCACGCCTTTCACATACAACTTAGGTAGTAATAACTAGAGCCTTTAGTAAAATCTCCGAGTACCCCGAATTATCGGGAGTTAGACCATATGCTCCCAAGCCGCTGAAAACGGTCCGATATGCTCCGAGTCCAGCGACCACCCCTGCCGTTATGCTCCCACTGCCATGTAGTATAGAATGATTTTCAAGACCGTTTTTTCGATAAATGTATTTTTAATACTGAGAGACAAGTGTTAACACACTAGTTAGTACTGATCTAGTACTGATCTATCTGTACTACTGATCTATACTTTACTAGAAGGATTGATGTAGGATATTTTTTTTGTTTTTGAGACCAGCAAACTAGACAGAACACCCATCGAAAGCGTGGACCTATATCGATAGATGACATCGGGTTTTTCAATAAGGCAACGGTCTTATCAGGAAGGGGTCATCTATTCTCGACTTCTACCGTCAATAACGAACAAAAAGCCAATCAAGAAACAAAAACAAAACGCTGCAAATTCTTTCACTGGGGTTTATTATTCAATTGGCTTCCGTTCATGATTTGAATTTCTACTAAGCTTTGGAGTGTGCGTGTTTCACAGGTGATAGAGAGATTATTGAATTTCAGGAGGCACACAAATATGATCAACTGATCAATCCAAATAGGTATTTCGGTTGAGAACCGATTCACGTGCTCTATGCATATCTCCTGCCCCCCATGTTTTTATACGTCAAAATGTCTGGAAAAACCTGCAGAATTTTATAAAAATAAAAACTGAAAAATCAAAAGTTTTTCAATTTGACTCATGAACCCCCTTTACACAGTCCACGATTCATGAACGTTCACGCCCTTCACATACAACTTCCAGCGAACTAGACAGAACACCCATCGAAAGCGTGGGCCTACGAGTATATCGATAGGACACATCGGGTTTTTCAATATGGCAACGGTCTTATCAGGAAGGGGTCACCTATTCTCGACATCTACCTTAAATAACGAACAAAAAGCCAATCGAGAAACAAAAAAAAAAAAAAAATTAGTAGAAATGAGGGCGAAGTTTGTAAGAAATGACTCTGACAAATTTGTAAAGCGTAATTTCAGAGGTCAGACAGATGTACGGGCGAAGCGACTGACTTGATATGGTCAAACTCCCGAGAAGATGTTATCTCCGAGCAGAGATCACTCGGTGGGAGCATAGCAGTGCTACGGCGTGCAGAGGTTTGGGATCATATGGTCCATCCCGCCGTTCCGTTCGGGAGGAAATAGCCTTTCCCACGAGCGGGATTTTGACCGCTGGGAGCATAAACGTCTACGCCCAAATTATCTTTACAGTGTTGCGTCACTAACTAGTACCTACTATAACTGTAACACGTGGTAGATAAGCATGCCTGAAGGGAAAAGCAAAACATATGACGTAATCGGAGCTAAAAATGACTCCCCGAGTTTGAGCTGATTGCAACCTCTTTCAAATTTTGGTTGTCTAGGGATACGAGCCCCATTCAAATATTTGAACTGATTTCGCAGAACTCACAATGAAAGTGTTAATTTACGAGACTAATTGGAAGCCGCAATGTTGAATATGAGATTGCCAATTCAATTCCTCGAGCAAACAAAGCCATGATCTCGTCATTTGCATAATTTTGTTTTCTTTCGCCCGATTGAGGGGGGGGGAGGGGTAGGCGATAAGATGAGTATTGTTTGCCTGATAAGAGAAACCAGGCAAAAAGCTAGTCTACCGCGAGGGATATTGAAATTTCTGGGTGTTACCGAGCAAATAATGCCATGGGAGCGGATCGTGCTATTTTTATCGGGAGATCAACCGAACAAATACCGCAGGAATTTGTAGATTTAGATTAAGAAACCTCAAAACGAAAAATTATGTAACCTAAGTTAGTTAGATGAATTAAAACTGGGAGCGAATGACCAATGAGGGATCGAATTTTCTTAAAACCTTCAACGTCGAGTTATGAATACGTTTTATTCAAATAAGAGGTAATCCTCAGCAATTATAGTAGCGGCCGCTCGTTCGCTCAGTAACTAAATACGGTGGAGCATCTTCATAATTATGTACGTTTATTGAAATAGTGAAGAACTTCGATAGCGTTAGATGGCTCATTCGAAACAGCATCTTTCCGATTTAACAGCTAAATATCGACGTTTCGATCGCTATCTAGAGGTATAACGTTCCGTATGGAACGAGATATCGAGTAGATAAGAGTTGGAACGATTACAACTTTGTCTCTACATCATTAACGTCTGGAATGATGTAGACTCTGCAACAGCTTTAACGAACTGGATTCTGGAATCAATCGTTGAAAGTAAAAGTAGAATGGCGATTTGAAGTGGCTTTTTATACGAATACAAATATGATCACGTTATCAGTTTATGAAAAATCATAAGGTTTGATCCTTTCTGAACTGTTTTTGCAAGATTGACTTCTGATGCTGGAACTTATTGGAATTGAAATTGTCTCGCCTTTCAATAGAAACCTTCTTGATACTTCGATTGTTTATAAAAAATTCTATTTCATAAGTAACCACTTACGGACTTCGTTTAAAAAACACAGATTATATTAAATTAAGAAACAACGGGCGGATTTAGCCCGACATTTTCATGCAGATTAACAGGAGTACAATCCAGTTCTTAGCGACCGACCCGACAGTCCCCCCCCCCCCCCGCTCAACACTCCTTCAACTAACCTTTGGGTGGGCTCCCTCCGCCCTTTGTTATCCCGGCATCACCACTTTTCCGTCCGCCCGAGGGGGTCATTCGTGTACCTGCCACCTTGGTAAGCACTAGCCTCTCTGGTGCTCTGGTTGAATCTGCACATTTTTCCAGGGAGTTGGTTAGGCTTAGTAAGTACCGTTTATAAACACACAATGCGCTCACATAAACCTTTGTTAGCCCCCTCCCCCCCCCCAGCCATAGCTTTCATCTCTGTTTACTAGCTCCCCTCCTCTGAGCTAGAATCCCATATTCGTAGGTTGCATAGGCAGTTTTTCATCTTCGGTACTTAAATGTGTAAAATTAATCATTTAAATGATCGGGCTGTAGAACCATAGAGGTCCATTGTCCCGCTTTTTTTTGTGCCAAAAAAAGTATTTTATCGTTTTTACTAATTCATCTTCTTCCAGTAGGTACTTTTCTCGGCTCCTTCCTATCTCACTGCAAAGAATACTGAAATAGGGAGATACCAAGTGTAAGGTTAGAAAATTAGATAGGCACAAGAACAGACTCAATGGTGATGCGAGTCAGTGATGTGTTATAGAAATAACCAGTTACTGTTGGATCACGATAAGTTATTGGAAAATAACTGTGTTGCCGTTCCTAACAGTCAGCTTTTCAACAACCATGTCCTAACAGTCAACATGTATGTTGTACAAATTGAACTTAATTAGGGATTGAAGTTAAGTAGGAGCTAGAAGATTGATAGTGACGTATGAGTAAATTGAAGATTAACTGAGAATTGTAGTTAAAAAGGAAGATTACTAAATGCGGCAAGGAGGAATCGTAGATTAAATAAGAAATGTAGTCAAGTATTCATGGGAAATGGAAGATCTGAATAGGATAGATAGTGAGACACGGGGTAACCGTAAATCAACTACGAATTGTGGTTAATTAGGAATAGCAGTTAGTGGAAACTGGAAGATCTGAATAAGATTGCATGTGAGGCACGGAGTAATCGTTAATCAGAGGAGATGCAATGGTCAGTTGACATTTTGTGTAAATTCCTACCAACTTCACGACCCAACTAATAAATTGGTGGGAGGAAATAGCCATTACAAGGGAACACGTGTAGAAACGAGTCGAACGAGAAACGACAACTGTCTCGGCTGATGACTTTTGAACAGGTAAGAGGAAAACTTTTCCGCTGAATCGATTCTAAACTTATTAATTCATGCGCACAACCCTCGCGTTCCAGAGCCATAACATCACTCTGACTCAAAAACTGTTTCAAACAGTTTTAGCTAACAACGAGTTAGCCGACCACACGAATATCCACAATCTACAATCTAATATGAGGCAATAATCTACAAATCATTTCTAGATTTAAATATAGGTACAATACGTTCTACTCAATCAAACATGAGTTATATCTGTCGAGTACAGATTCAAAAATGTATGAAAAACCTTTCCTTATCAATACTGTCAGAAATCGTAGTTGAAATGTGTTATTTTCTTTTGTTGAAACTGGGAAGAATGAATAATTTATTCCTAAAACATGAGGAATGTGCCTTTTTATCGGATATCCCTTTTAATGTTGCTAGATGCGCTTATATACAGTTTCTCACTGATGCAGATCGTGTTCACATTGTGACCTATCTGATGCAAAAGAGGTCTGATATAGGATGTAGGCAATCAGACATTCTTACGTCAGCTTGGATTCTTTCTGATTACTTGGATCAGCATTGCTGGATGGAAAACATGGCGTTATCCCATGCGATTGGTTTAATTTCCAAGCAATCATCCACAATTACATTTGCACGCGAGCAGTTGAATGACCGACGTTGGTCCCAGAAGAGCATTTCAGAACGGTGCAATATGTCTGGAATTGAACGGAAATTGGTGGGAATTAGTATAAACTCATATTTGACTGCTAAATCAGTTCCGATCGGATTATTGAGTTCAAAATGGGAATTTTAGGGAGGTTTTTAGGTATTTTAAAGGTCTGGTACTGCAGCAAGAATATACGGACAGACACAATTAACATCGCGCAAAACTATACAAAGGAAGTCAGGCCCAGTGCAGACGCAAGATTGACAGTTTATTTCGGGGGACGAATTGCATTTTCAAAATCTCGTTGAAATGAGAGCAAGACATTCTTTGGAGTAGTTTTCAATAACCCAACAGACACTAAAGACATCACCAAAACCAGGTAAACAGGTCATTTCACAAAAGTGACAGCGAGGAGTATTTGAATTCTGTCCATTTATGAGACTTTGACAATGAAATGCGATCTCTCAGCAACAAATCATACCGCTGCACTCAAAATAAGAATAATAAATATCATCGAAGTAGAAAAGAAGTGAGCCAGTAATGGGATTCTACAATGATTTAAGACTCCCAACAGGGTTCCTTCTCTCAAAAATTCTGTATTGGACTGGATCTTGGTTAGACTATTGTAAATTTCGGATAGCATTTAAAAAAATAATTCTTGATTATCTCTTTATATCGCTTATTTTGCTTGTTCGTCCTCCATAATCGAACAGCAAAAACTTTGTATGAAGCCTCGAAACTTTGTCCCATTTCAAGGTGAGTAGATTCAAAATCTGCCGTATGGGCGTTGAAAGGTCATAGAATTGATGTACAAAAATCTTTTCTTTTGCACATAGACTCAATTTGGTGTATAGTTAGTCCTAACTTCTCACCAGCCCGATCG
Source organism: Creontiades dilutus (assembly GCA_031894815.1). NCBI lineage: Eukaryota > Metazoa > Arthropoda > Insecta > Hemiptera > Miridae > Creontiades > Creontiades dilutus. Next base: position 2,682,089 of record JAVIWC010001515.1, read on the forward strand.
CTTTACATGCAGAGTTGCTAAGCCCCAAAAACGTGGGTTTTCGAGGTTTTTACTAACATAGAAAAGTGGGGTAGTGCCATTTCCAAGTTTTTTTGAACGTCGAATTGATTGAGATGAATTCTGAGCTCATCTGACCTAGAAAACCTTATTTTTAAGGGTAAAAACTGTTGAAAACGGGATGTAAATCTCAATTATTTAAACCTCAATATTTTTCCTTTCCTCATTTCAGCAGCGTTTCTGTAGATATATTCAGTTAGGAAAGTACTGAGCTTATGAAACAAAGTTTCAACCTTTATCCATCCCATCGTGGCTAAGCGCTTGTCTTTCGAGATCCCAAAGAACACTGACGAGACACTTTCACAGCTGTACGATACGCGAAACTAATCAACCAAAGCACTAACCGATACAGAAAGCTGACCACCTTGATAGGTCCTGATTATAAACCACGACTGAAGTTCAAACTACGAGAGCCGTGAGCAGCAAGATTCTTGCAATGACATGTTGCCCATTGGAAATAATCCCCATCTAATTGGAATAACAATGATCATGATAAAACTCTATAAATAAGCTTTCATGACGTACGGACCCTCCAGACTAATCAACAAATATTTGAGCTGTGTTGAGGAAAAACGGAATTAGAAAGACCGAACTGAGTAAAGATGATTATGTTGAATTAATTTGTAATTGTTTAAACTTATAAAATGACCTGTATCGGCCGGCTAAAAATAAAGCAACGAAAAACATGATTTTTTTCAATTGCAGGACCTTTTTTTAAATAGTATTTCCGTGACAAATTATGAAGGATGTACGACTGTTTGATTCAAAATCGAAACTTTGTGTTTTTGAAACTGCTAAGCCTGAACATTTTAGCATAGCACTAAGCACTTAGAAGATACAACTAGTCTATTATATATCCTCGTTTCATGGTAGCAGAGCCTGGTAACGAAATTGTCAACTTCGAATACTGAGTGTCCTGACGTACCTTTCCCTCCCGCAGCCACCACAGCCAAAACGGGTGATACGTTTTAAAAATTACTATTTACCTCTGTCAATTGAGAGCCTCCCCCCTCCAGCATCATTCAAGCCTCCCCATGCTTTCAAAGCCCAAGACGTGTAATGGATATGGATAGTTCCCCCTTCACGTTTGTTGAAACTACTACTCCAGAGCATAAACCTGAAGCTGTTAAGCTTCAGGGGTATCTCAGGTGTTGCAGGCATATCGCCTCAGCTCTTTGACGCGAAAACTAGTCCATTCCATCACCTCCTTATTGTAACTTTCAATTGTGTTTTGCATTCAAAAAAATTAAGCACGAACCTTTTATCATGACCCGTCTCTATATAAACCCACGAGATTTCCCATTAATTCCTGAATTTTCAACTAATTACGTTACGATGAGAATCGTTATCGTTTACGAAATTTTGCAACCGTGTCAGTGGGCAAGTTTATCAACTTGGGAATTGGTTGAAACTAACTCAATGATTTCATTTTGAGCGCAGAGATCACTACGCAAATTCACAAGCGAACCCCACCCAAGGAACAAGGCAAGAATGAGGTTATTTCATTTGCGGACGAACCTTTTATCTCGATCCGAGATTTACCATTAATTCTGGTTCAGTTATTTGTAACCGTGTCGGTGGGCCATCAAGGAATTTTCAAATATGTGATTTCATTTTGAGCGCAGAGATCACTACGCAAATTCACAAGCGAACCCCACCCAAGGAACAAAGCCAGAATGAGGTTATTTCACGAGCTTTGTTCGATCCGGATTTCGGTTCAGTTATTTGTAAAACCATAAGCATTTTAAATATGTGACTTTAATAGACCAATAATTATTGTTTGAGAAGAGAACAGATGGAAGCGGAACAATATAAACCTGATAGGTATGTTGATGAATTACATTTGTCTGGGCCATCCTAAGGTGGATAACTTTCTCTCATACAGATCACGTTTATTTACTACACAAGCTCATGCGGTTACAGAAGTTCAAGGCGTGGAGTTAGATATTGCACATCCAGGAGCTTCAAAGGTTCCTCACTCACAAGATCTTTTGGTCTGGCAAAATGATCAGTTGCTCGTTTTTTGATCACTTCACCCCACGAGTGACTAATTTCAAAGTACTACAGCTTTATATCGATGATATAAAGGGCGGAATTCTCGAAATGTTGAATGATCTATCAATTGGTTGAAGCTGTCCAGCCCCACAACAGTGTCATTCATCCAAACTGGCTTGACTGTAACGAAGCAGTTTGTTATCACCAACAAACATCTGGTCATGTTTTATCGCCTGCTAATTAGCCAGGATATCCTACCTAATTTCAAAACGAGCTTTGCCCTTCCACCTGAGCGTATCATCTAGCGTAACACAAGTATTTGGACTCAATCACATAGAGAATTACCACGTTGATGAAGAAGATGCTGATGTAATTGATCTCCCGGTAAGTGAGGTTAATGCCGTTCAATTCGATCATTCATTCCGATGCCCAAAGACTATGTTTGGAGAAAGACTGATTGAAATTTTTATAGTAACACACAATCGCTGTCACCAACTGCCAGGGTAGCAGTACCGTCCTCAAATTTTGCTGTAGTGTTATGATCAACTTCCATACGCACAACCAACGTCCATGGTGCACAGAAGGTGCAATGGAGGAAACTTATATATTTTCAACTGATTTGTCGTGTACTTTTCCACGTAATTTAGTCAAATTATTTCATTTATTTGTAAAACCATCATCGGTAATGTAATATTTATCATTAAAGGCTGTGACGGGAAGGGAAAAATTAAACAGAAGGCGGGGACGAACCCATGAAGATTAACGAGAATATAAATTTGTATTTCTCTAGAGCAAGATTACTCGACAAAATTTGATCTTCAATATATAAAAAAATAAAGTTTTCTCAGGGGTTGTCACAGATATAAAATTGCGGTAAGTACTAACCCAAAAAGAACGTACGTACAACTCCCTACGGCCGTAGGACCTATTCTTATAATAAGAACTTATTTTAAAATGGCTGAACGGCACGTGGGAAGTTAGGCAGTCCACCCTCCAAGGTTTCAGCTCCAAACTAAAACTGATCAAAATAACGGAGATTTTGAGGAATTGTTCAGGAGAAATTTACTAAAAGGTGATGACAAGGGAAGGAGATGGATGGCCTAATTTTATAGGGAAACTTGCATACCGGTACGGAATGTTGTTTTCGATAGAGGCCTGGCAGGGCTGGAACTTCGGAGATGACCGATTTTCCGAAGGAGAATCGAACAGCAACGGAGAAGGTACGGCAGTTTTCCTCAGCTCAATCTAATGACAAGAGACGGGCCTCTTGAGTACTCAAGTTTCAAGAATCAAATTACCAAAGGAGCAGGAATTATTCAACAGGTGAATAGTCGCTGGCTTACCGGCTTGATTTCCAAAGAGGACTTTTTGGCGATGAACTGAGAGATTCGACGTCTTCCTCTGAGCAATCCAGGAGCAGGAAACTTCGATAAAGAGACGAGAAGAAATGGATTTAGGAAATAATTCCTGAACATCCAGAATAGGTATAATAAATTTTCGAGAGGCGAAACAGCTTGAGCGAAGCAGGGACGAAAGTGAGAAAATGGCGTTTTCCGATGGGCCGCTTTCAACGACGAGATTTTCCCATACCGTAGTTGGTATTAAAAATTCTGTTGTACGGTGATGATGAGGATTCTAAAAGTTGTAAATTAACACTGCTGGGTCATTGGAGAATGACGAATATATTATGATGGTGCAAAATAAATAAATAAATGAATAATGATGCTTTCAGAACATCGGGCGTCTTGATTGGGTGAACCGAAACCGCGCGATTCGAATTTCGCGGGCACTTCAAATTTGCGGTATTACAGGACTTTTTTCTCACGTTACAAGGCATGGGAGGTGGGTTATCAAAACCGATAAATCAAGATATTTTCAACTTAGTTTCATGAATCTTTCTCTGTTTCATACTTCACGATATTTGTGAGGGAGTGAGGTGTATGGATTGCTAATGCATTCATATTGGGTCGTAAAAAAGGCGGTAAATCCAGTTAAATCTATCCACTATTCTTAACAAAGTCTTATACAAACCAGAAATAGTGACGTCTCCGTAATTCATCCATTACTTACCAATAAGTCTAGAAATGTGAAACCTGTATTTGACTATGTGAGAAGGAAAACATCACGGAAACCGTTAGGGAAGTATTGAGAAGTTGAGATGGTTAAAGGCTCGTTTAAATAGAAGCACAGTTGAAGTCATTAATCGTTGTGCACTGTGCAGTCGCCTCCGGCAGCTTTTAACGACAGCTGGATGCTCACTGCGTTCTTAATGAGAAGGATTGGGCTGGATACACCAGAAGCTCTAGCCCCTGTTAATAGGCCTCAAGTCTGATCTATTAGCAATTACGGAAGACCGCAGAGCTGATCGATAATCTTCTACTAAACTGTAGACAACCTGGATCAATCCCAACTAGGCCATAACGAGATGATTTAACCTATTAACTAATTTCGATAGAGACGATGTAGATATTGAAAATAAGGAAGGTTGTTCAATGAGGAGGAGCAATGGAAGCTGCGTTGATCTTGAACTAGGTTGACCTTATCGTTTTAATAATCGAAATATTGAATGAAGTTGATAAGGACATTTTCTAGAAAGCGAGTTTATTTTAACTTTGGTTATATATTGACGGGCCAGTGAACTAATTAGGTTTACTATTTTATCTTGTTAATTTTCATTTGGTGGGTGAAAACGACTTGTGTCCATAGATTCTGATGTACCACTGCACTTGACTTCATCTCTTGTTACGACAGAGGGACGAGTAGTAAGTGGATCTAAGTTTAATTTATATCCCTAATTAATAGTACAAACAATCAAGGTGTTTACATTTAAATGATGTACCATAAACTACGTTCAATATTTATAGCCCACTGACTTTCTCGAAAGAGCCATATAATATAAAAGATAAGCCATAAGCTTTTGTGTAAATTTATGGAAAATTGGTCCTGTCAAATAGAAATGTGCATTTGCTTTTCGTTTTAAATCCTTGTCACTTCTAAAAAAAGGGACAACTTCAATGATAAAATAAATGACAAGTTCGATTTGATAAAGCTTGTGCAGGTAACCGGCTTCAGGTTAGATGGGCCTCTTTTTCGATTATAATTGGGTCTATAGCAGCGTGCGAGAATGCGCTAAGTGTGAATTTCTTGCAATGTCGATTTCTACGATCAGTTAGTCTCATTTCATTCTAAATCCGAACGGTGTTGGGTACACGTTAAGGACAGTGGCTTAATATATTTATCGCAATTAGTGAAGTAATTACTATTTCGCATTTGCACAACGTTAACTTGTGGGAGTTCACCATTACAATATGCTTTATTGTTGATATCATTTATAAATTACTTGCTAAGTTGCTGCGATGATAAAGTTTAGTCTTCCATTATAATATCAACATCTACTTTATTGTAGACTTTACCATTATTTGGATCATCAATGGTTACCTACATGTTGGATATCTAAGGCCGTTCGATCGTTGTTTGGCTGGGCGTTTGCACAATATGAATGATATAGGTATATGACATACCCAGTCTACTAGTATATGACATACCCATATCTGAATTTATATTCATGCCTACACTATTTTTCCCATTACTGTGATGAATTAGAACAATTTCTCCTTTATTTTCTGGAAACTGCTTCGGCTGAGCATGAATCTGACGCTTTTTAACCCTGGGTGTTGTCTTAGCTCTTGAAAGGGAGCTTCTTGATATAATATTAATTTCCTTGCGTTCATTGAACTTTAACTATTCCCTGGCGAACAAATTGTAACCAAGAAATCATTTTTCAACCGATGATTATCAGTTTTTCTCGTATCGCTGATTGCAATTCAAATACGCGTTTCTAGGGAAGCAATTGAACAGGGAGAAAAAAAAACCTCATCAAGTAAGTTGATGGTTCCTTCTTAGAGTTAGGCGCGAAACGTGCAGTTAAGATACCGCAGCTCAATTAGGTAATGTTGCACACATCAGATACTACTACCTTACCGGCCTACCCACCTTGCCGAAGACTGACGTCAATAGTGACCCGCTCACTCGCTTGTAAGGTCGAGCCTAAACAATGATCGTGCCTCTTATCTCATCTGCTTCTCGAAGGTGACCCTCAGGGAAAACTTGTATTTCTCTCTAAAGTACCAGTTGTGAATGTGCACCAATCTAACGCATTGTGTGTGTCAAGGTGCACACTTACAACTGATGACAGATATGTTGGACTTATTCAGCCTGATTCTCGAAAATCATGGTATTTTCTAGAATGATCATTTCATATTTGTGTTACATTGTTGAGAAATTTGAGCGCTTCGAGTGCGAAGAAATTAAAACTGTCAATATCAAAGCAAAAAAACTAAAAATAATACTTTGCTATTCGAACAAATTAATGACATTCAGGGGCATTAAGCTACTTTTCTCTTTAAAAACGGAATAAATGCATATACACACACATACTAGTCTTTCATTAGCCTGATTTTATGTGAAAGATGTACGGGAAAATATAGAGTTTTGGATTTTTGAAAAGATCGTTGAAAAAGATTTTTGATTCAGGAGCAATAAGCGACTTTTCTTTTCAAAAGCTAAATATATGCATATACACATACATAATAGCCTTTTATCAGCCTGATTTTGTTTGAAATATGGACGGCAAAAAATTGAGGTTTGGATTTTTCAAACTATATCTTACTACAATAAACTAACATCAGAAAAAATCTATTTGGATAAATTTCTCCATTTGGAGATCTTTTTTGTTAGAAAACGACAATAAACTGATTTTATATCCCACTTCTCTAAAAATCATCAAAAGGAAACATAGCATCATCTGCTGTAATGACATCATACGAATATACTCTGATTTAGGGAATTTACATGTATATGGGAGCGTTAAAATCAAGAAATTTACGCGATTAATAGATTTTTGAGCCACTGCAACACCTGCATTTCTTTTTTATTACGAAAATTCTCTAAAATGTCAAGTTTATAGCCCGGAATAAGGCGTTTCAAGATCACGATGAGAATATCTAGATGTGGTTCTAGAACGGATAATCTTCATAGATATAGCGCTTCTTATAGGTCGATAAACAATGGAATCCTCCATTTCATCGGTGAATTGTCGAGGGGTTGTGCCTGCGTCAACGACTGTTTTCCTTGAAAAATAATACACACTTACAAGCCGGCTAATAGCTGCTAGAGAAACTGACGTAAGCCGACTTGTTGTTGGCCTTTAGAATCTAAAAAAACTTTTCTAAAACGATATTTTCGGTGTAATTTACAACCGGATTGTCCATTTGAAAAAAATAAAAACAAGCCCATCGTCGAAGCACATTATCAAGAATATCTCTGAACATAATTGGAATATGCCAAGTTTCATAGAGGAATGGGCTTTATACTCCAAGGAAATGTTAATTCGATCACACAAATATGTTAAAGTTCCACAAGAGAAGTTCTAGTAACCGTTCAGGCAGCCCGCGTAGATTTATGTGGACGACATTATACAATTGTTCAAATTATCATTTCAATCTTTTGGCGATACAAGGAGGAGGTTCAAATTTTTGGTCGTACAACACACGGGAATCATAATTTAACCCATAACAGAAACAAAAAGTTGAAGTTACGTGTTGATTAATGAAAAGTACCAAAAATCGTAATAACCCATTTTTTGTTTATAGCTTAATGCTGCCCAATTTTAGTACATACTGGATAGTGAGAAAGCAAAATTTCGCCAGTACAGTCCACAGAGGTTCAGAATCGCAACTTAGCGTGACGAAAATCGAGTTATATAGTTATTAAAAAAAAAAAATGCTTCCCTTTGGCGAGGTGAACTTGCTTGTTGCCTAGGGGTCAATGAAAGCTAGGAAAAACGATCTCAGTTATTAGTTTATTGGTTTATATTGGCTGTCTAAATTTCCGAATGGTTTCTAACGTGGAGTTGAGTTCCTTTGAATAGTAATATAATTTATTGTTTCGCCACACCGCTGAACCATTAAAAATATGAATTGGTGTTCAACAAATCCTGTTTCCACGGTTTCTAACTATTTTTCCTTGTTCAGGATAAGTCCCTGGACAATTTGGGGCCAAAGATATTTGTCATCTGCCTTCTCCTAAGGGGTTTGTTTAGAACAGAAGAACGTACAATTTCACAAAATTACTTGTTTTTGTAGTAATCGCACATAAAAGATTCTGAATATTTTTTTAAATGTTCTGGGAAGCCCTTTGTCAATTGAAGGATGAAATACGGGTCCCCCGAAGTGCCTTTTTTCGAATTCGATATTTCTCGTTTTTTGGTCTGTGGTTGCATTTATGATGTTTTCCATTTATCGAAGAACGAACCATCCTTCAACTTTTCAATGTAGCTGCCAAATAGAGCATCCAAATGGATTTCCTGTCAAAATTTTCGTCGAATTTTGCCGCGCTAAATCGGGGTTCTGAATCTGACTGTGCGGTCTTGAAACATCTGAGACTTTTGCGCGTGACAATTCATCGGGAATTGTTTCGCGAAATTTGGTCAACGAATATTACAATTAGAATAATGCCAAAGGAAAGAGTGTGTGTCTGAGTTGGTACAACCGTAATAAGCAATTATTCGATCGTTATTATTATTGTGTTAAGCAGTTATTCGTTTGCTCGTTGAACGTTATTTGTACTGAAAACGCGATATCTGAGAGACTCGCGTGAACCTAACTAATTTAGAAGTCAGACATTGGACGTTTCTAACAAAAAGACCCATCACTTGTAGATAACGCGTTTGATGTCAAACACCACGCATAAAAGTTGTCACGTGTACTATGAAAATTGAATTACATTTTTTTGTTTTCCAAAGTAGAGTATATCAAAGAATCGCTATGCGGAAAAATTCTGCATTATTGAATCCCGAGAAGAATGTTTATTATTAAGTTTGTGAACAGCCTTTAGATTTGTAAATTTGAAGAATTTATACATACAATTCAGAAAAACTGTTGTTTTGTGTCTGACTGTCTGCAGAGCCCGCCAATCCTTGCAACAAGCGAAATTTCTACAGTTTCATCCGATTTTGATTAAATTCGCAGGAAAAGCGCGGGCTAGGCTACATCGCTCTGCGCACGCGGAAACAGTAAATCCATCAAGCATTTTATTTTTTTCCTAATCGTCGAATTTCGCTTCGATTTGAATGGTTGGGTCAACTAGTATGGGAGGAGCGGTTTTATCATTTCATATTAATTTGAAAGTGTTGATATAAATGGGAACAAAAAGAGTATTGTTGTCACGAGAATCTATTCATCACCCTTACTACCCTTATCTTCTAAAATTAGTAGTAAATTAATAAATTTTGAAGAATATTTACAACATTTCAATGATCAATACGAGAAAGTCGTGCGCCACACCCACTCGACAGATATTATTTCATGGAATATTTTTCTGTTTTACAAAATATTGAGTATATCAGACTTGATAAGGGATGATAAGTTTCTGACAATATTCAATGTTAGTTTCCACAATAAAGAGTTTACTGATTTAATAATTGCATATTTTTAAATTAATCTTACAACATACAGAGTGTCTACACTAACTGTGGCCCAAACTCATGGAGTCGATTCTACAGGTCATTTCCAACAAAAAATGCCTCTAAGAGATTTTTCCCCTACTTGACTAGAAATCGTTCTTTTTTCATTTTGTTTCATCGGGGAGCTTCCTATTTCCAGTTAAGTGTGCCTTGTTAACAGTTGAAAAAGCTTCGTCAATATCTCGCATACACGATGAATCTTGCATGGTTATCTCGGTCAGTTCAGATCACGAGTTCGAGAATGCATAAACGACAGTCTGTTCGTAATCATGGTAGTGTCTTCGAATAGGGAATTAGCGGATATTTAAGAAGATTTTTCAAGAGTTAACAAGGCAGACTTACCCGGAATTAGGAGGCCCCCCGATGAAACAAGATCCACTACCGTTTTCTGAGAAATAGCGTTTTAAAGTGTGACCATTTCGTTCAGCGTAAAAGTGTGCTAAAACTGCGACGTCGACTTTACTGTTATTGTGCAAGTCAGCTTTTGATGAAAAACGTTGATTTCCACTCAAGAACCCACGTTTTTTAGGACTCAAACGTGATTTTCTCAACCAAATCGCACTGTGAAAATGTTTTTTTTCTTATACCGTTTGAAAGCTGAGATTCTGAGGACGTTTTCCCCGAGGAGTGACCTGCAAAGATGATTGCAGAAGAAAAAAACGGTGATTTTAACAAAATCTTCAAATTTGAATGGTCCTCCATTTTTTCACCCGTAACACCAGGCTAAAAAAGTTGAATTTTGTATCAAACAGATACAAAATTTGACGCTCTTTCCAACGGTATTTACAGATTTTATTTTGAATGAAAATTGAAGGAATTGAGTACGTTTTACTAGGGTAAGGTCGGGAAGGCGATACAAATCTTGTAAGTGAAAAAAGAAGGATTTCTAGTAAGAAAAAATTTCTAAGAGGCATTTTTTGTTGGAAATGACCTGTGAAATCGTTGGTGTAGACACCTTCGAATCGTAGAATGTTTAATTAAAAAGTATTCCCGTTGCATTCGCGCCTCGTTTCATTGATGGTACCAGCCGACCTGGCCACACGTGGTCTCTTATCTGACGAGCTTACTTGGCTCGGGGCGGGATCATGTTTGCCAACCTATCAGCCCTCTGTGTTTTTCGTTTAATTAAACTATTTGTCGCCCGAGGCGGGGACAATCAAAACCGACTTCGGGTTTTTTCCCATCGATCGCGAGGGACAATATCATTCTACGAAGATGTCGACAAACAAATCAGAAGAATAAGCGCCGTCGGACGCCGCTTTTTCGGCCCGATCCGCCCGACTCAGGGTCGACAGAAATGTCAATAACACGCCGGTTCTCGGATACGGCTGAGGATCATCAACGTCGCAAGGGAAGGAACGTTTGGCTCATTATTCCACCACTATACGGTTTTATTGATGATATTTATTATAACGAGTTTTCCAATAAACCTGAGAATTTTCCCGTTGAATGTAGAAGGTCAACGACAGACAGAAGTAAGTAACGATTCAGCTTTCAAGGAAGAAAGGATTTTCATTAAGAAAATCTCCGTGGCTGCATCATGAAAATAATTTGAAAGGAGGAATATGACCCGATCAACTAAACAACATTGTAATGTTGAGCTTGCGCACTACGTATTCTCATAATAAATACAAGATTCAAGATAATTAAAACGTTGACCTACTTCGATGAGCAGTACAGTTTCCTCATTCATGCGTTTAGACGTTTAGAATTCGTTTAAAAATACAATACGAGACGAGATGGTGGAATGTAAAACAAAACTGTAATGCGTATGCATGGTAATATGCGAAATTGCATACTCTATAGGTATTCAAGCGCCATTAAATTGCTATTTAAAAATTCAAGGTGAGTGACTGAGGAGTAATCGGCACAATCCTTGGTCATTTCTTTAAAACCAATTTCAGGTAAATTTGAATCAATCAATATAACTCCAAGAAATATGATTGGTTGAGCATTATTCTGAAACTGATATAGGCGAATACGCATTGATCCTACGGAAATGAGGGGCCGGTAATCTCTGGCAAAATCATCAACATCAATCCTCTAGTATCAGTTTTCGTAAGTGTGAAACAATTATAGTGGTAACTACTATTCAATCGATTAAATGGGTGCGGGATTAAATGTCCTTAAACATACACAACCGAACTACTTCCAGATTTCAAATGAAATCGGACAGAGAGATCGTGAGAAATTGACGATAAAAAAATTCGAGTTTGCTCAAATGAACACTGATCTATCGACAACTGCGGTCAACCGGTAGCAAATTAACCAGCAACCCTCTCGCAGCAAACCAAAAGAATCCCAGACAGTAATATCGAAATCGGATGAAAACTATAAAAGAGTGCTGTTTACAAGGATTTGGGGTTCTCTCGGGCGCACCACTGACTTTAATGACAGTGTTCAGATCCATAAGGAGTAATCAAATTTGAATCTGAATTTTAGCAAGCTAAGACCTTAATGAATAAAAGATATTTGGTGGTTTTAACATCTATGAGCAAAGTATGTATTTGAGAGCAATGAAACTGATAGGAAACCGTCTACAGCCTAATCTCCTCATTCCCTGAAAACATCATCAAAAATCAAATTGTAATTAAACTTTGTAGAAGGCATTATGGACACATGCAGACTTGAAACCAAAGTTTTCAAGAATAGAGTAAGATTTTGAGAGTCAGAATTTTGATTCAAGTATAACTGTTTCATATCTGAAAAGTGAAAACAGAACTTCTACTAGCTGGTAGGCTAAAATTAATATTCAATTGCGAGTTTCGGTAGATCGAATAATTACCTGTTTTTCAACCGTGAGGGAGGGCTCATCTTCCTGTGGAAACTCCATAGCCATTTCATCAAACTATTTTAAATGTAGATGCCCAGGAAAGTAACTGGACACTATTTACAAAGGCAGATAACGCATTATCTACAAGGCTTCGTGACCGTACAAAATCGATTCAACTTGGAAACTCATTATTTTCATGGGAATAATCAACATTGTCATTAATTATGATTCCTTCGTCGGAAATTTCTCACCTCAACTGTCACTTCCCTTGTGAAGCGTTGCACGAGGAACATCGAAATAGTTTCAGATATGTAACAATGGTTACTCAACTTGAGGCCGAAAGTACAAAACTAGTTTACACTTCACTCAATGCTTTAACTACTGCTGGAACCGAATATGCAGTTTATGCCAGACATACTAGTTATGAGATTAGAGCCTAGCTCCGCTTGAACTTAAATGGTCATGGAGGTGGTAAAATTTCAATCTTGTGAGTTTTTAGTACAGATACTTCCGATGATGAGATATCGTGAAAATTGCTGGACAACAACAACCACGAGAAACGCTTCAGACATTTGCAGTACATCAAATATACAACTTATCAGCAATTTCATTGTGTCTTTCATCTATTTTACTACTTATAAAAGTCAGATAATTTACGAAATGGTTTTTTCCGACTTCAAAAAAGAGAATGTACTCCATTCCGCTTGTATGTTTATTACGAAGCCATTAAATTCTTGACAGATATTGCTCGAGTTGGTCTTTCTTTTCTTTATTGACCTCGTGTTGTTTAAACATATTGCCAGCACAATTATACAAAAAAATCTCCTTACATTACGCAGAATTAAATTTTACAAAATTGAAATTTCTTCGGTACATAAAATTGAAATAATTGTTCTCATTTCTTAACTGAATGTATCATTGTCCTCATTGTTTCACAAATGAATGCCGGCACTCTTAACAAAATTCAAAAGAATTTCGCAAAGGTCCTCCTGGTTACAAAATGCTGCTGCATTTTCCAACCTCTCCTCATGATAGAAAGGGCATTCCATTATCCTATGATTGACGTCACCTTCTGTGTCCGCGCAATGGTCGCAATTTGGGCTGTCGGCAGCTCTCACGAGATACGGGTTTGTACGTATTTTACCATGTCCTGTCTTCATTCTGACTTGCTGAACCACGTCCTGTCTATTCATCGGGGAGGTTTGTAACAGACATTTGGTTGGATTTTGAAGCCAACATTTTGTTTGATTTGAAGTTGGTAGCCTTTGTCCAATGATATTTGTTCATATTGACGTTACCATTTTTCATAGGTTGCTTTTTTTAGTCAATAGAAGCGCATCAGAGAGGGGGACAGCAATGCCCGAGTCCACATCCTTCAGAGAGGCTCCTCTCCTAGCTGCACTGCCTGCCAGATCATTCAATCTCACGTCGGCCATGTCCCGAAATACATTGCACGCAAACAGTCTTTGGGTTCTGCATTATGGTTGCAATATGGTATAAAATTTAATTAATAACAGTGCTTCTGTGAAAAGTATCGAGCGCTTATCACATTCTTGTCTGGTGCCTTTGTTTATTCCATCCATGATAGCGTATGAAGACCCTGGTAGTTTGCGGGAGTGTGACAGTTGAGTTTGATGATCAAAAACCCCTATTCCCACTCCGTTCACGTCCTTCGATGCTCCAGTTGGTCTAAAAGTGTTCCTCAATTCATGAATGCCAGGGTGATATTACGATTTGCCGATATTTATAGTTTATTCCGTTACAACGCAGGAAGCTCGTGGCAGTTGCTGAGCAATCTAACCTCATTTTATCTCTTCATCGCGCTGTAGGCAAATTAATCGTCTGCTTGTAAGATTCAGCAAAATTGCGTAAGATGGAAAACGAGGATACTACCACCCAACAATCAATAGTTTCGGAAGGGAAATCACACGCTATTTTTCAAGTCAGTCAGGCAGGAGGTACATCATATGCACCGGTACATCATGCATTTCGATTTCTGCGTTTAATAGGTACGATATACCCATTTCCAATTGAACAATACGCATGAGGCCTGCCGTTCCAAAATCCGATAGAGCTGCTCTTCTGAATTTTACAGGAGAGCGAAAACCCTAAAAATTTAAAATTGCCGCTCTCCACTTTTTAAAAGCAAATAAACGTCACTTAGTAGGTCCTTATGTCAGGCATTATAATACTGCAATGACATACTGCTAGGTTGAGAACTTAAAGAAATAATCATATTTCTATGTTGGATCAATTGGGTTTTGACGTGGCGACGTGGCGTTTTCCCCATTTATCATGATTATTTCCAAATAAATTGTTTCTGTTTAATAATTCACCGGAGTAGCTACTTAGTAAGTACCATGTGAAAAAAGTTTTTCTAAAGGAAACATTAACAGGAAAAAAATCACAGGAAAAACTCGATCTCAATTAAAACATTTTTGTCAGAGATTTAACGGGTTTTGACGTGCATACAACTAAAAACACATGACACAGCACCACAAAAAAAGGTCAAAATCCGTAGACTGGGGTGTTCCTATGTATTTTTCGATGCTGAATTCGAATCCAAGGTCCAAAACATCCCCTGACGCCCAAAATTTTGAGCTATGGCCAAAAAACTACCCTTAAATTGGTGTGAGAACCTTCTTTTTGAGCCAGGAGATTGGGATGAACTACGACATTTTTAAAGTGAATTTCTACATTTTGTTTAAACTTCAGACAATGAGAGTACTTGGGGAAACTATCTCCCCCTCAATCACCCCCTGCCACCACCTCCTGGGGGTTGAAATTTGATTTTTCTCGTCAAGTTGAATAAGGTAAGGATTAATGTGCTCCCAGGTTCGCTGAAATTGAATTTGATTTTTGAAAAGGCTTTCAAACATTGTTGGGGTCTCCTCCAATGACTTTGAATTCTTTCGGATTTTATTCTCTTTTCTTGTGATATCGCTGCGATATTTCTGGGAATACAGAAATCATTACCTTATTCGACTTGGCGCGAAAAATCAAATTTCAACCCCTAGGAGGGGGTGATTGAAGGAAGAAAAGATGTCTACGGACTCTTGGAAGTTCAAATTTGATCTCAGGGACCCCGAAAACGTAGAAATCCATACCCCACTCGATTTGGCGTGAGAACTCAAATTTCAACCCCTAGGAGGGGGTGGCGGGGGAGATTGAGTGGGAGGTAGTTTCCCCAAGTACTCTCATTGTCTGAAGTTGAAAAAATGTAGAAATTCACTTAAAAAGATGTCGTAGTTCATCTCAATCTCATGACTCAAAAAGAAGGTTCTGAAACCAATTGAAGGGTAGTTTTTTGGCCGTAGCTCAAAATTTTAGGAGTCAGGGGATTTTTGGGCCTTGGATTCGAATTCAGCATCGAATGAGACATAGGAATACCCCAGTATATTTTACGGATCTTGACTTTTCTTGTGGGGCTGTTTAATTGGCCGCAACGATTTGTGATTACCACGAAAAAACGAATTTTTGAAAATAGCGGGTGTATCAGATTTTGGAACGGAGAGCCTCAAATATACTTCTATAAACTCACACAACTATGTAAGTGGCTAAATCTGCTAGAAAACTAACACACTCATGAACGTACTCTGTGGGATTGATTTCATCTTGAATTCCAACAATAACAATAACCATATTCCAACAATAACAGGTACTTGGTGAGTGAATGTTCAGGTACGTACAATGGGGATCAGAGACTGCACTCGATCTTAATTATAAAATTATCAACTGTCAATACCTCATCTCGGAACTGAAATGATCTTTGTTCATCGCGTCAGAGAGAGAGACGATAGCAGGTATGTAGAAATTCCCTAACAAATTAAACATACTAATTATGCCAATGAACCGCGAAAAAGGAGAGTGCAAGAATATTGAATGGAATCGTTGGACATCAATTGCACGTCATCATGATGACGTCAATAGTTATAATGCAATCTCGAGCTCATTACTATTTCTTATTGTTATCTTGTTTTTCTAACGATAGCACGAGGGTTTATTAGTATTTATAAAACCGATAAGATACGTATGACGTAGATCGATATTATTAATAGGCTCTAACTGAGATTCGACAGAAGGATTAATCCTATATTAAGATATGCAGCCCATATCAGCACTGTTTTACTAGACTCCGATAGAGGAGGGATAATTGAACAATTGGGATGCAGCTCATTAATAGCTTATAACGAGGCCACACGTGACATGGCTATTCAATGTTTTACCACACAATCGCCGGAATCGATGGATTGATGTTTTTGAAAATTAAGTAAATAAAAAACTGAAGTATCTAAATTAGAAGTTGATTTACAACGGAATAAAACATATTAACTAATAACCAAAGGCTAATACTGTTTTATTTATTTTGATTGGAGCTTGAAGAGCTTTTTATTCTAGGAAAACATATATTTAAACTCGTTTTGTGAATATGAGTGGCTTGAACTATTTCGGTTCCGTGTTTGTTTGTCTTTAGGTTCCAAGACAACTCTTGTCCAGGAGAGTGTTAAATTGTATTCTGATTTTGAAGAAACCAACGAGGATTGTGCAGATGAGCTTGACCCACCGCCTTTGGATGGATAAATCACATTTTTATACAATGTGAATGAATCGGGCAAGTTATACGATTTTAGAAGATGAGTTTAATTGTCTTTGAAAACTAGTACCAGAAAAAGGCAAGTTAGTGATCGATCACTTTAAACAACATCATCTGTTTGTTTACCTGCATGCTGTATACTTTTCAAGCAACGATAAAACGATTCTGACCGTTTAATAGGGCAGAAGGATTGAATGACTGTTTGGCCCCAAGCCAGCCCAGTAGGCCTACTTGTTACTTCCTAGCCAGGTTTTCAACGCTAACCATCGCAATGTGAGGTGCCAAAATTCTGACCACCAAAATCGTCAGTGGCAAAACGTCAACAGTAATGTCGCTTTTTTTGTTTTTCTGCCAAGAGATCTGCTGTAGCGTCACGTATTTTGAAGAAAGAATTTTCCGAAGGTTCCCAACCACCGGAAGCGACAATATTTTTATCTGAAGACCCGAAGCCTTTCGGCAACAAAGTCTTATCACGTTTGGAGGACAACAGATACTGTTCTGAAAGAAATTCTGATTACTTTTCTGTACACTTCCAATGTGTGAGGCTTTCGTTCCCACTACCGCTCTTAGGGATTGCTAAGAAACGTCGCCGGTGAAAAAAGAAGCGAGAAACTCGTGAATTCTTCAATGATGTGCAATTAAGATAGCTCTCCGGGGGAAGATGCGTGTGGTCTCTTTTGGAATTCAAAAGTCAGCCGCCGGAACAATTTCATTTGCCTTGAAAGGGTTGGGATGCTCCGGATCGACCGGAGATGCGGAAAAGGATAAAGTCGACGATGAATGAGAAGACTGACAGCAAAAAGCGATCTCGGGGTAACAAAAAAGCAGTAAGTACGGAAGACGTGAGTGCTCGAACAAGAAGCGGCTTGGGTTAGATTCAAGTATTTGAAGTTAGTTCCCATAGTTTCAGCGGCTTATGCGTTATTGATGAGGGCCTTTCCACACCAAGGCGATTACGCGGGTTAAAAAAAAAGGAGTCGGTATTAAGTCTTCTGGGTTCGCCGAATCAACGCGTCCGTCCCTCCCGGTTGAAAAACTACGCATGCCGATGCCGATGTTTACGTCAATGGGAAAGGGGCTTTAACATTTTTTCATATGGAAGGCATGTATTTGCGGTAGATCTCCGAATTAATAGCTTCCCATCTCTGGGACGCATTGATTTCCACGACATTTGTCAGGCCCGTCACGTACTAATATTATACGACAAGGGTAAAAGAACGGCGGGAGCGAATATAAAACAACTAGCATATGGGATCACTGGACATAGCAATGCATCAAACTAGTCCATATTTCAATGAACAACTTTGACGTGCATGTAACGCACGACCTGGTTGAAAAGAAAATTACATAGAGCACTGATGCAGGAAAACAAGTCTGTGAGATAATGGTTAAACAGACAAGGTTAGGAGAGATTGGAACAATGAAATGGTACAGTAGATCTCGGTGTACCCTGAAAAAATCACTTCTACTATTTCAAAATGAAATTGGAATCCGCATTTAGAAATTCGATAAAAATTATCCCCCCCAAGCGTATGTGATAATTTGTCAACGCTTTTTTGATTTCAGCAACAGCGACGTCACGGTGAAAAAGAGCGAGAGTCAGAAGAATTTTCTATTTTATAGTACTACGAACATTATTAAATGGTTGAACAGAGTACTGAAAATACATTATGGACTATTTACATAATTCATAAATGTGCTGTTTGTCTTGAAATAAAACTTATGGTTTGATGGTAATGAAACATGCAGAGAGCCTTTTAAAAGCGATTGTATGTTCGTGCATAGAAACAGCAGTCATACCTGATTGAATTGTGATGCATTATTGAGGCATTACACAACTAAACCATTCTACTAGCTGTGCAATTTTGAGTTTGAGGCAAACAAAATAGTTCAACCTGCTTCATGAATGCAGGAAGCAGATGCTTTTGGTCTATCCAGAAAGCTCTCAATTTCTGCCGGCTCTCTCGAAAAGCAAAGCTGACCGTCGACAAAACCATTGTTAGACCAGTGGTGACTTACGCAAGTGAGTCATGGGTCCTCACAAAATCCAATGAACGCCTCTTGAATTGTTGGGCAAGAAAAGTCCTTGGTAAAATATACCGCCCAATATGTGAATTAGGCGAATGGCGAATTAGGCATAATGCTGAGCTGAGAGCCTTGTATGATCAGCCCGATATTGTCATCAAACGCGGTCGATTTAGATAGCTAATAGATAGCTAGGTGTGAGCCATTGGTGTGAGAAGATGGAGGAGTAAGCCGACTGATAACAAGGAGTGGTCATCTGTTGTTGAGAAGGGCCTGGTTCACCAAGGACCGTAGAGTGGTATAATAATAACAATAATAATGAAATCCCGAATGTATGATATTTTCCTCATCAGCTTTTTGAGCATGTGCTAACAGGTTTTTTATGCGTAATTCTCGATTTTGAATCACCTATCGGAAGAATATGATCGATGAAACAAAAGAATGAAAGAGATGTGAGCGAAACTTTTCTTCAGATTGAATCAAATATTAGAAAGGTAAGTAAAAGAATGAATGAAAGGGGGTTAGCCAAGGGATAGGAAGCAAGAACGTATGTGAAAGGAGTCCGCACAAACACTTCAATTATTGGAGAACACCTCACCATTAACTGTTATACATAAGTTACAGATTTTTTGAATTTCCAGATACTGCAAAGCATATACTTCCCAAAAATATCTCCTTCATTTTGTAGTGTACTGACAATCGTGTATAACAAAATTTTCTGTTTTTGATACATGAACCTTAACTCCTTTTTCGAAAAACGTGTTGGAAGCTGCCAAACCTATGGATCCAAATTCAATCAGCACCCAAATGGTATGGTCAACTTTGCAATTGTATGAATTCCCCTATTGTTCTTCGTATGCAGATATAACGAATAGGTAATGTATTCAGTAAAAGTATTTTCATCGATTTCGTTTGTCGTTTTCCGTTCAACGTTCAGATTTATCTACATGAAAAAACAAGAAATCTTCGTGTTGCAATTCGATGTAAGCGATCTTCTTAGAAATGTTGAATGGACGTCAGAAAGTTTAAGATATAAATATGGATGATGCTTAACCGATCGAAACGGTTATACGGCTTCGTGAAATCGAATATTACATCACACATAAACGGAAGGTTTCAACCTACATGAAAAGTAGCTCACGATTTATCACTGGATCGAAGAACCCAAACTGAAGAAATTAAATGGGACAGGTTCATTAGCATTCGTGCATAACATAGCACATAAGATATTAATATTGCAGTTACGGCAAAGCCTTCAACCACTCTCAATATAACTGCTAGTTGTCAGTGGAGGAGTGTTGGACATTGTAGGTAACATGTCCTAAACATAAACAAATGATGTTTTTGACGCTAATGTGCAAAATGAATTGTTGCTTCAGTCTTGCAAACTGTCTGCCTCGTAGTTTACTTCAGGAGCAAAACTGTAGAAGGTACAGGATTGCAAAACACTCTACCAGAACACCGATCAGGTTTTTATGAGGTGTGGCAGTTTGTGTCACAACTGGAAGACTTTGTCAACCCTGTGAACCAACGTATGGTCAATCATTCATTCCCGTTTATTTGAAGAGGTGATTGGGAGTACCCCTTGCCCGGACATTAGAGGATTAATTCCCTAATTATGCATACAATG
Source organism: Creontiades dilutus (assembly GCA_031894815.1). Taxonomy (NCBI): domain Eukaryota; kingdom Metazoa; phylum Arthropoda; class Insecta; order Hemiptera; family Miridae; genus Creontiades; species Creontiades dilutus. The sequence continues at coordinate 2,702,685 of JAVIWC010001515.1, forward strand.
CACTCCGACGCAAATGCGAACAACACGATTCTCAAGAAAATGATGTCAAGATTTGCTCGTGGAACATCAATGACTTCGGTCATCTTTTCTTTAGAATGAAGAACAATATGCACGATTCGGGTAAATGTCAGAATATCAGATTCGAGACGATTGCGATCATAGTACGTGAACTTTTTCAACTAACTTGGGGACTGCATTCGCTCAATCTCATTATTATTGGATATTCTTGAGGTCCCTTTTACAATCCGTTCCAAATCCGTTATTGGCTGATTACATATCTAGTTCCGCGAATGTGAAACTATCCCGAAGCCAGATGGAGTGTACAAACAGCGAGAGGAAGCGATAGCTTGGAATTACAGTCAGAGAAAGCTCGTAGATATTTTTGGTTGTTGTAGACAAGGTTTAAGAACCTCTTCTCTGAACAAATCATATTTGTTTCTCTCAGCATTGTAATCTATCAGTAACGTTCAGTTTTCTTCATCCGCTGTATCACAATGGGTTAGATTGTTTCTTTGCCCACTCTGGGCCAATACAATTTGGCAGGACTTAACAGATGCGGCAGTAGTGCGTTTCCCTTACGCTTTCTTGATGATACAGCGGACCCTTCTGTCTTCTCTGGTGGAGTGCCCCCGGGTGGACCACGTGAAGGTGCCAGGTTTGTATAGGATGTAGGGGTTGATGACACCTAGGTACTCCACCTCTTCTTTCGACTCGTGGTCTTCCCGATATCGGATGTAATTTTTAGTCAGGTCTTGTTAAAAAATCACTAAGGCAGAGCGAGTACTAAATATCCTCCCAGCCTATCACGAATCCTACCAACATACTAGATTCCTAAACTATTAAATTCCACTTATTATCACATAATCCATATCCATTCTCGGCTACAATATATGACACGTTCACACAATAAGTACAATCACAACCTGTTAACACGGACTTTCGTACTAGCCAGCGGAAGGTTTTCTTCATCTGTACCATTTCGAATTTTCCCTGGCACAAGTTCTGTAAATTCCTCGGAAATGAAAATGAGTCACTGCAAGCGGTTATTATAGAGCCCAGATTTGTGTCAATTGTGAACCACTGTGTATTGATCAACAGCACCTCGCGAATCGGCCATTATTGATAATGTCAATAAAACTACCTAACCTCTAAACCGGCCCTTAACAATAAAACTAGTCGAAACACCTTATTTTTTCCTCTGTTCAAGATTGACAGTTTTAAAACAGCAAACCCATAAATGACAACCATGGAAACTGACTGAATCTGATGATAGTTCAGATTCAGTCGATTGCACTACAGGTTAATTCAAAATTCCAAGACAATCATTAACCAGCCCTTAACAAGTTGAGACATCCTATTTAACTTCATCCCTTTCGAAATTCTGATTTTTGAAAGAGCAAACCCTTAAATGTCACCCCATTAAAACTGCTTGATTGCGATGCTGCAGAATCTGTGCCATCACATTCGGTCAGCTGCGCAGCAAATTGATGTAAAGTTCCAGGATTATCATTAGCTGCCTTTGTCGAATTGATTCTCTACCTATAGTATACTGATAAATTAGCCCACAGATAGTGGAGGAATTCAACTGTTATTCCTCTGTCGATAACAAACTTACAGTATTGAATGAATCAAAACAGTAAACTGTTGACGTTTTCAGACCTAGGAGATGCTCATAATTGTCTCCTATTCCACTCTATTTGACGTATTATTGTTATTATTTCTAACTCACTAAACTTCAGCATATTTATATACAAATCGAAATAGACCCACGATCATTGTTACAGCTGCTCTTCAATGAACGTGTTCGAGGACATTTGTGACAGGGCATTAGTAAGCGGGTTGTGTTATACTGGTAGGTAATAATGATAGATATCAACATGTAAATATTTATCAGGAGCCAAATAAAACAAAGTACACTGTTCAATTCTAGCGGCTATATTAGCTTCGTGTTATTCGGTTATGGTTTTGTTGTCATAACATTGAGCCCATCTGCCAACGAGCATCTTGATGACCTGAAGATTCGCCGTGATAAATCACCCGTCCACCGCGAATAGATTGTCGCCAAGGCTCTCGTAGAATGATCGGGATATCACGTTTCGTATCCGCTCCACGCTCCTATTTTTCAAACAGCCCCAAATCCCTATTCCATTAAATCTGAAAATATCGTCCCCTTAATGACAATTTCAATCTGCCGCCGCTACAATCTAAATGTATGAACCGGCCTTATGTGTTTACAGCAGTTAAAATGTTACTTCGTGTTGATACGTGGAAATGACTATTTTCCTACTTAATCTTGTGAATGTGTAGGAAGCGATTGGTTCGATGCTATATCAGCATAAGTACAAAAGATATTCTAAAACTCCTCCGATTAGCGAGAAATTCTGCTGGTTTTGGTGGGTCGAATCGGTTTTGATTCATTATATACATATAAATTATAAATTTGCGACAAAATTCTAAGATCAATAACAATAATCAATAACCACTGTGAACCTCAAAGGATTCAACCGTAATGGAAACTGTAGACATCATTTCAAACGCGAGCCATATAAATACCTAAGAAGTGCATCCAAAGTGGCCGAATAATGTAACCAATTTGAATTTGAAAACGAATTTTACGTGTGTCTCATGCGAAAACGATGAAATTGATAAGAATATACCTGTGAATTACCCTGAAACTACCATCGAACTATGGAAGAATTCGGACAATCGTATCGTGTGAAAATTTTATACCTTGAAATTCATGTGAGCACATAAGTACCTCCAATGCTTTCGTCAGGACAAAAGAGGTAGCGCACACCTTCTCTGAAAATTATCATTAAAATGAGCATATCTGATCCTCAATAACCACCTTCTAGCAAATGGAGGAGGGAAAGAACTCCTAATTGATGATTGCTAACCCTGATTGACCATAATGATGAATGGTATACAAATAAGTAAGCAAACCAAATGTAGATCAGTACCATACGAGGCTGTAAAAAATCATACCATCATACTCTTGCTAAAATTTTCATCTCAGCATGCTACCCTGCAAGCTCTTAGCATTGTTTTTGTAGAATCAAGGAGAACGACGTACTTAATTGGATATTGCTCCGTAGAACCAATAAGACGGACAGCTAAATTAGTATTTTTAACAACTGTAAACAATTGTTTTCAGTTTTGAAAAGTTTAAAGGTATTGTAAGTAACCTTTTCTAGGAACGTTTTAGTTCTGTTTAACGTCAGAGATAGAAGGAAGAATTTTGATTTGCTCCGACACACTCAGTACATCACAAATGGAAAAGGTCTCCTTAAAAGAGGAGTGGAAGCACATCCTTTCATTGTAAATAGAAATAGTTTAATTAGAATAAGGCAGTGTAAGGATCAAAAGCATCCTGACGTGCAGGATCCCAGGACTTAGTACGTTATGATCATAATAACGTACTCATACGCATACGATGACCGTATTACAGTCTGAATTCAAAGCGATAATTGCTTCAACCATTGGGAGCAGTTGTCAGGCTAATGGGCAACCCATGAAGTACCAGAAGCTGTGAGAAATGAAGAAGACTGTTTTTCATTGTTGTTTTCCCCTCATCCAGCCGAACTCGGAAACCTTACGACGGATCCATTGTTCATTCGAGAATGGAGGAATTTATTCTGATTCGAAAGAATTGGGCACTCAAGAATGACACATTCTCAATTTATATAAGACATCGAACCCCACCTTCAAACAGTGTCACTTGTGGTTGATTTCAATCAACCACAAGTGATTGAGTTTGGAATACTACATAATTATTTATGATACGTCGCCTACATTTTACATTACGCCAGTACTACCACGAAACTTAGAAAACCTTTTTAAGCACTCCATGTACTTAATATTTAAAAAAACGTTTTTTACCGCTTCAATAAATTATAATTTATTGATAATGTAAGTATCAATTATATAATCAATAATATCAATGTATTATAAACCATTTTTTCTATTTAATTTGAGTTGCTTCCAATATTCTATTCGGTGTCCATGACCACAGTATGGTTGAAAGTGCCATTATACAAACGTAATTTTAAAAACGCTGCAAATTATTTCACAAAGGTTCATCATACCCCCCCCCCTCCCTTGCCATCGCAACTTTCCCTAACTGCTAAGTCGTCTAACGAGAAAATTGAACAGTATTTTTCAGAAATAGACAGTATTTTTCCCCTTGAAAATATTCTTAAGTCTGATAAGCTCGGACTGATCTGGACGTCCAAAATTACTAGAAAATGACACCCAACTTGCCAATGCAAGTAGAAACCAAGAAAAATCACGTTTTTGGCACGTTTTCGAGAATTTTTGGACCTTAGTACTCATGCATGTAGAGCAGTGGTTCCCAAACTGGGCGATATCGCCTACTTGTAGGCGATGAGAGGTCTCTGGGGGCGATGGGAGATCAATGGGCATTAGGGGGGCGATGAGTCCAAAAGTGGGCAATAAGGGGGCGACGATAGGGGGGGGGGGGGGGGTGACTGAAAATATTCACAAAATTCCTTCAATTACCAAATAGGAAATTAACAAAATCTTCCAACAAAGTGATGAAACATTCCCGGAACCGATTCGATCTTCGATGTTTTGCTTTCGATGTACAACAACACCCGTAGCTCAGCAATATCCAGGTCTATGGGCCATCGTTCAGAAATATTTAATCGCGTTCCCGTCATCCTATCTTGTAGAGCGCGGATTCAGCATAGTTTCCGATTTCTAATTTCTAATTCCTAAGAAGAGGAACCGTCTGCAGATCTCATCGAGAGGAGACTTGAGGCTGAAGTTAACCAAAATTGAACCCAACGTAGAACAGCTGATTCACGCTCATCAAGTTCAACCATCTCATTAGCCTCCGCTTCAAGTTTGAACCAGTTTTTCTAAAAATGCTCTTCCAAATATGGAAGTTGGTTCGAATGTCAGCGTTTTTTGTTCTTTCTCACATTTGAGTTTTTCAAATTATTTTCAAACTAGTTCATGTTTCTAGCTGTGAATTTGTGTGTAAAAAAAAACGAATTTCTTCATATATGTGTGTGAATGTGTTGAAATATGTATGTTGTATGTAAATTCAGTGAATATATAATTTTTTTGTAACGTGTGTTTTCTGCAATGTTTTCATTGTTCGGAGTTTGGACTGACTGGGTACATTTTAGTTTAGGTATAGTCAGTCTTCAGTTGAAGAAATCTTTGCGGTGTGTATGGAGGGAAGGGCTATAAAGTAACTCGGGCGGCCAAAGTGGGCGATGGTCAAATATAATTTGGGAACCACTGATGTAGAGCAATCGTGCTGGCTGGAGTTAAGACCAACCAGACCCAAATGGAGGAAATGTGCCAAAGAGAGGATTTTCTAAATCCAATTCTACGGCCTTTTATGACCAGTACGGAGTACGGACATTTCAGATTTTGAATCTACACACTTTGAAACGTACAATCCCACCCAAAAATTGTGGGGGTATTAAGTATTTTGTTTTTTATTATTGAAAATAACAAACCAACATGTACAAACAGTTCATGTTGATGAAGAATCAGTGAAGTCTATACTCATGTTCCTACGGATTTAGTAATGAGTCCATAATGTTGTTCGATTCAATGTGACCTTCCATAATCACACAATGAGAACCCTGATATATACGAAACTATCCAATTTCTCACAACACACCTGAGAGGAGCAGCTGATAAAACCTAAACGGTACGTCAAGTGACGAGGAACTCAATAGAGAACCATTTCAAAAACGAGGACAGACTTAATTTCAGTTAAAGACTGAGAAATCAGGGCTGTTACCGATTACTCACTCAAGTCTGACGTAAGAGTGAGTGTCAAATTGGAGGCTAACTGGACTCGTCAAAGGACACCAATATTGATAGCAACCCGAGAAAGTTCTAGTCATTCAACGTAGATAATTTGGCGAAAAATACCATTGCGGTGGGTTATGCAACTATTGCATAATTCATATTAATAAGCTCTTTACAGCCACATTAGCGGTCGTCTGTTGAATGACAAATCAACGGACTTGCGGGTTTCCTGAAGGAATGCGATCGAGGTGGTAATAATATCAACAATCTGGTAGAGCATATTTCATTGTACTGACTTATCTATATATGTAAACTTGTACAGGTAGGTAGTCATTGGAAAAAATATTAAGTTACAAGACGATTAGAATCGAGAACAAAAGTTCTTGTAGTCCACTATTATTGTATGAGTAAATGTATTGTTTGAGTTATTTTTATATTATTGCTTTTAAGACAATCCATCGGTAGCGGAAGCAATGAATGATATAAACAATTCTTTGCCCCCTGTGAGGCGACGGAATGGTATAGTTGCTTTCATTTATGAGGAAGCATCGCAATTATTAAGGCAGGAGAATGATAATTATCAAAGGAGTAAAAAATAATAACGCTTCACCTATGGGGACATACCAGTAATTGGGGACGTCAGGAAAATTAAAATCACAAGCCAGTGTTCGTAACCACGCTCAGGCTAACATGTGAGGCGATGAAATGGTATTGCCCCTTCCATTGGGGTGGATGCAGTAATAATGGTCCTCCACGCTCAGAGGATGACACAGACGCTTGAAAACGTCTGATTCATCTCCCCAGGCGACCGATTCTAAAATCGGGAAGCGCCAACTAACCAACTCGCATTTTTTGTTTCGTACTACTCTCAACAACTTTGGTTTCGCGAATCTCAGTAAAAAGTAACAATTTCACCATTTTCATCCGATTTTGAAATAATTTTTAGGGATGTTAGGGAGTAGATGGACCAAATCAAAACTTCACTTCGCGTATGAGCAAATGTAAAATCTACCAAGCATAATTTTATCAGGTTTTTGTGGTACGATCTCACTCAAATTTGAAGGGCAGTCGGGAGAGGTCGGTTTAAGAACAATAGACGGTGCAGGAGTAGCGCCGAACACATCCACAACGTTTTAAACATGCCCGTTGAAATTATTGTCCCTTAAATCATTGTAGCAATCTTAATTTCGTGAAACTTTAAGATTGAGGATCTTTTAACGTTACAAAAAATCATTTTAATGATGTTGCGCGTTACCAATACGAGGGAGCTACCTACCACAACCAACATCGCAGATTAGTTTCATAAATTTTTTTAAACTGTAAATATACAATTCATGGTATAAAAAATACAAAATAGGGACGATAGGGACATAAGTTTGCAAGTAATCTGTTTAACTGAGCCAAAGACCAAATTATTAATGACAATATTTTTTTAGAATTATAATTTATAAAACATCGAGTATCAATGCACTGCAGGGAGGCCGTCATGAGGGTTTAGAAGAAGGAACCCTAAAAATGTAAAGCCTATCCGATCAGCTAATGTTGTTCTTGGACTTCTTCGTTTATGCTATTCAAGTGCACATGCTACTAACATATAAATTTCAAGTTATTTTGTAAGCTCTATCAAAATTTTATCATTATTACTGACGACAATGGGCTACCCTTCTGGACCCAGAGAACAGGGCACCCATCTCTGCACCACGACACGTCTCTTAGCATGTTTCCGTTTGCGACGGGTCATGATTATTAGCATCTGCACCGAATTGGTTTGGCAGATGACCCACTTTGCCTTAAATGAGAATAAATACCTCAAGCCATTTGGACACATGTTCTGCTTTAGAGAACACAAGAAAATAATCTACTATCGATACAGGACGACGAAACCCGCTGGCATCGTAGGGCCGGTCTTTATTGGGCTGCGAGAGCGCTAATGGCTGAATTGCCAAACATGGCCGTGACATAGTAAAAAAAAAAAAATCATTATTATTTATTCATATTATTTTTTAAAGAGTTATACGTAATTAAATGAATAAATATCCAGTGATTCAGGATAAATAATCTCTCAAAATGCTTTTCGAGGCATCTAACTTTGGAAATGGAAGCATGAAAAACGTGAAACCTCCAGAAAATGAATTATTCGTTCAGGATAAAAATATTACTTTCCTATGAACCTCCAGGTTGTTTAGAAAATATTAAAAACACCAGGCACCGAGTTTTTTTCCATAAATTATTCACAATCTACAACCGCAGACATCACCGGTTCGTAATCAAAGACCGAACGCGATAAGTCCGCGGGTGTGTCTTATCTCGGCAAACTGATACTTCCGCGTGCAATCAGGAAGGTTATACGTTGGAGATTTGAAAAAAAAAGAGAGGCAGAGAGAGAGAACGGAAAGCGGAGTAGAAGATAAACACGATTGACAAACCAGAGAGCGAAAGACGACATTATTTTGAGGTCAATTCGAACTACGATTGAATTTCAATGCCTTTTGGTATATAAAACCTATGCAATCGTGGTAGATATAAGTTATGTCCTTAATAATAGCTGAATCTGTTTTTTTTTTACTGATGATCGTAGCGAAAACCCCGCTCGGCGCTCTGTGAGCCCCGCCGGTGTAGGATATTGTACGGGCAATCTTAAGTCGCCCTTCATGAAGTTAAAGTTCTCTCTTTAACCGTTGTGATTCTCTGTTAATAACTTTGTGGAATGAATAGAGTTTTTTAACACATTCAACGTTATATGTATCCTAACATTTATCAATCTACCCACTATTGTTTCTGTTCCCAGAAGACAGAACAGAACAGAACAGAACATAGAACTTTCGAACAGATTTTGAAGGGAGCGGTCGCAACATGATCAGCGAATCCCAGCGCACATGATAGGCCAGGTTAAAACCTCCAAAACATCCTCAAACTTTAAAAAACAGTGCTAACCGATTTGGAAGTTTTGGTTCTTTATTTTCTATAACAAACGTTTGCAATCGTATAGCTAACATTTTGTTAACACCCCATCCCACACCCTCAATCTTTGTAATTTTACTAATCAATAAAAACGGAGTAACATACATTGTCTATATTTCCACGAAAATAATTAGGTACACCAGGGGTCTCAGAACTACGGAAGGATTTGGTCTGGCCCGCCGCCCATGGACACCAATAGAAAAAATTAGGCTACCATGAACATGGAATTAAAAAATATATTTAAAAACTAAAAACTAAGTTTTGGTTCCTGTATTAGGCGTAATTTTGAATTCGTCAAATTTATCTAGGAGTGCTTAAAACCCCTGTTTTCAAGTGCCCTGACTTTCAAAATTTTCCATTCCTGAAAATTCAATTGTTAATATTTTTTATTGAACGACGAATGAGTAATTATGGAATTTCAAAAAATACAACCACTAAAAAATAATTTTTTATAACTACCTATATTGGGCCTCACTTTGAATTTGTGAAACTCGTCTAGGAGTGCTTAAAAACACTGTTTTCAAGTGTATAATTTTCAAAATTTTCCGGACCCCCCTGTTGGCCCGCCCCACCACCTCCACATTATGATACGGCCCTTGGCAAATAGTTTGGAGACCCCTGAGTTACACACTTGGACGACATGAACAAACATGTTTGTTACTGATGATGACATAACGGTCAAAATCGATTTAACTGTATAACTCTTTATTTTCGTGGAAATACAGACAACTTTCCATCTCACTCCGTTTTCTTGAAATGGGGTTCTACAACTTAGTCTGTTAAGATTCAAAGTGCATACATTCCAAAAACTGCCCAAGAACGTTTCTTTTTTCTTCTTTAAATATTGAGATACAAACATGAGAACCTGGAGATGCTCCACGTTTTGGACAACGGAGGAGAACTTTCGGCGTCTCAACCGAAACAAACCGTCGGATCTCGTATCGTAGTGCTCCATAAGAAATTGTGTGAGTAGTTCTGTATATGATATCAATAGGGTATGATACATTCCTGGAGAAACCCTTCAAAGTGAACTTTTAATTTTATGAAAGAAAATACTGATAAATGAATGTATTTTGTAAACGTTATTCAGTATATATATTGAGATAGGCAAGTGAAGAGGCATTGTCTAGCAATTTTGGACGGAAAGTAGACTAGGATCAGTAGAAATTCACCCATAGCAGATAATCTCAAATCCTGAACTTGAAAGTGACTCCACAAATCTCATAATCACACGACAAAAATAATGAACCCATGTTTTCCAATTTGCGGTTGTTTAATATTCTCCTTTTGTCGGCTTGGTACTCAAGAAAAGTTGTGGTGTTGGGGGGGGATCATTATGCGGGAAGTCAAAAATAATGAACCTTATTGAAACTATTGGTAGCATTCAGTTACGGTTGCTTATAGATATATATTTATATAAGGATGGTATGTATATATTGTAGTAAAAGTATGTACGGTATGTATATTTGTCTGTGTGTCCACATTTATGGATTACTTGTCGTGTAATCCAAACCGCAACACCGCAACTTTTCTTGAGTACCAAGTCGTCAAAACGAAAATGATGAAACGCTGCCAATTGTAAAACATGGGTTTATCATTTCTGTTCCGCCGTTGAGAGGGTTGTGAAGTCAATCAACAGTCATATATCAATAACAAAAATTAAAGTCTCCAACCAAGAATTTCCTGGTTTCCTGGAATCTCCAGAATGTAATCTACAGTTCGGGCCTCGCGCAATCAGAGCCATCCAAGAAAGAAATTGCCTGATTTCAAGTCAGTATACCGCAGCCGAATGAAAATGATGCGCAGCCTCTATAGTTATTTCTTGGAAACTGCGCTAAACACATTCCTCAGACCTGTTCGTCTTCTGTTTCGCAGTCAGACGTAGATAATCAGCTGGAGGCACAGGAGGACACAAGCATCTTGTCAGAAGGAGGTGATGGGTTGAAACAGTTACCCTGGAGATACGCAGTTAGCTAAATAACTCTAAGTATTACCTCGAGTGTACCAGTTTCAACTATTTAAAAGCATCGAAGCAAGGCTCGGCTTTTCATGAAAGGGCTCGAGACAGGCAAGGGTAAATACTTAACGGTATTAACGGTTATTTAAAATGTAATGCCCATTTTGCTTTTGTGACAAAGTGAGGAGAGGATCCAGGTGAGTTGTTATAAGAAAAAGGGAGTGGTTCGTTGCCAGTGAAGCTGTTTCCCCTTCCAAAATTAGATGCGATTAGCCTGAAACTCACAGTAGATACCATGGAAGATAAAAAGCTAAACGCAAAACCTCGGAAATGGGAATTTCCAGAAATAGGGAAAGGCGAACTGCCCACATCTAAAACAATCTCAAACAAGTCTTGCACACTTCATTAGTAGGTTCAGCTCACGAGATTGGATTGAAGTACGTACTACATCGATCCGAAAATCATAATTTCGTCTCTATCGCAGGTAAATGATGTCAAAAGTTTTCCCACGAGCAACGTTAACCTCACATGTTCGAACGATGACAAGTTGTCAAGAACAGAGTGCTTTGTCAAGAACACGAAGTAGAGCAAACAACTCTAAAATCCATCATTAGCCTCAAAATAAATTTCAATTAAAACTTTTGAACATTTTCAGTTTTCTGTTAATTAAAAGCTGTAGCAACATTAATTCGCTCAAAATGTCAATTGTGAAACTTGGTTCATGTAAATGGATCAGCCAACGTGTTCACACAGCTGATCAAGGTAGTTCCACTTTCCTTTCATTCTCGATAACCAATTAAAGATAGGATGAATTCAGAACTTTGTCAGGGGAAGTAAGATTAAAATTAAATAGGAGTAGATTATGATCATGGATGTATATGTTATGATAATTATAATAAAACCACATCGTCTGTAACAATGTAAATAGATAAGATGATTTTTTTAAGAAGCTGAAAGTTAACGGAATGCTTTGCTAGTTAGGGAATGGTTGTTAGTGAAAACGATGGAATTGAAAAAGCTGAAACTTTTGGTACACGTTTAATAGGCCTATACACTTCCGCGTCAGGCATTAATGGGGCTGCTTTGCGAGATGAAAAACAGGCGATTTCAAGATTTTGACTCAGAAACGAAGCCTCTAAAGAAAAATTGCCAAGAGGCACTTTTGGTCGGAAATGAGTCGCAGAACACGTAGGAGTCGGGACGGGCATAACTCGTGGGACACCCTGTATAAGATGTGTATTAAGGTCCAATCGACTTGTTCTTGATTAGGTCCGCTGAAATCTTGCAATATTTTCGTGACAGTTTCTTAAGTTTCAATGTGAAAAGTTCGTAAGCTTTCCGTCGTACAAGGACATCGCTAATGTACCCGCGATAGAGTCCCACACAATCTACATCAAACGTTCTAGTTCACTGTCAAGAGGCGTGAGACAAAATCCGGTATAGACCGTTAGATCGGATCAGCTTTTTCCGACGAACGCCTCTCAGCCCGCCTTCCATCTTGTTTTCTTTTGACGGGGCCCCACGCGGTGGTGCGCGCTCCTCGAAGTGCTAACTCGAGCCAACAGGGACAAAACAAACAATGGACCGAATGACGCACGAAGTTGCACAAACACCCTTCCAAAAGTCTTTTTTAGCGAAACACGACTCTGAAGTAAAGAGAGAGAAACTCCGTGGTCATCTGTTTATTTACGACTGAAACGAGGGTCTAGGATGATGTTCCGCAATGATCACGTGACCTAAGGCAAAGAGAATTACATAAAGAGGTCACAAAGGTCTTCAGCAAAATCATCATCGGAACATGTGAATTTTAACATCAAATTTGGAAGATATAACATTTAAAGAGCTACATCAACCAAGTCTCAAAGATTTTGAAGTCTCAAAATTTGACAATTTTTTCAGAAACTTTGACGCAGAATTTGACCTTTTAACCAGTTCGTTTCGTAAATCACAGCAAAATTGATCCCCTTCAATTTTTCTGTGTTATTTTGCAAAATCTTAATCAGAGAAGACGAAGAGGAGATAATTTGAAAAAATGAATGTGATACTCAAAAAGATTGAAATAGCAAACCATACCTTTTACATTTCCCGATTGACGGGATATAACTTGGGGTTGAGCGTTTAAGGAATTTCAAGCAGATATATCCCGATTACCTAGTTTAATTATTATTAGTCTGATAACAAAGGGGTGATGGAATGGACTAGTTGCTCCTTTCAAGAGCAGAAGGGATATAGGTACCTGCAACACCCAGACAATACCCCTGAAGCTTCAGGTTTAATGTCAGACAAGGCAGTTTCAAGAAACGGGAAGGGAGAACTATCCAATATTATTTAATAAGCATAATATTGAAAGAGCATGGCCCATTTTGACAATGTGGCAGCACGAGGGAAAGGGATCCTATGCCTGCAATACTCAGAGGATACGGCTAAAACTTAAAAGCTTCAGGTTTTTGCTAAGGTTAGCAGTTTCAAGAAATGGGAAGAGGAAACTATTCATATCCATCCCAACCTATTGCAGCAATAAAAAGGATTATGGCTCAAAAGTGATCTTTCCTTAGAATATTTAGGTTCTCGATATTGAATAGGACAAAGCCGCGGTGCTCATCACTTCAGATTTTTCTAGTTTTGAACTTTTTTCCACCGAAACCCGATGGATCTGAAACAACTGATCTGACTTGCCCCCTTTTCATGTTCATGTTCCCCTGTTGATGTTGATCCAATACCGTAAGTCGCTCGTCAATATGACCCCCACTAAAATCTATTTGAAAGTTATAGATGACCTTGATATCCGATGTGCTCCAATTATGTTTACCTGTTGAACTACACATACAATACTTAAACAACGTATTTCTTCAAAATACTATATTATAGAGACGACTTCATTTCTGGTAGGAACCCATCAACAAGATCATTTAATTTCGGAATGATTTACCTTCTTAATTTCTTCTCCTTTTATTTCTTTGTTCAGGTAGCTAATGATCTGAAGAACTGTTTAAAAATACTCAGTAAGAACTGCCAGATGCAGATATGCTACTCTAATTGGATACACAAACATTATGCTAAAATTGTATGCAGATTAACGTTTGCTTAATTCATTCGTAAGAAGATTATCATTGTACCTTCTGCCCTCTCACATGAGAGGTGAAGAACACAAATCTAAAAGTCAAGGTTATTCGGAAAGCGAATATTTCCCAACGGTCTTCACCACAGATTCGATGGTGTTCTGACGCTTGTTTTGCCTCCGAATCTACCTTAAGGTAGCGGCAGCTTTGTTATCACTGGTGGGGGAGGAGAAATTATTTTTCTTCTCTCTCAAATCCAAATTTTCTTTAGTATTTTACGTTTTGGACCATTTTGAACTACTTTTGTTCCATGTCTCTCTGTCTTTCTGCGTGTGTCAGTCTGTGTGAATGTCATCAGATCCTTGCAACAAGCTTTTTTGCACAGTTTTCATCGGATATTGATGCAATTTTCAGAGAATGTGTGCAACGGCACTAACTTTAAATCCATTTAACCTAATTTTTTCACATCCATTGGTCCAATCTCGCTCAAATTAAGAAGTAGATAGGGAAGAATGTCTTATAAGACTTACACAAACAATAAGATTTTAGTAGCCACTGCGTAAGGAATAAGTCAAATCCGTATAACAAGATACAATTCTCAGAGAATGTGCCAGGAACACATCAGTTTGCACGTGCACTAACGTGAAACCCATCAGCATAATTTTTCCAAGTCCTACTGGTCCAATCTCGTACAAATTTAAATACGATTATCAGTAGCCAATGCATATGGGCTGAAGTCAAATTATTGTAACATCTCCACTATTGTAGCTAGATTTTAATTTAATTTTCAGGGAATTCGCGGGATAGACTCTAGATGATCCGCTACTAATTTCATTCCTCAAAACTCAATACTTCGGTCTGTGGATGTGATCACGCAAAATCCATCAAACCTATTTCTTCCATCTCCTATTCATACGATCTTGCTCAAATTTAGAGTGTAGTTAGGATAATATTGTTTTATTATCTCATTTAAATTCCAAGTCGATCGTATCATTGTTGCACTCGGTGTGGAGTTAGCGCCGCAGCACATTTTTGTCCCTTGAATCCTTACGACAACCTTAATTTCTACATCTTCTAAGATTATGATATTTTGAGATTATCCTTTAAAAAACCTTTTATAATACATAATATATATAAATATAATATTTCATTTTTACGAGGATATGTGCCCCACCCAACTTGGCACGTATTTTAAAGTCACTAAGTCGGTTTAAGGGACTAATTCATTGAATATTGGTTGGTTCCATCCTGTGATTCGCCGCTATTTTGTTTTTCGTTCAGTGTGATATCCACACTACAACACCCTCCGGGCCCTGAAAATTATTATACATCTATCGACAGAATGGCGAAATAGGAAAATGTTTCTCGACTACAAGCACCATAATTGAACGACAGACCTAATTGGTCAGCTCTCCTCTCAAAATTCCGAGAAGCCTGGCGTTATAGAGAATTCTTAATTTCTAAATTAAATTATAATAATTAGAATTTCGCTCATCAAGATCCCTCCAGCTACTTTATTGTTTCAGTTACATACGTTATTTATACTGTTGTTCCCTTATTGTTATTTAATTTATTGTGTAGCTTCTAAGCACCTTAATGTTCTATTTCCTGTGCATGTTCTTTGCTAGTTGATAAGGAGTTTTGGCTCCAGAAGACCATCAGATTGCTGATGGTCTTGTCGAACAAAGCGCCTCATGTTTGTCAACCATGTTGGAGAAAAAATTGTAAATAAACATGTTCTTCATTCATTCACCATGATTGAACGATAAATCGCTGCTCTTTAGATCGATCTTCATATTTGCTGTCCCTACCAAAGATTAAGTCGGATGGAGTCGTTCTAAGCCAAAGAAACCTCAGCTTTCAAAAAGGAATGGAAAGTAACGATTCCGAATAATAAAAAAAAGTATTCTTCTCTATTTCATAAGGTAACAGAGTAAAAACGCGACATTCTGGTTTGTAGTATTCTCTGCAGGTATCCGTATCAATGCACATGTGACTTCAATTATTTTTTTAGTTGCATTCGGACAATTTAATTAGCATTCTGTAGTAACTTAAACAGGAGCTGCATGATTTGTAGTACTTAAGCTCCTCCAATCCTTTAATTTCCTGAGACAATAACTAACCGTACCGAACAACCAAGGCTGATATCAGTTATCAATTATCTTGCAACAGATTTCGTATCGTAACAAATTTATTGTTCCCCAACCTAAAATCATAAGACATATTCATGTCAAAACGTAACTCCTGGACGCTATATTAACTCTAACGGTACCTGATTTCCTATCTATGTTGTCACGCTAATGCATGAACGGTGTCAATATTAAATAAACAAGCTCAGATAATACAACCAATAATGGTTCGATTTCCAGAGATAATAATTGAAATATTTCGAACTAACATGATATTTTCAACTGACGGATAACGCATGTTGTTGTTTCAGATACTCAATCAAACTGGAGAGCAATTCAACAATACGTATTATTACAATGTTCAATGAACACCAAAATGAACTCATTCGAATTTCAAAATCACACAAGATAAAGAGAGTATCAAGCCCATGACGTATATTTAAACATACTATCTAGACATAGATATCACGAGATACGTTCAGGATCAATAGTCAAGGATCGTGATTCTATACGGAATCTGAGCGGGATTAGCATTCATATAGCAATTTTCATAAATATTCATGATTTGCATTACCCTCGTCGGAATTGAGATGTGCCCCCCGGAGGCAACGTGATTTGAACGCGGATCTATGACGTCAATGAATCATTGAAAGGTCAGGGCCTTGATATCGTTGAGATGGAAGATCCTCATGCACACAGAAGAAAGTCGGGGCAACCTTCAGATCGCGATGGTGAAAGTGATGAAACGCCAAGAGTTCGAATATTTGAAAAGTTTGAACCCAAGGGCAAGGACTAACGTGCGTGCGGCTGGGCCACCTCCTATGTCGGGCTTTAATTCTCCATGAGAACACTGCAAGACTCTGCCGGAGGTTCGATATTCAACTACAAAGATAAAAACCTCTGCCAAGGTGGGTGGGAAGTATACCTTCCGAAATTACTTCAACACGGGCCACTAGACTCAGTTCAAAAACAAAAGAACCCGTCAAAATGGTTGAAACACAAAATAGGAGAGAACCAATGGAAACGCAGCAAATTATTACATAAAGGCTTATTATTAATTAGAATACCCCTTCTATCATGATCTTTGTGTATTAGATGTAGTTTGAGGTGCATCATCCAAATTCGGCATTCTAGTTTACAGAACCCCCTTCTATATTTCTGCACGGTCCTTGAAAGTTGATTGACTAGGAAACAAATTAGCTTCAAGGGTCCTTCAGCATTCGATAAATTGAAGGCATGTCTATCTTCAACGAACATAAAAACATTTAATATCCACTTTTTAGCATTTTCAGACAGTGGTGCGTCGATCTCGGTCCCCACTAGACCCCATTTGATGTTTCACCAAGTATCAACTTAAGTTCATTAGTTTCGGATAAGAGCTCAGCCGATAACCGGAACGGACGAACGAATTTTATTGCTACGACCTTTGAATTTTACGCATCTTGAAACAAAACCAACTAATTTTGAGGGGGTTTAAACCTTTTTTAATTTTCTGGTCGCTTATAAAGGTTCATTATTGAAAATAATAAACTAGAAGATTCAAATCCTATACGAAACGTTTCCTACATATTCAATCCTAGATATTTTGCCTGCTAGAAACTTGTCTATGAGGCCCTGCAGTCGTAGCACAGCTTTTGGTGGTTTTACGTTGATTTTGTTTTCTTAGTGGAGCGGATCTTCAGATGCATGTCATTCTAGATCAGATCTTATGAAATCCGAATTCATTACCGTCTATCACCACTGAGTTCTTATTTTATGAACTATCTATCTATGAACATCTAGCGGAACACCATAATAGCTAAGTAATGGGATTCGGCAACAACTATCCAAAGGGGGCAGACACAATAATCAAAATTCCCAAAGCCATCATGGACGTCTTGGCAGCCAGTTCACTCATTGTCGGGTGCATAAACTTGCGAAGGTAATAGTTTGACAATAAATTAGTATCCACGTTATAATTAAGCAATGATTGCAAAACCATCAATTAACAACTCATGTCCACATACAGCAATGACATCAATAGGAAAACGGTTATAGTTACTTAAGAACTGCAGTTAGATCGAGTGTTGCATAAAGTCGGAAAATAGGAGTGCCATGGGGCCTCTAAGGTTCTACGATATTAATGACTGGAATAGCCGGTAGGTAATTTATACGTATGAAGAATGGACCGCCAGGGCGTGCCAGGTGGTATTGTACACTACACCGCCCATTCGATAAATGAATGGGAGCATTGGGACGCCATGAGCAGAAGCCTCCATCCTCGTCTCCCAGGGTATTTTCCGAGGTAGCATTTTCACGGGGTTATAACCAGACGGACTCGGCTATGGCAGACCAACAGAACGTCCAAATACACCATGAAAATTTGATCGTTAGCATAACTACATGACTGGAATTTGCTTCCTGGCGTGGCGATGGTTTTCAGATGACATATGAAAAAAAGGACTTCAAAGTAGAAAAAACCCTACAAACCTATGAAATTTCATGTGCGAACACACGAGCTAAAAAGAAGATTGTTTCGTGCGAAATAAACAAATTTCGGGCATCATTCCGCAAAAATTGAGTCGAATCAAGAAACGGATAGCATCACATAAATCAGCGTTAAAAAATACTGAAGAGTACAGACTACACTCAAGAGTTCACCATCATCCACTATTTGACAATTTTGCGGTTGCGCAACTTTGCGTGCAATAAAAAAAAATTGGTTAAGGGATCTAATTTCCACGGAATTTTGGGTAAAATCCGAATCTGCAATAAAAAGTTGGGGTTCCCATTTAAAATAATTTAGATAGTGTCACCTGCACATGGTTCTGTATGCGGGGTGCGAAGATTGATATTTGAAATCCTTGCAAAAATAAAAAATTGTTTTGGTATTTACTCCCATTTGGAACGATTTGAGAAGGAGGATGGGGGACAACTTGTGGGACATCCTATGTATGAACTTTGGTAAATTTACATTATGAAGCTAAGCTATGCCATTAGCATTTGGTATTTGTCTGATAAAATGGGATATTTCGAATGCATTCCACACTGTAGTGCCCGATGAGGTGTCAAAATGAACAATTTTGACTGATTTGAAAATAAACCATTTACTCTAGTTTGTAGACATCTGCAAGCTTACATATACGCTGATTTCAATACTTTGACTCTTCTGATCAAGTAAGGAAAGTAGAAACAACATTCCTATAAAAAATGAACAGCCTTTGTAATAGCCTTTGATCTCCGATCGGCCATCCACGTAATGAAGAAATAATCGACACATCTACGACATTAAGGCCGACCAAGGAACGGCCGGGTATTCGCAAGACGATGGGAATGCAGTTGAAGCCGATCAGTTCCTCCCTTAGAAATAAAAAAGATTCTTCGTGAATCAGCACCGTAGCTATTTCGTATACGTCAACAGGAACGATTTTAACGACCGGTTGTTTTCTCGGTTCAAACTACTTCCTGTCGAGTTTGCAACGTCAATAACCTATTATACAGAGAAAAATCCGACGAACATTCCAGGGGACAGAAGAGGATCATAATTAATGAACAGAATGATGATAGTCGTTAAAAGGAGGAATTATTATCGGCATTTCTTAAGTGTCACTTATTCCATTCCTGCAGAACACCATGAATATTGTTTGAAATCTCGAGGTTTAATATTCAGTGGAATTCTCAGGGTGAAGCTGGCATGTTTCCTCAGTCTTCGTAATGAACAACTAGTAGTCCACGGATTCCCACACTGTGGGGCGCGGCCCTCAGAGGGCGGGGGTTCAGGGGGCGTGAGACCATTCGATCATTCTTAGGGATAACGTCGAACCAACTCTAGCAGCGAGCTCGTTTTTGCCCCAAACTGAGCACGAGGTTTTTCAGGACGCTTCAAGGAGATTTTTGAAGGATCGCACTTGTCAAAACATGTGTCAAACCATTTGGAGACGCTCGCTGATGAATTCGGGAAATACTTCCTTAACACTGCCGACGAACATATTCACAGACTTTCAACAGATCCTTTCCTAACAACGTTGAACATGTTCCAGAAGCCCTGCAAGAAGAATTTTTGGAAATAAAAAATGATTCTTCTGTCATATATGACTTCGAAAAAATGGAAAATTCAACATGGATCAAATGAGAGGAACATCGAAAACGCTATGCACTTTTAGCCTGAAATGGGTAGAGGAACGCGAGAAAAAAAAAACAATCCGACAAGATTTAAACAAAATAATTTTTTTCTAAAGCCTCTCCTATATGGGTGATTCTCAAACTACGAGCAATTTTCAGGTCCTGACATTTAAACAATTTAAATATTTCTTTTGCTGGGTTTTTTGATTTTCATCACTTAATTGGTCTCCCTGGATGTCTTTCTGGTGCCCGGTCATTCAAGACATCCCATTATTCTTAACGAAATTCAAATTTTATAAAATTCGTAACAATGGCGAGGTGGTTTCGGTCCCGACAATGACAATTTTGGTATGTTTTCACCTACATGTCAATGGAAATTCGGACTTTCAACAGAGATTCTTTCAATATTATTGGACTTTTTGTGGGTTTTAAAAATGCAACGTGATACGGCATTCCAACAGAATAAGTGGGTAGATAGACAATTTTGGGATCAAACATGATAGATGAGCAACCAGGACCATTAAAATTACATTGAATAAACATACTAACCTGTTTTTAGATGTTCTAGCTCGACCAGAAAACACAAAACAAGAACTTCCTCGAAAATCTTCGTGTTGTTCCCTTAGGAACACATTCTTTTTGGGCCATGACAATGACCATGGGCTACAGTGACCTGAATGTGAGTGTTGGGACATTAAGAACTTGAAACTGGGGTTGACCATTGACAGCTGTTCTTCAGATGTAACTAAACACGAGAGAATTTTCATGTAATTTTAAATCTCAGGTAGAATATATCCGTAATATAAAACCAACTGAAATTGGGAACCTCGATACAGTTGCAGCTCATGACAATCGTACATCGGACAGATTGCCATTTTATGACAATGTCTTAACAGAACAGGGATTCTCAAACAAGAAACATGGAAATTTTATTAGCTTCCGAAGGTTTTCTATTGGTCAACGCAGTACTCAATAAATGTGTGCAGTCAAGGGGCAAAAGTTGAAAGTCAGACGATTTTGAACGGCACAGCGTGTCATTTACACGAATTTGCCCGTAGTTTGAGAACCACCCATATAGCTTTGCTTTTATTAAAATTCGCTAAAAGGGTATTGAATTTCGCGGCTGCCATTTTCTCCCTTTGTATGGGAAGCAGAAACCAATAGCACAGGTGGTCTGCTCCGATGTGATTGAAGTGGGATGTTCGGAGAAGTCTGAATCAGGTTCCGAGAAGCTCAAGGAAACCATTGACGTTGTAGGAAATCGCGCTTACTCACCAGGAGTTCAACAAAATGTATGACAATATTTTCTCGATTCACTGCACGCTTCTAAGGCGCGTGCTGACATTTCAAGTGTTGGAACACCAGGATCAATACTTGTCAAGCTCGAATAACGAGTAACTGTAACTATTGTCTTACAAGGGATTTTCAATTTTAGTAAATTCTTGATGATCAGTTTACTGTAGAAAACAACCGACCGAAAAAGCTGCATCTGGGGATGAAAAACTGTAACCCTTCACTAGAATTCGTCAATAAATTACAAAAGATATAATTGCAGGAAAGATCAATCAGATCTATCAATTTCAATATTGCTAGTGTAAATTGAGACTACTTCAGATGAATAACTGTAACTATTGTCTTACAAGAGATTCTCAATGCCAGTAACGATTGATGATCAGTTTACTGTAGAAAACAATCAACCGAAAAAGCCGAATCTATGGACGAAAAACTGTAACCTTTCACTTGAATACGTCAATAAATTACAAAAGGTGCAGTTGCAGGAAAGATCAGTCAATCTATCACTCCGATCTATCAATTCCAATAGCATTTCATTGCGATTCTGATGACATAAATCACAGTGGAATCAACAGGGTAAAAATATGAGAACTACGATTAAAAGTATGATGAACCAAGTACCTAATTTAGAAGAGCGTGCAAAAACACCATTCGATTTAGCAAAATAATAATTCATTACCAGTATGCTTCTGGTTCGATCGAAAATTATCAGCAATCAAGTATATCTAACTCTATACTTGATTGTTAATAATTTTCGATCGAACCAGAAGCATACTTTCCACAATGTAATGCAAACATTAATGGAGGAACATAGAACAAAAGAATCTCTCAAAATGTATTGTTTTACGTTCTGAAACAAGCAGATTCCAAAAAATAGAAATGTGTTACGCAGATTTTCTCTGCTACTAGGAAACTGGTCTGGTTCATGAAATTTGGCTCAAAAAACATACATCCGCCGGAGATGTGCCTGAAACATCGGCATCATTCGCATTCAACCCCAAAATGTAGAATTTAACAGCTAAAATTTGAAATAATGATGATGAAAATAATAATAATACAAAATTTTCCGGAAAAACGGGTATTATTAGGTATTGAATCTGGACCCTACAATGACCAGTCCACGCATGGCAGGCAAATCTTTCGTTTGTTTTAGTAGGCAACTGCGCTAGCTATAGTTATTATCTCATTGTTATGGCTTATACTGCAGGGATACAAGGTTCGATTCCCCCTGATATAGAGGAGATTTTTTATCGCACCACAAAAAATTAACAATTTCTTAATTTATTATTATGTATATATTTATTTTTTCAGTCCATAGGTGTCTACTTCCATGTGTTTATATTCACAAAATCAATAAAACAATTTCGTTTATAGCCTGCATAGGAATTCCACCAGAAATGGACGCTTTTCTATTGTGTCATAATTTTCAGCGTTTTTTATTTTATTCCCCAAGCTGAAAGACCTCGTTGAGTGCTTTCCAATAAGGTGCTGTTGGAAAAGGACATTCGGTTGAAAATCGTCAAAACACTCCCTTATAGAGATATAAAAGACATCGTAGGGCAATGAGCTAACCCAAGCGTTCACGTCTGGAATGATAAAGCGGATACCTTAGCGCTGCTCTCTACTAATGACCTAAATAAATTTTCTTTTTATAGCTATTTTCTCCAAAAAGGTGTTGTTGGAAAGGTAACTTTGGCCGAAAATCGTCAAAACACTGCCTTACAGAAATATAAATGACATCATGGGGAAATGAGCTCACCCACGCGTTCACATTTAGAGATATGAAGTGGAGTGCCTTCTACCTAAGACCTAAATTAATTTCCCTTTTATTTTGTCCAAACCGTTTTAAGATAAAAATTTGCAAAAGGAGATTTCAAGGGTATAGAACTGATCTCAGAAATCACCTATCATAAATGCCGATACACGAAAACAGTCAAATAATGTGCAAAAGACACATCACACATCATCACATTTCGACTTCAGACTTCCAATAATACGCATACTTTGGGTTGTGTACAATGAATTATGTACCACAGGCGAAAAACATCCATCAATCAATCGAAGTGATTTAAACTATTTCTCTCCTGTATTCTACAAACGAGTCATTCGAAGATCTTGGTCATCGCTAACCTGGTACGCGGGCACCATAGGAAATAGGCAGGTGTTCGACAACTCACGAGAGTTATTGGCGGATGTTCGAGTGACAAATAAGGTGAATCAGAGCCTCCACAACCACAAGTAAAAAGAACGTACGTCACCGCAAAACGTAGATACCGGCGATGTTCCGACCTCAAAACAGTAATGGGAAAAAGAAAAGTGCGGTGACTAATCGATTTGCGGCTGGCTCTCAGGTCGCTAGTTCTAGACGAGATGTAATTTGTGAGATTGTTTTCATCTGAAGGGTTGGTTCTCTGTCTCGCGAACAAGAACAAGAAAGTATAATTTCTACGATTCTCATCTGAATGTTACATATTTATAGAAAGTATACACCGAATGGAGCAATTGCATCTGACACATTTTGAATTGTTCTTGTACAGTCAATTTTGAGGATACTGAGTTCAAATAAAGCTAAAACTATCAAGTTAAAATGGGAGTTTAATTCACAGTCCGGTAAACTCAATTATGGGAAATGATGTCCATCAAGTGGGCTCTTTCTTGAATTATTTGGGTTCGGTTGCCAAAGTTGCATGTCCCGCGTGATCGTGGAGATGTCAGCTCGGATAGATGTCTTCAAATCCTGTAGATTGCGGGATTCGTTTCTGTAAACCCAGGCTTTCAGATAGCCCTACAAGAAAAAATTGTAGACAGAGAGATCAGGCGAGAGTGGGGGGCCCATGAACATCACCGTAATGCGAAATCACATGCCCAGGGAAATGAGGGACAAGAGCATGGAGCTCTTACAGTATGGGCTGTGCCACCATCGCGCTGTTCGTGTCGTAACCATTTTGCTCAAATCCTCGATGCTCCTCACGTACTACCCAGAATTGAACGTTATCTACGGTCCTCTTTTAACGTTACTTTTTGGCTATACAGAGGTTGTAGGCGCAATGGTTTACACACGCAGTCATTTTCAGGAGTTAAAGACAAATAGATTCATTATCTAAGA
Organism: Creontiades dilutus; assembly: GCA_031894815.1. NCBI lineage: Eukaryota > Metazoa > Arthropoda > Insecta > Hemiptera > Miridae > Creontiades > Creontiades dilutus. The sequence goes on from JAVIWC010001515.1 coordinate 2,727,084, forward strand.
AAATCCGCTAAATAAAAGGAAAAAAGACCAACGGAAGCTCAACAAAATAACCAGAAAAGTGTCTAAAGTGCTTCGCTTAACGTGGAGGAAGTGACGGGTGTAAAACCAAAAGTTGGGGCCCCAAGGGAATGAGGACATACGCAACAGTCGCGTCTGTAAGGTGAGGATGGGGCTAGGGGAGGGCTGACTTCCTCTTGAATGACAATCAGCGTCTTCCTGAGGAAGCGAGCGCCTGTCTCATCGCTGTCCTTCCTTCCCGCCTTCGTCCCGTTTCGAGAGCCAGTTTACTGCAAGATAACATCTCCGGCTCAATACAGTTACTTCAGTTTTTCCGCCAAGATGTTATCTTCTTAATCATAAAAGGATCTTTGATCTTTGAAAGCTAAAATGTTAGGAACAGATGCGGTGAATCAGCGTAGTAAAGTTGATAAGACGAAACTATCATGCAATGTTGCACTTCATGTCTGGCCATCACTAAAGTTAACGTCGTCAAATACCTCGGAATTCATATCGATCAGCATCGGTGTTGGAATAGTCATGTTGAACTATTACCTAACAGCTCGAATTATGAAGCTTCTTTATGTTTTTGCTCGAATTAGAAATTATCTATCTAAGAGCACGTGTACTACGGCCAAGTACAATTGCTGCTTCAAAATGGTATTATAGGTTAGGGTGGCGCGCCCCAGTACATTCTGTGGCCGCTTTCGAAGACCCAAAAAACAATAATTAGAATAATGGAAGGTAAACCGCATAGGGCACATAACCTGGCTTTATTTAAAAAATTGAAAATATGCAATCTCCGACAGCTTTACATCAAAACTTCAATAATTCAGCTAAATAAAGAAGCCAAATTTAACACCATAACCCATGACGTCCCCACTCGATCTAAGGATTGCGTGCTGGTTCCCACACCGCGGTGCTGGATTTCCACCACTCAGAACCAATATTATTTTATACGCATTAAATATTTCAACGAACTGCCGTTTAATATTAAACTTGGCAAAAATAAAAAAAATTCAAAAGCGATATTTCTACATTTTTGGTTAATAATGAAATTTATTAAGGTTTTTTCTCTTTATTAAGCTATTATGTTCTCAATTCTTTCTTTCTTCATTAATTTTGGAAGTAGAGTACACATGATGTATTAACAAGTATACATGATGTATTAACAGAATAACAATAAATTAGAGTGTAAAGTATTATTATTATTTTCTATTTGGTTATTTGTTATGCATATTTATTACTCAAGATATGTATGTTAATTTCTAAAATGACTCCTTCCCTCTGTGCACGGTTTGCCATACAGAGGAAGTATATTTCCGTAAACTTATTGTAAAGTAGTTATTGTTCAGTTTGGTTCTACTAGTTGTGGTCATGTGCATTACTCGTGTTTTTTCATAGAAATAAAGTAATTACGCCCGAGTCCGATTTTTATAACATCACACTTATACAGGGTGTCCAACGTTACAACTAACTTAGTTGTTTTACAACTAATTTGCGGCAAAAAATGCCGCCTAGAGTTTTTTTTAGAGGCTTTCCAAGGTATATCAATGTTAAGATTTGCCTTATCGTTTAAAAAGGCCCTAGCTCCTTCGTTTTCCAAGAATTCCTGAATCTGAGGATACCGTTAGAAAGAGATGTAGCACTTCCCACATTCTCAGTCCCTAACGAAAATTTATTAAAGGGAACTAAAAGGTGGAAGATTAGACCTAAAACGAAAATTTGTCAAATCTTGAAAGGAAGACACTTTTTTTAAAGGTTCATAAGTTCTCCGTAATAATTACCACTACAATAATTATTATTCTAGTGATACGTAATAGTAGTAAGCCTAAATAAAGCGCAAAAGCCTCCGCTTTCCAACGGAATAATTAGTTTTTATCATTCAAGGAGATCATTTTTAATTTTTTCACTTCGGCCGCGATCTCTGAATCTTTTAAGCGATGCAGGGTAAATATTCATATTTTTTTCCCCAAGAAAAAAACCCTTAAATATTTCGAAAATACACGTTTTTCAACACTAAAACTCCATTTTCTCAAAAAGATTCCTCTCAAACAATAAAAACTGATTATACCGCTGATGGTTTTGCACATTATTTAGGCTTAATGAGCCTTTAAAAAGGTGTTTTTCAGGATTTGACAACACGTTTATTTCGCACTCATTTTTCACCCTTCATTTCCCTTTAAAAATTTTTCGTTAGGAGCTGATAAGATGGGAAGTTTAGATAAAGTCCAACGGTATCCTCGGATTTGCGATTACTTTAGAAGAAGGAGTTGGACCATTTTTAAATGACAAGGTCAAAAACACCAATAAAATCTTAACATTGAAATAACTCGGAAACTAAGCGTCTAAAAGAACTAGCTGTCCCCTTTTTCGGATCCCTATTTATAATCCATTTTTAATCTTTTATAAACCTTTATTTAAAAAACAAAACAAACAAAAAAGGAATTACCCCTCCCATCTACAGCATTGCACAATGAAATTTGAAACTGATATGAGTTCAGAGAGTTGAAAACTATGTTAGGTACTAATAACTGATTGGTCGCGAATTACAATTGATGACATAGGATCTGTTCGGAAAATTCAAAACAATATTCTTAAACACATGCTAAATTTACTAAAGGTAATGGAACTTGGATTATTTTGAAATACTAAGTGCATCTCGTGATACAGATGATTTAGGGGTGAATTTCCATTTAGCCGATTATAGGAAGTGGCTGGAATAAAGGAGGTTGAGAAATATGTGTCTATCTATAGGTTTCTGCACAATAGAAAACCCCTTGTTGATTGTTAGTGAAATATTTTATGGACTAATATCCACTCAGGAAGCCATGAAAGAGAAAATAAACCTGTTTGTCGACAAGCGAAAACCAGCGGTTAAGGGCTTGTCGAACCTAAATTAGAACCAATGAACACCAGATGCGCGTTCGCGTGCGTCATCACTCCAGAGGGATGAAAAACAGGCCACCTAATAAGAACTATTTCTAGTCGTTTGATTTCTACTTCCTGATGGTTGGTGCCTCAATCTAAAAATATGTAGCGGGCCTTGTTATTGTAATACGTGTAGGAAGGTGGAATTTACGATGTGCTCCGAGACCCACTCCATGAGTTTGAAATACATGGATATAATCGGTTCAATTTATGGAGCGAATTTGCAGCAACCAGAGCAGAAAACGGACTTCACGAAACACTTGATACTTTTATTAAAAAGCTTACTTTACGACCTTAATATCTACTACTTTGCCGTCATGTCATGTACCGTGTGACTAGATATGGACACAAGTAGAATGTTACAAATGACTGAATTACGGAAGTTTTATACAATTATCTATAAACTTAATTAAATTAATTAATAGTGATTAGTTAAAATAGCGATCAGGTTCTACATTTATTTTCCCTTTCATTCCAAATGATGACAAACTGAAAGCATTTTGTGTTTACTTCTTTTTTCTCCACTTTCCGCAGTACTTCTGTAACGTAAATCGTTCTAACAACTTAATTTTCTACGTCTTTCAAGATTATTTACGAACCCTTCAGTTTTCCTGTGAAATGGGAACTATGTGCTTCACCCAACTTCGCATACATTTCCCTCCGCGGAGACATCAAAAACATTCGGTATTACATCTGCATTACACCCACAGAACCTGCTGCAAATTTTAGAATAAAACCACTTATTCCAAATTAAAGAAAAGTTCTCATTAAGTACCAGTTTTTGACTACAATAAAGTACCTAAGTAATTAACTGTCAATAAAATCTAAAGCTAATATCATTGATGGCTTAAAATCCAAAATCTTAAGCGTACTTTTCAGCAGAGTTTTATAGGAAAATTTGTATCGACTGTGAACTATTTCATTAAGGAATGTATTTCACGACGAATATGCTGAAAATTGTACTTGAATTTCACTGCATTAATTTTAAAATCCGAATAAAAACGATGAGGTAATTGATAAAAATCAAATTGATTCATACTATCAAGGCAAAATTGTTTAAAATGTCCATGTAAATATGAAACAGGTGTACTACATGGGAAAATTTCCTCCACCTTTCATATTGTATTCATCTTGAATTGTATGGGAATTTGTTCATTTTGTGTTCAAATATTTTATGTCGCCAATTTTATGGGGCAAATTTTCATATGATATTTACTTATATGCCAAATGATTTTCTCTTTTTTTAATAATATTAAAAAACGTTCAACATTTCTTAACAGTTTTTACCGATTTGATAGCAAATGTTAACGATATTGTAGAGGTACGTGTACTATGAGGAGGGTGTTTTGGACAAAAACTTCCTTTTTTACAGCCGTTGTATCTTTGGTGTTGGTGATATTTCTGGCCAGACAGGAAGGCCTCTATTCATACCCTATGAGTAGGAACTCTAAATTTAAGGGTTTTCTGGACGGTTTCTATGTACACCTTATCAGCAGTGTTTAACAGTGATAAAAGAAAACCCTTAAAAGACACTAGTGATAAGGTGTAGGAAGTTTTTGTCTAATCGTTCTACATCGAGCAGCCAGGGAAACCCCCTACCATTACACGGGTATGTGTACTGGCTCCCTCAGGAGCCTCTCTGAGTATCTGTTGCGGGTAGTGGTGCAGGATAGATATAAGCCAAATTTATCACCAATAAAACATGCATCGATAATAAAACTATTTCGTATGTTACGTATCAATCCTCTTCCCAAGAAATTCAACTTCTGTTTTTAGCATACATGTTTTCATCGATTTTTGAAAGTCCGGGTCATTATTTGATATAATTTATATGAATAATATCAAACGAATTAACAGATTTACCGATTTTCAAACTGAATTCTAGGAGATTATTCATCTGGGAAGGTATACGTACAAGGAAAAATGATAAAATCGTGATAAAATATTTAAAAAATACGAAAATTCGTTCTGATGGTTGTGTTGCAGCTTTTTTTAATAACTATCATTCAACAATAACAATCAGGTTTACTCACCAGAAAACCAGTCTTCTCGTATCGTACCGAATCGTTGAAATGTCGGAAGGTTACCTGAAAAAAAAAGAAAACACGGCGAAATTAGTCACATGGGATGATAATTAAGAATTCGAGATCAACAGGAACTAAGAAGGTGACACTGAAAAAATGCACATGAAGGTAGAAGAAGCGGAAGTTATTAGCAAAGAACGGGATAAATATTTTTTTAACGAGACACGAGTAGAAATGTGGGTATTCCCAACTAGATTTCGGAGGACAGTCTAGATATTGAGAATTTAAAGACAGACAGAATTTAAAGATAGCTACTCGTACTAGAACATGAACAATATGCGGAATTCTGTTATCATTCTATGTTCAACATAAATGCAATTTGGTAGACGGAATTGATACACAAAAAATACAGCCTATAACACCTCATGAGATAGGTTTACGTATTTACAAACAAAAATGCATCGAACGTTTTCCATAATAGTACAAAAGTATTTATATACTAGATAGCCTTCCAATGCAGATCACTGGTCCACAGATAATTTATCAATCAAAATCTATAGTACACACTGATTACTACTTATTGATCGTCGTCACCTATAGCCAGAAAACAATTGAAAGTACAACCAAAAACTACAGTTATGCAGTACGATGAAAAGGGACAACTTTCAACTACTTTCAGAATCGTAATCAGAAAAGCTTATTTACAATTATTTAGAAATTCGAGTTTTCGAGAAAACTTATTGTTGACATTAAATAGTATGACGTACGATTTTTTTTTCGAAGAAATATTCCGCTCCTAAATAAATGTTGGATTTCCACAATTTTTTTAGCATATTTAACCAAATGTAAGCACGGTTATCGATAATGGTGGGTACCTAAATGGTTGAATGCCCTCAATCATGTTTAATGAATTTTTTGGTTTATTATTCAATAATAAACCATTGTAATCGCTCTTTAAAAAAAATTCTAACCTTCCCTGAAAATTTCATGGTTTACGTTTCAAAGGGTGTAGAATCCGAATCTGCAATAAACATTTTTTCGTCCGTCCACCGTACGCCCGATTTTTCCCAAACGGCTGAAGCAAAAAAGCTGAAATTTTCAGGAAAAATCCATGTTGGTCCGGCGACGCCCCAATCTTGAGCCAGCTCTCTCACTTAATTTAAAGTACCCTTTAAGGGTTGTCAAAGTTTTGTAAAATCCCTGAAAACCTCAAAAAAAGTCAAGGCGGCCTAAATTTGTACTCTTTTTGAAGAGCACTCTACGAGGAATCGAATGAGCCCCTCCCCAGGACCGTAGGTCAAACCATTCCCGATCTATGGCCCGATTTATGGTGCCAACAATCGCGTTATTTTGGTTTATTATAGTTTTTGTTTTGATATCAGTAACCTAGTGACGTAGTGATGTAGTAATGTGGATACTGTAGTGAACTCCTAAAAGGCTTTGTAGCCGATACACTGGTTGAAGCATTCTGATAACCATAAAAAACGCTGCAAATTCTTTCATTGGGGTTTATTATTCAATTGGCTTGCGTTCATGATTTGAATTTATACTAAGCTTTAGAGTGTGCGTGTTTCACAGGTGATAGAGCGATTATTGAATTTCAGGAGATATGCATAGAGCACGTAAATCTGTTCTCAACCAAAATACCTATTTGGATTGATTAGTTGATCATATTTGTGTGCCTCCTGGAATTCAATAATCGCTCTATCACCAATTCATCTATCAGTTTTTCATCGTAGTAATTCTGCTAAAAATTATAAATTTAAAGATTTAGTTTGTATTGATGGAAATTGAAGCAATTCCAATGGATCCAAACATTTTCAATGTTTCGTACATCTGAATCCCTATTAAGGAATTTTTATCTATATGTAGGCACCAGACTTGAAGTGGGGATCCTCCCCGTCACGTAAGTCTAAATTGTATACCTCGTCATTTTTTGTTCGTTAAATGTAAGATAAAACTGTTCGCTCCTAAATCAATGTTGGATTTCAACAATTTTCCAACGTATTTTAACGAAATATAAGCACAGTTTTCAGTAATGATGTCTACCCAAATTTCTGAATGGCCAAGATCATATTTGATGAATATTTTTTCCTTTAGTTTATATTTATGGAAAATGATGCCATTGTATAGGATCAAAACATTTCCAAATTGGTTGTTCCTAACGTTGCGGAATTGTATTTCCACATTGTCAATGGGAATCGACAAACATACAGAAAATATGGAATAACCTGTTACTTATAAACTTATGGATGTTTTAATTGAGAACAGAATTTCTTACCTATTTAGAAATAAATGGGGAGGTATAAACAACTTTAAGAATTACTATGTTTTTTTAAAGAGCTTATGTATCAAAGCCACTCGAAAAAGATAAACAGCAAAAAAAATTATATGCGAACAGTTTCAACTTACACTTAGTAGAAATCAACTTTTTCAAACTGTTTCAACTTAATTTCTTAGTAGAAATTCAAATCATGAACGCAAGCCAATTGAATAATAAACCCCAGTGAAAGAATTTGCAGCGTTTTTTTCATATACCATATAATTTTTTGTTCATTAAACGTAGGTTACACACAAGTTTTGTTCCTTTTTATCTTTGACGAGTAGTTTTGCTACATAAGCTCTTTGCAAACAGTATAATTCTTAAAGTTGTCTATCTCTCTCTATTTCTTTCTGTATATATAAAGGGGGGGCTGTTGCACTGCATTAAAAACCTCAATCTGCAACTGATGCAGAAGATTTCACTTGAATTTCATTAAAGTGTATTTATACTTATCGAATACCTTTGAGTAGCAGAATAATTATTCCGAGGAAGGTTTTTTTGCATAAAACTAATAGTTAGCAATTGTGTCAAACACAAAGTCCTCAACTTCCAAAACAACTTAACATCGACATTATGTCGTGATTTAGGAAAATTCGTGAAGCATGACGGCAATTTTTATTACAGTTAACGACCCCTCATAATGGATGGATTTCAAAAATGACGAGTTCCCCATCATCAGCAGGGGGGAAAAACTATTTGAGGCAACAAAAATAAAGAACCAGACACCTACAGATGAGTGAGAAACAATAAATTCACTCCAACGAAAATTGCTCGTCTCCCACGATATCCATTCACAGTTTGTTTGTCCATTGCCTCGGAGTAAACCGATATTCTAATAGCCGTAACGGCCAATTCAACTGAATTGGTAAACCGGGAGAAACCCGGCACATAAAGTAGGTGGCAGTTATTTCAAACTTTCATTGACATTTCGGGACGGAAAATCACTTAAAACACCCATTCGAACGTCAACTGGACAGATAATCAGTTTACAAACAAAACTCCATTTAAAAATGGAATAAGGAAAATTTTTAAAATAGTTCCATGAAAACAAGTAATACCGTTGGTTCAAATGTACCGAGCTCGTTCAAATCACCTCATTATTTTGGAGTGTAAACTCGAAGTTATTGTGAGTTATTACAGTTTATTTGCCCAGACCGATACTACGGAAACCTCAATTGTCACATTCAAACACCTACAACGTAGGTGATTGTGTCTTGGTTTATTGTTTTCAATAAAGAAAACATTGAAATCAACTAATTAAGAAAAATTTTACGTCCCTCTAAATCCGTTGATTTTGGAATACAAAAATCGATTAATTTAATAAAAACCCTCTACGGTTCTTTTTTCCGAAACTTTTGAATCAAACTGAATGAAACTTGGGATTTCTTGGGAAACTTTTTTTCATTTAAAGCGTAAAATCAAAGAGCTAAAATATTCAAAAATCACACTACAGAGAACGTTCGAAATAATTCCTATGTTTTTATGTTGTTGATTGATAAATATCACGTTCGGATCGCTTCACGTTCATCTGTTCGATCTCGTTAAGGTACTTTGAAAGAAAAATAACGTCAACATGACTATGAAGCGGAGCGTCAAGCATCGGCTAGTTTATCTGCTTTGTCTGTAGTGTAGTCCTAAAAAAGGCATTATAAGTATAGCGAAACGTTGGGGTACAAAAATACTCTCCCTCCCTCTCTAGCCCTGACTTGAGTTACGAAAATGGACGAGAAAACCAACTTTATTTCCACACCCTACAATTACAATACAAGATAACCCTGAGAGGGAGCTCCACCCATATTTTACGTACCTATCAATACATACGGAATATGTACATGAAATAAGGCACCTTTGAGGTGAAACATGCCGTGAGGAGACTAATAAAACTACATCAAAAGAACAAGAACGAAGCTATTATACATCCAATATCAAAATCACAAATTCAAAATGATGCGAAATGCATATACCTATTTTCATTCCATAGCGCAGAATGATTGACAGGCTTTAATAGAGCGTAATGGAGGTGATTGAATGGGTACTTACCAATTTTCATCCGTACAGGCTCAACAGACCACACTAATTGTGATTATAAGAAACAGCTTAATTAAGTTTGACTTTAAACAAGATTGTGTGTCTAGCGATCCCATGACTGTAATTGTTATCTTGCCATACTAAGCAATTTGCCCACCTTAAGATCTTCTTATTGTTTCAATCTGCGTCAATAGAGTTCACATTCGCAGGGATTAACTGAGACCTATAAGAGTATTACGAAGACTGATCTTGGTGTTAGGAGCCGTACAGATAGCATAACGAAATCTAAATTATGTTATTAGGGAAATCAACTTCGTCATTATTAGTATCACTATAAATTTTCCACTCTGGAAAGCTCATCATTAGCCTCTTTTATAAAGTAATAGGATCGTTAGAGTGTAAGAATAGTGGGGTGGCAATATGATTTCATAGTTGCTTTTTCGAGGAGGCTAAATGTAGGGGAAATCCCTGTATGATTAACATAGCCTAACCAATTCGACAGAGAAAAATAAGGGCAAGCCAATCGTAAAACAGATTCTCTTTCAGTTTTATTTGGAAATGAGGGAACGATGATACAATGGGGAGACGGGATTTAGGTTACAGATGGAGGGTTCATACTTAATGTAGGAACACAGCTACAAACTTCCAATAATTAGGATTTGCTATCTGGAGTGGGTTGAAAAGATCTGTCCAAAGACCTTCTAAGAAAGAAAAAGAAGTCAACAATAGAAGTTGAGATCGGACTCAGCCGTTTCGTGATGCTACTGACGAAAGTACCACAGACCTGAGGCAGAAGATAATCGTCAACTCGATTTGCTAGCAGAGAAGCAAGTACTATTTTAGATTGATACCGAAGTACTTCTTTCAAGTACTCTAATGGGTTATTGATGGAAAAGGCACTACGGTGGCTTAAAATCCTCGAGACCTTGAAAAGTACTTTCCAAGTTCTTCCATACCAGTTCTTCAAGTTCAAAACACTTCTGCTTGTACTTTGAGGGGGAACAAGTAGATGTAATTGGAAAAAAGTACCAATATTCAGGTCTATATTCAAGTAGAAGTATTTTTTCTTGTACTTGGACTAGTAAGAACTAATTATACATAAGTAAATACCACTTTACTAATTTGCATTAGCCTCCAACCCCCCTGATGAACGGAAGGGAGGAGGGCAGCTCCTAAGACACCCTGTGTGAGCTGTATGGGCAGCACTTGAATGGATTGTCTATCACCCCATCCACCCCCTTCCTACAGAAAATTCAAATGTACCGAGGTTAATCCCACAACTAGACTAGAATTAGAGTGGAATAAAACAAAGTTTTTAAATTATTAAAATTGTGTGAAAATAGAGAAGAAAAACGATGCAAATTCTTTCACTGGGGTTTATTATTCAATTGGCTTGCGTTCATGATTTGAATTTCTACCAAGCTTTGGAGTGTCCCTGTTTCACAGGTGATAGAGTGTGATTGAGGTGATCGCTCTTTCACCTGTGAAACACGTACACCCCAAAGCTTAGTTGGAATTCAAATCATGAACGCAAGCCTATTAAATAATAAGCCCCAGTGAAAGAATTTGCAGCGTTTCATGCATATCAGAATGCTTCAACCCGTGTATTGGCTACAAAGCCTCTTAGGAGTTCACTCCAGTATCCACGTTCACTACATCACTAGGTTACTGCAATCAAAACAAAAACAATAATAAACCAAAATAACGCAAATGTTGGCACCATAAATCGGGCCATACATCGGGAATGGTTTGAGCTACGGACCTGGGGAAGGGCTTATTCGATTCCTCAGGGAAAGTTCTTCATAAAAAGTTCAAATTTAGGCCGCCTTGACTTTTTTTGAGGTTTTGGGATTTTACGAAACTTTGACAACAATTAAACTTTAAATTAAGTCAGAGTGCTGGCTAAAGAATTGGGGCGTTGTCGGACCGATATTGATTTTTCTTGAAAATTTCAGATTTTTTGCTCCATCCGTTTGGGAGAAATCGTGCGTACAGCGTACGGCGGACGGACGGAAAAATTTGTATTGCAGATTCGGATTCCTACACCCTTTGAAACGTAAACAATGAAATTTTCAGGGGGGGAGTTCAAAAATTTTTTTTCAAGAACGGTTACAATGGTTTATTATTGATTAATAAACCAGTAACTAGACCACTACTACCGCTTTCAGAACGTAAATTGAAAGAGCTGAAATAGAGCTGGACACTAGATCAAAATCCTAATTGGACGAAAAAAAAAAAATGTATGAATCGGTCGAGAATTATCACTTGAGCAGCAGTGGAAAAGAATCGCTATCACACCCTCCATTCCTCCTTCTGTTAGCAAAAGAAAAATTACCGAGGTGTTGAACTAGGTTAAAATTGGGATCGGTATTGATAAGAATGACCAAAAGAGAATTATTAGCAGTATTATAACCTGAAAGGGGTAAAAATACGCTTTTTCGGTATCACACCCTCCAATTCCACTTTTCTTGTCGTGAAATTCGAAATTCCCGTACTTTTTTGCGCAACTATAGGGCTCGAACCAAAAAGGAATCATGAATCGGTTAGGAATTGCAGGCTGTCACATTATCACATACAAACCCACACAAAGGCATATACCTTACATCACGGATTTGTATGGTTGAATGTTTTTCCTATGTTTGGCTTGTCCCACACCTCTCTGGATCGATTGTAATAGACACCCCATTACTGTCCGAAGCCTGACCGGGGGGGGGGGGGTTTGAAATCCTTTCCCTCTGACATAATTTAAATTACTCTCCAGAGAAGAGCCCATTTCCAATGACCCATCATATTATACCTTTTTTGAAAGCTCTCGTCTTGTGACTAAATATACTGCTTCACACTACCAACTTTTAAACGAGCAGCATATGGATATACAGTGATAGGTGTGTATGTGATCCACATCGGAGTTTCAGACTAACATCATTTCATTTTTAATCGCAATGTGGAGATGAGAGGCGCGTGCTGTTCATTAGCCTAAAAACGTAGGCGTAGCGGGACCGCGGCCTTGGACCCACGCGGAACACCACCGTCAGATTAGGACGTACCTAGCAATTTACCAACATTAACACTAACCAATAGCTGTCGCGAGCAATTATTAGTCAATTTCACTTTTCACGACGGGAAACCATACGACACTATCCGAACGAGTTAAGCTCAGATTCGCAAGGGTAACATGAACTAGATAATTCCATTTAATTCACTAATCGTACGTTTTACCTGGGGTTTCAAGGACGAAAAACGCGGCAAATTATTACAAAAAGGTTTATCATTTCCTCATTAAAAGTCCCTTCTAGGCAGATCGGTGGTCAATAGATAATAATTATTGCTGCCGGCGATTCACCACTCCTCTCCAAAATAATCCGTTTGTCGTGTTGTTAGCTTCTCTCCTCTCAGAGCTCGACCTGTGCTACAATTCATCATGGAATCTCTCCTCTCGACGTTCTCGTCTTACCTTTGCCTTGTGATAACAGCTTCACTTCTCTCCGTTCCTACCAATCGTTACCGCTCAGTTGCAGTGAATTTAGTTTGGCCAGAAACCTCAATAGTGGGCTGCAATTTTCATTTATCGAATTCTTGGTTGAAGAAAATCCGAAACGGTCTCTCAAAAAAGTACAAAAATAAATCAGAAACAGGCAAGTGGTTGAAGTGGTGCATTGGATTGATGTTCCTGGACCCATCTGAGGAGGAGGACTGTTTCGTCTTCGATTTGATGTCCATCATTTCTGACGATGAATCAGTAAAGAAATTTGCCGGTTATTTAACAGATACATACGTTACACACGAGTTATGATAATTATGTTAAATCTATACTGCCGTTATGAATTTAGTACGTTCGCTAGTTATCGAATTATTTGTTGAGTAGGTGATTTTTAACATTAGGTAGGTAACTCATGCTTCAATTAATTGGACACCGCACAACTGAACCACTATAACGAGCTACTAGCAGAAGAACGTTGCTTTTTACAGTTATTCCAATCACCGCTGACCATCACTTCCGTCACAGTTCTCGTAACTGAGAGGAGACGTACCCTACCCTTTTTGGCTGATCACTACCACCCTGAGAGGAGTGATTCCATACTTTTTTTTAGGATTACAGGTAATCTAATAATCTGAGAGGAGACGTGCTATGCCCATTGCTGCATGGACAATATCTGAATCAAACTACAGTAGAAGTCCGATAATCCGGCACGTTCGGGACTGGCTCGGTGCGGATTACCGAAAATTCCGGTCTATTGGGCGATAATTACAAGAACAATTAAGGTAATAATTAAATCATAAATAGAGTATGCAAATACATACAATAAAGTTCATTTTACATTTCATATAATGTATTTCCACTTACCTACTGTAAAACATATTTCACTTGAATTTTAAAAAGTCACGAATTGTTTGTTTTCTTGACTTTTGGCGTTTAATATATATTTCATTTCTAATTATATGGATAAATGGATTCATTTCTAATTCTAATGATATGGAAATCAATAATGTCGTTTGATTAATTTCTGATTTTTGATTGATAATTAGTAGGAAGTTGTTGTTGGAAATATGATACTTTAATGCTTGCCTTTGGCAACTTTTAGCTGACTGAACTATTTATCCTCACACATGTATGTGATATACATTTTTAGCCTCCAAGCACCACCTTCAAGGTATGTTGTACAACGTAACTTCATGTTTTCTCTCTTCTAGACATTACATTAGTAGTAAATCTGTTGTTTTTCTTTTCCCTCAAGTCATACATATGCAAACCATTCCTCTCTGTAATGCTTTCTGTATAACTTATTTTTGAATGGTTCTTCTACCCTGAAGAAGTTCAATGAATACAACGGAGATGAAATTGTAGTTTTTTATCAACCTCGGACTAACTTTCAAGATCTCCGCGTAATATTAAAAGCTTTTATTTAACTTGCAATGTGTGTATGTAAGGATGTTCGGGTGGAATCTTGAGACCCGATTTTGAACAATATACTCTCAAACGATTAAGCTGAAATTTTGTATGCACGTATAGATTGGATGACAATACACGATTATTTGTGTGACGTCATTCTAAATTCAATTTTCACATTACAAATTTTAACTGTCTACTTACAGCCTATATACACAATTAATAAAATCATAAAAGCTTGTCGCGACGTTTGCGTAAGTAGGTACTAGATAGGTATCTGTAAGTATTTACCTAATTAAACTGAAATAAAAAAATAAACTTATCGGAATAAGTTGGTAAATGAAATAGGTACCTAGGAACTAGTTAATTTACACAAGCCTATATCTCGCGACAAGCTTTTATGATTTTATGAATTGTGTATATAGGCTATAAATAGACAGTTAAATTTGTAAGTAAAAATGAATTTTCTTCTTTTTAGGGCATTTAAATAGAAGCTTTCTTAAAAAGGTTATTTTGTTTAATTTTTCATGAGATGAAACGATAAATGTATGACGAAATTGTAATTTTCTAGAAAACAAATTTCCCATCTCCCGAAAGTGACAATAGGTTCCACTCCCGATTCAGATTCAGTTATAGATTCTATTATAGATAGATTTAGTTATAGATTCAGTTATAGAAAGAAAGAAAAACTTGGAGAAGATTCTTACATTTTGCTTATTGTATTGCCAACTTCAAAGCAGTCAGACCATACTTTCACAATTGTACGAACCGCCATTTGGGTAGGTACACGCTTACACAATAATTTTAATTATTTGCTGAGTTTTATTCATCGAAATTAAATTAAGATGCAGGAAAAAGTTTCGAATTGGCGATAAGAGTTGGATGAAGGAGAAATGGGGAGAAGGAAGAATGTGCGCGGAATCCTTTTACGTCAAAAGGTACAATGTGAAAAGCG